>CM057338.1:670974805-671574805 GCA_030015575.1 Agapanthus africanus
ATGAAAATATATCAATATATATTTTCTTATTCTCATCTCAAACTATGGTTTAAACAATAAATATTTTATTAAACTTGAGTTAAAACACAAAAGGAAAGTTTACCCAAGGTTAAAATGTGGGTGAGAATAGTTAGGTCAAGAGAAGAGTGTAGAAACAATTCAATCATAACCATTTCTTTTTTCCTTTTTGTTTTAAATCAAATGTAATAAAATTCATATTTAAAACCATGGTGTGAGTCTTATATTGCCACCATTTCCTTGCATAAGCAACCATGATAGAATGATGTATGTATGCATGTGTGCATGCACATCCATATGTGCATGAAACAATAAGGAATGCATACATGCATCCATGCATCCATACATCCATAGAAAACAAGAAAGGATTTCTAGTGAGAATCTAATGGTTAAATGATAAATCAACACTTGATTTATCAATCCGGCCATATCACATACGACCCTAACAAAAAGCAAGCCGCCCGATCAATATATGGTATCCCGTACGCGTATTTTAATCGGGTCCATGCGCATATCGCATATGCGCACCACAACGTTTTGCCTGGACTAGGAAACTCGATTGTGGGACTCTAAGACTCGTCAATACACCGGCAGTGGGTGTTGATCATATCAAGCACCCCCAAGCCGCAAGCGGTCATCTAAACGTAACGGCCACCCGGGTATTGAGCGATCAGAAGAGAACAAGCGAACCTGCTACAACTCCCGTCGAGCCAACCGGCAACACTTCCCGTACAGTCCGGTCTTCTCGTCTAATATGTCGCATATCAAGTCTAGGAGTGGTAAACGTCTGACCCCAATAACCGATAAGTCATGCCGATGTGAGCCTCATAACGGGTCGAGAAACTACTGGTAACACTTATCATCAAATCTCTGAAACAGCCCTTGCCAGGGACTTCCCTGTTACGGCCAATCGAGCACAGTACAACATCAACCCCAATACCGGGAGAGACGAAACCCCTCTATCGCTTATAGCCTCCATGTGACTCGGGACTGTACCCAAAAACCACCGTTTTGCACGCCCTCATGGACGTGGTAAGGTGGAGATCAAAGTACAGTCGGAATCACACAAGACTCTATGACGATCTTGGGTCTACAGACTAACCTGCACAAGTGTCACCTGAGAACTGCCATCTGACGTAAGGTATAATACCATCTGGGAGTTCTCGGCGAGTCCGTCCAGTGTACCCAGTCTGCACTGAGCACCCGTATACCATCTCTGATGTCAAACACCAATGGATATAGGATCATCCATCGCCCATCTCATGGGTCGAGAAGTGTATACGCTAGTCTACTCTGGTATATCGATGCCCTTCCTCGATACACCCATGACTAGGGACCTTGAAGGATGTACTTATGGACTACCATGTCCCCACTAGTATGATCCTCATCATAGTCCAGGTAGTCAAGTACACATCCTAAGGGCTTTACCAACATGTAACTATAAGACAGTATAAAGAGACTAGTATACATGTTAAGATAAAGAGCAACCAGATAGCATACTATCATATCGAGCAAGAATGCCATCTCTATATATGTCCAAGCATTCAATATAATATACATCATCTGTACAATACTGGCCTCTAGGGCATACATACAACTAACAGATTGGATCCCTTCTAGCTTAATGCCGCCGTACGATGATTTTCCGTGCGTGATGAGTTTGACTTGATGATTGATCCGTACCCTTGACTAGAGGTTGCCGTACGATGGATTATACTGTACGCGATGTTGTTAGGCTGGATGCCGATTGATAGATTCATCGACTTGATCATGTTAGATATGTATACCTTATAGCTTTTAGTTATCGATTTACCTTATGATACATTCATGTTATTCGCATTACATTACTTATACCTTTGCTCGTACACTTACACCATTATCGATGATGCGTATGTTACACGTACACAGATTCGTCGGCTCACACACTTCATCATCGATAATTGCCAAGTCACTATACAGTAGGATTGCTGGATCATGATATGCATATTGTACATCCATATTGGCACACATACATTGGTACATCCATACTTGCGCATATACATATTGTACGTACATAGATAACTGGATTATTTAGGAATTGGGAACCGAATGTTTTATTTTAAAAGCTGGAATCATTTAAAAAACGGTTTTACCCTAATATGTTATATCACTGTTTTGTGTTGCATGATATACGGATTTGCTTTCATTTCTATTCTATGTCGTATATAGCATGCTCTATGATTTTACGCATTGAGATATGCTGTTTTCATGAGATTTCTGGATTTAAGAACCGTAGCTATTTCTAAAAATAGTATGTACTGTTTTTGAAACCCGGATTCTCTTGATATGATATTTCAGTACGTCCACCATGCGTTTTCTCGGTTCTGAGATGTGTGATATGTGAAACCCGATTCAAGCAGGCGAATAATTCCGTTTGCAGGTACATGGTGGACCCGGTATGGTATCCTGGGGCGAGAGAGTGATTTCGTGTGGATGATGATGAGCCTGGCAGAGGTTCAACTACCTACCGGTGATTAGTGTGATCTGGCGGTTATCTGGAGGATACTGACCAGAAACGAGAGGTGGATACGGGCCGACACGTACTACCGGGGCCGAGGGACGATTCCTCAAACGGAGCCCGTTGGCCGATCCGGACCAACGGAGCCCAATATATGAGGATTTACGTGCCGGCGCTTGACACGGTTTTCATGATGTTTCAAGTGTCGATGCTGGACACTCAGGTTCCATGATTTTGATGTGTCGCAAGAGACACCCGTTGATTTATATCCTCATACTTTCATGCATATGCTTTTATGATATTCACAGACATTGATTATATGGTTGGATGAGATCCCTATACATACATACATTGATTATATGGTTGGACGAGACCCACGTGCATACCTACATTAGTTATATTGTTGGATTATATCCGCATACTTATAGGTATTGATTACATTGTTGGCACATATGACGTCCCGGTCACCCTAGATATCATATTATTACCTTTATGATATTGTTGACCCAGGAGTCGTTGTTTATTCGATTTTTATCTGTTGATATTTTTCTACTCACAAGTTGGCAACTCACCCCCGTTGTGCCACAGTTCTTACAGGTTGACCGCTTGGATCTGTAGCGGCTTCGCTAGCACACAGTTGGATTCGGGTGTTTTGCATTGATAGGTGGGACATTTGTATCGTACCCGCTCTTGTATCTATATTTCATATTGTATCTAGTCAACTCCATCAATCAAAATTATTAAATTATATAAGTAATGAGACTTAGTGGGTTTGTGGTTGCGAGACTTAGAGCGTGGGGTTTTCCACTACTTGTGGTTTTTATGTCTTGCTTTTCTTTATCTTTGTGGTGATCTTCGCCGTTGGGCGTCGTATACTTATATATATTGTCTTGCGTGGTTATGATGCGCTGTTTGGCGAAGTGCTAGCTCCCGCTTGGGGATGCCTTTATCATTATCTTGTATAGGTGGTTTTTGATCAAAATATACAAAGGAGGTGCTGCCCAAATTTTAAAAAAGACCAAACATGTTTTTAAACTTGCATAATCCACTTGCATTTTCATGTTCCTTTTCTATCCATCAAGAAAACTTGATTTCATTATACCATTATTTCAAAACATCACCTCCTTTATTTTCTTAAAAATGTTTAGATTTCTGGGTTTCAGCTTACTTGAATTACGTTACGCCTTTAGACGTTGCGTGATTTAAGTGCTGGTCACGAGCTAATATTTTGGGTCGTGACAAAGTTGGTATTAGAGCGCTGGGTTTAACCTTGGTTCAAGTCTATGTTTGACTATGAGGAGTCTAGGGCGGGTATGTATTTCGGAACTTAGGCATGACCTTGTGGAACTTAGACTTGAACGGGGGGGGGTATTAGACCCGAACTTTCGTTTTATAGGCTTACCCTGATTGATGGAGTAGGTAGCTTGAGTAGAGTGACGTACCGTACGTATGTTCCGCGGCATATTTACGATACGATACTCCACTTAAGAAACCTTAGGATGTACATTTTTGAGATCTATGATTCTTTTCGTACCCATGATTATACATCCATTTGAGATCTTCGATTCTATTAGTTTCTGTGATCATACTTTCATTGATGTTGTTCCTTCTTATGATCATGTATCCATTATGGATCTGTCGTTTCCTTTCTTTCCCTTGATCTACTCTCTTAGATACTATATTGAGGTTCATGTCACCATGGTTTGAGCGCAGATTGAGCTGCTGCTAATGTTGCGGTCAGGGCGAGCTTGTCTGGTACGAGGGCTGACTATTGTGTTTTCTGGTGACATGGGAACGTCTCTATGTAGTGTTATGATGTGACCTCTCGGATGAGGCGAGTGTTTGGTCTTGCACCAGATGATCGGGCCTTTGATAGAGCTGCCAGTTGTGAGATGACTGTTGATGTACAACATACCTCAGAGATTTTGATGTCGCCTACCATGCAGACAGATGGCCCAGCTATTGCTGAGATTGATTGAATGTCGCTTCCTGAGCTTACAAGCTGAGATCGTCGGAGATTCCAGGCAGAATGCGACAGATGATAGCTAGTCTATCCCGAGTTGAGAGACGAAGGTGATTCGTCAGATTGATACGCCGACGCAGACCCAGTTGAGTTAAAGATTTTCAGTATGGAGAGTCTTACTCAGATCTAGAGCAGACCGATCCAGAGATGGCCGCCGATGTATCGCCTTTCCTGAAGGATTGAGGCATTGTTAAGCGTGCGGATGGAGGGTATTCGCATGTCAGCTAGGCGAAGCTAAAGAGTTAGAGTGAGTGTCGGAAACCCATTTTCCCAAGTTTAAAGTGTTTGGAGGAACATGCAAGTGATTCTGTGGACCCTCTAGAAGAATGAAACCCTAACTCGACTTGATGACCATGGAACCGCTTTTGAACCTTGGGGTTTGCAGCAGTTTAGTGGTGCCATCAGTGAGGCTTGGGTTTGCCTTTCTACAGCTGGTCCAGAGGTACTGTGGTATGTAACAGATATTTTTAGACTGCGCTCAGGTGTTGAGACATCGGGAAATTTTGGGAACTCGATGGCTCGATCGAAAAGTTTAATGCCGTTCGGATACCACGTGATAGGAGACAAGTAAGCTGACCAGCTTCGGATAGAGGACCTCACCCAGTTGCGTTGTGAGTTGATCGAGAACGGACGAGTATTGAGTATTCCTCCGATGGTTAGAACGAGTTCCCGAGGACATGTTCGGCTAGAGATCTTCTACAGAGTGATGAAGATACCGAGTTCGTGATTTCGAGTCTGTGTGAGAGACTTCGGATTGACCATGGTCGAGGACAGTAGCAGTACGCAGACAGCAAGATGTGAAGTCGAAGCGGACGATGATAAAGACGAGTGGAGCCAGTGGTTCATGCGCGATGCTGACAAGCTGTTGCTACTCCCCGTCGAGATTAGAGATCTGATGTGTATATAGAGGCGTTGAGATACGGCCAGTTCCCGAGGAGATGTTATGCTGAGAACGCAGATGTCCAGAATACGAGAAAAGATTATGTAAGAGTACCAGCCTCCGTACAGTTCGGCATAGGAGAGATCGGAAGAGACCTTGAGCAGGATTCCTACCAGGACACTGATGTAATGAGATTTGCACCCAGGATCAGATGTGTCACGTATATTTAGAGAGCCAGAGGCCAACGCCAGTGACGTGCTGCCTTACTAGTGGTAGTGATAATTGGCCGAGAGATGACCAGAGAAGTGCTAAGACGGAATTGTCCCCGTTAGCACCCCTGACTGGGCCGATGAGCCGATGAATTGCGAGATTGATAAATCCACAGAGAAGATGAGGACCCAGAGACAGAAGATGCCAGACCGTGAGCAGGAGGCAAGCGAATGTTCTTGCTCTGCCAGTTCTGGGCACACCGACATTTTTTGACATTGTAGGAGGTGTACCTCGATGTCATTTATTGCGATTTGCGTTTGTAATCCGAGTATCACGCTTATATCACTTGGATTTGAGTTTTGATGATTGAGTCTCAGGATATTGTTTTCGTGCACCATGGCTGCACCTACTAGGTATTTACATTTGCGCATAGCTGTCACACTTGATAAATATTTTATACATCGTTGTGTTGATTTGCGATTTGTGCATATCTATTGCGTTTGATGTCGATTTTGTACCTTCGTGGCTTGTGTTTATGATTTCGTGGATTTCATATGGATGATGTGATTTTTGCACTCGGTATAGCATATATGTGCTTGTAGTGCATTGATATGTGTTTTGTGCACGCAATTGCACACGTTTATGATTCTATACACCTTGGTATGCTCAGTGTTGCTTTTATATGCATTTCAGTTATGTATTCGTATTTCGTGCACTAGATGCACTGTATTCGTATTTCGTGCACTGGATGCACTGTACTTGTATTTTGTGCATTTGCAGCATTAGATTCGTATTTCGTACATTAGTTGCACTAGATTTGCATTTCTTGCATTTGTTGCACCGGACGGGTATTGTGCATTTGTCGCACTGGATTTATACTCCGTACCTTTGTTGCACCTGATTTTTGTCTTTGAGCAATTGTGTTACCAGATTTGAGATTCTCGTGCATTGGTTGCACCGTACTTGTATTTCGCGCATTTGATGCACCAGATTTGATATTTTCGTGCACAATAGATGCACCAGATATTGTAGTCGTGCACACCCGTTGTACTGGATAGATGCTTTCGTGCAAACCTGTTGCACTTAGTTTTGCACTTGTGCGTATTGTGGCACCCGTATTTGAATTTGATTTTCGTGCGCACCAGACGCACGCGATTGTTGGATACGCCTTTTAAGGCTCCGTTGCCGGGGAGACGGTAGCGTATTTTCTTTCTTGTTATTCGGGTTAATATTCCTTTTGTATATATTTATAAAAAAAAATATCTTTTTGTTTTTTTTGATCATTTTTGTGGGCAAGAGTGCAGATTTTTGCGGATTCGCAAACTGCGATTGTGAGGAGCAAAGTGTACATTCAAGGCTAAGGTGATTGCAAAGTACAGTGCCAAAGATCCGAGTAGTTTGACCCGCGCAAGAGAACTTTTCAAGCTTACCGGATTTGATTCAACGGGGCTTTCCTAACCCAAAAACTTAACGGTACGTACTTTACTAACACCTTCTTCTCAAATCCGACGCATCCAATATACTATTCTTTGCAGGATTCTTTGCAAGTTCGCTAACAAGCTAAAAATAGACTAACCCGTATTTGTTGCAGTGCCGCGCTTAAACTAAAAAACGATTTTTTGATTCTTTATAGAATTTTTATTGAATTGCGCATTGCATCAATTAATACGAACTTAAGGGCAAGCGAACCCCACAATATATGGTAAAGGATTTCATCACCTTTTCCGTGGCCCACAAATCACGAACTTGAGCATAACGTTTACCCGCACAAAATTTAAAAGAAACTAGACCTTAAGCCTTAAAGACTTCACGCTCACTAGGAGAAGTCAACTGTGTTTAGAATCTCGCTTAACGGTATATTGTTTACGGGGTGTCTAGAAAAGTGTTAACGGCGAAACCGCCAAAAGAGAAAGGGTTGTTTAATTAAGGAACTTCGCGAAAGCGTTAGAAAACCTCCCCTTATCTCTGCACTTACCTGGCCTCGTGATCAGTGTATCTTGAGCCCGTTTCTCGACACAGTTTTACTTCGACAATCAAGTTCTGGAGCAGGTCTAGTTGACCTAGGTGAACCCTAGAACGATTAGGTGTGTGGTATTTTTTTGTGTCGTGATTGTTTTTGTCCAGATTCTTTTTGTGTGTATATTTCATTATTTTGTTAATATCTAACTAAAAAAATAAAAAAAATAAAAAAAAATATCATTCTTTTCCCCCTCCTTTTCTCTGCCTTTCTTTCTTTCTCACTTCAAATCATGGGTACCCCACCTCGCAAAACTCTTGCCGAACTTTGGTATCCACAACCAGACATTACTTCTTACGGTTCTTGCTTTGGCCGAACGTCAAACGATCCCTCCATGCCCAAAATCTCTTTGAAAGATCGGATAGACGCGTCTAGGACAAACACTTGCCTTCCGCAATCCACTTTGTATCAACCTTTTCAAGCTCCCCCACCCTCTTATGTTGATACCCCTTTTGCAAGTCGTCCTTTATCCATCGCTGAACATATTGAACAATCCTGTAGCCGATCTTTCACTCCTTTCACCACTACAGATTCTTGGGATCAACAATTCCATTCACCTTCTTATCCAAATGTTGATCCTGCTCCTGTCCAGCCATTCAATTCCTACCAGTCCTACCCGACTTTTGCACCTTCCCTAGACATTGCTTCTGAACCGCCATTTGGGAGTTTTCAATATCCAAACAACTTTGAATCTTTTACTGAAACCCCTTCACACCCCATGTCTAGTCTGGAACAGTCTTTGGAAGACTTTAGGGCAGTGTCGTACCAACAGATGATGGATTTGAATGTGTCCATGGCCGCCCTCATACAACCTAGTGACCCGGTAGCTAGTTTTCAACTAGCTCCAAATTTTCCAATGTATGAAGAGGCGGTAGGACAGGTTGAGAATTTGAGTGGAGAGAGTGAGTTGTACCCCCTTCCGAATCAAGCCTACCCGTTTCAACTTGCATCCCACAACTCCGGTTTTGAAAGTCTATCGAGTATCTCACATGATTTATCAATTGAAGATAGAATAATTAATGAGTTGTGCGACTTTGTAGTGTTTGATTTACCCGATTGTGAAGGGTCACTTCCAAGTGAAACCAATCCCAATCCTTTTGACCTCTACACCTCCATCTTAGAATCAGAATCGATTAATATCCATGCTTTTGATGAGGTGTCTGAGAATATTGATTTTCACTTGATTGAGGATATTGACGCTGGGGATATTTTGGATGATGAACCTGTAGATTTGGCTGAGTTTGTCTCTTCAAATCATCATCCCGAGTCATTAAATGTTTTTCCCGAACCCTATATGCGTCTGGATTTTGATGAAATATGCATGGATGAGCTAAATTTTGAGGAGAATATTGAGGATAGTACTGAGGATGAAACAGTTTTAATTGATGATTCGGATTTTCCAATTCATACTGTTCCTTTCATTGACTGTGAGCACCCTCCTGAACCTTTAACCGATAACCTTCCTCAATCACCTACCTCCATCCTTTCCATCGTTCCGACCTTGCAAGAACCCGTCTCACTTTCATTTCATATGTCTGGTTTACCAAGTTTGGCGTACCCATGGTTTCTCACGAATCTTTAGGGATTTGACCCCATTTCTCGACGGGTTAATAGATTAGCACAACCGCTTTTTACACACCGCTCATCACAAATTGTGCTAATCTATTCACTCCATTTTCACCCTCAAGTTCGTACTCCACTTCTTTTTCCCTTCCGCCATTCTTCTTCTTCTGATATACCAAGACCGTATCCCGCTTCTATCTCCATACGGTCTCATGTATTCTCCATTTCTTTTCTCTATGCCTTCTTTGACCAACCACTGCTTTATCATGATAAGATCTTTGAATGGTTGGTGCACACTTTTGGCCTTTGTAAGGCCTTATATAGCTTGATACTATTCTCTCTCCCCCTAATCCTGAACTTCGTCACTTAACAGTGGAAACACTGTTTTACTTAAGTTTGAGGGGGACTCCTTTGTTGTATATATATATTTTTTGTTTTCTTTTTTCTTTGGTTTAGTATATAATTTGTTTCTAGGGAACGCCGACATTTTTGACCCTCTTGGTGTAGCCTGACAGTGAGGGCACTGTCAAGTTTAAGTTTGGGGGTGTGCTCGGTAAGCTTTCTTCCTTCGCATTCATTTGTATATTTTGCATTTGTATACCTTATTAAAAACCCAAAAAAATTGAAAATTTTCCAAAAAATATAAAAAATTTGTCGTCAAGTTAGCTAATAGGGTAACTTAGATCTTTATTCCGAAAATTTAGTTGATATGATAGAAATAACTAAATTCTAGGCTTAGGGATTGAAAACCCTAAAAATAACCCTCATTCTGTCTAACTTTGGTAAGTATACGTCCTTACATTTTATTTTTTTTTGAGAAATAGGTAATCTTGAGTTCAGTTCTTGAGTTAAGTCAAGATGAAGGGAAAGTATTGAAGCTTTACTGAAGGAAAAGTCTGAAAAATAGTTTCTTTTCTTGAGTTCAAATTTAGAAAGTATATACCCTACAAACTGCACTTACACGCACCTTGAAACTTGGGATAGTAGAGGATACCTGGAAATACTCTTGCCTGAAAGCCTAGTATGAAAAAAAAAACGGTATTTAAAGCTAAACACCAAAAGAGAATGTTGAAAAATATATCCGGTCTTGAAAAAGAAAAAGAAAAAGAAAAAGAAAAAGAAAAATAGAATAAAGTCAAGACCTGGAAACTGCTATTTACGCTTTAAGCTCGCACATTCAGTAATCGGCCGTTAGTGCCTCAAGAAGCATTAATAATCGCATGAAAGGTGTGTGAGCAAATCCGTCCATCCTTAATGAAAAGAAGTAGTATTAGGTATTAAGGCAAGGGTATTATAGCTTGAATTGAATTCTTGAGTGTAGGGGTGCAAATATACACACACGTAGGGGTATACAATTGATGTTTGGATAAGAGATAGAAATAAAGAATAAGACTTGTGTTTTCTGTAAAGTTGATAAAAATCCCTGATTTGAGGCCGCACTTTAGAAGGAAAACTCAGGAGAACCAACATCTTTCTAAACTTTTTTGGAACGTATAGGATCTAAAGTTAAAACAGATAGGAGGTGTGAAAAATAAGGGTTGGATATTTCTAAATTAGGATGATAGAATTTCTAACGTAAATACTAAACTGTAGGAGTAGAATCGATGTTAACTTATGACACTAGCTTGACGGGATTTTGTGGGTGTAATCCGCTGAAAACCCTCAGGAGACAACACTCCTCCTACTAGGGCAACCTAGAAGTTTAACGGCTTGTTGCACACGCTCAGTGCAATCGGGTTCCCTGCGAAAGTGCGGTTATGATTTTATTTTTGTGAATAATTGGTTTTGCTCAGGACGAGCAAAAGTTAAGTTTGGGGGTATTTGTTCATACCAGAATATTGCATTTTATACCACCCATTCTTACGCTCGTGTGTTTATAGGTAGGTGCTTTTGATCAGTGTTTGCTACATATTTGCAGAATACAGGTTCTCGGCTCTGAACAGTGAAATCCATGAAAAGTAGGACAAATTCTGGATTACTGCCAACAACTGATAAAACACGGGTCTCCGCTCTCTATCCGTGTGTTGCCACATACCAGTTTAAGGGACAAAATGGCAAATCGATTGTCATGTCATGCACAAGGCTCAATGGCAACACAAGATCCAAGAAATCTACGCGGAGCTCGAGGAAATCATGGCAAAATATCCACATCACATCACCTTTTGATCTACTGAAATTCTGGAAGAATTGTGAAGAGTTTCTGAGAAAAGTCATATACCACACTAAAGAAGACATCAAACCAGGGAACCCCACAAAAAACCACAGCCTAATTCCTTACTATGGCCGCGGAAACGCGGCCGTACGGACTCCGCACTCTATCGTTTTCTGGGGGTAAATTGGTACATTCATGTTGATTCAGAATATTGCCCTAGGTTTTCAGTTTACTGCCTATAAATATCCCAGAACTTGCCAAGCTTTTTGGTGTTCATTCTTTGTTCCTCTTTTTGTTAGGATTTAGTCTTTTTCTTCTTCTTCTTCATTCTTTCTCCATGAAAATGTAGCGAGAGCATTGAGTGGATGTTAATGAAGATGAGGGTTTTTGTATCATTCTCTTTTGTTTAACTTCCCCTTGAGATTCTTGCTTTCTCTTGATCTTTCAACCTCTTAATTGAGCTTGAAAGGTTAAGGGTTTGTTATTGATCTCAAGGGTCGTATTTTTCTTATGGAATTAGCGCTTCATTTCACATGCGTTCTCTACCCTTCTCTTGATCTTGCAACCTCTTGATACAGCTTGCAAGTTTAAGGGTTGGCTATTGATCCCATGCTTGTCTTGAGTTCTAGTTTCTAATTCTTTTTATTGCTTATTTATTACTTGCTTTTTATTATCTTGCTTTACTTATTTGCGATTTAATTCATGCACTTACTTACTTGTAGTCTTTTCTTTTCTTTGTTCTTTTCTTTTGCTCTTTTTGGTTCCTTTTGTGAATGGTTGTAATTATTGTCGTTCTTAAGAATCAATACGGTATTGTAAGTTAAGATTTTCTTTGCTCATTTCCTTTTCCCGTTATTTTCCATTGAACTCCGCCCAAACGTTACGCAAGCGCTCCGTTAGGCACCCTACCCTTACAAGGTAACGGTGATTCCTAACCGCGACCGGTTGCGTTCGGTTTGGCCGGAGGCGAAAGCAAGAGACAAGAATGGAAGGACAAGGGTAAATAAGCCGGATTCCACGAATACCGTGCTTAAATCCCCTAATCCACGTTGTTGCCAATTGCTCTAGCTTCAATTGGTCAAGACTCGGCTCAAAGGTTTTGAGTACGGATTTCTTTAGCTTACAATTTCGTATCTTTTTCTTAACAACTTTATACATGCAAATAATACACATAGGTTAGATTGAACAAACATATACTCATTCTTTATTGACTCGTCTAAAACAAGAAAGGACATACAACCATCTCCCAGTGGATCGACCCGTGCTCAACCGGCTAGCTGCATAGCGACACCGTCTTGATTGCGGTTAACTTTAATTCTCTCAATCAAACACTTGTTTTCGTTTTCGGCACTATGTTATATAGTAGCCAAACAGGGCTGATCTGAAGACAGTACCTGAGTACTTGCATGCATTAATAGCTTACCAAGAGGTTTTCAAAGGAGCTATAGTCTCGCTATTCCCAACGTGTCCGTGAGAGACGCAAACGTTTTTAAAGGAAAACATTTTGGATATTTTGGAACGACGAAACGCATATTTATCAAAACATATATGAAGGTATATTTATTACTTTACAAATGAGCGTCCGTCACTTTTGCCATGAGTTATGCATCAAACGGCAATTAGAAAAGATTTTTTCGTATGTTGTATTCAGTTTTAAGGTTTTCCAAAGATGCGTACTGTACACGTGCTATAGTATTTGACAAGTGTATATTGGATTTCAGTAGTGTATTTTGAGATCTGTATCTTCAATATAACTCTGAGGATATGCGTGTAAATCAGATGATTTGCGTAACGCTTGACAGAGTTCGGATTTTGAATTATGTATTCGTTTTCTGGCGCACGCGATGCGCTGTGTTATTTCTCTATTTTTCATGATTTCGTAGCCCCGTTGATTTGAGTTGGCTATTGAAATTGTAACACCCTAGGATGTGTTTAGTGGCTAATTATATTTTAATATGTGATTTTAATAAAAAGTTAACCAAATTGGTTTTTAAATAATTTTTCAAATTTAATAAATATTTTTCTAGAATTTTCCTAAGCTTACACAAACTTGTGCATATAAAATAGGGTTAGAGTTTGGGCTAAACCATGTTTAACAACCATGGTGGATGAAACCCTCCGTGTTAAGTTAAATGATTTTAATTAAGGTTATTTTTTCAAAATGAAAAAAGGGTTTAAAATGTATTTTGGTTGACTTGAGAGAATGAGAGAGAGAGAGAGAATGCATCATGGCAATGCCATGCTTGCATTAAATGAGAGAGAGAGAGTGAGTGCATCATGGCAAGCCCATGCTTGCATTTAATGAGGCAAGAGAGAAATGGGGGCTTGAATCTCTTGTGATATCATTTCTTTTGTTTGCAACACCCTCTCATTTCTCACTCTCACACACACACTCCCAGCATCATCAGCAACAGCAGAAGCTGCAGGCACAATAGCAGCAACACCAAGCAACAACAGCAGCTCCTTGCAGCAGCAGTAGCAACACATGTAGTAGCAGCCCCAGCACAACATCAACAACATCAACAACTGCAACAACAGCAATAACAACACCATCAGCAACAATAACAACATCAACAGCAACAGCAAGCATCAGCATCAGCTGTAGCAGTAGCAACAGCAACAGCATCTGGAACAGCAACAGCAGTAGCAGCTTCTTCTTCTTCTCTTCTTCTCCTGACCCAGCCTCATATGGTCAAGTGAGGTATAACCTTTGAGCTCCACTTGCTTGTATGCTAGACTTGTGCGTTGGTTAAGTTTAATTAGTGTAAATTGGTAGTTGTTATCGTAAGATTGTGTGTTTTTAGCGATATTTATGGTGTTTAGTGTATGTTTTGCTTTGGTAAGGATAATTTTGGTTGGGCTATATTAGTTAGGTGCTATTAAGGCCAAGTAAACCTAGGTAACCACAGATTACACCAAAATACCCTGATTTTTCATGATTGTGCAAAATGTGACTTTTTAAAGCAAAACAAAGCTTTTTGATATCTGCTGTTACCCCAGTGAGTCCAGAATAAAATTGAGTGGACCATAGCAAACTAATGACACCCTGACCCTACCACCAGAGCCCGACCCCACCAGCCAAACTTCAAGCCGCCGGAAAAAACATTCTGGCCGCAAATTGCGGCCAGAGCAGGGAGATAGGAGCTACGGTTTTTTTGATTGAATATCTGCTATGTTCTGTAGGTCCATGGTGTATATAGATTTGTAATATTTTAACCTGGGTAGAATCTGGGACGATATATCGTTTTCTGGTGTTTTTTGTTTGCGCGATACGCGCTATACGCGAGTGGCTTTTGTGATTCAGCGTATCGCGTCGTGTCGTGCTGAGTCATAGATGCGTGCACACACGTTTCAGCGTATCGCGCACACACGCGTTGATTCGCGACGAGAGTTTCTCGTTTTGTTTCGATTTCGCGTTTTGCGAGATTTTTTCTTATATAATTGGATTCCTTGTGTAAATTCCAGGTTCACAGGCGGGTACGTCAGACGTCGCCAGGAAAGGGAAGCAGGTGGTCGGCTATACTTAGCACGCGACCTGGTGAGTAGATTTAACATCTACGGGGAAATCGCCCGTATGGCGTTAAGCGTCAGGGCGTAATAGGATTTGTAGTCATGAGGGTCCATATAGATATACTGGTAGTGTAGAACACAGCACTGTCACTAATGGTCCAAGTTGCATGAGCACGATTTATATGCTACACTCACACCGTTAGTGATTGCCATGCCACTCACGATGTAGGATTGCTATAAACCGCATATTATATTGATTCTGCTTATTTGACGTTGACATGAATTGCTGCATACATCACATATATTCATACCTGTGACTTATACCTCATATATTCATACTTGTGACATATACATCACATATATTCATACCTGTGACTTATACCTCATATATTCATACTTGTGACATATACATCACATATATTCATACTTGTGATATATACATCACATATATTCATACTTGTGACTTATACCTCACATATTCATACTTGTGCCATATACCGTACTTATATTCATACTCGGGCGCATATACATCATACGTCTACATTAGTGCACATGTACATTGCTATATTCACTTTGCGTACTTATCCATTCACACATCCATACCTATACCACATTCATATGTTACATACATGGATGATATTGACTTGATTTAAACTAAGGGACAGCAAACGATATTTTCAAAACTGGATCTTTTAAAAATGGAGCGGTTCTCCCTTTCTTTTACTCGTAGTGTCACATGACACATTGCATGGCTCAACGCATTGGATTTGATTTCTGTGATTTCTGGATTTGGGAACCGGAGTACTATTTTAAGAAAATACGCACTGTTTGAAAACCAGGTTTCCCTTTATATGATATTTTAGTGCGTCCACCATGAGTTTTCTCGGTTCCAGAGGGCTTGTGTGAGTATACCCGATTCGAGGAGAGGTACGCACCGATTGTGGGTACATGGTGGACCCGGTACGGTACCCCGGGGCGGGATGACTCGTATTGTTAGACGGTGAGCCCGGCGGAGGGACTACTACCTACCGGTGATTGGTTGGACCTGGCGGTTATCCGGAGGATACTGACCAGAGTAGCTCATTGGATACGGGACGACGCGTACTGCCGGGGCCGATGGCCGATTCCGCAGACGGAGCCCGTGGGCAGATCCGATGGACGGATGCCCCATATTGGAGGATTTGCGTGTCGATGCTGGACACGGCTGCTTTTATGATATTTTGAGTGCCGGTGATGGGCACTCCCGATTTTATGAGATTACAGGATTTGAGGACCGATGTAGATGACGACGCTTGAGTTGTACTGGGTTTTGGTGCATTGATAGACACCGGTTATTTTCCACATTGATATTCCGTGTAGATATTATTCCTTTCCATACTCAGCATTCAGTACTTGATATCTCATCCTGTAGCTAGTATCCCTGATAGAGTACATATGCTTGCATGTTATTGCGTACCATGCTCATCATATATAGGGTTGTTAGATTGCATCGCCATGCCTGATTATCACATATCTTGCTCATCATATAGAGATGATTATTAGATAGCACTTGTTGCATGATATTGAGCATCCGGTTCAGCATATAGATGTTTATTAGTTGGCATAGGTTAGAGTATCGCAGCACGTGCATACGCGCGATTACCTTTATATGTTATCTAATATTCACGAGTTGGCAACTCACCCCCGTTGTACCACAGTGTTTGCAGGTTGCCCTTGGGAGTAGTCGCGGCTGGCTGTTTACCGCATCTTTTGACACAGATACCATTGTTGAGGCGTGATAGCCCTTTTGCTATTAGGTAGGTTTTGTACGGTATCTGTTTATCCTTCAGTTGTATATTGATGTATCTAGTATTCTCCATCTACTTTCCTGTATTGACTTAGAGACAGTTGTGAGGACGATGCATATGATTTTGTACTCTGGTGTCGAGCTCGCATGTGAGCCGACTTTATTTTATGCAGTCTTACCTTTTATGATATTTGTCTTTGCCTTACTGCTTATTCTTCGCTACGGCGTTGTATATCATATTGTGATGCTCTATTCATTTCACATATTATCTCTACCACACCTTGCCTTTACCCGACTTGCGGGACAAATGTTTATAAAGGAAATGTTGCCAAAATTATTAAAATATAACTCTTGAACTTAAAAAGGATTTCTACTAAATCAATTAAAGTTTCTTAGACATGTATAACTGTTTTTACAAAAATGTTTTAATCGCTCTATATTTATTGGTTTTGATTTCTGGGTTTCGGCTTACTTAGTCGTGTTACGCCTGTTGACGTTACGTGGCTAAGTGCCGGTCACGGGCTAAATTATCGGGTCGTGACAAAGTTGGTATCAGAGCGTAGGATTTACCTTCGGAGTGTAGGATGACCCTGGTATGATGGAGTAGGTAGCTGCAGCAGAGTGGCGTAGCGTGCGTATGTTCCGCGGCATACTCATGACATGGTACTCCGCCTAAGCGACCTTAGGACTTATTGGTTGAAATTCCTTCATTTTTGCATACCTTTTTGCGATTCGATTTCAGTATCCTTATCGAATCCTACTTTCCTTTTCAGCTACTATGCCGCCAAAGACTACTAGGGCGCAGAGAGCGGCCGCGAGGGCTGAGATTCGTGTTGACTCGTCCGAGACGAGGACCGATCCGGGCAGTGCACCCATCGTACCCGAGCAGACTGCTCCTCCTATGGCAGATCAGATCGCCACGTTAGCGGCCAGCTTGCAGGAGATGCGCCAGATGATAGGATCGCTAGTTGAGACGCTTCGAGCACAGCGACCAGAGGCAGCTCCACCAGTCACAGGGACCGCGATGGTACCGACCGTACAGCCAGTTGCCCCTGCGGCCACAGAGGTGATTACAGTATCGCTATCAGAGTTCATGAGGCTGAAGCCTCCGGTCTTCACAGGCACAGATGCAGCCGAGGACCCGCAGTCTTTTATTGATAGGATGGCCCGGATATGCCGTTCCCTCCAATGTGCAGATGCGAGATGGGTCGAGTTCGCGAGCTTTCGCCTGGAAGGTCTTGTGCAGAAATAGTGCGAATCAGTTGAGAAGGGCAGAGCAGCAGGTCTTCCTCCTATGACCTGGACGGAGTTCGTGACGGTGTTCCTTGCCCGCTTCCTTCCCCAGAGTGTTAGGGATGCCCGAGCACGCAGATTTGAGTCCTTGCGCCAGACGCCGGAGATGACAATGGCAGAGTACGATGTTCTATTCACCGAGCTATCAGTTTATGCTCCGTACCTAGTAGCTACTGAGGAGATGCGAGTCAAGAGATTTGTCCGAGGCTTGCTTACCCCGCTATTCCTTATGATCAGCTCCCAGCATTACGAGACCTATGCCGCAGCGGTAGATGCAGACCTATTGGTCGAGGAGCGCCTTGCCGAGACTTCAGTAGTTCCAGGGCCGAAGAGGGTTCGTACCGACACAGCAGCTCAGAGACATCCATTCAGTCGCCGTGATAGACGTGGTACCGATGGTAGATATTCGGGGCAAGGTCAGATGTTTAGCTCATACCCCCAGGAGGGTCAGCAGTCGTCCCGTGGATGTTTTGGATGTGGTAGTCCTCATCATCGCATCAGAGATTGTACCGAGACACGTCAGAGGGAGCCAGCCGTACCGCGTGTCACACTTCCACTTTCTCCACCCTAAAGGGCGTTGCCCATTATGCCCACAGTTACTCCACGTCAGACGCAGGCACAGAGAGGCTGTGGTCGCGGAGGGTTTGTTCCTAGAGGGCGAGGCGGTCGAGGCAGGGGACAGCCAGCCACCGGCAGAGTACAGCCAGCTGCTAGTAGGGGACCGCCAGTTGTAGGTGGAGGAGAGGCGGGAGTTTTCGCTTTGACGCATCAGGACGTGCAGGCGTCCAATGCGGTGGTCTCAGGTATCTTATCAGTATGTTCTGTTGATGCACACGTGTTGTTCGATCCCGAATCCACGCACTCGTACGTATCCACACACTTCGTGCCGAGTTTGGGTAGAGAGTCCGGTCTGCTTGATCAGCCGTTGGTTGTGACCACTCCCGTGGGAGAGTCGTTTGTTGCTAAGCACGTATTCCGATCCCGTGTCGTCCGTATTGGCGATAGAGATCTGCCTGTCGATTTGATCCTCCTTGAGATGTTGGATTTCGACGTTCTTTTGGGCATGGATTGGTTAGCCACGTGCTATGCGTCTGTGGACTGCCGCGAGAAGACAGTGAGGTTCTTTTTTCCCGGCGAGTCGGCCTTTGTCGTGCAGGGTGACAGTGGTGCCACTCCTCACCTTTTGATTTCTTCTCTTCGTGCTGGACAGCTTTTGAGGAAGGGATGTCAGGGATTCCTAGCCTATGTTTGTGACACTAGAGCCACAGATGTTCCGTTGGAGCAGGTTCCGATTGTGTGTGAGTTCCGTGATGTGTTCCCTGACGAGCTTCCTGGGCTGCCGCCTGAGCGTGACATTGCTTTTTGTATTGATTTGATTCCCGGCTCGGGGCCTTTTTCTATACCGCCTTATCGGATGGCCCCAGCGGAACTTAGTGAGTTGAAGAGTCAGTTGCAAGATTTGCTGGACAAAGGACTTATTCGACCCAGTGTTTCTCCTTTGGGTGCTCCAGTTCTGTTTGTCAAGAAGAAGGACGGAAGCTTTCGTTTGTGTATAGACTACCGGCAGCCGATCCGGGTGACCGTGCGGAACAGATATCCTTTGCCACGTATCGACGATTTGTTCGACCAGCTTCAGGTGGCAAGATATTTTTCGAGGATCGATTTGCGATCGGGCTGTCATCAGCTGCGAGTTCGACAGGAGGACATTCCGAAGACAGCTTTCCGTACACGTTATGGCCATTACGACTTTTTGGTGATGTCGTTCGGACTCACCAACGCGCCAGCAGCCTTCACGGACTTGATGAACCGTATATTCCGGCCGTATCTCGACTTGTTCATCATCGTATTCATTGACGATATATTGGTGTATTCCCAGAGCAGAGAGGAGCACGAGCAGCACCTGCGGATTACACTGCAGACCTTGAGGGAGCACCAGCTTTATGCAAAATTCTCCAAGTGTGCATTCTGGCTCGACAGTATAGACTTCTTGGGTCACGTGATTACACGTGATGGTATATGTGTGGACCCAAGGAAGATTGAAGCCGTTCAGAGTTGGCCCAGACCTACATCCGTCACTGAGATACGCAGTTTTCTAGGATTGGCCGGTTACTACAGGCGTTTCGTACAGGATTTTTCCCGTATTGCTGCAACCTTGACCGGATTGACCCGGAAGGGAGTTCCCTTCGATTGGACAGAGGATTGTGAGCACAGTTTCCAGCAGCTACGGACCTGTTTGACTACGGCGCCGATATTGTCGCTGCCTTCAGGATCAGGCCGATTTGCAGTCTACTGCGACGCTTCACGAGTGGGGCTAGGGTGTGTATTGGTGCAGCATGGCAGGGTGATCGCGTATGCTTCGCGACAGCTGAAGAAACATGAACAGAACTACCCTACTCACGATTTGGAGATGGCCGCTGTGGTTTTTGCACTTAAGATCTGGCGACATTACCTATACGGCGAGTCGTGCCAGATATTCACTGATCACAAGAGCCTCAAGTACATATTTCAGTAGCGAGACCTGAATCTCCGACAGCGCCGATGGATGGAGTTAGTGAAGGACTACGACTGCGAGATCTTATATCAACCGGGCAAGGCTAGCGTAGCAGCAGATGCTTTGAGTAGGAGGCCCGAGGGTAGTGTAGCGTGTTTGAGTGCAGTACAGAGGCAGTCGTCGGCAGATTGGCAGACATTATGCGACAGCCGAGTGCAGTTCGAGTTCACGGAGATTGGGGGACAGCTCGCGCATGTTCGTGCACGCCCACAGTTGCTTGACCGTATATATTAGGCATAGCGCAGGGATGACCGTTGCTCAGAGATCATGACACAGATTGGACAGGACAGATTCTCCAAGTTTGTGATTGATGATCAGAGGATATTACGATTTGGGTCTAGACTGTGTGTACCAGATACTGAGGGATTGCGGCTCGATATTCTTGAGGAGGCACATCGATCAGTGTACAGTGTCCATCCCGGTTCCACCAAGATGTACCATGATATGAGAGAGACCTACTGGTGGGATGGAATGAAGAGGGACATCGCGGAGTTCGTATCGAGATGCCTGACTTGTCAGCAAGTCAAGGCTGAGCACCAGAGGCCCACAGGAGAGCTACAGCCATTACCCATTCCAGAGTGGAAATGGGAACAGATTTCGATGGATTTCATGGTGGGTCTACTCAGGACTAGGCAAGGGTATGACTCCATTTGGGTGATCGTGGATCGTCTGACGAAAGCAGCACACTTCTTGCCAGTGAAGATGACTTTCGGATTTGCGCAGTACGCCCAGATTTATATCGATGAGATTGTACGACAACATGGGGTCCCGACATGTATTGTGTCCGACCGAGGCACCCAGTTTACCAGCAGATTATGGCATAGACTTCAGGAGGATTTGGGCACTCATTTGAGTTTCAGCACAGCATTCCATCCGCAGACCGACGGACAGTCAGAGCGGACCATTCAGACTCTCGAGGACATGCTCCGAGCTTGCGTTTTAGACTTTGGTGGTAGCTGGGATCATCATTTACCCTTGGTAGAGTTCTCCTACAATAATAGCTTCCAAGATACTATTCAGATGGCACCTTTCGAGGCTTTGTATGGGAGGAGATGTAGATCGCCTGTCTGTTGGACAGAGCTCAGCGAGGGTAGTATTTTGGGGCCACAGACCATACAGGAGACGACTGAGATGATACAGCTGATTCGAGACAGGATGAGGACAGCTCAGAGCAGACAGAGATCGTATGCTGACAGGCGCTGCCGCAGACTAGAGTTTGCAGTTAGCGATCACGTGTTTCTGAGGTTCTCTCCGATGAATGGAGTGATGAGGTTTGGACGGAAGGGGAAGCTTGGCCCCAGATTCATAGGTCCCTCTGAGATCCTCGAGCGTGTGGGCGCAGTAGCTTATCGTTTGGATCTTCCACCCGACTTCGCAGATGTTCACCCGTATTCCACGTGTCGATGCTTCGCAGATACCTGCATGACCCTTCGCATATGATTCAGCATCAGGCCGTTCAGCTCGAGCGCAATCTTACGTTCACCGAGTAGCCAGTCGTGATCTTGGACCGGCAGGTGAAGAAACTTAGATCGAAGGTCTTGCCATCAGTGAAGGTGCTTTGGCGTAGCCCGAATGGTGATGAGATCACTTGGGAGGCCGAGGGCGAGATGCGGAAGAAGTTCCCTCATCTCTTTGAAGGTATGCGTTGCCTTATATTGTAAATTCGGGGACGAATTTCTTTAAGGGGGGGAGATTGTAACACCCTAGGATGTGTTTAGTGGCTAATTATATTTTAATATGTGATTTTAATAAAAAGTTTACCAAATTGATTTTCAAATAATTTTTCCAATTTAATAAATATTTTTCAAAAATTTTGCCAAGCTTGCACAAACTTGTGCATGTAAACTAGGGTTAAAAATTTGGGTTAAACCATGTTTAACAACCATGGTGGATTAAACCTCCCTATTATTAAGTTAAAATGAATTTTTTATTTACGGTATTTTTTTTAAATGAAAAAGGGATTTAAAATGTATTTTGGTTGACTTGAGAGAGAGAGAGGGGTGCATCATGGCAAGCCCAAGCTTGCATTTAATGTGGCAAGAGAGAGAGGGAGAATGGGGGGCTTGACCTTATGCATCATTATTTCTTTTGTTGCAACACTCTCTCATATCTCACTCACTCTCTCACACACACACACACACACACACTCTCAGCTTCAGCAACAGCAGAAGTTGCAGCAGCAGCAACATCAAACAGCAGCAACAGAGCAACAACAGCAACTACATCAGCAATTCCAGCAACAGCAGCCCCAGCACATGTAGCAGCAGCCGAGAAGCCCCAGCACCAACACTATCAGCAACAATAACAACATCAACAGCAACAACAAGCATCAGCATCAGCAGTAGCACTAGCAACAACAACAGCTTCTGGAACAGAAACCGTTTCTGTAGCAGCTTCTTCTTCTGACCCAGCGTCGTAGGGTCAAGTCAGGTATAACCTCTGAGCTTCACTTGCATATATGCTTGACTTGTGTGTCGATTTAGCTTATTAGTGTAAATTTGTGATTCTTAGTGCTAGATTATGTGTTATTAGTGATATTTGTGATGTTTAGTGTAAGCTTTGCTTAGGCAAGGTTAGTTTTTCTTACATTAAGTTAATTAGGTGCTATTGGAGCCAAGTTAACCTAAGTAAACCCTAGATTGCACAGATATACCCTAAGTTTGCAACTTGTGCAAATTATGACTTTTTAAGCAAAATCATAGCTTTTTGATATCTGTTGTTACCCCAGTAAGTTCAGAATAATATTGAGTGGACTGTAGCATACTTGAGAGACCCTGACCCACCACCAGAGCTCGACCCCACCAGCCCACCTTCGGGCAGCCGAAATAATCGATCTGGCCGCAAATTGCGGCCAGAGCAGGGAATTAGGAGCTAGGGTTTTTAGGGTTGGTATCTGCTATGTTTTGTAGGTCCATGGTGTATATATAGTTTTGTAATATTGTAACCTGGGTAGAATCTGGGACGATATATCGTTTTCTGGTGTTTTTGGTTTGCGCGATACGCGTGATACGCGAGTGGGTTTTGTGATTCAACGTATCGCGGCGTGTCGGCCTGAGTCGTACACGCGTGCACACACGTTTCAGCGTATCGCACACACGTGCGTTGATTCGCGACGCGAGTTTCACGTTTTGTTTCAATTTCGCGTTCTGCGAGATTTTTTCTTATATAATTGGATTCCTTGTGTAAATTCCAGGTTCACAGGCGGGCACGTCAGATGTTGCCAGGAAAGGGAAGCAGGTGGTCGGCTATACTTAGCACGCGACCAGGTGAGTAGATTTAATATCTATGGGGAAATCGCCCGTATGGCGTTAAGCGTCAGGGCGTAATTGGATTTGTAGTCATGAAGGTCCATATAGATATACTGGTAGTATAGAACACTGCACTATCACTAACGGTCCAAGTTGCATGAGCACGATTTATATGCTACACTCACACCGTTAGTGATTGCTATGCCACTCACGATGTAGGATTGTTATAAACCGCATATTATATTGATTCTGCTTATTTGACGTTGACATGACTTGCTGCATACATCACATATATTCATACCTGTGACTTATACCTCATATATTCATACTTGTGACATATACATCACATATATTCATACCTGTGACTTATACCTCATATATTCATACTTGTGACATATACATCACATAAATTCTTAATTGTGACATATACATCACATATATTCGTACTTGTGACTTATACCTCACATATTCATACTTGTGCCATATACCTTACATATATTCATACTCGGGCGCATATACATCATACGTCTACATTAGTGCACATGTACATTGCTATATTCACTTTGCGTACTTATCCATTCACACATCCATACCTATACCACATTCATATGTTACATACATGGGATATTGACTTGATTTAAACCAAGGGACCGCAAACGATATTTTCAAAACTGGATCTTTTAAAAAAGGTGCAGTTCTCCCTTTCTTTTACTCGTAGTGTCACATGACACAATGCATGGTTCTACGCATTGGATTTGATTTCTGTGATTTCTGGATTTGGGAACCGGAGTACTATTTTAAGAAAATACGCACTGTTTGAAAACCCGGTTTCCCTTGATATGATATTTTAGTGCGTCCACCATGAGTTTTCTCGGTTCCAGAGGGCTTGTGTGAGTATACCCGATTCGAGGAGAGGTAGGCACCGATTGCGGGTAGATGGTGGACCCGGTACGGTACCCCGGTGTGAGAAGACTCGTATTGTTAGACGGTGAGCCCGGTGGAGGGACTACTACCTACCGGTGATTGGTTGGACTTGGCGGTTATCCGGAGGATACGGACCAGAGTAGCTCGTGGGATACGGGGAGACTTGTACTGCCGGGGCCGAGGGCCGATTCCGCAGACGGAGCCCGTGGGTAGATCCAATGGACGGACGCCCCATATTGGAGGATTTGCGTGTCGATGCTGGACACGGCTGCTTTTTTGATATTTTGAGTGCCGGTGATGGGCACTCCCGATTTTATGAGATTACAGGATTTGAGGACCGATGTGGATGACGACGCTTGAGTTGTACTGGGCTTTTGGTGTATTGATAGACACCAATTATTTTCCACGTTGATATTCCGTATAGATATTATTCCTTTCCATACTCAGCATTCAGTACTTGATATCTCGTCCTGTAGCTAGTATCCCTGATAGAGTACACATGCTTGCATATTATTGCGTACCATGCTCATCATATATGGGGTTGTTAGATTGCATCGCCATGCCTGATTATCATATATCTTGCTCATCTATAGAGATGATTATTAAATAGCACTTGTTGCATGATATTGAGCATCCAGTTCATCATATAGATGTTTATTAGTTGGCATAGGTTAGAGTATCGCAGCACGTGCATACTCGCGATTATCTTTATATGTTATCTACTATTCACGAGTTGGTAACTCACCCCCGTTGTGCCACAGTGTTTGCAGGTTGCCATTGGGAGTAGTCGCGGCTGGCTCTTTACCGCATCTTTTGACACAGATACCATTTCTGAGGCGTGTTAGCCCTTTTGCTATTAGGTGGGTTTTGTATGGTATCTGTTTATCCTTCAGTTGTATATTGATGTATCTAGTATTCTCCATCTACTTTCCTGTATTGACTTAGAGACAGTTGTGAGGACGATGTATATGATTTTGTACTCTGGTGTCGAGCTCGCATGTGAGCCGACTTTATTTTATGCAGTCTTACCTTTTATAATATTTGTCTTTTCCTTACTGCTTATTCTTCGCTACAGCGTCGTATATCTTATTGTGATGCTCTATTCATTTCACATGTTATCTCTACCACACCTTGCCTTTACTCGACTTGCGGGACAAATGTTTATAAAGGAAATGTTGCCAAAATTATTAAAATTTAACTCTTGATCTTAAAAAGGATTTCTACTAAATTAATTAAAGTTTCTTAGACATGTATAACTGTTTTTACAAAAATGTTTTAATCACTCTATATTTATTGGTTTTGATTTCTGGGTTTCGGCTTACTTAGTCGCGTTACGCCTATAGACGTTACGTGGCTAAGTGCCGGTCATGGGCTAAATTATCGGGTCGTGACACGTACTGATACAGCAGCTCAGAGACATCCATTCAGACGCCGTGATAGACGTTGTACCGGTGGTAGAGACTCGGGGCGAGGTCAGATGTTTAGCTCATACCCTCAGGAGGGTCAGCAGTCGTCCCGTGGATGTTTTGGATGTGGTAGTCTTCATCACCGCGTTAGAGATTGTACCGAGCCACGCAGGAGGGAGCCAGCCGTACTGCATGTCACACTTCTACCTTCTCCACCCCAGAGGGCGTTACCTGTTGTACCCGCAGTTGCTCCGCGTCAGACCCATGCATAGAGAGACCATGGTCGCGGAGGGTTTGTTCCTAGAGGGCGAGGCAGAGGACAGCCAGCCACTGATAGAGTACAGCCAGTTGCTAGTAAGGGACAGCCGGTTGCAGGTGGAGGACAGGTACGAGTTTTCGCGTTGACGCATCAGGACGCGCAGGCATTCAATACGATGGTCTCAGGTACCTTATCAGTATGTTCTGTTGATGCACACGTGTTGTTCGATCCCGGATCCACGCACTCGTACGTATCCACACACTTCGTGCCGAGTTTGGGTAGAGAGTCCGGTCTGCTTGATCAGCCGCTTGTTGTGACCACTCCAGTGGGAGAGCCGTTTGTTGCTAGGCATGTGTTCTGATCCTGTGTTGCCCGTATTGGCGATAGATATCTGCCTGTCGACTTGATCTTTCTTGAGATGATGGACTTCGACGTTCTTTTGGGCATGGATTGGTTAGCCACGTGCTATGAGTCTGTGGACTGCCGTGAGAAGACAGTGAGAATTTGTTTTCCCGGCGAGTCGACTTTTGTTGTGCAGGGGGACCGTGGTGCCACCCCTCACATTTTGATCTCTTCTCTTCGCGCTAGACAGCTGTTGAGGAAGGGATGTCAGGGATTCCTAGCCTATGTTTGTGACACTAGAGCTATAGATGTTCCATTGGACCAGGTTCCGATTGTATGTGAGTTCCCTGACGTATTCCCTGACGAGCTTCCTGGGCTACCGCCTGAGCGTGATGGTGTGTTCCGTATTTATTTGATTCCCGGCACGGGGCCTATTTCTATACCGCCTTATCGGATGGCCCCGACGGAGCTAGTGAGTTGAAGAGTCAGTTGCAAGATTTGCTGGATAAGG
The DNA here is from genome assembly GCA_030015575.1 of Agapanthus africanus. Lineage (NCBI taxonomy): Eukaryota > Viridiplantae > Streptophyta > Magnoliopsida > Asparagales > Amaryllidaceae > Agapanthus > Agapanthus africanus. The sequence goes on from CM057338.1 coordinate 671,001,996, forward strand.
GACTTATTCGACCAGTGTTTCTCCTTGGGGTGCTCCGGTCCTGTTTGTCAAGAAGAAGGACGGAAGCTTACGTTTGTCTATCGTTTACCGGCAGCTGAACCGGGTGACCGTGCGGAATAGATATCCTTTGCCATGTATCGACGATTTGTTCGACCAGCTTCAGGGGGCAGGATATTTTTCGAACGTCGATTTGCGATCGGGCTATCATCAGCTGCGAGTTCGACAGGAGGACATTCCGAAGACAGCTTTCCGTACACGTTATGGCCATTAAGGAGTTTTTGGTGATGTCGTTCGGACTCACCAATGTGCTAGTAGCCTTCATGGACTTGATGACCGTATATTCCCGGTCGTATCTCGACTTGTTCATCATCGTATTCATTGACGATATATTGGTGTATTCCCGGAGTAGAGAGGAGCACGAGCAGCACCTGTGGATCACACTGCAGACCTTGAGGGAGCACCAGCTTTATGCAAAATTCTCTAAGTGCGCATTCTGGCTCGACAGCGTAGACTTCTTGGGTCACGTGATTACACGGATGGTATATTTATGGACCCCAAGGAAGATTGGGGCTGTTCAGAGCTGGCCCAGACCTACATCCGTTACTGAGATACGTAGCTTTCTAGGACTGCCGGCTACTACAGGCGATTTGTACAGGATTTCTCCCGTTTTGCTGCACCTTTGACCGGATTGACCTGGAAGGGAGTTCCTTTCGATTGGACAGAGGATTGTGAGCACAGTTTCCAGCAGCGACGGACTTGTTTGACTACAGCGCCAGTATTATCGTTGCCTTCAGGATCAGGCGGATTTGCAGTCTATTATGACGCTTCAGGAGTGGGGCTAGGGTGCGTATTGATGCAGCATAGCAGGGTGATCGCTTATGCTTCCCGGCAATTGAAGAAACATGAACAGAACTACCCCACTCACGATCTGGAGATGGCTGCAGTGGTCTTTGCACTTAAGATCTGGCGACATTACCTATACGGCGAGTCGTGCCAGATATTCACTGATCACAAGAGCCTCAAGTACATATTTCAGCAGTGAGACCTGAATCTCCGACAGCGCCGTTGGATAGAACTTGTGAAGGATTACGACTGCGAGATCTTATATCACCCGGGCAAGGCTAACGTAGTAGCAGATGGTTTGAGTAGGAGGCCCAAGGGTAGTCTAGCAGGTTTGAGTGCAGTACAGAGGCAGTCGTTGGCCGATTGGCAGATATTGTGCGACAGCCGAGTGCAGTTCGAGTTCACGCAGATCGGGAGACAGCTTGCGCATAATCGTGCACGCCCACAGTTGCTTGACCGTATATATGAGGCACAGCACAGGGATGACCGTTGCTCAGAGATCATGGTACAGATTGGACTTGGCAGATTCTCCGAGTTCGCGACTGATGATCAGGGGATATTACGATTTGGGTCTAGACTGTGCATACCAGATACTGAGGGATTGCGGCGCGATATTCTTGAGGAGGCACATCGATCGGTGTACAGTGTCCACCCCGATTCCACCAAGATGTACCATGATATGAGAGAGGTCTACTGGTGGGACGGAGTGAAGAAGGACATTGCAGATTTTGTGTTTAGATGCCTGACTTGTCAGCAAGTCAAGGCCGAGCACCAGAGGCCCGTAGGGGAGCTACATCCGTTACCCATTCCGGAGGGGAAATGGGAATAGATTTTGATGGATTTCGTTGTGGGTCTACCCAGGACTAGGCGGGGGTATAACTCCATTTGGGTGATCGTGGATCGTCTGATGAAAGCGGCTCACTTCCTGCCAGTGAAGACGACTTTCGAATTTGCTCGGTATGCACAGATATACATCGACGAGATTGTACGACTGCATGGAGTCCCGACGTGTATTGTGTCCGACAGAGGCACCCAGTTTACCACTGACTATGGCAGAGGCTTCAGGATGATTTGGGCACGCGTTTGAGTTTCAGCACAGCATTCCATCCGCATACCGACGGACTGTCAGAGTGGACCATTCAGACTCTCGAGGACATGCTCCGAGCGTGCGTTTTAGATTTTGGTGGTAGCTGGGATCATCATTTACCCTTGATAGAGTTCTCCTACAACAATAGCTTCTAGGATATGATTCAGATGGCACCTTTCGAGGCTTTGTATGGGAGGAGATGTAGATCGCCCGTCTGTTGGACAGAGCTCAGCGGGGGCAGTATTTTGGGGCCACAGATCGTACAGGAGACGACTGAGAAGATACAGCTGATTCGACACAGGATGAGGACAGCTCAGAGCAGGCAGAGATCGTATGCTGACAGGCGCCGCCGTAGACTAGAGTTCGCAGTTGGCGATCACGTGTTTCTGAGGATCTCTCCGATGAATGGAGTGATGAGGTTTGGACGGAAGGGGAAGCTTAGCCCCAGATTCATAGGTCCTTTTGAGATCCTCGAGCGTGTGGGCGCAGTAGCTTATCGTTTGGCTCTTCCACCCGACTTCCGAGATGTTCACCCCGCATTCTACGTGTCGATGCTTCACAGATACCTACATGACCCTTCGCACATGATTTAGCATTAGACCGTTCAGCTCGAGCACGATCTTACGTTCACCGAGCAGCCAGTCATGATCTTGGACCGGAAGGTGAAGAAACTTAGATCGAAGGTCTTGCCATCAGTGAAGGTGCTTGGACGCAGCCCGAATGGTGAAGAGATCACTTGGGAGGCCGAGGGCGAGACACGGAAGAAGTTCCCTCATCTCTTTGAAGGTATGCGTTGCTTTATATTTTAAATTCGGGGACGAATTTCTTTAAGGGGGGAAGATTGTAACACCCTAGGATGTGTTTAGTGGCTAATTATATTTTAATATGTGATTTTAATAAAAATTTTACCAAAGTGGTTTTTAAATAATTTTTCAAATTTAATAAATATTTTTCTTGAATTTTCCTAAGCTTGCACAAACTTATGCATGTAAAATAGGGTTAGAGTTTGGGCTAAACCATGTTTAACAACCATGGTGGATTAAACCCTCCTGGTTAAGTTAAATAATTTTAATTAAGGTTATTTTTTTTAAAATGAAAAAGGGATTTAAAATGTATTTTGGTTGACTAGAGAGAATGAGAGAGAGAGAATGCATCATGGCGATGCCATGCTTGCATTAAATGAGAGAGAGAGAGAGGGAGTGCATCATGGCAAGCCCATGCTTGCATTTAATGAGGCAAGAGAGCTGGGGGCTTGAATCTCTTGTGATATCATTTCTTTTGTTTGCAACACCCTCTCATTTCTCACTCATTCACTCTCTCTCACACACACTCCCAGCATCATCATCAGCAGCAGAAGTTGCAAGCACAGCAGCAACACAACCAAGTAACAGCAGCAGCTCCTTGCAGCAGCAGCAGCAGCAGCAGCAACACATGTAGCAGCAGCCCAGCACAACATCAACAACATCAACAACAGCAACAACAGCAATAACAACACCATCAGCAACAATAACAACATCAACAGCAACAGCAAGCATCGGCATCAGCTGTAGCAGTAGCAACAGCAACAGCATCTGGAACAGCAACAGCAGTAGCAGCTTCTTCTTCTTCTCTTCTTATCCTGACCCATCCTCGTATGGTCAAGTGAGGAATAACCTTTGAGCTCTACTTGCTTGTATGCTAGACTTGTGCGTTGGTTAAGTTTAATTAGTGTAAATTGGTAGTTGTTATCGCAAGATTGTGTGTTTTTAGCGATATTTACGGTGTTTAGTGTATGTTTTGCTTTGGTAAGGATAATTTTGGTTGGGCTAAGTTAGTTAGGTGCTATTAGGGCCAAGTAAACCTAGGTAACCCCAGATTACACCAAAATACCCTGATTTTTCATGATTGTGCAAAATGTGACTTTTTAAAGCAAAACTTAGCTTTTTGATATCGGCTGTTATCCCAGTGAGTCCAGAATAAAATTGAGTAGACCATAGCATACTAGTGACACCCTGACCCCACCACCAGAGCCCGACCCCACCAGCCAAACTTCAGGCCGCCGGAAAAATCATTCTGGCCGCAAATTGCGGCCATAGCAGGGAGATAGGAGCTAGGGTTTTTTTGGTTGGGTATCTGCTATATTCTGTAGGTCCATGGTGTATATAGATTTGTAATATTTTAACCTGGGTAGAATCTGGGACGATATATCGTTTTTTGGTTTTTTTGTTTGCGCGATACGCGAGTGGGTTTGTGATTCAGCGTATCGCGGCGTGTCGGGCTGAGTCGTAGATGCGTGCACACATGTTTCAGCGTATCGCACACACGCGCGTTGATTCGCGACGCGAGTTTCTCGTTTTGTTTCGATATCGCGTCTCACGTGATTCTTGCTTATATAATTGGTTTCCTTGTGTAAATTCCAGGTTCACAGGCGGGTACGTCATACGTCGCCAGGAAAGGGAAGCAGGTGGTCGGCTATACTTAGCACGCGACCAGGTGAGTAGATTTAACATCTAAAGGGAAATCGCCCGTATGGCGTTTAGCGTCAGGGCGTAATAGGATTTGTAGTTATGAGTGTCCATATAGATATACTGGTAGTATAGAACTCTGCACTGTCACTAACGGTCCAAGATGCATGAGCACGATTTATATGCTACATTCACACCGTTAGTGATTGCCATGCCACTCACATAATAGGATTGCTATAAACCGCATATCATATTGATTCTGCTTATTTGACGTTGTCATGATTTTCCGCATACTAGCATATGTATATTCGTATCCATACTTGTGCCACATACATCACATATATTCATCCTTGGGCACGTATACATCACATATTTTCATACTTAGGCATATATACATTACATATCTATACTTGTGCTATATAGATCACATATGTTCATACTTGGGCACATCTACATCATATGTCTACATTAGTGCACATGTACATTGATATATTCACTTTGCGTACTTATCCATTCGCACATCCATACCTATACCCACATTCATATGTTACATACATGGATGATATTGACTTGATTTAAAACTAAGGGACCGCAAACGATAATTCAAAACCGGATCTTTTAAAAAGAGCTGTTCTCCTTTTCTTTTACTCGTAGTGTCATACGACACATTGCATGGATTTACGCATTGGATTTGATTTATGTGATTTCTGTATTTGGGAACCGGAGTACTATTTTAAGAAAATACGCACTGTTTAAAAAACCCAATTTCCCTTGATATGATATTTTAGTGCCTCCACCATGAGTTTTCTCGGTTCCAGAGAGCTTGTGTGAGTATACCCGATTCGAGGAGAGGTAGGCACCGATTGCGGGTATATGGTGGACCCGGTACGGTACCCCAGGGCGAGAAGACTCGTATTGTTAGACGGTGAGCCCGGCGGAGGGACTACTACCTACCGGTGATTGGTTGGACCTTGCGGTTATCCGGAGGATACTGACCAGAGTCGACTGATGGATACGGGACGACTCGTACTGCCGGGGCCGATGGCCAATTCCGCAGATGGAGCCCGTGGGCAGATCCGATGGACGGACGCCCCATATTGGAGGATTTGCGTGTCGATGCTGGACACGGCTGATTTTATGATATTTTGAGTGCCGGTGATGGGCACTCCCAATTTTATGAGACTACAGGATTTGAGGACCGATGTAGATGACGACGCGTGAGTTGTACTGGGTTTTGGTGTATTGATAGACACCAGTTATTTTCGACGTTGATATTCCGTGTTGATATTATTCCTTTCCATACTCAGCATTCAGTACTTGACATCTCATCCTGTAGCTTGTATACCTGATAGAGTACACATGCTTGCATATCATTGCATACCCTGCTCATCATATATGTAGGGTTGTTAGATTGCATCGCCATGCCTGATTATCACATATCTTGCTCATCATATAGACATGATTATTAGATCGCACGTGTTGCATGATATTGAGCATCCAGTTCATCATATAGATGTTTATCCGTTGGCATAGGTTTGAGTATCGCAGCACGTGGATACTCATGATTACCTTTATATGTTATCTACTATTCACGAGTTGGCAACTCACCCCCGTTGTACCACAGTGCTTGCAGGTTACCCTTTGGAGTACTCGCGGCCGGCTGTTTACCGCATCTTTTGACACAGATACCATTACTGAGGCGTGTTAGCCCTTTTGCTATTAGGTGGGTTTTGTACGGTATCTGTTTACTTTTCAGTTGTATATTAATGTATCTAGTATTCTCCATCTACCTTCCTGTATTGACTTAGAGACAGTTGTGAGGACGATGTATATGATTTTGTACTCTGGTGTCGAGCTCGCTGTGAGCCGACTTTATATTCATGCAGTCTTATCTTTTATGATATTCTTCGCTACGGCATCGTATATCATATTGTGATGCTCTATTCATTTCACATGTTACTTCTATTACACCTTGCCTTTTTCCTGACTTGCGGGACAATTTTTTATAAAGGAAATGTTGCCAAAATTATTAAAATATAATTCTTGAACTAAAAAGGATTTCTACTAAATTACTTAAGGTTTTCTAAACATTTTACAAATGCTTCTACTAAAATGTTTTAACACTCTATATTTAAAATGGTTTTGATTTCTGGGTTTCGGCTTACTTAGTCGCGTTACGCCTGTAGACGTTACGTGGTTACGTGCCGGTCACGGGCCGAATTTTGGGTCGTGACAGAAATATTTTAGAATTTGGTGGTTTAAATTTAAATTCGGGGACCGAATTTATTTAAGGGGGGAATATTGTAACATTTCAGAAAATATAAAATATTAATTTTGGAATTTAATATTAAAATAATATATTTCCTGAAAACTGCCTGATTTGCGAAATTGGAGTTTTCGAAAAAGGATATAAATATATACCAATAATTGTGAAATAAATGGAAATTAAAATGCGTGATTCATTTAATAGTATATTTAAAGGATTTGGTATTTTAAAAAAAAATTATATGCAGTTTCGATAAAACCCGATTAGTACACTACTTCTCACGATTAAGCCAAATCCGTGTTAATACAGTTTTTCGTGGCTAGTGCACCATGTCATGTTGCATTTTGGTTACATGTTATTTTCTTGTGTTGTTTTGGGTATTTTATGGTTTGGTTTTAAAAATAAATGAGAAAAGAAAAGGGTAAAAGGGTAAATAAATGAAAGAGTGGGTGAGAATAAAAGAGGAGAGAGAGGGGGGCTGCCTCATTTTCACCTCCCCCATCATTTTCATCTCCTTCTTCCTCCTAACCTCCCACCACCTTCACCCCATGATATCATCTCAAAATATCCATCAAAACCCTAAACCCCTTTCTTAAAAATTGATCAACTCCTTCTCCTCTACACATTGGACCAAGAAAAGTTAGATTTTGACAAACTTGAGGAGCTAGAGTTTTTCTTGGGTTGCCCAAATGAGGCATGAATTCTTCCATCTAGTTTAATTTGAAGTATAATAACACCCCATAGTAGTTTAGAGTTAACTGGGTATTAGTTAGTGATGTTAGAAATTTCTAGTGAAGGGTTTGAGTGTTGTGTGAATTGGGTGATGCCTAGTGGCTGTTAAAAAGGCTTGAGTGGTGTTTTACTGACCTAGAACAGAGGATGGAACCTAAAACACGGATTTGGAAACCCCGACATCGGATAAATGTTTAAATTGTGAGGGTATATGGTAATCTGGAGTAACTCGGTGACACTAAAAATTATTTAGCGAATACTAGGAGTCGTGCAGGCAACCTGGAGTGTACCCTGAAGACCCGAGCCCCAACCCCAAAAACCCAGGCCGCAATTATATCCATTCTGGCCGCAATTTGCTGCCAGATCAGGGAATTGGGGTCCCAGGTTTTGTCCATGGCTCCTTTTGCAATAAATTAGACCCCTTCTGTATGCAAAATTGGCAAATTGTTACCTGTGGAAAATCTGAGAGTGTTTTACTTAGTTTCTGAAATTTTTTTTCGGCTTTTAATGAATTTGAAATTGGTATTTGCTATTGTGTTTCCGTCGTGTAGCGTTTGGACGTCAACAATCAGGGTTATTGGTCGTGTTTTGCACGCGAAGCTGTAGATTTTAACCTATGAGCGAAACTTGTGTCGTTTTGGTTTTTCAGACTTGAATTTTTTATAAGCTTTTGCGATTGCGTTGTTATTGTAGGTACCTTCGTGTGGATTCCGAGGCAACGGAGCGTGGCGTCATCGACTTCGGCAAGCGAAGACCAAGATGAGTTGATCTATATCCACAGGGGAAGTCGAGTGGATGGCGTATAGCACCCCCGCACACTTTGATCGAAACCGATTTATATATAGTTTATGGTTAATGGAACCTTTAACAGAAAACTATAGATAGACTTAAATGATACTTAGAGAAACTATATTAGAAGCTAAATGATGGTTAGTAGTGATATGATACGGCAAATATGTGATGACGAGATTTGATGATGATATTTGTTGATATTGTCGTTTAGGGTACTATAGGACTAGATAGTCGACGTAGATGCATCATCCAAACCATACTTATTTCTAAACTAAAGAATCGTATGCATGTTTTAAACAGATACCCTGAGGGACGTTACGGATTTTCAAATGATATCTTTTCTTTAAAAACACCGTAGCCCCTACTTTCAAAACTACGATTCGCATCTTTCAAAACAACTATTTGTATGGTTCGGGTGTGTATGTTAGATTAGATACTTATGATTATAGTAAAGGTAGAATGTATTGTAAAAATTGACCTTTGAGGGATAAATGCGATAAAAAGAGAATACGATTTAATATGTGATTTGATGATATGTTGGTATACGGATGCGAGTCGATTGAGATGATTGATACCTTACCGGTCCCCTGATATGAGATGATTATGGATGTGACCTGGGACATAGGTATATTGAGATATTTATATGTTGTGAATCGTGAGTGTTATCCGTACGTGACGTTAGGTCCATACACTCCTCGTCTTATAGGTTGATAGGATCCTTTATAGCTTAGTGCCGCCGTACGATGATTTTCTATGCGTGATGAGTTTGACTTGATGATTGATCTTTACCCTTGACTAGAGGTTGTCGTACGATGGATTATACAGTACGCGATGTTGTTAGGCAGGATGCCGATTGATAGATTCACCGACTCAATCATGTTAGATTTGTATACCTTATAGCTTTTAGCTGTCGATTTACCTTATGATGCATTCATGTTATTCGCAATGCATTACTTATACATGTGCTAGAACACTTACACAATTATCGATGATGCGTATGTTACACGTAGACAGATTCGCCTGCTCACACACTTCATCATCGATAATTGCCTTGTCACTACACAGTAGGGTTGCTGCATCATGATATGCATATTGTACGTCCATATTGGCACACATACATTAGTATATCCATACTTGCGCATATACATATTGTACCTACATAGATAACTAGATTATTTGGGAATTAGGAACCGCGTTTAATATTTTAAAAACTGGAACCATTTAAAAGAACGGTTTTCCCTTAATATGTTATATCACTGTTCTATGTTGCATGATATACGGATATGCTTATGTTAGCGTATATGCCCTAGAGGCCATTACTGTATCATACTAGTTTGTATATTACTTAATGGAAGCTTGGGATATTCATAGTTGTATAGACTACCTTGCTCAAAATGGTAGTATGCTACTTGGTTTGTTTCAACTTTAATATGTGCATGTGTTTCTTTTAGCATATCGCTTATACATATTAGTAGAGCCCTTAGGATCTTTGCTTGATTACCAGCGTTGCGATAGAAGTCACACTAGTGGGGGCTGGGTAATCTACAAGCACATCCTTATACAGGTCCCTAGTCATAGGATTATCGATACGGGGCATCGATACTCCGGAGTAGACTAGCGTATACGCTTCTCATCCCAGCAGGGGAAATGGTCTGTCCTACAGCCATTAGTACGTCGTACTGGAGATAGTATGCGGGTGCTCGTTAGGTTACGAGTACACCGGACATGACTCATAGGGAACTGTTCGTTGGTACTATACCTATCGTCAAATAGCAGTTCCCAGATGACAGGAGTACAACTTAGTTCGTCGACTTGACACTACTACTTCTCCTCGAGTGTGTTCTCACTGTACTTTCATTACTACCCTACCACGGCTCAAAGGAGTCATGCAAAAAGGTTTTATTTGGGTGCAGTCCCGAAGAACTTGGAGGCAGTAATAGTAAGACAGGATTCGTCTCTCCCGGTATTAGGGGTTGATATCGCGCAGTCCCTAGGAGAGCCATTACACAAAGTCCCTGTCCAGGGAAAGCGAGATTTACTGGTAGTGTTTCCAGTAGTTTCTCAGGGTGTTCTGGGCTACACTCCGACACGACTTGTACCGCTATTAGGGGTCTGACGTTTACCGCCCCCCTAGGCCCGACATGCGATACTCATAGACGAGCAGACCAGATTGTACGGAGATTGTCACATTCAGGCTCTGTAGGAGTTCGGATGGGTTTACCTCATCGGCCTTCTTATCGACAACTACCTGGGGACCGTTACGTACAGCTAGTGCCGCTTACGGTCTGTGGTTAAACCCACTGCTAGCGTAGTGTCGAGTCTTTAGAGTCCCACACAGAGAGTTTCCCTGCACTGGGCAAAAGATGTAGAGGCCGTATGGTTTTACGGCCGGGCGGCGATCACTTACGTGCACTTGTATGCGTATGATGCTCGGGTAGACAATACTAGTGGGCTTCGGTTTAAGCCGGATCCAAGTATTGTATAGATGGATTAGTTTTTTCTTCTGGGCATTCATATTCTACGGAATGCTGATGCGGGTGTGTATGCACGGTTGTGAGGAGCGAAGAAGGAGGTGCCTCATTAGGGCTTAGACCATTGACTTGGTCAAAACCATTATTAGGTAAGGAAAATGTTTACTAATCTTTTTAATGATAATTTTGTTATGGCTAATTGCTTTGACTACTTGACCATGTTGAACTTTTTGACCTAGTTGACCATTGTTGACTAGGATATTTTGTGAGCTCTAGACTTTTCTTTTGGCTTGGATTTAACTTGACATGATAATGGTCAAATCAATGGTAACCATCATAATTTATCATGACAAAAGATGGGTAATTATTTTTCTTATGCATCATTATCTCTCAATCATTCTCTCTCATCAAAAAGAGAGCTCTCATACTCTCTTCTTCTTCCTCCTCACTAGAAAATCCTATAGCTCTCATGTATTGAGAAAATTAGGATTTAAATAGAAAAACAAATTCATCTTCTTCCTCTACATCCCCTAGGACATCAAGCTTAGCATACTTGTTGCCCTAGATACCTCGGTTCTTGAGGTGGAGCTCGGACTATAGACTCTCGGGTGGATCATCTTCGACTTAAGGAGGCCGTTGAAGAAGCCACTATCCGGATCGACTCATGGAGCCTACGGAGACGAGGAGGACAGCGGAGAAGACCCTAAGGACTTGTTGCATGATGTATAATCTCCTAAGCATAGTAGATAGAACCTCTTGTTTTTGTTTAGAAATGGTTTGGCAAAGATCCTTTAGCGTTAGTCTAAGTTGCTATGTAAGAATGTTTTGATTTTTACTTGTTCCTCATCCTCGCTAGCTTGCGGGGTGAGTGACATAAACTTACAGTGGTATCATAGCTTGGCCAAACCATTAGTAACTTGTTAGCAAAGTGTTAGAAATTTGATCGCCGGAGAAATCGCAAAAACACGTCAAAAAGGCACATTTTCTGTCGATTTTAAAAACTGGTCCAAAATTTTTTCCAGGGACCTTAAAATTACGTACAGGCTTTTTGAAGGACACACAAGAAAAACGAGCTCGTGAATCGGTCAGACCGCCGCGGAAGCGCGGCGAAACTAAGCGTTTTGCCGCAGATCCGCGGTCGGGTCGACGCCGAGTCAACTCGTTTTTCCTGCAATCTTTCCAGATTTGTATTTTGTGATTTTTCTGATGCTTTGTTTTTGCCCAGATTTTATTGAGTACTGTGTTGTGCTTGAGGTAGTTTCAAATAAAGTTTTCGATCAAATTCTAAGTACTTTAGCTAATCGGATCTTCTGTGATGTGATATATGTACTGAACGATTAGTGGGGGTTGTTCATATCTGTGTTCTGTAATGTTGGATTGTGTATATGAACTTGTTTGATCGTCGTGGATGAATAGCCGGGGATGTGAGATGAGTGTTTATTTATCTTTCATTTGATGTAAACTGTAAATTAATGTAATATTATTTTTGGGTCGCACATCCGGGTTGAGGATGTAGCCGCCTTTGTATATTATTTCTTTTACTGTTTTCTTCTCCTAGGATAGACCCAAGGTAGGGTGCATAATCTACCGGGTACATTGAAGTGCTAACTGGCTAACTCACTTTGTTGAGGGAGACTGCTTCGCTTCGGGTATTTGGCGGGTAGTTTGCCGCACCCGTAGGGGTCTAGGGTGGGGTTTGGCTATTCATCGCGATTATGTAATCCGTCTTTCGTTGCAGGCTCGAACGATGTGTGGATTCTTAATATATCCAACGTGTTCGTCTGTGATCTGGAACGCCTATCATTGCATCTAACGAATGTATATATCTATATATGATATATAGTAGACGTTGCTTATGTTTTACATCCGTGCTAGTCCAGCCCCCGCTCTGTCGTTAGTTAAGTAACCTAACGTGTGATGACGGGCCCCTTGGCGAATGCGGATGGCATAAGCGTATGTTATATTTTCATTATTTTCTGCAATGGTAGGATTAATTGATGGGACACATTATATTAATGCAAAGAAAACAAACCAAAGCTGAATCGTTGGAACAATTTCAAAACCACTCGGTTTTTTCAAAAACAGAAAACTTTTAAAAACGCGGAGCTTAAACCACTTCTTTTAAAAGCTATCAGGTTCCTTCGATTATATCAAGTTCACTGCGTTCATGGTTTCGCCAAAACCATTCATAGCCCTCCGTCATTTCATATGAATATTCAATAGTATTCAAGCTATGTTTGTTGACCTTCGTCAAGGCATAGTGATTGGTAGCTGTTGGGTGTTCATATGTAGCATAGATAGATGCGTTGGTTAGGGACAGTCGTATTACCTTGTTGACCTTCGTCAAGGGTATATACGGGTGGGTTCAAATTAACCTGGATAATGAAGGGTAGAACTTGACATGCGACTTATGATTTGTTGACCTTCGTCAAGGTCATAAGAGCATGGGGCAAAAATCCACATCGGGAGTTTCTAAAGAAACTGAAACTTGCTAGTACTGCATACCATTTGCAGTTTGATAATGTTGGTAGGATTCCTTCAGCATTATCTCACAATGATATTTGGATCCCGATCCTACTGTGAGTATCCGCTACTCCTCGAGAAACTCTTCACTTAACGATCAATGCTATAAACCAAGTAGGTGTCTAGAACAGTGTTAGCGGGGCTACGCCTCCAGGGAAAAGAGCTTATTTAATTAAGGAGCTTCGCGAAAGCATCGTATAACCTCCCTCGAAGTACCGACACTAGCCTGGCTGAACGGTTAAGCAAGTATTGTACGGTGAGATCAGTCCTGACTAATTCTTCTTTTATGGTTTGAGGAAGGATTCGAGAAATAGTGGGAGCCATCCTGTTTAGATAAATTAAAAACCAATCTAAACTTTCAAGGAGCATCATGCTAAGTGTTTTCTTCTCTCTCTCTTAACTGCAGCGACCCAGTGACCAGACATAGGTTACATTTAGATAATAAAATGACTGAATTTGACTATATTGATTGCCAAAGGTCTCTCCAGATGTCCAATACCCATGACAAACTGGGACACCTCTTCACTACTCAAAACCCAGCCGTCTCAGGTCCAGTTTCCACCATCACGGATGATGACATCCATAAGACATCGGGAAAAGATTGTGCGAATGCCAAGTGCCTCGTGTTGGCCTCAGTTGATGGTTTATACCAGAGGAAGCACGAGAAGATGGACTTAGTTTCTGTCTTCTTCCATAAAAAATTTTTTATGGAGAGCAATCTCGTATCGCATGATATGAGACCTCGAACGAATTGTTTCAAGCGAGTATGGCTGTCGGGTCATCTGTAGAGGACAACGTCCCTACAGTGACAAGCTATATTGATGAGCTCACGGACCTGAGTACCACGTTGAAGAACGAGTCACATACTGACTTGATTCTACAGTCTCTACTTTCTACTAACACCCTGAAGGAAACCAGGAAGGTAGAAGGAAAAGGAGGGGAAAAAGTTTCAGGACTAGATATAGTGAAGGCGGGATGTTCCTATTGTTATGGGAAAGGTCATTGGCAGAAGGATTGCATGGCTTTAAAAGCCAGCAGCCAGGATTCGAAGCATGTTGTGGCTTCGACTTCAGGTGTGTTTGTAATAGAATACTGTATGTCAATTAACTCTACTTCCTGGTTACTAGATACCGGATCAGGATCTCATATCTGTAATTCATTACAGGCTTTGAGAAATCGTAGAGTTATCAGGTTAGGTGATATGACTCTCAGGGTTGAAAACGGAATGAGCGTGGACACTGACTCCGTAGGGGAATATCACCTAGGATTGACAAGTGGGCAGATATTGATTCTACGTAACTGTTTGTATGTACCAAGTCTAGCTTGTAATATCATATCTGTATCCTTACTTTCTAAGGAAGGATATGATTTTACTTTTGTAAGCGATGTGGTCCACATCCACCTAAACCAAGTTCTGATTGGGTCAGTTACATTAGATAACGGTATATACGTACTAAATCAAGCTCAGGTTTTTTCAGTGTCCAGAACACACTTAAAAGAAAGTCTCCGGAAACAAATCAGGCTTTCTTATCGTATTGTAGACTGGGTCACATCGATGAGACACGGTTGACGAAGTTACATAAAGAGGGATATTTGAATCCGTTCGAATATCAGTCTTATGCTACTTGTGAATCTTGTCTCATGGGAAAGATGACAAAGACTCCATTCACTGGACACAGAGTATGAGCGAGCGAGCTGTTGGGACTCAAACACAGTGACGTGTGTGGTCCAATGTCTACACATGTGCGAAGTGGTTATTCATTCATTACATTTACGGATGATTTATCTAGGTATGGACATGTCTTCCTGATGAAGCATAAATCCGAGGCCTTTGAGAAATTCCAGGAATACAAGAATGAAGTAGAAAAACAAACAGGCAAATGTGTCAAGACACTGAGATCTGATCAAGGTGGTGAATACTTGAGTGCCGAGTTCCTAGGCTACTTAAAAGAGAATGGAATTCTCTCTCAGCTTACTCCTCCAAACACACCACAACGTCAGGGGTATGTACGGATGGGTTCAAATTAACAAGATAATGATGGGTAGAACTTGACATGTGACTTATGACATTTTGACCAACGCCAAGGTCATAAGATCATGGGGCGGAAATTTATATCGAGAATTTCTAAAGAAACTGAAATTTGCAAAGAGATGCATACCATTTGGAGTTTGATGAATGATTGTAGGATTCCTTCAGCATTATCATATAATGGTATTTAGATCCCGATCCTACTGTGAGTATCCGCTACTCATCAGGAGATTCGTCACTTAACGATCAATGCTATAAACCAAGCAGGTGCCGAGAAAGGTGTCAGCGGGGCTACGCCCCTAGAGAAAAGAGGTTATTTAATTAAGGAACTTCACGAAAGCGTTGGAAAACCTCCCTCGAAGTACCGACACCGGCCTGGCTGACGATTAAGAAAGTATTTTACGGTGAGAATAGTCCTGGCGAGTTCTTCCTTTTTGGTTTGAGGAAGGATTCAAGAAACAGTGGGAGCCATCCAGTTTAGATAAACTAAAAACCACCCAAAACTTGCTAGAGCATCATGCTAAAGTGTTCCCCCTCTCTCTCTAATTGCAGCGACCCAAAACATGACAGGCCTTAAGTTACTATTAGAGAAAAATATACTAACAGGGCCAAACTATAAAAATTGCCTGCGGAATGTCAAAATGGTTTCAACTTATGACAAATTAGGGTATGTCCTTACCGCTAAGGCACCTGCTGTCCCCGGTCTAAAATCCAGTCTTGCGGATAAGGAAATCCAGAAGACCTGGGTTTTAGATTGCGCGAAGGCCAAATGCATCGTGCTTGCCTCTATGAACAATGAACATCAGAGGAGGCACGAGGATATGGATCTTGAATCCATATTTCTACATACAAAGGATCTGTATGGAGAGCAATCTCATATAGCAAGATAGGAGACCTCGAAAAACTTGTTTCAGTCGAGGCTGGCCGTTGGATCATCTGTAGGAGAACATGTCCTTAAGATGATTGGCTATATAGAAGAGCTCGCGGACCTCGTGACGACTTTGGAGAACGAGCTCTATACAGACTTAATTCTCCGGTTCTTTCCTTCCACCTACGCCCAGTTTATTCTGAATTTCAACATTCAAAGAAAAGAAGTCGAACTTCCAGAACTCCTTAACATGTTGAGGAGTGCAGAGGGCACCTTGCAGAAGGCAAGGGAAACACCCGCTATGTTTGTTCGCGGTGCTTCTTCTTCCAGGTCCAAGGCTAAAGCCAAAGGAAGGAAGATGAAGGCCGCTACCAAACCAAGTGGTGGTGTTAGTAAGGTAGGAGCTAAGAGAAAGATAAAGATTGCAGTGCCAGTAGTGGCAATGGACGAGTGCTTCCACTGTCGAAGGAAAGGGCACTGGAAGAAAGATTGCAAAGCTTGGAATGCCAAGAACCAGGAACCGAAGCAAGCTGCGGCTTTGACTTCTTCTGTGTTTGTAATTGAAAATTGTCTGTTAATCAACTCTACTTCCTAGGTATTGGATACGGGATCAGGATCTCATATATGCAATTCATTGCAGGCACTGAGAAACCGTTGAGAGCTAAAGGTTGGTGATATGACCCTCCAGGTTGCTAACGGAGCTAGCATGGATGCTGTGTCCGTAGGGGATTATCACCTTGGATTTACGAGTGGACATATTTTGGTTTTGCATAATTGTTTTTGTGTACCCAGTTTAACGTGTAATATCATATCGGTTTCGTTGTTATCAAAAGAAGGTTATGATTTCACGTTTGTAAGCGATGTTGTTAACGTCCACCTTTATCATGGTTAGATTGGGTCCGGTACACTAGGTAATTGTATATATGTCTTAAACTAATTACAGATTTTCAATGTCCAGAACATACTAAAAAGAAAGTCACCAGAAATAAATAATTCTTTCTTATGGCATTGTAGACTGGGTCACATCAATGAGACAAGGTTAACTAAGTTATATAAAGAAGGATATTTGGACCCGTTCGAATATCCGTCTTATGCCACTTGTCAATCATGTCTCAAAGGAAAGATAACAAAGACTCCATTCACTGGACATGGAGTAAGAGCGAGCGAGCTCTAAGAACTCATACACAGCGATGTATGTGGTCTAATATCTACACATGCAAGAGGTGGTTTTTCCTATTTCATTACTTTTACGGACGATTACTCTAGGTACGGATTCATTTTCTTGATGAAACATAAATCCGAGGCTTTTGAGAAATTCCAAGAGTATAAGAATGAAGTAAAAAAACCAAACTGGCAAAAGTATCAAGACACTGAGATCTGATCGAGGTCGTGAATACTTAAGTGCCGAGTTCGTAGGTTACCTAAAAGAGAAAGGAATTCTCTCTCAGCTTACTCCTCCATACACTCCACAACATAACGGTGTATCGAAGAGACGGAATCGAACCCTATTGGATACGGTGCGTTCCATGATGAGTAATGCTGAGTTACCGCGATCTTTCCGCGGTTATGCGCTAGAATCAGCTACAAATCTTTTGAACATGGCTCCTATCAAGACTGTGCCTACCACGCCATATCAGATGTGGAGTGGAATGAAATCCTATCTTCAGTATCTGAAGATATGGGGATTTGCAGCTTTTGTTAAAAAGCAGCAGGCGGACAAACTCGAGGCACGATCAGTACAGTGTAAGTTTGTGGGATATCCAAAGAACTACATGGGGTATTATTTCTATTACGCAAAGGAACAAAAGGTTTTTGTTTCTCGTAATGTCCAATTCTAGAACAGCAGTTTTTAGAAAAGGAAACAAGTGGGAGCGAAATAGAACTGGAAGAAATTCCAGAACCAGAAACTACTACTGAAAGTTTGGTAGAACTAGGAGTTCAAGAAGAACAGGACATTCCCGCACCCCTCCGCAGGAGTAGTAGGCCGTCTCATCCGCCTAAGATATACTACGGTTTTCTCATAGATGGGGATAGAGAGGATTGCGTCATTGATGATAATGAACCTACTAGATTCCAGTAGGCCATCCAGAGCGGCGACTCGGTACGATGGCTGGATGCAATGTGGACCGAGATGGAGTCCATGCACACCAACAAAGTATGGACTTTGGACTTTGCTCCAGATGGGGTAAAACCCATAGGATGCAAATGGATCTTCAAGAAAAAGATTGGTGTAGATGGACAGGTGGAAACCTATAAGTCTAGACTTGTTGCAAAGGGTTTTCGTCAAAGACCTAGTTTGGACTATGACGAAACTTTTTCTCCCGTGGCTATGCTCAAATCCATTCAGGTCCTTCTTGCTATTGCCGCCTTCCATGATTATGAGATCTGGCAGATGGACGTAAAGACGGCTTTTCTAAATGGTAATTTAGAAGAGTGCGTCTATATGGATCAGCCAGAAGGCTTCAATCAGAGTAGGAGCAGCGGGAAAGTGTGCAAGTTGCTTAAGTCTATTTATGGACTAAACCAGACATCGCGGAGTTGGAACATCTGTTTTGATGAAACGATCAAAGAATATGACTTTATCAAAAATCCAGATGAACCATGTATATATAGTAAAATTGTAGCACGAACTGTCGTATTTCTCTTCTTGTACATGGATGACATTCTATTGATAGGAAATGACATTCATATGCTACAATCTGTTAAAGGATTCTTGTCACACAAGTTCTCCATGAAAGACCTGGGTGACGCCTCTTACATTCTGGGGATCCAGATCTATCATGATAGATCCAAGAGCAAGTTGGGACTTTCGCAGTCCAGGTATATCAACACTGTACTGAAAAGATTCAGTATGGAAGATTCTAAGCGTGGTAATTTACTGGCTTGTCACGGAATCACCCTATCCAAAGAGATGTCTCCCAAGACTGATTTAGAAAGGGATCGCTTGTCTGTCATACCCTACACTTCTGCGGTAGGCTCTATAATGTATGTGATATTGTGCATCAGACCAGATGTAGCTTACGCACTGAGCGTGGTATGCAGGTATCAGTCAGACCTAAGGGAGAAGCACCGGATAGCAGTAAAGAGCATTCTCAAGTACCTGAGAAGAACTAAGGAGATGTTCTTGGTTTACGGCGGAAAAGACCTCAAAATAGAGGCCTTTGATGATTCCAGCTTCCAGACTGATAAGGATGACTCCAAGTCCATGTCAGGTTATGTCTTTACCCTCAATGGAGGGGCGGTGTGCTGGAAGATTTCCAAGCTGGACACCGTTGCTGACTCGACGATGGAAGCGGAGTATATTGCTGCTTGCGATGCTGCAAAAGAAGTGGTCTGGATGAAGAAGTTCCTAACAGAACATCAGGTGGTTCCTACCATTGTTGATCTAATACCGCTGTATTGCAACAACAACGGAGCTATAGCTTTAGCGAAGGAACCCAGGTCCCATCAGAAATCCAGACACATCTTAAGGCGGTATCACCTGATCAGGGAGATCATAGATCGTCGGGAGATCGAGGTACGGAGAGTTGCTACAGAGGAGACACACTCCTGATCCATTCACAAAGGCCATACCTCAGATTCAGTTCGAGAGGCTACTCGAGATGATCGGTCTTCGATATGCCAGTACATTGCCCTAGTGCAAGTGGGAGATTGTTAGTGTATATGCCCTAAGGGCCATTATTGTATCATTGTAGCTTGTATATTACTTAATGGAAGCTTGGGGTATTCACAGTTATATCAACAGTCTTGCTAAACATGGTAGTATGCTACTTGGTTTATATCTATCTTAATATGTGTGTACTTATTGATAGAGCCCTTAGGATCTTTCTCGACTACCAGCGGTGTGATGGCAGTCACACTAGTGGGGATTGGGTAGCCTACAAGCACATCATTTTTCAGGTCCCTAGTGGTAGGATTATAGAGTGGTAGTTATATGTATGCCCTAGAGGCCATTACTGTACATACGATGTATATTGTAATGGATGCTTGGACGTATATAGGGAGGACATTCCTGCTCGACATGATAGTACGCTATCTGGTTGTAATTTATCTTAATATGTACTCTGATTGTCTGTATGTTACATGTTGATAATGCCCTTAGGATATGTACTCAACCACTGGGATTATGATGAGATCATACCAGTGGGGCCACGGTAGTCAATGAGTACAACCTATAACTGTTTCTAGTTGAGGGTGTATCGAGACAGGGCATCGATACACCAGAGTAGACTAGCGTATACGCATCTTGGCCCATATGATGGGCGATGGATGATCCCATATCCATCGGTGTTTAACATCAAGGATGGTGTACGGGTGCTCAGTGGAGACTGGGTACACTGAATGGACTCGTCGAGAACTCCTAGATGGTATTATACCTCACGTCAGATGGCAGTTCTCCGGTGACACTGGTACAGAGTAGTCTGTTGACCCAAGATCGTCATAGCGTGTTGTGTGATTCCCACTGTGCTTTGATTTCCATCATACCACGTCCAAGAGGGCATGCAAAAAGGTGACTTTTGGGTACAGTCTCGAATCACATGGAGGCAATGAGCGATAGGAGGGGATTCGTCTCTCCCGGTATAGGGAGTTGATGTTGTACTGTGTTCGATTGGCTATAACTGGAAATCCCTGGCCAGGGTTGCTGAGATTTACTGGTATGTGTTATCGGTAGTTTCTCGAACTGTTATAGACCTCATATCGACACGAATTATCAAGCTACTGGGGTCTGACGTTTACCACCCCTAGGCGAGATATGCGACATATCAGACGACGGGACCGGACTGCACAGGACTGTTACTGATTGGATTCACAGGAGAATGTACAGGCTTTCTTGTTGATCTTCTGAGCGCTCAATACCTGGGTGGCTGTTATGTTTAGCTGACCGCTTGCAGCATGTGGGTGTTTGATATGATCATCAACAACTGCCGGCGTATTGACGAATCTTTAGAGTCCTACACAGAGGTTTCTTGGCTCAGGTAAAACGGAGTAGGAGCACATATATGATATGTGCGGGACCGAGAACAATACGTGTATGTGATACCATATTAGATTCTCGCGATATGAGATATCGGCCAGGAATATGTGATATAGTCGGGTCATCGGATCAAGTGTTGATTCGATGAACTGATACAGATTGTATTAGTCGGTTATTTGTGAAATAGCCGGATTATCGGATCAAGTGTTGATTCGATAATTTAATGTATAATTATATATTTGATATATTAAATTACATTAGCTGATATAAGCTCACTAAAATATTCTTTTTTCTCACTCGGGTAATACATTGATATATATGCGATATATGTTAATTGTATTATTTTATTTTGTTACAATAAATATTATATATGTGATAAATAATATTGTAACATAATATGGTTATTAATGCAACATGTTTTTTGGAGTTTAATTGAGGTTAGGGTTTGGATTAGGGTTAAACAAGCATGAAGCTTTCAAGAAGCTTCTTGAAGCTTTTACTTTGATTTGGATATTTTGTGATATTTTGTGATATTTGCTTAACCCAAGCCAACCCTTTAACCCTAGTTATGTCTCTACAGTGGTTAAGCCTTCTCATCTTCTACCATGGTTGCATTTCTAACCATAGACTTGAGTTATTCATTATTCATCACAAATGGTTTTGATATTCTTCTTCTTCTTCTTTGAAGCAAAAGTTTTCTAGCTTGTTGCTTAGTGATGAAAATGAGTCAGATTAAGAATACAAATGAGAGATGAAATCCTACACCATCATCCTAATCTATCCTAGCCATTTAGATTAGGGTGTTCACTTCATTTAGTGAGCGAGAGCTTATGTTAATGTAACTTCAAGGTAGATCATCTTTGTTATCGAAGATCGGAAGCAAGCTTGCATCTTTCTCTTCGTGGATCCTCTCGAGAGTCCGGAACTTGATGATCGCAGCGAAAGGACCACAACACGGAGCTTTAGAAGTGAAGGACCGGACTACAAAGGTTATAATCCCAAACTCTTAGTGTTAAAGTGTTTAACATGCTTTGTTTCGCCTAATCTCTAGTCTATTTTCTTGGTTTAGGGTTGTTCGGCATGGATAAATCTTAAATCGGGCATTGTTGATGCCTTATAGACCCTTATGCTTGTGCCTAGCAACCCAACAGTGGTATCAGAGCCAAGCTAGAGCTTTAGGCGATGTCTAGGCGAAATTTAAAGTCCGATCGAACTCCGAATACCCGATATACCCCATTTTCTGGAAATTTTTCAAAACTGTTGAATTTTTCATATTAAAAATACTTTTAAAAATTAGCAGGGAATTCTATAGACACGTGTGCAAAACGACACTCTAAATCTCTCAAGGCGCCGCGGAACCGGGGCCAAACTAGGGTATTGGCGGCGGTTCCGCGGCCGTTATTGGGGATTGATGGTTAGTTTTTGCTACAGTTGATCCGTAGGTACTTTGGACTGTTTCTGGGAATTTTTTATTTTACTCAAGTGTTGAGTTTTCTGGGTTGTATTGGGGACTCGTTGATTCGACCGGATAATTTAACTTCGTTTATTTTTTCCGGATAATTTTAGAAACTGTTAAAAAGTTCGAACGGATATCAATAACTCACTTTTTCCCCTGTCGGAAATTTTTTCAAAAGTTGGATTTTTTCTCGAGTTTGAAACTTCCGGAAAATCATGCAAGTAACGCGGCGGACCCTCTAGAAGAAAAAAAACCTTAACTCGATTATGTGACCATCTTGAACTGCCTCTAAACCTTAGGGTTTGGGACAGTACGGCATGCCATATATGAGGCGTTGACATGACCCTTCTACGGCTGGACCATTGGTACTGTAGCATGTGATGGATACTTTTTGAACCCCGCTCAAGTATTAAGAACTATTTGGGAAATCTTGGGTGTTTGTTTATTCGATCGGAAAGTTTAACTCTGTCTTTTTATCTGGAATGTGATACAATATGTGAAATTCATATAGTTAGGCATGAAATGCGAAGTATGTGATATTTCAGATTTACGATGTCTAAAAAGATTGTGGATTCCAAATGTTGTAGTTTTACACTTTCTTTTCTGTGACCATAAGCGTAGTATGTGGTGTATCGCCGGCTTCGTTGTTGTACATCAACGACAATCAGCATACGCATACTTGCTTACATTGATGATATGAGATATTATGTTTTGCTGTGATATGTTATTTTGGATCGTCGCGTTTTGAATAGCCGGGGGTTTTATGTGAGATGAGGGTTTTTATTTTCATTCATGTAAGATTCATTTGTATGTAATATTCTTTTATTGAGGCACTTCCGGGCTGAGGATGATGTCACCATTGTATATTATTTACTTTTTCGTATTAGGTAGACCCAAGGAGGGGAGAACAAGTAACCGGGTTCTAGGGTCGAGTGAGAGACCATCTCGAGGAGTCGAGACCGGGTCTCCTAACCCTAGAATTGGCAGTGTTGCTTGCCGCTCTCGTAGGGGTCTAGGGATGTGGGTTTGGCTATTTATCGCGATCGTGGAATCCGTATTTTATACAGGCTCGTATTTAAACACGGACGTCCTAGTATATCCAATATTTCATATATGTTCTTCTGCTGCAATGTTCTGTGATGAGATCATATTACTGCTTGAGACGAATGATTATATTACATATATGAGATATATGTTATATTGCAGATTTCGTTTCAAATGAGATGCTTGTGAAACATAATAAAATGGGACTTCATTAATGAGATTAATGAAACTAAAAGAAACCAAAAGATATTGTAGAAACTTGTTTAAAAACTGGTAGCTCTAGTTCTTGCTTTGCATAGCGGTGTTCCTTGTAGAGCATCCAGCACCTTATTCAATAAGGAAAGAGCTGAGATCCCTTCACTGGGAGTGACCTCTTTAGTGAAACTAGTAGATGCTACAAACACGGATTGTCTTTTGATTGTTTCTATAGTTTTTGCTTTGAATAGTGGTATTTTTGAAATATCCTGCACCTTATTCGATGAGAAAAGAGCCGACGATCCCTTCACCGGGAGTGACCTCTTTAGCAAAACTAGAAAAGCCTCGAAAACACTCCATTTAAAATCACTCGATTCTACAACGATATCAAGTTCATTACGCAAAGGGTTTTCTTAAAAACCTGTCGTAGCCCTCCGTCATTTCAGATAAGGACTGTTTAGTATTCGTGCTGTGTTTGTTGGCTTTTGTCAAGGCGTAGTGTGCGGTAGCTGAATAGTACTTATCTGTTTATGCATATGATGCAGATTGGATTAGGGTAGTCGTGAGACCTTGTTGGCCTTTGTCAAGGACCGTGCGGGTGGGTTTAATTCAATCAGGAAATGACGGGTTGAACTTGACTAGCAGCCTATGGTTTGGTGGCCTTTGTCAAGGTCATAGGAGGCTTGGGGTAAAAGATTATTGGGAATTTCAAGAGTTGAAAATTGCAATGAGATTGCATACCTTCTATGAGGTAGTTGGATCCCGATACCCGGTGCGAGTAAGAGTTACTCCTGGGAGAGTTTTACACATTACAATTAGCCGATCAAGTAGGTGTCTAGAAAGGTGTCAACGGGGTTACTCCCCTGGGAAAACGAGGTTTACATTAATTAGGTCCGTGCGAAAGCAAGGGGAACCTCCCTCATAGTACCGGCACTGGCCTGGCTGAAAGATTGGCGAACTTGTAGGGTGTAATTAATCCCGACTAGTCTTTCCTTTTAGGGTTTGAAGGAAGATTTGACTAAAACAGTGGGAGACATCCTGATTAGATAAATTGATAACCAATCTAATTTTTTAAAAGCGCACGCTGAGTGTTTTCTTCTCTCTCTCTCTCCAGGTTACGACTATGTCACGCCTTAATCAAGATAATAAAACGGATGTATTGACCGAACCCGCTTGTTATACTGCGCTAAGGAACGTTGGTCCCACTCCAACTTATAATTGTTATAAGACAGAGCAGGAAATTGGGGAATACCAGAATTCCTGTGCTGCCCAAACGAAGAAAGTGCATGCTGATGCATCTTCTTCGGCCGTGTTCATTATAGAGAACTGTTTCTCAGTATCCTTTACATCCTGGGTATGAGATACCGGATCAGGATCCCATATATGTAATTTGTTACATGGGCTACAGATAGGTAGAGAACTGAGAACGGGTTATAAAATTTCATGAGATAGAAACGGTGCAAGTGTTGCAGCCAAGTCTGTTGGTAACTATCACCCTGTACTAGCAAATACATTGATTCTGAATGAATGTTATTAGATACAGAACCTGATATACAATATCATATCAGTCTCTTTATTAGTAAAGAAAGGATATAATTTTGTATTGTTGGATAATGTTTTGAACATTTCCTAGATCAAGTGTTGATCGGATCAGGCACGTTATCTAAAATCATAGACGTTCTAAATCAAACCACGATTCTTAACGTACAGAACACACACAAGGGGAAGAGTTCAGAAATGAACGAATCCTTCTTGAGGCATTGTAGACTAGGTCATATCAATGTGACCCGACTAGCTGAAGTTACATATAGATGGATACTTAAATTAGTTTGAATTTACATCTTGTGAAACTTGCCGGTCATGTCACAGAGATAAGATGACCACAGCTCCCTTTATTGGAAGCAGAGAAAGAGTCAGTGAACTCTTGGGATTGATACATGCTGATGTATGAAGGTCCACTGTCTACACATACCAGGACCGGTTCTTTGTACTTCATTACATTCACTGTTTATTTCTCAAGATTCGGACATATGTTCTTATTGAAACACACATCTGAACCTTTTGAGATATTCAATGAATATGAGTTAGAAGTAGAGAACCAAAAACGGGTACAAGTATTCTGTCCCTTAATGAGATCAAGGAGGAGAATACTTGAGCATGGAATTCTTTGACTATTCTAAAGGAGAATGAGATTTTCTCTCAGCATTACTCCTTCGTATACACCACAGCACGTCGGTGTATTGGGGTGGAGCAATCACACCCTATTAGATATGGTGCGCTCTATGATAAGTACTACTGAGTTTCCTATTTCCTTTTGGGAGTTATGCACTTGAGAAGCTGCATACCTATTGAAAAGGGTTCCAATCAAATCAGTTGCCTACCACTTCATATGTGATAAGTAATAGGAAGAGCCCATATCTTAAGTATGTTAAGATTTGGGGTTGTCCGGCCTATGTCTAAAAGCATAATCCGGACAAGCTCGAGGCAAAGTCAGTTCTGTAAAACTGGAAACAGTTCCAGCTATACAAACTGCAGCTGATGATTTGATAGAACCGGAGGATTCAATAGATTCTAATGAACCTCAGCCTCTCCGCCGATCTTGTAGGGTTCCTCACCCACCTGAGAGATACTTCGGTTTCTCTATTATAGTGGAAGCGAGGATTGCATCATGGGATGATAACTCAAATAGTTTCGAGCTGGCCATCAGGAGTGGGACTCTATAAGAATGGCTGGATGCTTAGCGATCTGAGATGGAATCCTTATACACCAACAAAGTATGGACTTTGGATGCTTTATCTGAAGGTTTAAATCCCCATCAGGAGCAAGTATATCTTGAGAAGATTACTTGGTGTACATGGAAAAGTTGAGACTTTCAAAGCTATGCTTAAGGCCATCCAGATCCTACTTGCCACTGCTACATATCATGACTACGATATCTGGTGGCTGGGTGTCATGACTACTTTTCTAAATGATGATTAGGAAGAGAGTGTCTATAAGTACACAGCCAGAGGGCTTCATGGACAGTGGGAGCAGCGGAAACGTGTGCAAGATGTTTTATGGGATAAAACAGGCATTGCGGAGTTGGAACGTCTGTTTTGATGTGGTAGTCAAAAAGTTTGACTTCATCAAAATGGTAGATGAACCTTGTATATACAAAAAGGTAGTAGGGAGTATGGTGGTGATCTTCGTAGAGTACATGGATGACATACTCTTGTTAGGGAAGGAGTTCCTATGCTACGCTCGGTCAATCTCCGCTTATCACAAGGATTCTCCATATAGGATCAAAGTAATACCTCCTAAATCCTAGGTTTTATATCTATGAGATAGATCTAAATGGATGTTCGGATTCTCACTAGTTGTAGTGAGATAGTATCAATCGATCCTGGGGAGAATCACTGGAATCGGTTCCAGGGTGATAAGGACGACTGAATGTCAGTCGCAGGCATTGTCTTTACCCTCAGTGGAGGGACGATGTGTTGGAAGAGTTCCAAACTAGATACCGTGACATACTAGACGATTAAAGGCAAAAAACATCGTTACCAAGGATGCTACCAAAAAGGCAGTCTGTATATATAAGTTCATGAGATGAACTTCGTTCCTACCATTGTGTGACATTGGAGTTGTGGCTTATGCCAAGGAACGCCCATCCTATCAGAAATCCAGATATAATTCTTTGGCAGTATCACCTGATCATGGAGATGGTTGATCTTCAGGGAGATCGAGGTTAGGAGAGTAGACACAGAGGAAAACAGCGCGGATTCACTCACAAAGGACTTTTTCCCAGTAGAGGCTTATTATGGGATGGTTGAGTATGAGATACTTCAACCGCAGCTAATTGTTGGGTATGTGATAACACAACAGATGGCCCTAGTGCAAGTGGGAGATTGTTAGTTATATGTATTCCCTAGAGGCCATTACATACATACGATGTATATTGTAATGGATGCTTGGACGTATATAGGGAAGACTTTCTTGCTCGACATGATAGTATACTATCTGGTTGTACTTTATCTTAACATGTACTCTGATTGTCTCTATGTTACATGTTGGTAAAGCCCTTAGGATATGTACTCGACCACTGGGAATATAATGAGATCATAATAGTGGGGCCATGGTAGTCGATGAGTATATCCTATAACTGTTTCTAGTCGAGGGTGTATCGAGACAGGGCATCGATACACCGGAGTAGACTAGCGTATACGTATCTTGACCCATATGATGGGCGATGGATGATCCCATATCCATCGGTGTTTGACATCAAGGATGGTCTACGGGTGCTCAGAAGAGACTGGGTATACTGGACGTACTCGCCGAGAACTCCCTAATGGTATTATACCTCACGTCAGATGGCAGTTCTCCGGTGACACTGGTACAGAGTAGTCTGTTGACCCGAGATCGTCATAACGTGTTGTGTGATTCCCACTGTGCTTTGATTTCCATCATACCACGTCCAAGAGGGCATGCAAAAAGGTATCTTTTGGGTACAGTCCTGAATCACATGGAGGCAATGAGTGACAGTAGGGGATTCGTCTCTCCCGGTATAGGGAGTTGATGTTGTGCTGTGTTCGATTGGCTATAACTGGAAATCCTTGTCCAGGATTGCTGAGATTTACTGGTAAGTGTTATTATTAGTTTCTCGAACTGTTATAGACCTTATATCGACACAACTTATCAAGCTACTGGGGTCCGACGTTTACCACCACTAGGCGAGATATGCGACATATCTGACGACGAGACCGGACTGCACGGGAGTGTTACTGATTGGATTCACAGGAGAATGTACAGGCTTTCTTGTTGATCTTTTGAGCACTCAATACCTGTGTAGCTGTTACGTTTAGCTGACCGCTTGCAGCTTGTGGGTGTTTGATTTGATCATCACCTACTACCTGCGTATTGACGATTCTTTAAAGTCCTATACAGAGGTTTCTTGGCTCAGGCGAAACGGAGTAGAAGCGCATATGTGATATGTTCGGGACCGAGAACAATGCATGTATGTGATACCGTATTAGATTTCAGCGATATGAGATATCGGCCAGGTATATGTGATATAGCCGGGTCATTGGATCAAGTGTTGATTCGATGAACTGATACAGATTGTATTAGTCGGTTATTTGTGACATAGCCGGATTATCGGATCAAGTGTTGATTCGATAATTTAATGTATAATTATATATTTGATATATTAAATTACATTAACTGATATAAGCTCACTAAAAGATTCTTTTTTCTCACTCGGGTAATACATTGATATATATGCGATATATGTTAATTGTATTATTTTATTTTGTTACAATAAATATTATATATGTGATATATAATATTGTAACATAATATGGTTATTAATGCAACATGTTTGGTGGAGTTTAATTGTGGTTAGGGTTTGGATTAGGGTTAAGCATGCATGAAGCTTTCAAGAAGCTTCTTGAAGCTTTGACTTTGCCTTGGATATTTTGTGATATTTTCTTAACCCAACCCAACCCTTTAACCCTAGTTATGTCTCTACACTGGTTATGCCTTCTCATCTTCTACCATGGTTGCATTTCTAACAATAGACTTGAGTTATTCATTATTCATCACAAATGGTTTTGATATTCTTCTTCTTCTTCCTTGAAGCGAAAGTTTTCTAGCCTTTTGCTTAGTGATGAAAATGAGAGAGATTAAGAAAATAAATAAGAGATAAAATCCTACTTCATCATCCTAATCTATCCTAGCCATATAGATTAGGGTGTTCACTTCATTTAGTGAGTGAGATCTTGTGTTAATGAAACATCAAAGTAGATCATCTTTGTTATAGAAGATCGGAAGAAAGCTTGCATCTTTCTCTTCGTAGAGGCTCTCGAGAGTCCGGAACTTGATGATCGCAGCGAAGGGACCACAACACGGAGCTTTAGTAGTGAAGGACCGGACTACAAAGGTTGTAATCCCAAACTCTTAGTGTTAAAGTGTTTAACATGCTTTGTTTCGCCTAATCTCTAGTCTAAGATCTTGGTTTAGGGTTGTTCAGCATGGCTAAATTTTGAATCGGGCATGGTTGATGCCTTATAGACCCTTGTGCGTGTGCCTAGCAACCCAACATAGAGACAGGGCATCGATACTCCGGAGTAGACTAGAGTGTACGCTTCTCATCCTAGTTGGGGAGATGGTACGTCCTACAACCATCAGTACGTCGTACTGGAGATAGTATACAGGTGCTCCTTGGGTTACGGGTACACCGGAAAGGACTCGCAGGGAACTGTTGCTTGGTATTATACCCGTCGTCAGTTAACAGTTCCCAGGTGACATGAATACAGCATAGTCCGCAGACTTGAAACTGCTGCTTCGCCTCGAGTGTGTTCCCACTGTTCTTAGATTGCTACCCTACCACGGCTCAAAGGAGTCGTGCAAACAGGTAGAAATTGGGTGCAGTCCCGAGCATTTGGAGGCAGTGGCGGTTAGACAGGATTCGTCTCTCCCGGTATTGGGAGTTGATATCACGCTGTATCCGGAGAGCCATTACGTAAAGTCCCTATCCAGGGCAAGCGAGATTTACTGGTAAGTTTTCCAGTAGTTTTTCAACGTGTAATGGGCTTCGCTACGACACGACTTATACCGCTTTTAGGGGGCTGACGCTTGCCGCCCCTCTAGGCCTAATATCCGATAGTCCTAGAAGAACAGACCGGACTGTACGGAGATTGTCACATCAGGCTCAGTAGGAGTTCAGATAGGTTTCGTCATCGGCCTTCTTATCGACATCTACCTGGGGACCGTTACGTACAGCTAGTGCTACTTGGAGTCTGTGGTTAAACCCACTGCCAGCGTAGTAGTCGTGTCTATAGAGTCCCACACAGAGAGTTTCTCTGCTTCGGGAGAAACGATATAGAGGTCGTATGGTTTTACGACAGGGTTCGGACGCATACGTGTTTTTACGCACGTACGATATTCAGACAGTTTTTACTAGCGGGCTTTGGTTTAAGCCAGATTCTAGTATCGGATTAATGGATTTATATAGTCTAAAGTTTTTCCGTGTTTTCACGGATAGGAAGGGCGTTCTTGTAAATTGTCGAGAAGCTTCTAGAAGGATGATGACTTGGGGGCTAAGGTGGCATTTGCATTAAATGATTTAATGACTTATGGTGTGATTCATACAAAGGAGTTAATGATGCATTTAATGTTTAATGACTCATGTAGTGAATCACCCAAAGTGAATAAATGAAGCATGGTTGATATTATCATTTGATTTATTCATTTAATAAATCATTATGCTTCATATATTCAGGATGAGATATTATTTCATTTAATTCTCACTCTCACCTTCTCTCTCCTCAAGCTCTCTCTCTTCAAACACTAATCTTAACCTCGCTTGCGTTGAGATCAAGGGTTAGCAAGACTTATTGATCCATAATCCCACTCTATATTCCTTAGGTTGCTTTAATTAGCACTTTGAGTAACCTAGTTACCTCAAGTTAGAGGTCAAGCATGGAGTACTAGCTCTCGGGTGGATTTTCTATTACAAAGAGGAGGCCGATGAGCAGGTGGTCATCGAGAAGTAGAAGGACTTGGTTCATTAGGTATAATCTTCTTTCATAGTAGCTAATCCCTCCTATGATGTTGTTAGTTAAGGTTTCGCAAAGATCCGTAAGTTAGTCGATGTTTTTTTAAACAAAATGATTTTTTTACCTATTTCGCCTCCCCACAACTCGTAGGGTGTCGAACGTCGACTTATAGACTCCTCGAGATGGCCTTCTACTGGACCCTAGAACCCGGTTACTTGTGCTCCCCGCCTTGGGTCTATCCTTATGCGGAAAAGTAAATAATATACACTGGTGACATCATCCTCAACCCGGATGTGCCACAATAAAAGAATATTACATACAAATGAATTTTACATGAATGAAAATAAAAACCCTCATCTCATATAAAAACCCCGGCTATTCAGAACACGACAGTCCAATATAACATATCATAGCAACACATAATATCTCATATCATCAACATAAGAAAATATGTGTATCCCGATTGTCGTTTATGTATAGCAACGAAGCCGGCAATACGCCACATACTATGCTTATGGTCACAGAAAAGAAAGTGTAAAACTACAACATTTGGAATCCACAATCGACTTAAACATCGTAAACCCGAAATTTCACATATTACGAAATTCATGCCTAACTATATGGTTTCACATATTGTATCACATTGCAGAATATCATGACGATGTTTAACGTTTCAATCGAATCAACATACACTCATAAATTCCTCCCGTTAGCTAAACACTTGAGCAAAGTCAAAACACTTAAAAACCGTGCTACTGTGTCTATGGTCCAGCCATAGAAGGAGTTAACCAACGCCTCACCTATGACACCACGGAACTACGGAAAACCCAAAGGTTCGTTCGCGGTTCAGTGGGCATAGAATCGAGTTACGTTTATTATATCTTCTAGGGTGTCCATAGGGGTACTTGCACGATTTAACGAATATAATCAACTTCGGAAAATTACAACACATGGAAATTTCAGCGGGGCACAAAATGTGGTGTGCGAAGTTCGATCGAACTGCTAAATATAGTCAAGGTTACCAACACAGTGTTCAATTATACGACTACGAAGCACTACGAATTAGCCCCAGGTCAAACAGCTCATCACATGAAAATTGGGCTAAATAAAGAATACTAGGAAACCCAAAATGGAGTCAAATGAGCATAGGAGCAATACGGGAGCCAGAGGAGGTGGTAGGGCCGGCCTGGCCGGAAATTTCTCTAAGGTGGCCGGTCCAAAACCGATAACCCTCCCCCCCCTCCGTATTTCACCTGTGTTCATATTTTGCTCGAGAGACCATTCCGCACCTGTTTGAAAAAAATTTAGGGGACTTTTTGCAAAATTTCCAGAGAGCAAGAATGGTGTTTCCTAATACCGTATTTCGAAATGATTTTCATTTTTGTAATTTTTATAACACCGTATGTAGAATTCTAGTTATGTTCTGATACCACTGTTGGGTTACCCTTGCACCTAGTCTAGGGTTTGGTAGCATCACTCATGCCATTTTAAAAATTAGAGAGGTGCAAAGCTAACAAACAAAGAATCATGCTAGAATTTCTAGGGTAACAAGTTTGTATCACATACAAAAAGGTAAAAGAGATAGGGATTACAACCTTTGTAGTCTGTTCCTTCGCTTCATAAGCTCCGTGTTGAGGTCCCTTCGCAGCGATCAACATGAACTCCGACTCACGAGTGACTCCATGAAGTAAATGAGACATCTTGCTTGTACTCTTCACGATCCAAGATGATGTACCTTGAAGAATCTCTAACCCAAGCTTGCACTTCACTAAACAACTTATTAGAGAAGTGAACACCCTAATCTAAGTGGCTAGAATAGATGAGGATGATGAAGTTGGAATTTTTCTCTCTTTTGTTTTCAAATTCTCACTAAATATCATCACAAAAGAAAAACCCAGTAAAGCTTTTTCAAGAGCTCAAGGAAGAAGAAGATGAATATTTTCTTTTGGGATGAATAATGAATTATTCTTGTGGTTACAAATTCAACCATGTGTTAAGAATGATAGAGTTAACCCTTGTAGAGAATAAACTAGAGGTTAAGGTTTGGGTTAGGTTAATAAATATCAACACACAATATCTAAGCTAAAAACAAAAGAAAGCTTCAAGAAGCTTCATGGAAGCTTCATGTAAAAGCTAACCCTAATCCAAACCCTAACCAAGTTTAAGCCCTAATCCATTGTTGAATTTGTAACCCTAACATGTTACAATATTATATATCACATATATAATATATTTTGTAACAAAAGAAAATAATACAATTAACATATATCACATATATATCAATGTATTATCCCGTGAGAAAATGAATCAATAAAGCGAGCTTATATTAGTTAACGTAATGTAACATATCAAATATATAATTATACATTAAATTATCGAATCAACAATTGATCCGATAACCCGACTATAATACATATAACCGACTAATATAACTTGTACCAATTCATCGAATCAACACTTGATCCGATGATCCGGCTATATCA
Organism: Agapanthus africanus; assembly: GCA_030015575.1. NCBI lineage: Eukaryota > Viridiplantae > Streptophyta > Magnoliopsida > Asparagales > Amaryllidaceae > Agapanthus > Agapanthus africanus. The sequence goes on from CM057338.1 coordinate 671,035,736, forward strand.
CATATACCCGGCCGATATCACATATCGTGAGAATAGAATACGGTATCTCATATCGTATTATTCTCGGTCCCGCACATATCACATATGTGCTCCTACTCCGTCTTTCCTGAGCCAGGAAACCTCTGTGTAGGACTCTAAAGAATCGTCAATACGCCGGCAGTAGGTGATGATCATATCAAACACCCATAAGATGCAAGCTATCAGCTAAACGTAACAGCCATCCAGTTATTGAGCGATCAGAAGATCAACAAGAAAGCCTGTACATTCTCCTGTGAATCCAATCAGTAACACCCCCGTACAGTCCCGTCTCTTCGTCTAATATGTCGCATATCAAGTCTAGGTGTGGTAAACGTCAGACCCCAGTAACCGATAAGTCGTGTTGATGTGAGGCTCATAACGGGTCGAGGAACTACTGATAACTCTTACCAGTAGCACTCCATTTCAGCCTTGGCCAGAAACTTCCATTTATTTCCAATCGAACACAGCGCAACATCAACTCCCTATACCGGGAGAGACGAAACCCCTCCTATCGCTAATTGCCTCCGTGTGATTCGGGACTGTACCCAAAAGCCATAGTTTTGCACGCCCTCTTGGACGTGGTAAGGTGGAAATCAAAGCACCGTGGGAATTACATAAGACTCCATGACGATCTCGGGTCTACAGACTAACCTGTACCAGTCACCGGAGAACTGCTATCTGACGATTGGTATAATACCATCTAGGAGTTCTCGGCGAGTCCGTTCAGTATACCCAATCTCCACTGAGCACCCGTACACCATCTTTGATGTCAAACACCGATGGATATGGGATCATCCATCGCCCATTATATGGGTCAAGATGCATAAGCGCTAGTCTACTCTGGTGTATCAATGCTCTGTCTCGATACACCCTCGGATATGAACAGTTATAGGATGTACTGTTTGACTACCCTGGCCCCACTAGTATAATCTGCATCATAGTCCTATTAGTCGAGTACATATCCTAAGGGCTTTATCAACATGTGAGAGCAAGACAGTAAACCAATACAAGTCAACATGTTAAGACAAAGTTAAAACAAATATCACACTATCATGTCGAGCAAAAAAGTCCTCTCTATATATATCCAAGCATCCATTATAATATACATCATATATACAAAAATGGCCTCTAGGGCATATATATATAACTAACAATCCTTTAGTCAAGGGTATGGATCAATCATAAGATAAAACTCATCACATACGGTAATTCATAGTACGGCGGCATTAAACAATTAGGGATTCTATCAACCTATATGACAATGAGAGTATGGACCTAACGTCTCATACGGCAGATCACTCATTATTTACATAATTATATATAAACCTATCTCTCAGGTCACATCCGTATCAATCTCATATCATGGGAACGACAAAGGTATCAATTATCTCAATACGACACGCATCCGCATAACGACATATCAAATCAAGTCATCATATCTCATCGTATACTCTTTTTATCACATCAATATCTCACATCAAGTCATCTTATAAATCGCATGTCTTATTTGTCGACCTCATAACATGCCACTATAAATCTTATATCGCTCGTATCCACTCGTATCCTCTTATCTCATCATATTGATACCTCAATTCTCTCCATAGCATATTGAGCATATCATCTCCTACTAATTCTTTAACCATATCCATAAGTTTCTAGCATGGTTTCTCTAACCATATTCTATATATCGGTTTCCATTTATAATTTGCGGGGGTGCTATACGCCATCCACCCGACTTCCCCCGTAGATATAAATCTACTCACCTGCGGATCTTCTTGTTCAGCCGTAGTCGATGTGCTTCGTCGTCTTGGAATCCACGCGAAGGTACCGATAATTAATACACAATCGCAATGATATTAAAATCAATGTCCGGAAAACCGATACGGCACACAGTGCGCTCAAAGGTTAGAACCTATAGCCTACGCATGCAAAAACAACCAAACAACCCTCATCATTGACGTACAAACATCCAACGACCCAATACAATATCAAATACCAAAACCCAAGTTTATAAATCACAAATATAAATTTCAGCAACATAGGAAATAACTCCCAGATTTTGTCTCAGCTCAATTGGGACTAAACAAGCATATAAAGGGGATAGGTTACAGGGATTAGGAGCTACAGCCAAAAACCCAACACCAAACACCTATAGAAATCCGGCGAAGCTGCCTAATTTCCCGATATCGCCGGCCTAGGTAGGAGGAAACGGGCTAGTATTTTGGCGGTGGCCTTCTAGTCATGTATCTAGTTGACTGGACTTGCTAGATTTTCTTAAAAATGCCCCAGATAGCTCCAGATACCCTGTAGGCTATCAAGCACCACAAAACCGACACGGGGAAATTTCTAAGTTCATACGATGGTTTCTATTCTGTGTTCTAGGCCAGAAAATCCACACCAAGGTCTTGTAAACAGCCACTACACATCACCACAACACAACTCATACCCTAAGTCTTATCTAGGAAATTTCTAAGATCATAATCCACACTTGTTTAACTCAAAACTACATCTAGGATAAACTAAATACAATAACTTAACTAAAGTCTAGAATTATACCTCATTTGGCAACTCAAGAATTTTCTTGAGTTGCTCAAATTCTTAGAAATCCAACTTTGAAAGGTCCAATGGGTTTGTAGAGAGGCGGGGATCATTTTTAATGAAGGGAGTATAGGGTTTTGGTGATGAAATTGAGATGATATATGAGGGTAGAAGTGGTGGAGGAAGATTTGAAGGAGGAGATGAAGAAAACAATGGAGGAAATGTGAAAGGGGGCAGCCCACTCTTTCTCTCTCTCTCTCTCTCCTTATGCTCACCCTCTCAATTATTCATGCCATGTCACACACACTCTCTCTCCAATAATTCTCTTTCTTTCTAAAACCAAATATCAACAAATACCAATTAAAAAACATGCAACCAAATGCAATCTGTCATGGTACACTAATCATGGAAAAATTTAGAAACACGGATTTGGCCTAATCGCGATTATTAGTGCACTAATTAATTTTTATTTAAACTGCATTTAATTAATTATAAAAATGCCAAATCCAATAAATATATTTTTAAATAAATAAATTATTTTAATCTCCAAATATTTCATAATTATTGGTATATATTTATACCATTTTACGAAAACCCCAAATTCGCAGATCGAGTAGTTTTCGCGAAATATATTATTTTAATATTAAATTCCAAAAATAATATTTTATATTTTCTGAAATGTTACAATCTTCCCCCTTAAATAAATTCGGTCCCCGAATTTTAATTTAAACCCCCAAATTCTAAAACATTTCAATAATCAGCTTAAATCAACGGGGCTGCGAAATCACGGAAGATACAGAAATACCACAGCGTATTGTGTGCACCTGAAAACGAGAACGAAACTCAAAATCGAACTCCGTCAAGTGTCACGCAAATCATCGGATAAGCACGAAAATCATCGGAGTTACAATGGAGATACAGATCTCGAAATCCACTACTGAAATCCAATATGCACCAGTCAAATACTATAATACGGGTATAGTATGCATCCCTGGAAAAATCTCCTAAAACAGAATTAGACACATGCAAAATCTTTTCTGAATCGCCGTGTGATGCGTAACTCACGGCACAAGTGACAGACACTCATTCGTAAAGTAATAAATATGCGTTCATATATGTTTTGCTCAAATATTCGTTCTGCCGTTTTGAAATATCCGAAAAGGTTTTCCTTTGTAAACGTTCGTGTCACTCGCGGACACGTAGGAAATAGCGAGACCATAGCTCCTTTTTGAAAAGCTCTAGTTAAACTTTTATGCATGCAAAGTACTCAGGTACTGTCCTCAGATAAGTCATGTTCGGCTACTATATAATGTAGTGCCCATCATGAAAATAAAGTGCTCAAGAGAAAAATCAGCCTCAAAATGCGTATCCAACCTCACGTATGTCTGGTGCGCACGGGAATCAAATCCAGTACAAGTGCCACGATAAGCACAAAAGGAAAATTAAGTGCAACGGCTGTGCACGAATGCATCTGTCAAGTGCAACGGATGTGCACGACAATAATATTAAGTGCATCTATAGTGCACGAAATTCTCAACCCAGTGCAACTAACATGCACGAATGAAAATCCCGATCGAGTGCATCCGGTGTGCATAAAATCACATCTCATATCCTGCGCCTAACATGTGCGAAAATCCAAATCAAGTGCATCCGTCATGCACGAATGAAATCTAAATAAAATGCATCCGAGTTGCACGAGTAAAAATCTAAATCAAGTGCATCCATATGCAAGAACAAAATCTCATACCAAGCGCCTAATATGGGCAAAAATCCAACCCAAGCGCGTCAGGTCCGTATAAATGCCCAGTGCAGTAAAATGCACGAAAATGAACGTCAAGTGCAAACGCGCCCAAAACATAAATCTGGTAAAACAAATGCTCAAAGACATAAATCGGTGCAACAAATGTACGAATTATAAATCTAGTGCAACCAATGTACGAAATATAAATCCAGTGCAGCCAATGCACGAAATACAAATCTGGTGCAACAAACGCACGGAAACTCATTAATAACTCAAATGCATATAAAAAGCACACCGAGTGTACCAAGTTGTATAAAATCATAAACGTGTGTAACTGCGCGCAAAAAACACGTATCATTGCACTGCAAGCACATGTGAGTTATACCGAGTGCAAAAACCAAATCGAGTACGTAGCACATGCACAAAATCAAACCAACCGTATGAAATCTATGAAATCATAAAGACGTGCAGCCAAGGTCCAAAACCGATATCAAGTACAATAAATTTGCACAAAATCTTCAAGCAACACAATGGTGTATAAAGCATATATCAAGTGCAATAACTGCGCACAAAAGAAAATATCAAATAGATGCAGCCATGATGCACGAAAACAATATTATGAAACTCAATCATCAATATTCGAATCCAAGCAATATAAGTGTGATACTCGGATCACAACGCAAATAGCAACAAATTGCAATTAGGTATACCTCCTACAATGCCGAAAAATGTCGGTGCGCCAAAAACTGGTAGAGCAAGAACATCTGCTTTCCTCCTGCTCACGGTCTGGCTTCCTCTGTCTCTGGGTCCCCATTTCTCTATGGATTACCAATCTTGCAATCCATCGGTTCGTCGGCCCGGTCGGTTGATCTAACGGAAACGATTCCTCTATGACACTCCTATAGTCATCTCTCGGCCAAATAGCATGACCACTCGTAAAGCAGCACGTCATTGGCATCGGCCTCTGGCCCTCTGAATACACATGACACAACTGATCCTGGTTGCAGATCCCATCGCAGCAGTGTCCTGGAAGGCACCTGCTCAAGGTCTCTTCCGATCTCGCCTATGCCGAACTGTACGGAGGCTGGTACTCTTACATAATCTTTTCTCGTTTTCGGGACATCTGCGTTCTAAGCACGGCATTTCCTCGGGATTTGGCTGTATCCGAACGACTCTGTATACATATCAGATCTCTAATCCCAATGGGGTGTAACAACAGCTCATTATCATCTCGCACGAACCTCTTGTCCCACTCGTCTTTATTATCGTCCACGTCGAAGTCACGTCATGCTATCTGCATACTGCAATTGTTCTTGGCTACAGTAAATCCGGAGTCTCTCACATGGACTTGAAATTACGAACTCGGTATCTTCATCACTCTGTAGATGAAATCTAGCCAAACACGACCTCGGGAACTCGTTCCAATCATCGAAGGAACACTCTATATTTTTCCGTTCTCGATCAACTCCCAACGCATCTGGGTGATGTTCTCTATCCAAAGCTGGTCAACTTACTGATCTCCTATTAGATCATCCAACGAACAACGTCATCTCTGGATCGATCTACTCTTGATCAGAATAAGATTCTCCATGCTAGAAGTCTTCAACTTAACTGAGCCTGTATCGGCGCAACAAATAAGAAGAATCATCTCAGTCGCTCAACTCAACTGAAGATAGACTGGCTAAATTATGTCGCATCTCTGCCTGAAATCTCGAACGATATCAGCTCATAAAGTCTAGAGGAAACATCCCATCACTCTCAGCAACAGCTGGGTCATCTGTCTGCAAGGTAAACGACATCACAAATCTCTGAGGTAGGCTGTACATCAACAGTCCTCTCACAAAAGGCAGGCTCTATCAGTAGCCCGATCATCTATTACAAAACCGAACCCTCGTCTTAAACGAGAGGTCACAACACAAACACTAAATCGATACGTTCCCATGTCACCAGAAAACACGATGGTCAGTCCTCGTCCATGACGAGCTCTCCCTGACTGCAACACTAGCAGCAACTCAATCTGCGCTCAAACCATGGTGATAGGAACCTCAAGCATGTATCGATGAAAACAGATCAAAGGAACGAAAAGAGTCAACAGATCCAGAATGGATATATAATCATAAGGAGGAACGAAATCAGTGAGAGTATGATCATGGAAATGAAAAGAATCAAGGATCTCGAATGGATGTATGATCAAGGGAACGAAGAGAATCACAAGTCTCAAGATATGTACATCCTAAGGTCACTTAAGCGAAGTATCGTATCGTATGTATGCCGCGGGACATACACACGGTATGTCACTCTACTTGAGTTACCTACTCTATCAATCAGGGTCAACCTATGTAACGAAAGTTCGGGTCTAATAACCCCATGTTCAAGTCTAAGTTCCGTAAGGTCAAGGCTAGGTTCCGAAATAAATTACGCCCCAGACTCCGCATAGTCAAACCAAGACTCGAACCAAGGTTAAACCTGGCTTTGATACCAACTTTGTCATGACCAGAAAATTTAGTTCGTGACCGGCACTTAAATCACGCAACGTCTAAAGGCGTAAAGTAATTTAAGTAAGCCCAAACCCAGAACTCTAAACCTTTTTAAGAAAATAAAAGAGGTGAATTTTTGAAATAAAGGTATGATGAAATCGATTGTTTTCTTAAATTCAAAAATAATGGAACATGAAAAATGCTAGTGGATTTTACTAGTTGAAAAATATGTTTCGTGTTTTTTTTAAAAATTTGGGCAGCACCACCCTTGTATATTTTGATCCAAAACCATATATACAAGATAATAAAAAAGGCATACCCAAGCAGGAGCTAGCTCTTCGCCAATCATCGGAATCACAACCACGCAAGACTGAAATATATGTATACGATGCCCAACGGCAAAGATCAACACAAAAGAATAATGTAATTAAAGCAATACATCAATCCCCTAATAGCGAACATAAAACTCATCGCTCTAAGTCCCGCAACAACAAGTCTTTCTAAGTCTTTACTTATACAAATACTAGTTTCTGATTGATGGAGTTAACTAGATACAACAGGAATAATAATACAATAGTAGGCACGATCCAATATGTCCCACCTACCAAAGTAAATTACCCGAAAGCAAACTGTGTTCCAGCGATACCGCTACTGATCCATGCGGTGAACCAGCAAGAACTATGGCACAACTGGGGTGAGTTGCCAGCTCGTTAGTAGAAAATATCAGCCGGTAAAAATCGAATAAAATAACGATTTCCTAGGTCAACTATACCATAAAGGTAATACTATGATATCTAGGGTGACCATGTCTGCATGTATGCCAACAATATAATCAATGCCTGTATGCATGTGGATATCATCTAATAATCAATGTTTGTATGCATGTGGATATCATCTATGTGTCCATCAATGAAACAACAACATCATGGAACCCAAGTGTCCAACATCAACAATCGAAACATCATGAAAGCATATGCATGTAAATACGAGGATATGAACTAACGTGTGTCCATCAACGATATATCAAAATCATGGAACCTGAGTGTCCAACATCGACACTCGAAACATTATGAAACCCGTATCCAGCATGTAAGACTATGGTAGCGCCGCGGCCGTCTTTCCGAGGCTAAAATGCGGAAACGAAAATTTTTCTAAACTACAAACCGGCGCTATCGTATGCTTAAAACCCGGATCGAACCATTAACCTACAACTAGCTATCTAGAGAGAGGGTTGGAAAGAGATACCGATCGATCCATGTCCTTCGGTCTTTGGCCACCATCCCAAGATCCTCGCAGTATCTCCGGTCTTGATATCCTCGTCGGAAAGGGCACCACATTTACGTGTCCTTTTACGGGCCCCCGCTTCATCTGAAGCAATTCGGGCACGAAGTGTGGTAGCCGACGTGTCCAAGGTGTTTTAGAGAATGTTTGTGATCATTTTGTCTCTTGCATCCATTGCTTGGATGGAGGTTGGAGGTGTTGCCATTAATGGAAATGGTGAGCTAGAGAAGAAAGAGGAAGAAGAAGAAGTTTCCTTTCCTTTTCTTTTTTCTTTGTGATAAAATGAGAGTGAGAGAGCTACTATGAAAAATACAATACCAAAACTTATCATATGGCAGCCCGTCTCTCTCTCCCTCTCATTTCAACTTACAAATCCATCACAAAAAGTGACATTTGCACAAGAAATGATACCATGACTCACCCATGAAGTACATGTATCATTTAATGCACAAAAAGATGGTTTCTTGCTCATAATTTCCATTTGTAAACATTAACCCAAATGTTTACAACAATAAAAAAATACGGCAACATCAAAACTAAACTCGTGACGGATCACAAGGATACCCCTCACCTGTATATACATACCTGCACCCACATTCCAACTGAATGAGAATGCGATGAGACTAAAGTAATCCAACAAATCTAATACTTGGATCCGGCTTAAACCAAAGCCCACTAGTATGATCTGTCTGATCATGATCCGTGCACTACCGCACGTATATGATCGAACCCGGCCATATATCATACGGCCTCTACAACGTTTTGCCCGAAACTTGAGAAACTGCCTGTGGGGGACTCAAACACTCGTCAAAACATTGGTTATGGATTTAACCACTAGCACGTCAGTGGTACTAGCTGTACATAACGGGCTACCAGGTATTGACCAAAAGGGAGGTCGATGAGAGAACTCATGCTGACACCATACCGAGCCTGTCAGTGACAATATCCGTACAGTCCGATCCGTTCGTCTATGAGCATCGCATGTCGGGCCTAGGGGGTTGGTAAAAGTCAAAACCCTAAAAGCGGTACAAGTCATGTCGGAGTGTAGCCCAGAACACCATGAGATACTACTGGAATACCTACCTGTAAATCTCCTGCCTCGGCCGAGGGCTTTGTGTAATGGCTCTCCTTAGACACAACGCGATCTCACCCCCAATACCGAGAGAGACGAAACCCCTGCCGATCAGCTCACTGCATCCATGTGGCTCGGGACTGTACCCAACTAAAACATGTTTGCAAGACTCCTTTGAGCCATGGTAGGGTAGTAATCAAAGCACAGTGGGAACTCATACGAGGCAAATGTCTCAGGTCGATGAACTAACCTGTACACATGTCACTAGGGAACTGCTATCTGACATCAGGTATAATACCAACTAGCGGGTTCCCGGCGAGTCCTGTCCGGTGAACTCATAACCCAATAAGCACTTGTATACATCTTAGGTGAACCAACTGACACCAATGGCTTGTGAGACCGGCCACCGTCCCTCGTCGGGGTCTCGACTGTATACACTAGTCTACTAATGGAGTATCGATGCCCAGTCTCGAAACTCCCACGACCAGAGACCTTTTAAGGATGTGCTTATAGACTCCAGCTCCCACGTATATGATCGCCATCATAGTGCTGGTAGTCAAGCAAGAATCCTAAGGGCCCTATCAACGTGCAATAGTGACCTGTAAGGTCACCTAATGCAGTACACGATGATAAAGATAAACCAGATTGCATACTATTCTCTATTAACGTGTAATGGTGAACTACAATGTCACCTAAAGCATGTACACGATGATAAAGACAAACCAAATAGTATACAAACCTCTCGAGTAAGACTGTCCTACCGGTATAGGTCCTCCCTCAATCATTGCAATCACATGCCTGTGATCCAATAATTGACTCTGAGGGCACTATATCCAACAATCTCCCACTTGCAGTCAAGGCTATTATTGCGATGTCGCATACTCACAGCCCGTATGATAGCGAACACCCAGCTCCTATACTAATCAGTCTCACAAAGCCCGTTTGTGAAACTTTTGCGTTTGAGGAATAGCCTCAGCTAGTGGATTCGCCCTAATGTTTCTTTCTATGTCTCTCTTTATCTCAAGTTCGCGGAGAAAGCCATCTCCCGAAATGAGCAATACTTGTCTTAGAATATGTCTGGATATCTGATGGGACCCAGTTCATAAATGAACTCCAAATCCAAACTTCTTAGACTGTACCGTCAACTGAAACCAATCAGTATCCTACGTCAAGCCTCCCTCAGTATCCGCTTGGACCACTTGTCCAAAATGGTACCCCTCGTCAGAGGGAAAACTATAACTCTGACAGCCACTCTGTCAACCAGGTCACCTTGGAAGCCTGGAATGATAACTGTCTCCCGAAGGAGGGTGCTGTTATCTATCCCTAGAACATCCACTTATATTCTAAAACTGATTCTGAATGTTTCTCCAGGATTGGATCAATATCAACTTACTGCATCTCGTGCAAAAACAATATCTGGTGTGGTACTTGACATCTCTTGATTGACTCAATTGCCTAAGCAAGTGATCTGCCAATCATGCTCATCCCTCTCCCCTTTAGTCTGTAAGACACCTTTAGAGAGGGTGACTCCATCACCTGCAGGTACACTACCGTGCCAGGAGTCGTCCATTCTAAAACATCTTTAGAATGCTATCTAAGCACCCAGATTGGGAAACTACCCAAATCTAGATCTAAAACCATAGATCTAGTAACCAGAATGTCTGATATGATATCCAAATCCTGTGTAGAGAAATCTCTGTGTGACAACCAAACTACAACCGATCGTAGTATAGGAATTTAACTTCCTACTCTGTGTATGTCATCCAAATACTAGGACATCACACCCTACTACCTTCTTAACAGATCCATCCCCTATTCTGATGAAGTCAAACCTATGACTGTCACATCAGAAATAGATGATCTATCTCCGCTATATCTGCTTTAGTCCATAAATAGACATAAGCTACTTGTCCACAATGCTTCCGCTGCTCCCACTGACTATGACAACCCTCTGGCAGAGTCATATACACGTGCACTTCTAAAGCCAATTCAGAACGACGCTATACTCATCCTCCTGCCGGGTTTCATTGTCTGGAACAACAGTAGTATCAAGTCTGGGTAAACAAGAACCTCCCTGTCACCGTCTTTGAGCATACCGAAGTACCTCTAGAGTGCCTGAGGTTACCCACCTTATCTGCGGAGTGGCCAATGGAATGTCAAACCATATTGAATCTTTAGGCTCTTATCAAATTTTCAGTAATCATTTGCGGTTCTGGAATCACTTCCTGTTCAACCATACTCCCACTACTGTTTTCTGAAAAAAAATTCCATTTTACTAAAACTGTGGCGAGTTAAGAACAATATCACTATTGATCTTCCAGATGGTAGAAAGTCAACCCTCGTCTTAGCCCGGGTCATCCTACAAACGCCATTACAGAAACGTGCCTTGAGTTATCCAGAGTCTGGTTTTAAGCATAAGCCGGACAACTCCCCGTACCTTAACACTGTTAAGATATGAACCGTTCTATATCAAATATAGAAACAGAGACACTGATTTAATTGGAACTAGATTCAAAACATGCAGCTGTCCGCTGTGCATGTCAACTAAATGGAGAGAAGCCAATCAGCATTACTCAACTTAGGAGTACATGCAGATATGAGTAACCTGAAAGAGAAGCAAGTTCTCATAATCATTACTATCAACTAAGTACCATACACAAGTATCTACATCTTCGATCACCTTGAAGAATCCTGATACTTGCAATACCAGGTTCTCTACTTTATTCATATACCTATAACTTCTCAAAACTTAGACCTTGCATTTCTACGAAACACATGTCTAAGAACTAGAGAAGTCACAAGTAAACAAAATATAGTACGTGTACCAACCTCTGTCCTCATGGACACTGTGTAGGGTTCACTAGGCACGCTAATGAAGTCTCACAAGGCATCAACCATGCCAATTTCAAATTTTACGGGTGCCGAGAAACCCTAATACGGATCGTTGACTAGAAGTTTAGGCGATATACGAATCTAGTTAACAACTTAACTAAAGATAAGAAACTACAACCTTTGTAGATCCGGTTATCCACTTCCTTAGCTCCACGTAGTCGTCCCCTCGCTGTCCATCTTGAATCTTGGACTCTTGCATCGGCTTCATCGGAGAAATGAGCGGAATAGGTCGTCGGCTTCGTGCCGAAGATGATCTACGTCGAGGCTACACTGGATCAAGCTCTGACTTCACCTAGTTGTGAAACTTGTGAAGAAAACACCCAAAACCACTTGGCATGAGGTAGAGGATGAAGAAATAGGAGGTGGGTTCACTTTAGAATTGGATTTCTCTCACTTTTGCTCAAGTTGCCATTGATGGACTTAAGCTTTTCTTGAAGAAGAAGATGATGAAGAAGAAGAAAGAATATGATAAGTGTTGAATTAAAATGAAAATAAATCAATACTTATCATAAGCTAACTAAGGTTAAGTGTAGAGAATAGACCATGGTAAGTGGGAATGGTTAGGGTTAAGCATGAAGACAAATGGTCTCTTTAGTCAAAGCTTCATGAAGCTTCAACAAGCTTCATGATAAAAAGAAACCATTTTCTTTTATTTTATCTATTTAAATAAATAAAGAATGGATAAATAAATAGATGAATAACACAAAACCCTAACCATTATCATAACCATGGTTTAATTCTTTGCACAAACCCAAGTAAGTATGTATCATCAAACATGATACAATCAAGTGCACACAAAAGCATATCATATATACAATGTGCACTTCAAGTGAGAAAATCCTTTTAAAATGAACCAATACTAGTTAATGCAAATTAATATATCAAATATACAATTATATATTAAATCATTAAATCATCACTTGATTCAATGATCCGGTCATGTCGCACATAACCGACTAGTATACAATGTATCGATTTATCGAATCAATGATTCGATAACTAGGTTATATCGCATACAACCAATCGAAACATTCATCGCGAGAATGAAATACGGTATCACATACACGCATTATTCTTGGTCACACACATATCTCATATGCTCTCCTATTTCGTTTCGCTTGAGCCAGGAAACCTCTGTGTAGGACCCTAAAGACTCGTCAATACGCCGGTAGAAGATGATGATCATATCAAGCACCCACAAGCCGCAAGCGGTCTGCTAAACGTAACGGCCATCCGGGTATTGAGCGATCAGAAGATCGACGAGCTAGCCCGCTCACACTCCTGTGAATCCAACCAGTAACACTTACCGTACAGTCCGGTCTGTTCGTCTGATATGTCGCATATCAAGTCTAGGGGTGGTAAACGTCAGACCCCAATAACCGATAAGTCGTGCCGATGTGAGGCACATAACGGGTCGAGAAACTACTGGTAACACTTACCAGCAAATCTCTGATCAGCCCTGGCCAGGGACTTCCCTGTTACGGCCAATCGAGCACAGCGCAACATCAAACCCCAATACCGGGAGAGACGAAACCCCTCCTATCGCTCATTGCCTCCATGTGACTCGGGACTGTACCTAAAGACCACCGTTTTGCACGCCCTCATGGACGTGGTAAGGTGGAGATCAAAGCACAGTGGGAATCACACAAGACTCTATGACGATCTCGGGTCTACAGACTAACCTGCACAAGTGTCACCTGAGAACTGCCATCTGACGTGAGGTATAATACCATCTGGGAGTTCTCGGCAAGTCCGTCCAGTGTACCCAGTCTCCACTGAGCACCCGTATATCATTTCTGATGTCAAACACCAATGGATATGGGATCATCCATCGCCCATCTCATGGGTCGAGAAGCGTATACGCTAGTCTACTCTGGTATATCGATGCCCCGTCTCGATACACCTACGACTAGGGACCTTGAAGGATGTACTTATGGACTACCATGTCCCCACTAGTATGATCTGCATCATAGTCCAGGCAGTCAAGTACACATCCTAAGGGCTTTACCAACATGTAACTATAAGACAGTTTAAGGAGACTAGTGTACATGTTAAGATAAAGAGAAACCAGATAGCATACTATCATATCGAGTAAGAAAGTCATCTCTATATTTGTCCAAGCATCCAATATAATATACATCATTTGTACAATACTGGCCTCTAGGGCATACATACAACTAACAATCTCCCACTTGCACTAAGGCCAGCTGCTGTAGTATCGCATACCGAGCATCCCGAAGAGTCTCTCAAACTGTATCTGGGGAATGGCCTTCGTAAGTGGATCCGCCGTGTTGTTCTTCGTGTCAACCCTCCTGACCTCGATCTCCCGGCGATCAACTATCTCCCGGATCAGGTGATACCGCCTCAGAATATGCCTGGATCGCTGATGGGACCTGGGTTCCTCGGCCAAAGCCACCGCTCCATTGTTATCGCAATACAAAGGTTTTGGATGCTCAATGGATGGAACCACTCCAAGTTCAATAATGAACTTCTTGATCCAGACAGCCTCTTTAGCAGCATCGTTGGCAGCGATGTATTCAGCCTCCATCGTCGAGTCTGCCACGGTTTCCTGCTTGGAACTCTTCCAGCTAACCGTCCCTCCGTAAAGGGTAAAGACAATGCCCGACTGCGACTTAGAGTCGCCCTTATCACTCTGGAAGCTCGAATCGGTAAAGGACTCCACTTGGAGTTCTCCGTTACCATACACCAAGAGCATCTCTTTAGTCCTTCGTAAGTACTTGAGAATGCTCTTCACAGCTGTCCAGTGATTCTCTCCAGGATCAGCTTGATACCTGCTCACTATACTTAGTTAGTATGCTATATCGGGTCTGGTACATAGCATCGCATACATGATAGAGCCTACAGCCGAAGCATAGGGTATTCCTTGCATGCGAGCTCTCTCCAAATCAGTCTTGGGAGACATCTCTTTGGAGAGAGTGACTCCAGAGATCGTGGGCAAGTTCCTACGCTTGGATTCTTCCATACTAAACCTCTTTAGTATGGTGTCAATGTACCTGGATTGGGACAGTCCCAAAATCCGTTTGGATCTATCTCTATAGATCCTGATCCCCAATATGCAGGAGGCATCACCAAGATCTTTCATTGAGAATCTTTGTGATAAGAAGAGCTTGACCGATTGCAGCATAGGAATATCATTTCCTATCAAGAGTATGTCGTCCACGTACAATACGAGGAAGACAACCTTACTCTCTGCCACCTTCTTGTAAATACAAGGTTCATCTGGGTTTTTGACGAAATCAAACTCTTTGATAACGACGTCAAAGCAGATGTTCCAACTCCGCGATACTTGCTTTAATCCATAAATGGATTTAAGCAGCTTGCATACCTTCCCGCTGCTCCCACTGTGTACGAAGCCCTCTGGCTGAGTCATGTACACGCACTCTTCTAAATCACCATTTAGAAAGGCGGTCTTAACATCCATTTGCCAGATTTCGTAGTCATGATATGCAGCGATGGCAAGCATGATCCGGATGGATTTAAGCATAGCCACTGGAGAAAAGGTTTCGTCATAGTCTACACCTGGTCTTTGACGAAAACCCTTTGCAACAAGTCTAGCTTTGAAAGTCTCCACTTTCCCATCTACACCAAGTTTCTTCTTGAAGATCCACTTGCTCCCGATGGGTTTTACCCCTTCAGGAGCAACATCCAAAGTCCATACTTTGTTGGTGTACATGGATTCCATCTCGGACCGCATAGCATCCAGCCATTTCACTGAGTCCCTACTCGTGATGGCCTGCTCGAAGCTAGTTGGGTCATCATCATCCATGATGCAATCCTCGCTCCCTCCATCCATGAGAAAACCGTAGTATCTCTCAGGTTGGCGAGGAACCCTACTAGATCGGCGGAGAGGCTGGGGTCGTCGGGTACTACTGAATCCTCTGTTTCTACCAAGTCTCTGTTATAGTTTGTGCCGCTGGAACCTCTTCCAGTTCTAACTCAATGCCACTTGTATGTTTCATAAGAAAACTTTTTTCTAAGAAAGTGGCATGTCGAGAAACAAACACCTTTTGTTCCTCGGGATGGTAGAACATATACCCTTGTGATTTTTGGGATATCCTACAAACTTACATAAGACTGATCTTGCCTCGAGTTTGTCCAGATTTTGTCTTTTGACATAGGCTGGACAACCCCATATCTTAATGTAATTAAGATGTGGTCTCTTCCCTTTCCATATCTCATATGGAGTGGTATGCACTGATTTGGTAGGAACTCTATTCAATAGGTCCATGGCTGTCTCAAGCGCATATCCCCAGAAGGAAATAGGTAACTCAGCTGTGCTCATCATAGAGCGCACCATATCTAATATGGTGCGGTTCCTCCGTTCTGATACACCGTTGTGCTGTGGTGTATACGGAGGAGTCAACTGAGAGAGAATCCCATTCTCTTTTAGGAAGTCCAGGAATTCATTGCTCAAGTATTCACCTCCTCGATCAGATCGAAGGATTTTAATACTTTTTCCGGTTTGGTTTTGGACTTCTTGTTTATATTCTCTAAATTTCTCAAAAGCTTCTGATTTGTGTTTCATCAGGAACACATATCCGAATCTAGAGAGATCGTCAGTGAATGTAATGAAGTATGAAGAACCATCCCTGGCATGTGTAGACATGGGACCGCATACATCACTATGTATCAGTCCCAACAGTTCGCTAACTCTTTCTCCGTGTCCCGTAAACGGAGTTTTGGTCATCTTGCCTTTGAGACATGACTGGCAAGTGTCATAAGATGAAAATTCAAACAGATTTAAATATCCATCTTTATGCAACTTAGCTAGTCGTGTCGCATTGATGTGACCCAGTCTACAATGCCACTAGAAGGATTTGTTCAGTTCAGAACTCTTCCTCTTGTGTGCGTTAGTTATGCTCAGAACTGTTGATTGATTTAGAACGTAAATGCCATTGCACAACGTGCCTGATCCAACCAACTTTTGGTTACGGAAAATGTTCATAACATTGTCCTGTAATACAAAATTATATCCCTCTTTACTCAATAAAGAAACCGATATAATGTTGCATATCAGGTTCGGCATGTAATAGCACTCGTTCAGAACCAATGTATTACCAGTTGGTAACACAAGGTGATATTCCCCGAAAGTCTTAGCTGCAACAATTGCACCATTTCCAACTCTAATGTCTTTATCACCTTCTCCAAGTTCTCTACCTTTTCTAAGCCCATGTAACTGATTACATATATGGGATCCTGACCCGGTATCTAATACCCAGGACGTAGGGCAAATGGAGAAACTGTTCTCTGTAACGAACACACCCGAAGAAAATGCATCATCATGTACTTTGATCAATCGGGTGGCATGGGAATCCTAGTATTCCCCTATATCCTGTTCATTCCTATAACTCTTATAGGTAAGAACGGAACCAACGTTCCCCAGCACAGTATAACATGCGGGTTCGGTCAATACATCCATATTATTATCTTTATTAGGGCATGAAATGGTCGCTACCTGGAGAGAGAGAGAAGAAAACACTTTAGCGTAAGCTCGTGCAAGATCATATTGGTTATTATCTTATCTAATCAGGATGGTTCCCACTGGTTTTTATCAAATCTTTCTTCAAACCCTAAAAGGAAAGACTAGCCGGGATTAATTACACACTACAATTTTGCCAATCTTTCAGCCAGGCCAGTGTCGGTACATTGAGGGAGGTCCCCCGTGCTTTCGCACGAACCTAATTAATGTAAACCTCGTTTTCCCAGAGGCGTAACCCCGTTGACACCTTTCTAGACACCTACTTGATCAGCTAATTGCATTGTGTAAAACTCTCCCATGAGTAACTCTTACTCGCAGTGGGTATCGGGATCCAACTATCTCATAGAAGGTATGCAATCTCATTGCAAATTTCAACACTTGAAATTCCCGATAATATTTTGCCCCTAGCGTACTATGACCTTGACGCATACCGAACAATCCATAGTCCGCTAGTCAAGTTCAACCAGTACAATTCGTGATCGAATTAAACCCACCCGTACGACCCTTGACGCATGCCAAACAACGCCGTACGAATACCTTAATCCAATCGCATCTCATGCTACAGATAAGTAATAATCAGCTACCGTACACTACGCCTTGACGCATGCCAAACAACCGTAGCACGAATACTGAATATTACATATCTGAATTGACGGAGGGCTACGCAGATTTTTCTGAAAACCATGAGCGTAATGAACTTGATATCATTGTAGAATCAAATGAAGTTTTGAAATGGAGTGATTTTGAGGCTTTTCTAGTTTTGCTAAAGGGGTCACTCCCGGTGAAGGGATCGTCGGCCCTTTCCTTGTCGAATGAGGTGCGAGATATATCATATATATCACTGTGCAAAGCAGAAACTATAGAAGCAATCAAAAACAAACCGAGTGTGTAGCATCTGCCAGTTATTGCTAAAGGAGTCACTCCCGGTGAAGGGATCTCGGTCCTTTCCTCATCGAATATGGTGCAGGGCATATCATATATACCGCTATGCAAAGCAAGAACTGTAGCTACCTGTTTTATTTAAAATTTGATTCTACAACATCATTTGGTTTCTTTTCTTTCATTAATCACATTAATGAAGTCCCATCATTTAAATACCTAAACATCACAGATAAATACGACGTACACTTATGCCATCCGCATTCGCCTCGATGTCCCCTCATGCACCGTTAGGTTAGGTAACTAACGACAGAGCAGGGCAGGGCTAGTGCGGGTGCAAAACATAAGTAACGTCTATATAATATATCATATATACTATATACTGTATCTATCACAGAACATCACATGATCACATCACAGATATCGCAGCAGAAAATATCATATGAAATATTGGATATACTAGGACGTCCGTGTTTTCAATACGAGCCAGTATAAAACACGGATTCCACGGTCGTGATGTATAGCCAATCCCACACCCCTAGACCCCTACGAGAGCGGCAAGCAACCCTGCCAATTCTAGGGTTAGGAGACCCGGACTCGACTCCTCGAGATGGTCTCCCACTGGACCCTAGAACCCGGTTACTTGTGCTCCCCTCCTTGGGTCTATCCTAGTGCAGAAAAGTAAATTATATACAAGGGGTGACAGCTTCCGCAACCTGGAAGTGCCCCAAATAAAAGAATATTATATACAATTTTTTACATGAATGAAAATGAAAAACGCTCATCTCACATAAAAACCCCCGGCTATTCAAACACGACAATCCAATATAACATATCCAGCAACACATAACATCACATGTCATCAACGTAAGTAAACATGTGTATCCCAATTGTCGTTGACATATAGCAACGAAACCGGCGATATCACATATTACACTTACGGTCACAGAAAAGAAAGTGTAAAACTACAACAGTTGGAATCCGCAATCTCTTTAGACATCACATGCCTAATCAAATGAAATACTTAGACATCACATGCCTAACAGTTATAAACCCCGCATTTTAGTCCCATTATCGAAAACTCTTTTCAATATCAAATGAGACTAAACCGCTAGATTTATAACATTCATTCGGTTATCTCATAACTGTTTGTGAATTCCAATTATTGTATCCCATTCCAGATAAATAGAAAATATTAAACTTTCCGATCGAACATTCGAACATCCAAGTTTTCCCGAAACCGTCCAACACATAAAATAGGTTCAACGACATTCACTTCATGCCTCAGTACCAACGGTCCAGCCGTAGAAGGGTCAAGCCAACGCCTCACATGTGGCACGCCGTACTGCACCAAACCCGAAGGTTCAAAGGGCAGTTCAAGACGGTCACATAATCGAGTTAAGGTTTGTTGTCTTCTAGAGGGACCATCGCGTTACTTGCACTACTCAGAACGTCCTTAAACCATTGAAAAATCCAACACTTGGAAATTTTCCGGCAGGGGAAAAGTTGGGTATTTATATCCGGTCGAACTTTTTAACATATTCTAAAGTTATCCAGAAAGCCACATAGACAAGATTTGATAATCCGATCGAATCGTCGATTCCCAATACAACCCCAGATCATTCAACTCTTGAGTCAAACTAAAAATTCCCAGAAAATTCAGCATAATAAAATAGTAATTACTGTGCAAAACGGGAGTGATGATGTCATCATTTTGCCGAGGAACCGCCGCAGAAGCCAGGCTTCTGCCGCGGTTCCGCCGCACTCTTTACTGTTCATGGGATAAATTTTGCATCGTAATTCTTAGATTTCCCTGCTGAATTTTTTAATCATTTTTAATATAGAAAAATCCCAGATTTTTGAAAAAGTCCAGAGAGCACTTGGGTTTTAGGCTTTCGGGTTCGTTCGGGTTTCAAACGTCGTCTAGAGTTCGCCTAAGGATCTAGCTAGGCTCTGATACCACTGTAGGGTTCCTAGGCATGCTAATAAAGTCTCACAAGGCTTCAACCATGCCAATTTCAAATTTTACGGGTGCCGAGAAACCCTAATACGGATCGTTGACTAGAAGTTTAGGCGATATACGGATCTAGTTAACAACTTAACTAAAGATAAGAAACTACAACCTTTGTAGATCCGGTTATCCACTTCCTTAGCTCCACGTAGTCGTCCCCTCGCTGTCCATCTTGAATCTCGGACTCTTGCATCGGCTTCATCGGAGAAATGAGCGGAATAGGTCGTCGGCTTCGTGCCGAAGATGATCTACGTCGAGGCTACACTGGATCAAGCTCCGACTTCACCTAGTTGTGAAACTTGTGAAGAAAACACCCAAAACCACTTGGCAAGAGGAAGAGGATGAAGAAATAGGAGGTGGGTTCACTTTAGAATTGGATTTCTCTCACTTTTGCTCAAGTTGCCATTGATGGACTTAAGCTTTTCTTGAAGAAGAAAGAATATGATAAGTGTTGAATTAAAATGAAAATAAATCAATACTTATCATAAGCTAACTAAGGTTAAGTGTAGAGAATAGACCATGGTAAGTGGGAATGGTTAGGGTTAAGCATGAAGACAAATGGTCTCTTTAGTCAAAGCTTCATGAAGCTTCAACAAGCTTCATAATAAAAAGAAACTATTTTCTTTTCTTTTATCCATTTAAATAAATAAAGAATGGATAAATAAATAGATGAATAACACAAAACCCTAACCATTATCATAACCATGGTTTAATTCTTTGCACAAACCCAAGTAAGTATGTATCATCAAACATGATACAATCAAGTGCACACAAAAGCATATCATATATACAATGTGCACTTCAAGTGAGAAAATCCTTTTAAAATGAACCAATACTAGTTAATGCAAATTAATATATCAAATATACAATTATACATTAAATCATTAAATCAACACTTGATTCAATGATCCGTTCATGTCGCACATAACCGACTAGTATACAATATATCGATTTATCGAATCAATGATTCGATAACTAGGTTATATCGCATACAACCAATCGAAACATTCATCGCAAGAATGAAATACGGTATCACATACACGCATTATTCTCGGTCCCGCACATATCTCATATGCGCTCCTATTTCGTTTCGCTTGAGCCAGGAAATCTCTGTGTAGGACCCTAAAGACTCGTCAATACGCCGGTAGCAGATGATGATCATATCAAGCACCCACAAGCCGCAAGCGGTCTGCTAAACGTAACGACCATCCGGGTATTGAGCGATCAGAAGATCGACGAGCTAGCCCGCTCACACTCCTGTGAATCCAACCAGTAACACTTACCGTACAGTCCGGTCTGTTCGTCTGATATGTCGCATATCAAGTCTAGGGGTGGTAAACGTCAGACCCCAATAACCGAAAAGTCATGCCGATGTGAGGCTCATAACGGGTCGAAAAACTACTGGTAACACTTACCAGCAAATCTCTGATCAGCCCTGGCCAGGGACTTCCCTGTTACGGCCAATCGAGCACAGCGCAACATCAACCCCCAATACCGGGAGAGACGAAACCCCTCCTATCGCTCATTGCCTCCATGTGACTCGGGACTGTACCCAAAGACCACCGTTTTGCACGCCCTCATGGACGTGGTAAGGTGGAGATCAAAGCACAGTGGGAATCACACAAGACTCTATGACGATCTCTGGTCTACAGACTAACCTGCACAAGTGTCACCTGAGAACTGCCATCTGACGTGAGGTATAATACCATCTGGGAGTTCTCGGCGAGTCCGTCCAGTGTACCCACTGAGCACCCGTATATCATCTCTGATGTCAAACACCAATGGATATGGGATCATCCATCGCCCATCTCATGGGTCGAGAAGCGTATACGCTAGTCTACTCTGGTATATCGATGCCCCGTCTCGATATACCTACGACTAGGGACTTGAAGGATGTACTTATGGACTACCATGTCCCCACTAGTATGATCTGCATCATAGTCCAGGCAGTCAAGTTCACATCCTAAGGGCTTTACCAACATGTAACTATAAGACAGTTTAAGGAGACTAGTGTACATGTTAAGATAAAGAGAAACCAGATAGCATACTATCATATCGAGCAAGAAAGTCATCTCTATATATGTCCAAGCATCCAATATAATATACATCATTTGTACAATACCGGCCTCTAGGGCATACATACAACTAACACACCGGACAACATACAATACTCTGTATAAGTCCCCTGAGTCTAATAACTTATTCACTGTGTGTCGTAGGTTGAAAACTGTACTTATGGTTAAGAAGAATTACACCGCTGTTTAATGCTCTTTACCTTACCATCCACTTATATAGGTAAATGTCAAGGACATAATTTCAAAAACTTATATCTCACTTTTAAAAAATAAACATACAGATATATCAATTTGAAATTGGGGCATAACAACGGATATTCAAAACCAAATATTTGCCGTCCGGCAAACAACCCTGGCGATTTCCTCAAATATCACCAATTACAATGAATCCCGATATAATGAGGATGATCACCCAATTCCCAATAACTTACTCCCACTCATTATCTCTAAAACCATACAGATGTGAGAATCAAACCTGGTAAATACATACCCTGGAGTAAGGGCTAATTAGGTAATCAGCTTTCATTTAACAATACACAGCGAAACTGAAACATGTAATTGTTTCGAAGGGGTATCCGGGTATTCCTAGTAATGCCTCTTCCATTATCAGATTCACAACTGTAACCGAATATTTCTTTGCTATCTCTCCAAATCTCTTTATATGTCTTTAGTCATTACCTTTTGTACACCCCTTTATGCTAAATGGTTTTCTTCCTTCCTTACCGTTCGGCACCAGCCTATGGTTTGGAAGAAGACTATCCAATAAGCATAATGGGTGTACTGTCCTAATCCTAGGAGCACTCGCACCCCGAGTGAAGGTAAAGATAAAAGACAACTGAATAAAACCTTATTCCTATTTCTCCTGAACCAGAATCCATTCCCGAACTGGAACAAGTCCCTTCGAGTTCGTATATAACCATACAATAGAATATCCAAATAACTGTGGATCTTCGTAGTGATACGGAGTGTCCTGGAGAAATACAATGGTGAAGTAGGAATGGCGATGAAATACTTGG
Organism: Agapanthus africanus; assembly: GCA_030015575.1. Taxonomy (NCBI): domain Eukaryota; kingdom Viridiplantae; phylum Streptophyta; class Magnoliopsida; order Asparagales; family Amaryllidaceae; genus Agapanthus; species Agapanthus africanus. Next base: position 671,059,236 of record CM057338.1, read on the forward strand.
TTTGGTCGAGAATAGCAGTCGCAATTTACTTTGCCCTCTTACTAATTCCTTTATTTGTCTTAACTTATTACCTTCTGAACACCATCGTTAGGCGAAATGGTTTTCTTTATTTTTTACCGTTTGACACCTTCCTATTGTTTGGAAGAAGACTATCCAATTAGCATAATAGGTGTAGTGTCTTAATCCAAGGATCACTCGCAACCTGAGAGAAGGTAAAAGGAAAAGACAACTGAATAGTCCTATTCGTTTTCTCCAGAAGCGGAAACCATCCTCGAATCTGGAATAAGTTCCTTCGAGTTCGTATATAACCATACGATGGTTTTATCCAATGGAAGTGGATGTTCGTAGTAATACAATGTGTTCTGGAGAAAAAGGTAAAAGTAGGAGCGGCAATGAGGTTTGCAACTCAGACAATCCAAAAGGCAGTGTTATAAGAAGGTTCGGTTAACTTGGTCACTAAGTCACAGTATAGGGTCGGGTCATGGTCGCTGCCAAAGAGAGAGAGAAAAGAAACACTCAGCATGCACTCTAACCTATATCAGAATGGTTATCAATTTATCTAATCAGGAAACCTCCCACTGTAACCTCAAATTCCCCTCCAAACCTAAAAGAAGAATTAGTCGGGATCACCCGAGGAGTAAATCAACTCATCAGTGGGAATCGGGATCCAACTATCATCGCATGATGACGTGACCGAATCCACTTACGTTATCACACTCCAGAAGGTATGCGCATGGCTGGCAAGTTTCAATTTCATTAGAAACTCCCGATGTGTATTTTTACCCCTAAGACCCAAGTGACCTTGACACAGTCAACAAATCAAAGAGTCCTAGTCAAGTTCAACCCGTCATTATCCTGGATTGCATTAAACCCACCCGTACGAGCCCTTGACACAGTCAACAAGGCCGCACGACTGTCCTAACCTATCCCATTAATATGACACAAACAAACACTACTTAGCTACCGCACACTACGGTTTGACACAGTCAACAAACGCAGCACGAATACAAAGTAATACTTGTAAGAAATGATGGAGGGCTACGTCTAGTTTTTGGCGAAAAACACTTAACGTAATGAACTTGATATCGTTGAAGGAACCGCATAGCTTTTTATAAAAATATAGTGGCGAAAACCTTTGCTAAAGAGGTCACTCCCGGTGAAGGGATCTCGGTTCTTTCCCCGTAGACTGAGGTGCAGGATATTCTAACCGAATACCACTTTGCAAAGCAGAAGGCAATCGGCTATAGTGAAGTTATTACCCTGACGCAAACTTCTGTCCAAGGGGTCACTCCCAGTGAAGGGATATCGGCCCTTGCCTCGTCGACTGAGGTGCTGGATATTCATAACCGAATACCACTGTGCAAAATAAAAGAGAACGTCCTTGCAATAACAGCTTTTTGAAAAATGTTCCAACAACATCAGAATAGGTTTGTTTAGCTTGCATTGATCCGAATCAACGCAGTCCCATCAATTAATCACACCACAAAAGAACGAAAATACGATGTAAGTATATGCCATCTGGATTCGTCACTGGGTCCCGTCATCACCCGTTAGGTTACTTAACTAACGACAGAGCAGGGACTGGACTAGCATGGGTGTAAAACATATACAACATCTACTAGTATATATATCAATATATAATATTCGCTTATGGCGTAATAAAATGCAACATCACAGAAATATAATAAGCATCACAGAACAATACAGATAATCTGGGATCCCCGGGTTTCATAGAGCCGCTACTGAAACCCGACGTTCCCCTGCTCATGTGGATAGCCTGTGCAATGAAATCCTAGACCCCTACGGGCGCGGCAAGTTACCCGCCAAAACCTGAAGCGAGGCAGCCCCCTTCAACAATGTGAATGGACCACCCAACACTTCATGGAAACCGGTAACTTGAGCACCCCTCCTTGGGTCAACCTGTAACCCCTACGAGTGCGGCGAATAGCCCGCCAATTCTAGAGTGAATCCCCCTCCGTCTCAAAGCCATGAGATGCGGGCCCGTTGCCCTCTAGAACCCGGCTATCCGTGCACCCCACCGCGGGGTAATCCTAATATAGAAAGTAAAATATACAACGGGTACATCGACCTCAGCCCGGTCGTGCCCCAAAAGAATAATATACAGACTGGCAGTGATGGCAGTCCACATGTCGGACGCTCGCCCCGCAATATCAAATGTACAAATAATACAAAACTGTAGTACCATTGCATCCAGGCTATCCACCACGACAAATCCGCAACATCAAAGCACAACACAGAACATCAACGTGAATGTCACGTTCGCAAATCCATCTAAAAGGGCTATAGCAATTAGACAGGATTTACCAATCAAATAACATTCACGGTCGCAGATATAATGTAAATACTGTGAACTAACATGTTTAAAATTTTCGATCGACAAAATTTCCCGAAGTGGGCCCCAAGCACGATACCCAGTACTCAAATAAATCTAGGCCCAAAATAAAATTACCAGAAACCCCTTTTCCAAGTCAGAGACCACCTGAAGAAATTTGGTAAAGTGAAGCTACAGTACGGCCGCGGAACCGCGGCCGAAGCATGGGTACGGCCGCGGTTCCGCCACGCTACGGTAAAAACAGTGTGCCAAATTTTCTCAGATTTCTTAAAAAACCCTGCCTGATTTTCTGCAACACACCAAATAATTTTTTGACAACAGAAAAATTTCGACAGAAACTGATGACTTGGAAATGCAGTTTTTGAAAATTTCGTCCGATCGAAGTTCTAAACACGCTAGAGCAAGTTAGTAAAGGTTAATGGCGTGGCTCTTGTAGGGTTCCTAAGAACACTCATGAGGTACTACAAGGCATCAACCATGCCAAAATCAAAACTTTTGGTGCCGAGAAACCCTATGCAAGATCGTCTACTAGAGGTAAGGAGAAACTACAACCAAGCAAACTACTTTGCTACTAAGTGAAAGAGATTACAACCTTTGTAGATCCAGTCCTTCACTTTTAAAGCTCCGTGTTGATGTCCCTTCGCTGCGATCATCGGGATTCCGGACACTAGCGCTAGTTTCATCGGAGAAATGAGCGGGCTAGGTCGTTGACTTCGAGGCCGAAGTTGATCTACGTCGGGGAGACTCAAACTCAAGCTATTTCTTCACTTGGTCAAAAACTTTGTGAAGAGAACACCCTATACTACATGGCAAGTGGTATAGGATGAAGAAATAGGAAGTGGGTTCACTTTAGATTTGGATTTCTCACAATTTTTCTCATGGCAGCCTTAGAGGTAGCAAGCTTTCTTCTTCTTGAAGAAGAAGAAGAAGAAAGAATAATTAAAAATAAATAAATAAAGAATGAAACTTATCCTTTTAATTATAGCATCATGGTTGAGTTAAGCCCTCATGCTTAACTCATGTAGAGAATTAACTAAAGTATTAGGTTAAGGGTTGGGTTAACTAATATCCTAAGGAAATGACAAAAGATTTGAATTTGTCAAAGTTTCTTCAATCTTCATGAAGCTTGATAACTTTGACCAAAGTCTCACCTCTTTTGTTATTTGTTAGAAAATTAGTAAACCCTAATTTAACCTTGATTTGGTTTAAGTCTCATACACACAACTTGTATGTATTATCAAGCATGATACAAACATGTACACTTGCATATATCACATATAAACAATGTGCACATTCATGTGAGAAAATCAATCTTTAGTGAAACAATACTAGTTAATGTAAAGTAATATATCAAATATATAATTATACATTAAATCATTAAGTCAACACTTGATTTAACGATCCGGTCATATTGCATATAACCGACTAATATCTGGTGTATCAATGTATCGAATCAACACTTGATTCGGTAACCCGGCTATATCTCATATAACCGTCCGATGATACAAATCACGAGAATAGAATACAATACCACATACTGGTATTATTCTCGGTCCCGCACATATCTCATATGCGCTCCTATTTCGTTTCGCTTGAGCCAGGAAACCCCTATGTAGGACTCTAAAGACTCGTCAATACACCGGCAGTAGGTGTCGATCATATCAATCACCCATAAGCCGCAAGCGGTCTGCTAAACGTAATGGCTATCCGGGTATTGGACAATCAGAAGATCAACGAGCAAGCCTGCTCACACTCCTGTGAATCCAACCAGTGACACTTACCGCACAGTCCGGTCTGTTCATCTGATATGTCGCATATCTCGCCTAAGGGTGGTAAAACTTCAGACCCCAGTATCTTGATAAGTCATGCCGATGTAAGGTCCATAACAAGCATGAAACTACTGATAACACTTACCTGTAAATCAGTGCAACCCTGGCCAGGGATTTCCAGTTATGGCCAGTCGAGCATAGCACAACACCAACCACCAATACCGGGAGAGACGAATCCCCTCCTATCGCTCATTGCCTCCATGTGAATCGGGACTGTGCCTAAAAACCACCTGTTTGCATGACTCAGTAGAGCCGTGGTAGGGTGGAAATCAAAGCATAGTGGGAGACACACAAGACTCTATGACGATCTCAGGTCAACAGACTAAGCTGTACCAGTGTCACCAGAGAACTGCCATCTGAAGTGAGGTATAATACCATCAGGGAGTTCTCGGCGAGTCCGTTCAGTGTACCCAGTCTCCACTGAGCACCCGCATACCGTCTCTGATGTCAAACTCCAATGGATATAGGATCATCCATCGCCCATCACATGCATCGAGAAGATATGCGCCAGTCTACTCTGGAATATCGATGCCCCACTCAATATTCCAATGACTAGGAACATTGAAGGATGTACTCATTGACTTCCCAGGCCCACCTAGTATGATCTTCATCATAGTCCTGGAAGTCGAGCACACATCCTAAGGGCTTTATCAACATGTAATAGAAAGACTGCAAGTATACATGTTAAGATAAAGAGCAATCAGATAGCATACTATCATGTCGAGCAAGAAAGTCCTACCTATATATGTCCTAGCATCCACTACAATATACATCTCATGTACAATAATGGCCTCTAGGGCATACACATAACTAACAATCTCCCACTTGCACTTGGGCCATCTGGAGTAGTGGTTGCAGTATCACATACTCAACCATCCCTTATAAGTGTCTCTCTGGGAAAAGGCCTTTGTGAGTGGATCCGCCGTGTTGTCTTCTAAGTTTACTCTCCAAACCTGGATTACCCTAGAGATCAACTATCTCCATGATCAGGTGATGCTGCCTCAGAATATATCAGGGTCACTGATTGGACCAGGGTTCCTGGGCCAAAGCCACACCTCCATTGTCACATAATGGTAGGAACCTAGTTCATCTTATAAACTAATATACCCAAACTGCCTCTTTGGTAGTATCTTCGATAGCAATATTACCAGCCTTTATCGTCTAGTCTGCCATGGTATCTCTGCTTGGAACTTTTCCAACATACCGTCCCTCCACTGAGGGTAAAGACAATGCCTGCGACTGACATTCAGTCGTCTTTATCACCCTGGAACCTTTCCAGTGATTCTCCCGAGGATCCATTGATACCATCTCACTATACCTAGTGAGAATCCTAACATCCATTTAGATCTATCTCATAGATCCAAATCCTAGGATTTAGGAGGTATCAGTTTGATCCTATATGGAGAATCCTTGTGATAAGAGGAGATTGACCGTGCGTAGTATAGGAAACTCTTTTCCTATCGAGAGTATGTTGTCCATGTACAATACGAGGATGACCACCTTACTCTCTACTACCCTTTTGTATATACAAGGTTCATCTACCATTTTGATGAAGTCAAACTCTTTGACTACCACATCAAAACAGACATTCCATCTCCGCGATGCCTTCTTTAATCCGTAAAGCAACTTGCACATGTATCCGCTGCTGCTACTGTTTACCCACTGGCTGTGTACTTATAGACGCTCCTTTCAAAATCAATATTTAGAAAAAAGTAGTCATGACACCCAACTACCAGATATCGTAGTCATGGTATGTAGCCATGGCAAGTAGGATCCAGATGGACTTAAGCATAGCCACTGAAAAAGGTTTCATCATTTTCCATGCCTGGTCGATGACGAAAACCTTTAACAAGTCTAGCTTTGAAAGTCTCAACTTTTCCATCTAAAGCAAGTAATTTTCTAAAGATATACTTGCTTCTGATGGGGATTTAACCCTTCAGATACAACATCTAAAGTCCATACTTTGTTGGTGTACATGGATTCCATCTCAAATCGCTAACCATCCAGCCATTCTTACAGAGTACCTACTCTTGATGGCCTGCTCGAAACTAGTTGGGCCATCATCTCATGATGCAATCCTCGCTCCCACTGTCATCGAGAAACCGAAGTATCTCTCAGGAGGATGAGGAACCCTACCAGATCAGCGGAGAGGCTGAGGTTCGTCGGGGACTATTGAATCCTTTGGTTCTATCAAATCATCAGCTGTAGTTTGTATAGCTGGATCTCCTTCCAGTTCTACAGAACTGACCTTTCCTCGATCTTTTCCGGATTTTTTTTTGACATAGGCCGGACAATCCCAAATCTTAATTTACTTAAGAGATGGGCTCTTCTCATACCATATCTCATATGGAGTGGTAGGCAGTGATCTGAGTCGAACCTAATTCAATAGGTTTGCAGCTTCTTAAGTGCATAACCCCCGAAAGGAAACAGGTAACTCAGTAATACTCATCATAGAGCACACCATATCTAATATGGTGTGATTGCTCCACCCTGATACACCGTTGTGCTGTGGTGTATTCAGAGGAGTAATACTGAGAGAGAATCTCATTATCGTTTAGAATAATCCAGGAATTCTGTGCACAAGTATTCTCCTCCCTGATCTTATCATAGGACATAATACTTATACCTTTATTTGGTTCTCTACTTCTGACTTATATTCTTTGAATTTCTCTAAAGCTTCAGACATGTGTTTCAACAGGAACATGTGTCCGAATCTTGAGAGATTGTTAGTGAATGTAAGGAAGTACAAATAACCAGTCTTGGTATATGTAGACTGGGGACCTTTATATATCACTATGTATCAGTCCCAAGAGTTCACTGACCCTTTCTTTGCTTCCAGTAAACAGAGATATGGTCATCTTATCTTTGTGACATGACTGGCAAGTTTCACAAGATGTAAATTCAAACTGATTTAAATATGCATCTAAATGTAACTTTAGCAAGTCGGGTCACATTGATATGACCTAGTCTACAATACCTCAAGAAGGAATCGTTCAATTCTGAACTCTTCCTCTTGTGTGTGTTCGGTACGTTAAGAACTGTGCTCTGATTTAGAATGTATATGCTTTTAGATAACGTGCCTGAACCGATCAACTCTTGATATAGGATATGTGCAAAACATTATCGAACAATACAAAATTATATCCTTCTTTAGTAGATAAAGAGACTGATATGATGTTGTATATCAGGTTCAGTATCTAAAAACAATCATTCAGAATCAGTGTATTTTGGTAATACAGGGTGATAGTGACCAACAGACTTGGCTTCAACACTTGCACCGTTTTCTGTCTCATGAAACTTATCACCCGTTCTTAGTTCTCTACCTTTCTGTAGCCCTATGTAACAGATTACATATTTGGGATCCTGATCCGGTATCAAATACCCAGGACGTAGAGGATACAGAGAAACAGTTCTTTGTAATGAACACACCCGAAGCAGATGCATCTCATGCACTTTCTTCTTTTGGGCGGCATGGGAATCCTGGTATTCCACTATTTCCTGCTCGGTCTTACAACAATTATAAGTTGGAGCGGGACCAACGTTCCCCAGCTCAGTATAACAAGCGGGTTCGGTCAATACATCAATATTATTATCTTGATTAAGGCGTGACATGGTCGCTACCTGGAGAGAGAGAGAAGAAAACACTCTGTGTGCGCTCTTGCAAGATTAGATTGATTATATATTTTATCTAATCAGGATGGCTCCCACTGTTTTTATCAAATCTTCCTTCAAACCCTAAAAGGAAGGACTAGCCGGGATTAATTACACTCTACAAGTTTGCCAATCTTTCATCCAGGCCAGTGCCGGTTGTTTGAGGGAGGTTCCCCGAGCTTTCGCATGGACCTAATTAAAGTAATCATCGTTTTCCCAGGGGCGTAACCCCGTTGACACCTTTCTAGACACCTACTTGATCGGCTAATTGTAAAGTGCAAAACTCTCCCAGGAGTAACAATTACTCGCAGTGGGTATCGGGATCCAACTATCATATAGAATGTATGCAATCTCATTGCAAATTTCAACACTTGAAACTCCCGATAAAGGTTTTTACCCCTAGCACTTATGACCTTAACTACAGTCAACAAATCATAAGCACTAGTGAAGTTCTACCCGTCATTTCATGATTAATTAGACCCATCCACATGACCCTTAACTAAGGTCAACAAAGTCACGCGACTGTCTTAACTAATCGCATCATATGCGGTGTAGGAAGACATCACTTAGCTACCGTATATTGTGCCTTGACTATGGTCAACAATCACTGCACGAATACTAAGTACTCTACTTCCTAAAATGATGGAGGGTTGCAGATGGTTTTTAAGAAAACCTTTAACGCTTTGAACTTGATCTCGCTGCAGAATCAAATGGTTTTTAAATGGTGTGTTTTTTAGGCTTTTCTAGTTTCGCTAAAGGGGTCACCCCCGGTGAATGGATCGTCGGCCCTTTCCTCATCGAATAAGGTGCAGGATATATCATATATACCGTTGTGCAAAGCAAAAACTATAGAAGCAATCAAAAATCAAACCGAGAGTTGTAGCATCTGCCGGTTATTGCTAAAGGGGTCACTCCCGGAGAAGGGATCTCGGTCCTTTCCTTATCGAATAAGGTGCAGGATGTTCTACAAGAAACACCGCGATGAAAAGCAAGAACTGTAGCTACCTGTTTTTGAAAAATTCGATTCCACAACATCTTTTAGGTTTATTTTCTTTCATTAATCTCATTAATGAATGTCCCATCAATTAAGTCTACCTAAACATCACAGATAAATACAACGTACGCTTATGCCATCCGCATTCGCCTCGATGTCCCGTCTGCACCGTTAGGTTAGGTAACTAACGGCAGAGAGAGGCAGGGCTAGCGCGGGTGTAAAACATAAGCAACGTTTATATAATATATCATATATACTATATACTGTATCAATCTGAACAAATCACATGATCACATCACAGATAACGCAGCAGAAAATATATCATATGAAATATTGAATATACTAGGACGCCCGTGTTTTATTTTGAGCCTGTATAAAACACGGATTCCACGGTCATGATGAATAGCCAATCCCACACCCCTAGACCCCAACAAGAGCGGCAAGCAACCCTACCAATTCTAGAGTTAGGAGACCCGGACTTAACTCCTCGAGATGGTCTCCCACTGGACCCTAGAACCCCGTTACTTGTGGTCCCCGCCTTGGGTCTATCCTAATGCGGAAAAGTTAATAATATACAATGGTGACATCATCCTCAACCCGGAAGTGCCCCAATAAAAGAATATTACATATAATTTTTTTACATGAATGAAAATGAAAAAACACTCATCTCACATAAAAAAAACCGGCTATTCAAACACGACGATCCAATATAACATATCCAGCAACACATAACATCCCATGTCATCAACGTAAGTAAATATGCCTATCCCAATTGTCGTTGACATATAGCAACGATACCGGCGATATCACATATTACACTTACGGTCGCAGAAAAGAAAGTGTAAAATTACAACAGTTGGAATCCGCAACCTCCTTAGACATCGCATGCCAAACAATTACAAACCCCGCATTTTAGTCTCATTATCGAAAACACTTTTCAATATCAAGTCGGGCAATTCACACAAGATTCCCGGCATCCTGAACGAATGCTCGTCGCAAACTTTAGTAGACGGCCACACCCCCGATACCGTCGACGAAGTGCACTGAGGCGGAACACCGCTGCTGCGAGCACCAGAACGGATGCTTTTGGCGATGGGGTTCTCCTACAGTCACTTGGTCGAGGCAATGGGGCATGGCTATCTATTAAGTTTACTCGGCGAGTATCCGCTGTAGGGTTCCTAGGCACAGTAATGAGGTCTTACAACAGATCAAACATGCCCAATTCAAATTTTTTTCCGGTGCCTACAAACCATAATACGGATCGTCAACTAGAGGATAAGGCGATGCAAGCAAGTAAACGACTTTAACTAAAGGGAAGTGACTACAACCTTTATAGATCCGGTTCTCCACCTCCATAGCTCCGCGTTGACGTCCCTCCGCTGCAATCATCGGATCCCGGACTCTAGCGATGGTATCATCGAAGAAATGATTGGGCTAGGTCGTCGACTTCGATGCCGAAGATGATCTACGTCGAGGCAACACAAGATCAAGCTCCAACTTCACCAAGTCATGAAACTTGTGAAGAAAACACCCTATACTACATGGCAAGTGGTAGAGGATGAAGAAATAGGAAGTGGGTTCACTTTAGAATTGGATTTCTCACTCTTTTTCTCAAGACACCATTGAAGCTAGTAAGCTTTCATGAAGCTTGATGAAGATGAAGAAGATGAAAGAATAAAAAGGATTATCTTAAAAATGAAAATCCAAGTCATTCTTATCATAATGCAACCTTGGTTAAGTGCAGAGAATCAACTAGGGTTAGGTGAATGGTTAGGTTTAGGAAAAGAACAAGAATGGTCAAGGCTTCTTGAAGCTTCAAGGAAACAAACAAAAGAAGCAACCATTTCTTTTCTTGCCCTAAAATGAATAAATAAAATAAATAGTTAAGAAAAGATAACAAAACCCTAACCATTCACTTAAACATGGTTTAAAGTAAACATACATCCAAGCTTGCATGTATCGTTAAACATGATACAATTAAGTGCACAAAAATATATCACATATACAATGTGCACATCAAGTGAGAAAATCCATTTTAAGTGAACAAATACTAGTTAATGTAAAGTAATATATCTAATATATAATTTTACATTAAATCATTAAATCAACACTTGATTTAACGATCCGGTCATATCGCATATGACCGACTAATATCCAATGTATCGACTTATCGAATCAATCTTCGATTCGATAACTAGGTTATATCGCATACAACTATTCAATACATTCATCGCGAGAATAGAATACGGTATCACATACAAGCAATATTCTCAGTCCCGCACATATCTCATATGCGCTCCTATTTCGTTTCGCTTGAGCCAGGAAACCTCTGTGTAGGACTCTAAAGACTCGTCAATACGCCGGCAGCAGGTGATGATCATATCAAACACCCACAAGCCGCAAGCGGTCTGCTAAACGTAACGACCACCGGGGTATTGAGCGATCAGAAGATCGACGACCAAGCCCGCTCACACTCCTGTGAATCCAACCAGTAACACTTACCGTACAGTCCGGTCAGTTCGTCTGATATGTCGCATATCTCAACTAGGGGTGGTAAACGTCAGACCCCAATAGCTTGATAAGTCATGCCGACGTGAGGTCCATAACAATCGTGAAACAAATGATAACTCTTACCAGTATATCACTGCAACCCTAGCCAGGTATTTCCAGTCGTGCATAGCGCAACATCAACCCCAATACCGGGAGAGACGAATCCCCTCTTATCGATCATTGCCTCCATGTGAATCGGGACTGTACCTAAAAATCACCTGTTTGCACGACTCAGTAGAGCCGTGGTAGGGTGGAAATCAAAGCACAGTGGGAGACACACAAGACTCTATGACGATCTCGGGTCAACAGACTAAGCTGTACTTGTGTCACCAGAGAACTGCCATCTGACGTGAGGTATAATACCATCTGGGAGTTCTCGGCGAGTCCGTTCAGTGTACCCAGTCTCCACTGAGCACCCGCATACCATCTCTGATGTCAAACACCAATGGATATAGGATCAACCATCGCCCATCACATGGATCGAGAAGATATAAGCTAATCTACTCTGGAATATCGATTCCCCGTCTCGATATTCCCACGACTAGGAACATTAAAGGATGTACTCATAGACTACCCAGACCCCACCAATACGATCTGCATCATAGTCCTTGAAGTCGAGCACATATCCTAAGGGCTTTATCAACATGTAATAGAGAGACAGCAAGTCTACATGTTAAGATAAAGAGCAACCAGATAGCGTACTATCATGTCGAGCAAGAAAGTCCTACCTATATATGTCCCAGCATCAACTACAATATACATCCAATGTACAGTATTGGCCTCTAGGGCATACATATAACTAACAATCTCCCACTTGCACTAGGGCCATCTGTAGCAGTAGTTGTAGTATCACATACTTAACCATCCTATATACGTCTCTCTCTGGGAAAAAGCTTTTGTGAGTGGATCCGCTGTGTTGTCCTCTGAGTCTACTCTCCTAACCTCGATCACCCTGGTGATCAACTATCTTCATGATCAGGTGATGCTGCCTCAGAATATGTCTGGGTCACTGATGGGACCAGGGTTCATGGGCCAAAGCCACACATCCATTGTCATACAATGGTAGGAACTTAGTTCATCTTATGAACCAATATACACCCAAACTGCCTCTTTGGTAGCATCTTTAATAGCGATGTTACCAGCTTTTATCGTCTAGTTTGCCACGGTATCTAGCTTGGAACTCTTCCAACATACCGTCCCTCTACTGAGGGTAAAGACAATGCCTGCAACTGACATTCAGTCGTCCTTATCACCCTGGAACCTTTCCAGTGATTCTCCCCAGGATCAACTGATACCATCTCACTACAACTAGTGAGAACCTAACATCCATTTAGATCTATCTCATAGATCCAAAACCCAGGATTTAGGAGGTATCATTTTGATCCTATATGGAGAATCTATGTGATAAGAGGAGATCGACTGATCGTAGCATAGGAAACTCCTTTCCTATCAAGAGTATGTCATCTACGTACTCTACGAGGATCATTACCATACTCCATACTACCCTTTTGTAAATATAAGGTTCATCTACCATTTTGATGAAGTCAAACTCTTTGACTACCCCATCAAAACAGATGTTCCAACTCCGTGATGCCTGCTTTATCCTGTAAAGCAACTTGCACACGTTCCGCTGCTCCCACTGTTTACGAAACCCTCTGGCTGTGTTCTTATAGACGTTCTTTTCTAAATCAGTATTTAGAAAAGCAGTCACGGCACCCAACCACCAGATATCGTAGTCAAGGTATGTAGCAATGGTAAGTAGGATCTGGATAGACTTAAGCATAGTCCCTGGAAAAGGTTTCATCATTATCCATGCCTGGTCGATGACGAAAACCTTTCACAAGTCTAGCTTTGAAAGTCTAAACTTTTCCATCTACACCAAGTAATCTTCTCAAGATATACTTGCTCCTGATGGGGATTTAACCCTACAGATATCGCAACCAATGTCTATACTTTGTTGGTGTACATGGATTCCATCTTAGATCGCTAAGCATCTAGCCATTCTTACAGAGTCCCCACTCTCGATGGCCTGCTCGATACTAGTTGGGTCATCATCTCATGATGCATTCCTCGCTCCCACTGTCATCGAGAAACCGAAGTATCTCTCAAGAGGACGAGGAACCCTGCTAGTTCGACGGAGAGGCTGAGGTTCGTCGGAGACAATTGAATCCTTTTGTTCTGTCAAATCATCAGCTGTAGTTTTGTATTGCTGGAACCTTTCCAATTCTACAGAACAGACGTTGCTTCGATCTTGTCCGGATTTTGCTTTAGACATAGGCCGGACAATCCTAAATCTTAACTTGCTTAAGAGACGGGCTCTTCCCATACCATATCTTATATGGAGTGGTAGGCAGTGATCTGAATCGAATCTAATTCAATAGGTATGCATCTTCAAGTGCACAACCCCAAAAAGGGAATAGGTAACTCAGTATTACTCATCATAGAGCACACCATATCATATAGGGTGCTATTGCTCTGTCCTGATACATCGTTGTGCTGTGGTATAATCAGAGGAGTAATACCGAGAGAGAATCTCATTCTCTTTTAGAATAATCCAGGTATTTTATGCACAAGTATTCTCCTCCCTGATCTTATCATAGGACATAATACTTATACCAAGTTTTTGGTTCTCTATTTCTAACTTATATTCTGTGAATATCTCAAAAGGTTCGGACTTGTGTTACAACAGGAACATATGTCTGAATCTTGAAAGATTATCAGAGAATGTAATGAAATACAAAGAACCAGTCGTGGCATGTGTAGACAGGAGACGTTACATACATCATCATGTATCAGTCCCAAGAGTTTACTAACTCTTTCTCTGTTTCCAGTAAACGGAGCTATGGTCATCTAATCTTTGTGACATGACTAGCAAGTTTCACAAGATGTAAATTCAAACTGATTTAAATATGCATCTAAAATGTAACTTCAGCCAGTCGGGTCGCATTGATATGACCTAGTGTACAATACCTCAAGAAGGATTCGTTCATTTCAGAACTCTTCCTCTTGTGTGTGTTCTGTATACTAGGAACAGTAGTTTGATTTAGAACGTCAATGCTTTTAGATAACGTGCCTGAACCGATCAACTTTTGATATAGGAAATGTTCAAAACATTATCCATCAATACAAAATTTTATCATTTCTTTAATAAATAAAGAGATTGATATGATTTTGTATATTAGGTTCGGTATCTAATAGCATTTGTTCAGAATCAATGTATTGGTAATACAGGGTGACAGTGACCAACAGACTTGGCCGCAACACTTGCCCCGTTTTTTGTCTTATGAAACTTATCACCCGTTCTCAGTTTTCTACCTTTCTGTAGCCCTATGTAACAGATTACTTATCTGGGATCCTAATCTGGTATCAGATATCCAGGATGCAAAGGATACTGAGAAACAGTTCTTTGTAATGAACACACCCGAAGAAGATGCATCATATGCACTTTCTTCGTTTGGGCGGCATAGGAATTCTGGTATTTCCCTATTTCCTGCTCTGTCTTATAACAATTATAAGTTGGAGCGGGACCAACGTTCCCCAGCTCAGTATAACAAGCGGGTTCGGTCAATACATCCATATTATTATCTTGATTAAGGCGTGATATGGTCGCTACCTGGAGAGAGAGAGAAGAAAACACACTGCGTGCGCTCTTGCAAGATTAGATTGGTTATTTATTTTATCTAATCAGGATGGCTCCCACTGTTTTTATCAAATCTTCCTTCAAACTCTAAAAGGAAAGACTAGCCGGGATTAATTATACTTTCA
This sequence comes from Agapanthus africanus, assembly GCA_030015575.1. NCBI lineage: Eukaryota > Viridiplantae > Streptophyta > Magnoliopsida > Asparagales > Amaryllidaceae > Agapanthus > Agapanthus africanus. Next base: position 671,074,378 of record CM057338.1, read on the forward strand.
AGTTCGTCAATCTTTCAGCCAGGCCAGTGTCGGTACTTTGAGGGTGGTTCCCCATGCTTTCGCACGAACCTAATTAATGTAAACCTCGTTTTCCCAGAGGCGTAACCTCGTTGACACCTTTCTAGACACCTACTTGATCGGCTAATTGTAAAGTGCAAAACTCTCCCAGGAGTAACAATTACTCGCAGTGGGTATCGGGATCCAACTATCATATAGAAGGTATGCAATCTCATTGCAAATTTCAACACTTGAAACTCCCGATAATGGTTTCTACCCCTAGCACCTATGGCCTTAACTATGGTCAACAAATCATAAGCACCAGTCAAGTTCTACCCATCATTTCGTGATTAATTAGACCCACCCACATGACCCTTAACTAAGGTCAACAAAGTCACGCGACTGTCCTAACTAATCGCATCATATGCGGTGTAGGAAGACATCACTTAGCTACCGTACACTGTGCCTTGACTATGGTCAACAAACACAGCACGAATACTAAGTACTCTACTTCCTAAAATGACGGAGGGTTGCGAATGGTTTTTATGAAAACCTTTAACGCTTTGAACATGATCTCGTTGCGGAATCAAATGGTTTTTAAATGGAATGTTTTTGAGGCTTTTCTAGTTTTGCTAAAGGGGTCACTCCCGGTGAAGGGATCGTCTGTCCTTTGCTCGTCGAATGAGGTGCGGGATATATCATATATATCATTGTGCAATGCAGAAACTATCGAAGCAATTAAAAGACAAACCGAGTGTGTAGTATCTGCCAGTTATTGCTAAAGGAGTCACTCCCGGTGAAGGGATCTCGGTCCTTTCCTCATCGAACAAGGTGCAGGATGTTCTACAATGAACACCGCGATGCAAAGCAAGAACAGTAGCTACCTGTTTTATTTTTGAAATTCGATTCCACAACATCAATTAGGTTTATTTTCTTTCATTAATCTCATTAATGAATATCCCATCATTTAAGTCCACCTAAACATCACAGATAAATATAACGTACGCTTATGCAATCTGCATTCGCCTCGATGTCCCGTCTGCACCGTTAGGTAAGGTAACAAATGCCAGAGCGAGGCAGGGCTAGCGCGGGTGTAAAACAGAAGCAACGTCTATATAATATATCATATATACTATATATAATAACTATCTGAACATATCACATGATCACATCACAGATAACGCAGCAGAAAATATCATATGAAATATTGGATATACTAGGACGTCCGTGTTTTCAATACGAGCCAGTATAAAACACGGATTCCACGGTCGTGATGAATAGCCAATCCCACACCCCTAGACCCCTACGAGAGCGGCAAGCAACCCTACCAATTCTAGGGTTAGGAGACCCGGACTCTACTCCTCGAGTTGGTCTCCCTCTGGACCATAGAACCCGGTTACTTGTGCTCCCCTCCTTGGGTCTATCCTAATGCGGAAAAGAAAATAATATACAAACGGTGACATCTTCAGCAACCTGGAAGTGCCCCAATAAAAGAATATTACATACAAGTTTTTACATGAATGAAAATGAAAAACACTCATCTCACATAAAAACCCACGGCTATTCAAACACGACGATCCAATATAACATATCTAGCAACACATAACATCACATGTCAGCAACGTAACTAAACATGCGTATCCCAATTGTCGTTGACATATAGCAACGAAACCGGCGATATCACATATTACACTTACGGTCACAGAAAAGAAAGTGTAAAACTACAAAAGTTGGAATCCGCAAACTCTTTAGACATCGCATGCCTAAACAAATGAATTCCTTAGACATCGCATGCCTAACAATTATAAACCCCGCATTTTAGTCTCATTATCGAAAACACTTTTCAATATCAAGTCGGGCAATTCAACAAGAATCCCGAAAAACTGATCGAATGCTCGTCGCAAACTTTAGTAGACGGCCACACCCCCGATACCGTCGACGAAGTGCACTAAGGCGGAACACCGCTGCCGCGAGCACCCGAACGGATGCTTTCGGCGACGGGGTTCTCCTATAGTCACTTGGTTGGGGCTATGGGGTATGGATATCTATTAAGTTTACCGGCGAGTATCCGCGTACGCTACGTGGTTGGGACGGACTTTTGATAGCATCAAAATTCCGTGGCAACCGATCATGTGAGACTAAAGTGCTATGTTTATAACATTCATTCAGTTATCTCATAACTACTTGTGGATTCGAAATATTGTATCACATTCCGGATAAATAGAAAATGTTATACTTTCCGATCGAACAATCGAACACCCAAGTTTTCCCGAAACAGCTCAACACATGAAATAAGTTCAAAGACATCCATTTCATGCCTCAGTACCAACGGTCCAGCCATAGAAGGGTTAAGCCAACGCCTCACATGTGGCACGCCGTACTACCCTAAACCCTAAGGTTCAAAGGGCAGTTCAAGACGGTCACATAATCGAGTTAAGGTTTATTGTCTTCTAGAGGGACCATCGCGTTACTTGCAATATTTAGAACGTCATTAAACTACGGAAAATTCCAACAAATCAAAATTTCCCGGCAGGGGAAAAAATGGGTATTTATATCCGATCGAACTTTTAACATGCTCTAAAAATATCCCGGAAAAAACACAGACAAAATTAGACAATCCGATCGAATCCCCGAACTCCCAATACAACCCAGAAAACTCAACTCTTGAGTAAGATTTAAAAATTCCCAGAAAATACAGCACCAAAATATAGGAATTACTGTGCAAAAATCAATGGAAGAAGAGACTAAGTGGCCGCGGAACCGCCGCATTAGCCATGCTAATGCCGCGGTTCCGCCGCTCTTTGATTGAATCAGGAGCACGTGCTTCACAGTAATTCTTAGAAACTCCTGCTGATTTTTCTGCATATATTTAATACTCCAAAATCCCAGATTTCAAAAAATGTACAGAGAAGGAATTTGCATTAAGGTTTCGGTTCGATCGGACTTCTAACTCCATCTACGCATCGCTTAAGGCTCTAGCTAGTCTCTGATACCACTGTAGGGTTCCTAGGCACACTAATGAGGTCTCACAACAGATCAAACATGCCCAATTCAAATTTTTTTCATGTGCCTACAAACTCTAATACGGATCGTTAACTAGAGGATAAGGCGATGCAAGCAAGTAAACGACTTTAACTAAAAGGAAGTGACTACAACCATTAAAGATCCGGTTCTCCACCTCCATAGCTCCGCGTTGACGTCCCTCCGCTGCAATCTTCGGATCCCGTACTCTAGCGATGGTATCGTCGAAGAAATGATTAGGCTAGGTCGTCGACTTCGATGCCGAAGATGATCTACGTCGAGGCAACACAAGATCAAGCTCCTACTTCACCAAGTCATGAAACTTGTGAAGAAAACACCCTATACTACATGGAAAGTGGTAGAGGATGAAGAAATAGGAAGTGGGTTCACTTTAGAATTGGATTTCTCACTCTTTTTCTCAAGACACCATTGAAGCTAGTAAGCTTTCATGAAGCTTGATGAAGATGAAGAAGATGAAAGAATAAAAAGGATTATCTTAAAAAAGAAAATCCAAGTCATTCTTATCATAATGCAACCTTGGTTAAGTGTAGATAATCAACTAGGGTTAGGTGAATGGTTAGGTTTAGGAAAAGAACAAGAATGGTCAAAGCTTCTTGAAGCTTTAAGGAAACAAACAAAAGAAGCAACCATTTCTTTTCTTGCCCTAAAATGAATAGATAAAATAAATAGTTAAGAAAAGATAACAAAACCCTAACCATTCACTTAAACATGGTTTAAAGTAAACATACACCCAAGCTTGCATGTATCATCAAACATGATACAATTAAGTGCACAAAAATATATCACATATACAATGTACACATCAAGTTAGAAAATCCATTTTAAGTGAGCAAATACTAGTTAATGTAAAGTAATATATCTAATATATAATTATACATTAAATAATTAAATCAACACTTGATTTAACGGTCCGGTCATATCGCATATGACCGACTAATATCCAATGTATCGACTTATCGAATCAATCTTCGATTCGATAACTAGGTTATATCGCATATAACCATTCAATACATTCAACGCGAGAATAGAATACAGTATCACATACACGCATTATTCTCGGTCCCGCACATATCTCATATGCGCTCCTATTTCGTTTCGCTTGAGCCAGGAAACCTCTGTGTAGGACTCTAAAGACTCGTCTATACGCCGGCAGCAGGTGATGATCATATCAAACACCAACAAGCCGCAAGCGGTCTGCTAAACGTAACAACCACACGGGTATTGAGCGATCAGAAGATCGAAGAGCAAGCCCGCTCACACTCCTGTGAATCCAACCAGTAACACTTACCGTACAGTCCGGTCTGTTCGTCTGATATGTCGCATATCTCGCCTAGGGGTGGTAAACGTCAGACCCCCAATAACTTGATATGTCATGCCGACATGAGGTCCATGACAATCGTGAAACTACTGATAACTCTTACCAGTATATCACTGCAACCCTGGACAGGGATTTCCAGTTATGGCCAGTCGTGCATAGCGCAACATCAACCCCCAATACCGGGAGAGACGAATCCCCTCCTATCGCTCATTGCCTCCATGTGAATCGGAACTGTACCCAAAAACCATCTGTTTGCACGACTCAGTAGAGCCGTGGTAGGGTGGAAATCAAAGCACAGTGGGAGACACACAAGACTTTATGACGATCTCGGGTCAACAGACTAGGCTGTACCTGTGTCACCAGAGAACTGCCATCTGACGTGAGGTATAATACCATCTGGGAGTTCTCGGCGAGTTCGTTCAGTGTACCCAGTCTCCACTGAGCACCCGCATACCATCTTTGATGTCAAACACCAATGGATATGGGATCATCCATCGCCCATCACATGGGTCGAGAAGATATAAGCTAGTCTACTCTGGAATATCGATGCCCCTTCTCGATATTCCCACGACTAGGAACATTGAAGGATGTACTCATGGACAACCCAGGCCCCTCTAGTACAATCTGCATCATAGTCCTGGAAGTCGAGCACATATCCTAAGGGCTTTATCAACATGTAATAGAGAGACAGCAAGTATACATGTTAAGATAAAGAGCAACCAGATAGCGTACTATCATGTCGAGCAAGAAAGTCCTACCTATATATGTCCCAGCATCCACTACAATATACATCCAATGTACTGTAATGGCCTCTAGGGCATACATATAACTAACATCCGCGTACGCAACGTGATTGCGACGGACTTTTCATCACATCAAAATCCCGTGGCAACCGATTAAGTGAAACTAAACCGCTAGATTTATAAAATCCAAATAAGTTATCTCATAACTATTTCTGGATTCCAAATATTGTATCACATTCCAGATAAATAGACAATGTTAAACTTTCCGATCGAACAATCAAACACCCAAGTTTTCCCGAAAAGCTCAACACATGAAATAAGTTTAAAAACATCCACTTCATGCCACAGTACTAACGGTCCAGCCGTAGAAGGGTCAAGCCAACGCCTCACATGTTGCACGCCGTACTGCCCCAAACCCTAAGGTTCAAAGGGCAGTTCAAGACGGTCACATAATCGAGTTAAGGTTTGTTGTCTTCTAGAGGGTCCATCGAGTTACTTGCACTACTTAGAACATTCTTAAACTACGGAAAAATCCAACACTTGGAAATTTCCTATCAGGGGAAAAAGTGGGTTATTTATATCCGGTCGAACTTTTTAACATGTTCTAAAATACCCGGAAATAAAAAAACAAAGTTAAACAATCCGATCGAAACATCGAGTCCCCAAAACAACCCAGAAAACTCAACTGTTGAGTATAGATTAAAAATTCCCAGAAAACAGAGGAAACTCCTACGGGCATTACTGTAGAAAATGAAGGGCCCAATCATCACATACGGCCGCGGAACCGCCGCCAAAAGTAGGGTAAGGCCGCGGTTCTGCGGCGCCACTGTAGCTTTAGGTTTTCGTTTTCTCCAGTTTTTATTAGAATTTCCTGCTCTATTTTCTGAGCATTTTTAATTCAAAAAATCCACTGTTTTGAAAAATGTACAGATAAGGGTTTTGTTTAGGGTTTCGGGGTTCGATCGGGTTTCTAACTTCGTCTACACTTCGCCTAAAGCTCTAGCTAGGCTCTGATACCATTGTAGGGTTCCTAGGCACACTCATGTGGTTCTACAACGCATCAACCATGCCAAAATCAAAAATTTAGGTGCCGAGAAACACTATGCAAAATCGTCTACTAGAGGTAAGGCGAAACTACAAGCAAGCAAACTACTTTACTACTAAGTGAAAGAGATTACAACCTTTGTAGATCCGGTCCTTCACTTCTAAAGCTCTGTGTTGACGTCTCTTCACTGCGATCATCAGGATCCCGGACCCTAGCGTTAGTTTCATCGGAGAAATGAGCGGGCTAGGTCGTTGACTTCGAGGCCGAAGATGATCTACGTCGGGGAGACTCAAACTCAAGCTATTCCTTCACTTGGTCAAAAACTTTGTGAAAAGAACACCCTATACTACATGGCAAGTGGTATAGGATGAAGAAATAGGTAGTGGGTTCACTTTATATTTGGATTTCTTACACTTTTTCTCATGGCACCAATAGAGGTAGCAAGCTTTCTTCTTCATAAAGAAGAAGAATAAGAAAGAATAATTAAAAAAATAATAATAAAGAAGCTTGATAACTTTGGTTGATTTAAGCCCTCATGCATAACTCATGTAGACAATTAACCAAAGTATTAGGTTAAGGGTGGGGTTAACAAATATCCTAAGGAAATGACAAAAGATTTGACTTTGTCAAAGTTTCTTCAAGCTTCATGAAGCTTGATAACTTTAACCAAAGTCTCACCTCTTTTGTTATTTTTTAGGAAATTAGTAAACCCTAATTTAACCTTGGTTTGGTTTAAGTCTCATACGCACAACTTGTATGTATCATCAAGCATGATACAAACATGTACACTTGCATATATCACATATAAACAATGTGCACATTCAAGTGAGAAAATCAATCTTAAGTGAACCAATACTAGTTAATGTAAAGTAATATATGAAATATATAATTATACATTAACTTATTAAATCAACACTTGATTTAACGATCCGGTCATATTTCATATAACTGTTAGTTATATGTATGCCCTAGAGGCCATTACTATACATAGGATGTATATTGTAGTGGATGCTGGGACATATATAGGGAGGACTTTCTTACTGACATGATAGTATGCTATCTGGTTGCTCTTTACCTTAACGTGCATACTGATTGTCTCTCTGTTACATGTTGGTAAAGCCCTTAGGATGTGTACTTGACTACCTGGACTGTGATGCAGATCATACTAGTGGGGATATGGTAGTCTATAAGTACATCCTTCAAGGTCCCTAGTCGTGGGTATATCGAGACAGGGCACCGATATACCAGAGTAGACTAGCGTATACCTTCTCGACCCATACAGATGGGCGATGGATGATCCCATATCCATTTGTGTTTGACATCAGAGATGATATATGGGTGCTCAGTGGAGACTGGGTACACTGGACGGACTCGCCGAGAACTCCCAGATGGTATTATACCTTACGTCAGATGGCAGTTCTCTGGTGACACTGGTATAGAGTAGTCTATTGACCCGAGATCGTCACAGAGTCTTGTGTGGTTTCCACTGTGCTTTGATTTCCACCTTACCACGTCCAAGAGGGCGTGCAAAAAGGTGGTTTTTGGGTACAGTCCCGAATCACATGGAGGCAATGAGCGATAGGAGGGGATTCGTCTCTCCCGGTATAAGGAGTTGATGTTGCGCTGTGTTTGATTGGCTATAACCGGAAATCCCTGGCCAGGGTTGCTGAGATTTATTGGTAAGTGTTACCAGTAGTGTCTCGAACTGTTATAGACCTCATATCGACACGACTTATCGAGCTATTGGGGTCTGACGTTTACTACCCCTAGGCGAGATATGCGACATATCAGACGATCAGACCGGACTGTACGGTAAGTGTAACTGGTTGGATTCACAGGAGTGTGAGCGGGCTTGCTCGTCGATCTTCTGATCGCTCAATACCCGGGTGGCCGTTATGTTTAGCAGACCGCTTGCGGCTTGTGGGTGATTGATATGATCATCATCTGCTGCCGGCGTATTGACAAGTCGTTAGAGTCCTACACAGAGGTTTCCTGGCTCAAGCGAAACGAAATAGGAGCGCATATGAGATATGTGCGGGACCGAGAATAATGCGTGTATGTGATACCGCATTCTATTCTCGCAATGAATGTATCGATCTGGTTGTATGCGATATAACCTAGTTATCGAATCAAGGATTGATTCGATAAATCGATACATTGGATATTAGTCGGTCATATGAGATATGACCGGATCGTTAAATCAAGTGTTGATTTGATGATTTAATGCATAATTATATATTTGATATATTACTTTGCATTAACTAGTATTGGTTCACTTTAAAAGGATTTTCTCACTTGAAGTACACAACTTGTATATGTGATATACTTTTGTGCACTTATTTGTATCATGTTTGATGATACATGCTCACTTGAGTGTAGTTTTGGTTTTAACCTTGGTTATGTAAATGGTTAAGGTTTTTATTTATTTATACATTTATTTATTTCATTTTGGCAAGAAATAAAATGGTTGCTAGTTTTGTTTTATATTGAAAGTTCATGAAGGTTTGAAAAGTTGACCATTTTGTTTCTTTCATTTAACCTAACCATTCCACTTAACCCTAGTTTATTCTATACACCTAATCATGGTTTGAATATGATAAGTATTGATTTTCTTTTCCATTTTTAATTAACACTTATCATATTCTTGCTTCTTCTTCTTCTTCACTTCAAGAAAAAGCTTGCTATCAACAATGGCAACTTGTGAAAATGAGTGAGAAATCCAATTCTAAAGTGAACCCACATCCTATTTCTTCATCCTCTACCTCTTGCCAAGTAGCATAGGGTGTTTTCTTCATAAGTTTCATAACTTGGTGAAGTGGGAGCTTGATCTTGTGATGCCTCGACGTAGATCATCTTCGGCATCGTAGTCGATGACCTAGCCCGCCCATTTTTCCGATGAAGCCGACGCTAGAGCCCGGGATTCGATTTGGACAGCGAGGAGACTTCATTGCGGAGCTATGGAGGTGGACGACTGGATCTACAAAGGTTGTATTTCCGTTCTTGTAGTTAAGTTGTTAACTAGTCGCTTTTGTTTCGCCTAAAATTCTAGTTAACGATCTAGTTTAGGGTTTGTAGGCACTTGTAAAATTTGAAATTGGCATAGTTAATGCCTTGTGAGACCTCATTAGCTTGTCTAGGAACCCTACAGTGGTATTAGAGCCTAGCTATAGCCTTTTGCGACGCGTAGACGGAGTTAGAAGTCCGATCGAACCGAAACCCTAACCCAAAAATTGCTCTCTATACATTTTTGAAAAATGTGGTTTTTTCTATATTAAAAATATGCAGAAAAACAAGCAGGAATATCTAAGAGTTACTGTGAAGTTCGATACCGTAATCCTATCAAACCGCCGCGGTTCCGCGGCACGAGCATGGCTCGTGCGGCGGTTCCGCGGCCGTTTTGTCTTATCTTGCATAGAATTTGGCACAATAATTCTTACTTTGCAGTGCTGGTTTTACTGGAAATTTTTAATATTTATTAAAGAGTTGAAATTTCTGGGTTGTATTGGGGACTCGGTACTTCGATCGGATTGTCTAATTTTGTCTGTGTGTTTTCCGGATAATTTTTGAATATATTAAAAAGTTCGACCGGATATAAATACCCACCTTTCCCAAGTCGGGAAATTTCCAAGTGTTGGATCTTTCCGTAGTTTAACGACGTTCTAAGTAGTGCAAGTAACGCGATGGTCCCTCTAGAAGACAACAAACCTTAACTCGATTATGTGACCGTCTTAAACTGCCCTTTGAACCTTCGGGTTTGGGGCAGTACGGCATGCCACATGTGAGGCGTTGGCTTGACCCTTCTACGGCTGGACCGTTGGTACTGAGGCATGAACTGGATGTTTTTAAACTTGTTTCATGTGCTGAGCTGTTTCGGGAAAACTTGGGTGTTTGAATGTTCGATCGGAAAGTTTAACATTTTCTAATTATCTGGAATGTGATACAATAATTGGAATTCATAAGTAGTTATGAGATAACTGAATGAATGTTATAAACATAGCAGTTTAGTCTCACTTGATCGGTTGCTACGGAATTTTGATGAGATCAAAAGTCCGTCGCAATCACGTAGGGTACGCGGATACTCGTCGGGTAAACTTAATAGACAGCCTCACTCCATAGCCCCGACCAAGTGACTGTAGGAGAACCCCATCGCCGAAAGCATCCGTTCGGGTGCTCGCGGCAGCGGTGTTCCGCCTTAGTGCACTTCGTCGACGGTATCGGGGGTGCGGCCATCTACTAAAGTTTGCGACGAGTATTCGACCAGGATGTCGGGAATCTTGTTGAATTGCCCGACTTAATATTGAAAAGTGTTTTCGATAATGAGACAAAAATGCGGGGTTTATAATTGTTAGGCATGCGATGTCTAAGTATTTCATTTGATTAGGCATGCGATGTTTAAAGAGGACGCGGATTCCAACTATTGTAGTTTTACACTTTCTTTTCTGCGACCGTAAGTGTAATATGTGAAATCGCCGGTTTCGTTGCTATATGTCAACGACAATTGGGATGCGCATATTTACTTACGTTGATGACATGTGATGTTATGTGTTGCTGTATATGTTATATTAGATCGTCGTGTTTGAATAGCCGGGGGTTTTTATGTGAGATGAGTGTTTTTCATTTTCATTCATGTAAAAACTTGTATGTAATATTCTTTTATTGGGGTACTTCCAGGTTGCGGAAGATGTTACCTTTTGTATATTATTTACTTTTCCGCACTAGGATAGACCCAACGAGGGGAGCACAAGTAACCGGGTTCTAGAGTCCAGTGGGAGACCAACTCGAGGAGTCGAGTCCGGGTCTCCTAACTCTAGAATTGGTAGGGTTGCTTGCCGCTCTCGTAGGGGTCTAGGGGTGTGGGTTTGGCTATTCATCACGACCGTGGAATCCGTGTTTTATACTGGCTCGTATTGAAAACACGGATGTCCTAGTATATCCAATATTTCATATGATTCTTCTGCTGCGATATCTGTGATGTGATCATGTGATATGTTCTGTGATGGATACTTTATATAGTATATATGATATATTATATAGACGTTACTTATGTTTTGCACTCGCGCTAGCCCTGCCCCGCTCTGCCGTTAGTTACCTAACCTAACGGTGCACGAGGGGACATCGAGGCGAATGCGGATGGCATAATTGTACATCGTATTTATCTGTGATGTTTAGGTATTTAAATGATGGGACTTCATTAATGAGATTAATGAAATAAAAGAAACCTAAGATGTTGTAGAATAGAATTTCAAAAATAAAACAGTTAGCTACAGTTCTTGCTTTGCACAGCGGTATATGTGATGTATCCTGCACCTTATTCGATGAGGAAAGGACCGAGATCCCTTCACCGGGAGTGACTCCTTTAGCAATAACTGGCAGATGCTACAACCCTCGGTTTGTCTTTTGATTGCTTTTAGGAGTTTTTTCTTTGCACAGTGATATATATGATATATCCCGCACCTCATTCGACGAGGAAAGGACCGACGATCCCTTCACCGGGAGTGACTCCTTTAGCAAAACTAGAAAAGCCTAAAAAACACTCCATTTCAAAATCATTTGATTCTACAACGATATCATGTTCATTACGCAATAGGTTTTCAGTAAAACCTGTCGTAGCCCTCCATCATTTCAGATAAGTTCTAGTTAGTATTCATGCTACGTTTGTTGACTATGTTAAGGCGTAGTGTGCGGTAGCTAATTAGCGCTTATCTGCATAAGCATTTGATGCGATTGGATTAGGGTTGTCGTGCGACTTTGTTGACAATGTTAAGGGTCGTGCGGGTGGGTTTAATTCAATCGGGAAATGACGGGTTGAACTTGACTAGCACTTATGATTTGTTGACTATGTTAAGGTCATATAGCTGCTAGGGGCAAAATATTATCGGGAATTTCAAGTGTTGAAATTTGCAATGAGATTGCATACCTTCTATGAGATAGTTGGATCCCGATACCCGCTGCGAGTAATTGTTACTCCTGGGAGAGTTTTACACATTACAATTAGCCGATTAAGTAGGGGTCTAGAAAGGTGTCAACATGGTTACTGTTAGTTATATGTATGCCCTAGAGGCCATTACTGTGCATAGGATGTATATTGTAGTGGATGCTGGGACATATATAGGGAGGACTTTCTTGCTCGATATGATAATACGCTATCTGGTTACTCTTTACCTTAACGTGTATACTGTTTGTCTCTCTGTTACATGTTGGTAAAGCCCTTAGGATGTGTACTTGACTACCTAGACTATGATGCAGATCATACTAGTAGGGACATGGTAGTCCATAAGTACATCCTTCAAGGTCCCTAGTCGTGGGTGTATCGAGACGGGGCATCGATATACCAGAGTAGACTAGCGTATACCTTCTCGACCCATACAGATGGGCGATGGATGATCCCATATCCATTGGTGTTTGACATCAGAGATGATATACGGGTGCTCAGTGAAGACTGGGTACACTGGACGGACTCGCCGAGAACTCCCAGATGGTATTATACCTTACGTCAGATGGCAGTTCTCTGGTGACACTGGTACAGAGTAGTCTGTTGACCCGAGATCGTCATAGAGTCTTGTGTGGTTCCCACTGTGCTTTGATTTCCATCTTACCACGTCCAAGAGCGCGTGCAAAACGGTGGTTTTTGGGTACAGTCCCGAATCACATGGAGGCAATGAGCGATAGGAGGGGATTCGTCTCTCCCGGTATAGGGAGTTGATGTTGCGCTCTGTTCGATTGGCTATAACCGGAAATCCCTGGTCAGGGTTGCTGAGATTTACTGGTAAGTGTTACCAGTAGTTTCTCGAACTGTTATAGACCTCATATCGACACGACTTATCGAGCAATTGGGGTCTGACGTTTACCACCCCTAGGCGAGATATGCGACATATCAGACGATCAGACCGGACTGTACGGTAAGTGTTACTGGTTGGATTCACAGGAGTGTGAGCGGGCTTGCTCGTCGATCTTCTGATCGCTCAATACCCGGGTGGCCGTTACGTTTAGCAGACCGCTTGCAGCTTGTGGGTGTTTGATATGATCAACACCTGCGGCCGGCGTATTGACGAGTCTTTAGAGTCCTACACAGAGGTTTCCTGGCTCAAGCGAAACGAAATAGGAGCGCATATGAGATATGTGCGGGACCGAGAATAATGCGTGTATGTGATACCGTATTCTATTCTCGCGATGAATGTATCGAATGGTTATATGCGATATAACCTAGTTATCGAATCGAGGGTTGATTCGATAAGCCGATACATTGGATACTAGTCGGTTATATGCGATATGACCGGATCGTTAAATCAAGTGTTGATTTGATGATTTAATGCATAATTATATATTTGATATATTACTTTGCATTAACTAGTATTGGTTCACTTTAAATGGATTTTCTCACTTTATGTGCACATTGTATATGTGATATACTTTTGTACACTAGTTTGTATCATGTTTGATGATGCATGCTCATTAGAGTTTGTGTAAAGATTAAACCATGGTTGTGTAATGGTTAAGGGTTTTCATTTTCTTTATGCTTTATTTAGTTATTCATTTTGAAAATGATAAGCATAAAGAGAAAGAATGGTGGCTTTATTTGTATTTTAGTTGAAGCTTCATGCAACTTTGACCTAGTCCACCATTCTTGTCTCTTGCTTAACCCTAACCATCATATCTAACCATGGTCTATTCTCTACACTAAACTAAGGTTAGTATTATTATAAGTATTCATTTTTCCTTTTCATTTTAATAACTTATCATAATATTATCATCTTCTTCTTCTTCTTCTTCAAGAAGAAAACCTCGACTTCATCAATGGTGACTTGATGAAATGAGTGAGAAATCCAATTCTAAAGTGAACCCACTTCCTATTTCTTCATCCTCTACCTCTTGCCAAGTAGTAGAGTGTGTTTTCTTCACAAGTTTCGAGACTTGGTGAAGTTGGAGCTTGATCTTGCGATGCCTCGACGTAGATCATCTTCGGCATGAAGCCGACGACCTTGCCCGCCCATTTCTCCGATGAAGCCGACGCTAGAGTCTGGGATTCCATTTGGACATCGGAGAGGACTTCATCACGGATCCGTGGAGGTAGAGGACCGGATCTACAAAGGTTGTATTTCCGTTCTTGTAGTTAAGTTGTTAACTAGTTTCATTAGTCGCCTATATATCTAGTTAACGATCCGTATTAGGGTTTCTCAGCACTTGAAAAAATTTGAAATTGGCATGGTTGATGCCTTGTGAGACCTCATTATTGTGCCTAGGAACCCTACAGTGGTATCATAGACTAGCTAGAGCCTTAGGCGAAGTCTAGACGAAGTTTGGAACCCGAACGAACCCGAAACCCTAACACAAACATGCTTTATGGACTTTTTCCAAATTCTGGAGTTTTTCGATATTAAAAATATGCAGAAAAATCAGAAGTCATATCTAAGACTTACTGTGAAATTCGACAGCCCAATTCCACAAAGTCGCCGCGGTTTCGCGGCACAAGCATGGCTTGTGCGGCGGTTCCGCGGCCGTACGGCCTCATTATATAATGTATTTTGCACTGTAATTCTTAGTTTCAAGTGCTGGTTTTCCTGGGAATTTTTAATATTTTTTCAAGAGTTGAATTTTCTGGGTTGTTTTGGGGATTCAAATGTTCGATCGGATTATCAAATTTTGTCTGTGTGGCTTTCCGGATAATTTTTGAATATGTTAAAAGGTTCGACCGGATATAAATACCCAATTTTTCCCCTGTCGGGAAATTTCCAAGTGTAGGATTTTTCCGTAGTTTAACGACGTTCTAAGTAGTGCAAGTAACGCGATGGTCCCTTTAGAAGACAATAAACCTTAACTCGATTATCTGACCGTCTTGAACTGCCCTTTGAACCTTCGGGTTTGGGGCAGTACGGCATGCCACATATGAGGCGTTGGCTTGACCCTTCTACGGCTGGACCGTTGGTACTGAGGCACGAAGTGAATGTCTTTGAACTTATTTCATGAGTTGAGCTGTTTCGGGAAAACTTAGGTGTTCGATTGTTCGATCGGAAAGTTTGACATTTTCTATCTTATTCGGAAAGTGATACAATAATTGGAATTCACAAGAAGTTATGAGATAACTGAATGAATGTTATAAACATAGCAGTTTAGTCTCACTTGATCGGTTGCCACGGAATTTTGATGTGATCAAAAGTCCGTCGCAATCACGTAGCGTACGCGGATACTCGCCGGGTAAACTTAATAGACAGCCTCACTCCATAGCCCCGACCAAGTGACTGTAGGAGAACCCCGTCGCCGAAAGCATCCGTTCGGGTGCTTGCGGCAGCGGTGTTCCGCCTTGGTGCACTTGGTCGACGGTATCGGGGGTGCGACCGCCTACTAAATTTTGCGACGAGCATTCGATCAGGATGTCGGGAATCTTGTTGAATTACCCGACTCTATATTGAAAAGTGTTTTCGATTTTGAGACTAAAATGCGGGGTTTATAATTGTTAGGCATGCGATGTCTAAGTTTTTCATTTGATTAGGCATGCGATGTCTAAAGCGGTTGCGGATTCCAATTGTTGTAGTTTTACACTTTCTTTTCTGTGACCGTAAGTGTAATATGTGATATCGCCGGTTTCGTTGCTATATGTCAACGACAATTGGGATACGCATATTTACTTACGTTGATGACATGTGATGTTATGTGTTGCTGGATATGTTATATTGGATCGTCGTGTTTGAATAGCCGGGGTTTTTTATGTGAGATGAGTGTTTTTCATTTTCATTCATGTAAAAACTTGTATGTAATATTCTTTTATTGGGGCACTTCCAGGTTGCGGAAGATGTCACCCTTTGTATATTATTTACTTTTCCGCACTAGGATAGACCCAAGGAGGGGAACACAAGCAACCGGGTTCTGGAGTCCAGTGGGAGACCAACTCGAGGAGTCGAGTCCGGGTCTCCTAACTCTAGAATTGGTAGGGTTGCTTGCCGCTCTTGTAGGGGTCTAGGGGTGTGGGTTTGGCTATTCATCGCGACCGTGGAATCTGTGTTTTATACTGGCTCGTATTGAAAACACGGACGTCCTAGTATATCCAATATTTCATATGATTCTTCTACTGCGATATCTGTGATGTGATCATGTGATATGCTCTGTGTTAAATGCTGTATATAGTATATATGATATATTATATAGACGTTACTTATGTTTTACACCCGCGCTAGCCCTGCCCCGCTCTGCCGTTAGTTACCTAACCTAACGGTGCACGAGGGGACATCGAGGCGAATGCGGATGGCATAAGTGTACGTCGTATTCATCTGTGATGTTTAGGTACTTAAATGATGGGACTTCATTAATGTGATTAATGAAAGTAAGAGAAACCTAAAGATGTTGTAGAATTGAATTTCAAAATAAAACAGGTAGCTACAGTTTTTGCTTTGCATAGCGGTATATATGATATATCCTGCACCTTATTCGATAAGGAAAGGACCGAGATCCTTTCACCGGGAGTGACTCCTTTAGCAATAACTGGCAGATGCTACACACTCAGTTTGTCTTTTGATTGCTTTTAAGTGTTTTGTTTTGCACAGTGATATATATGATATATCTCGCACCTCATTCGACGAGGAAAGGACCGACGATCCCTTCACCGGGAGTGACTCCTTTAGCAAAACTAGAAAAGCCTCAAAAACACTCCATTTCAAAATTCATTCGATCCTACAACGATATCAAGTTCATTACGCAATAGGTTTTCAGAAAAACCTGTCGTAGCCCTCCGTCATTTCAGATAAGTTGTATATAGTATTCGTGCTGCATTTGTTGGCTTTCGTCAAGGTGCAGTGTGCGGTAGCTATATGCTGCTTATCTGCCAGCATACGATGCGATTGGATTAGGGTAGTCGTGCGGCTTTGTTGGCTTACGTCAAGGGTCGTGCGGGTGGGTTTAATTCAATCAAGAAATGTACGGGTTGAACTTGACTAGCGGGCTATGGTTTGTTGGCTTTCGTCAAGGTCATAGCACGTTGGGGGCAAAATTATCGGGAATTTCAAGTGTTGAAATTTGCAATGAGATTGCATACCTTCTATGAGATAGTTGGATCCCGATACCCTCTGCGAGTAAGAGTTAGTCCTGGGAGAGTTTTACACATTACAATTAGCCGATCAAGTAGGTGTCTAGAAAGGTGTTAACGAGGTTACGCCTCTGGGAAAACGAGGTTTACATTAATTAGGTCCGTGCGAAAGCACGGGGCACCTCCCTCAAAGTACCGACACTGACCTGGCTCAAAGATTGGCGAACTTGTAGTGTGTAATTAATCCCGGCTAGTCTTTCCTTTTAGGGTTTGAAGGAAGATTTGATAAAAAAACAGAGGGAGCCATCCTTATTAGATAAAATAAATAACCAATCTAATCTTGCAAGAGCGCACGCTGAGTGTTTTCTTCTCTCTCTCTCCAGCTAGCGACCATATCACGCCTTAATCAAGATAATAATACGGATATTTGACCGAACCCGCTTGTTATACTGAGCTAGGGAACGTTGGTCCCGCTCCAACTTATAATTGTTATAAGACAGAGCAGGAAATAGGGGATTACCAGAATTCCCGTGCCACCCAAACGAAGATAGTGCATGCTGATGCATCATCTTCGGGTGTGTTCATTACAAAGAACTGTTTCTCTCTATCCTCTACGTCCTGGGTATGTGATACCAGATCAGGATCCCAGATATGTAATCTGTTACATAGGGCTACAGAAAGGTAAAGAACTGAGAACGGATGATAAGTTTCATGAGGCAGAAAACGGGGCAAGAGTTGCAGCCAAGTCTGTTGGTCACTGTCACCCTGTATTACCAATACATTGATTCTGAATGAATGTTATTAGATACCGAACCTGATATACAAAATCATATCAGTCTCTTTATCAGTAAAGAAATGATAGAATTTTGTATTGTTGGATAATGTTTTGAACATTTCCTATATCAAAAGTTGATCGGTTCAGGCACGTTATCTAAAAGCACTGATGTTCTAAATCAAACTACAGTTCTTTTGTATACGGAACACACACAAGAGGAAGAGTTCAGAAATGAACGAATCCTTCTTTAGGCATTGTAGACTAGGTCATATCAATGCGACCCGACTAGCTGAAGTTACATGAAGATGCATATTTAAATCAGTTTGAATCAACATCTTGTGAAACTTGCCAGTCATGTCACAAAGATATAATGACACCATCTCTGTTTATTGGAAACAGAGAAAGAGTTAGTGAACTCTTGGGATGATACATGTTGATGTATGTAGGTCCCCTGTCTACACTTGCCAAGACCGGTTCTTTATACTTCATTACATTCTCTGATGATTTTTCGAGATTCAGACCTATGTTCCTGTTGAAACACAAGTCCGAACCTTTTGAGATATTCACAGAATATAAGTTACAAGTAGGGAACCAATAAGGGTATAAGTATTATGTCCTTTGATGTGATCAGGGAGGAGAATACTTGAGCACGGAAATCCTGGATTATTCTAAAGGAGAATGAGATTCTCTCTCAGCATTACTCCTCCGTATACACCATAGCACGATGGTATATCGGGGCGGAGCGATTCCACCCTATTCGATATGGTGCGCTCTATGATGAGTACTACTGAGTTACCTGTTTTCTTTTGGGAGTAATGCGCTTGAGAAGCTGCATACCTATTGAATAGGGTTCGAATCAGATCACAACCTACCACTCCATATGAGATATGGTATGGGAAGGGCCCATGTCTTAAGCTAGTTAAGATTTGGGGTTGTCCGGCCTATGTCTAAAAGCAAAATCCGGACAAGCTCGAGGCAAGGTCTGTAATGTAGAACTGGAAATGTTCCAGCTATACAAACTGCAGCTGATGATTTGGTAGAACCAAAGGATTCAGTAGATTCCAACGAACCTCAGCCTCTCCGCCGATCTAGTAGGGTTCCTCACCCGCCTGAGAGATACTTCGGTTTCTCTATGACAGTGGAAGCGAGGATTGCTTCATGAGATGATGACCCAACTAGTTTCGAGCTGGCCATCAGGAGTGGGACTCTGTAAGAATAGCTGGATGCTTAGCGATCTGAGATGGAATCCTTATACAACAACAAAGTATGGACTTTGGTTGCTATATCTGAAGGGTTAAATCCCCATCAGGAACAAGTATATCTTGAGAAGATTACTTGGTGTACATGGAAAAGTTAAGACTTTCAAAGCTAGACTTGTTAAAGGTTTGCATCATTGACCAGATATGGATCATAATGAAACCTTTTCTAAGGATCTATGCTTAAGTCCATCCAGATCCTACTTACCACGGCTACATACCATGATTACGATATCTGGTGGTTGGGTGTCATTACTGCTTTTCTAAATGATGTTTTGGAAGAGAGCGTCTATAAGTACACAGCCAGAGGGCTTCGTAGACAGTGGGAGCAGCAGAAACGTATGCAAGATGCTTTATAGGATAATGCAGGCATCGCGGAGTTGGAACATCTGTTTTGATATGGTAGTCAAAGAGTTTGACTTCATCAAAATGGTAGATGAACCTTGTATATACAAAAAGGTAGTAGGGAGTATGGTGATGATCCTCGTAGAGTACGTGGATGACATACTCTTGATAGGGATGGAGTTTCCTATGCTACGCTCGATCAATCTCCGCTTATCACAATGATTCTCCACATAGGATCAAAATGATACCTCCTAAATCCTGGATTTTGGATCTATGAGATAGATATAAATGGATGTTAGGATTCTCGCTAGTTGTAGTGAGACGGTATCAATTGATCCTGGGGAAAATCACTGGAAAGGTTCCAGGGTGATAAGGACGACTGAATGTCAGTCACAGGCATTGTCTTTACCCTCAGTAAAGGGACGGTATGTTGGAAGAGTGTAGGGTTGCTAGGCACGCGCACAAGGGTCTACGAGGCATCAATCATGCCCGATTTAAGATTTAGCCGTGCCGAACAACCCGAATACGGAACTTTAAATTAGAGATTAGGCGAAAACTAACATGTTAAACATTTTAACACTAATTGAGAGGGATTACAACCTTTGTAGATCCGGTCCTTCACTTCATATGCTCCGTGTTGTGGTCCCTTCATTGCGATCATCGGTATCCGGACTCTCGAGAGGTTCCACGAAGAGAAAGACGCAACCTTTGCTTCCGATCTTCGATACTAAGATGATCTACCTTGAAGTTTCTTTAACACAAGCTAACACTCATGAAATGATGTGAACACCCTCATCTAAATGGCAAGGGAAGATGAGGATGATGAAGTAGGATTTTTGCTCTCTTTATTTATGTTTTTCTCATATTTATCCATCACAAAAATCAAAGCAAGAAACCATTTCAAGCAAAGAAGAAGAAGGAAGAAGATGATGAACAATCTTAGAATCCTTTTGTGATGAATAGAAAAAGAAATGATATGAAGAATAATGCAACCATGGTTGACTTAGCCATTGTAGAGAATTGACTAGGGTTAGGGTTTGGGTTGAGTTAAGAATGAGTCACTTGAAAATATCTTTTCCAAAACAAAATAGAAAACCTTCTAGAATCTACTAGAAGTCATTAACCCAAATCAAACCCTAATCTTAATTAATCTTTACTAAACATGTTGCATTAGTTATCATATCATGTTACAATATTATATATCACATATATATTATTTATTGTAACCAAATAAAAATAATACAATTAACATATATCGCATATATATCAATGTATTACCCGAGTGAGAAAAAGAATCTTTTAGTGAGCTAATATTAGTTAATGTAATTTAATATATCATATATATTATTATACATTAAATTATCGAATCAACACTTGATCCGACAATCCGGCTATATCGCATATAACCGACTAATATTAATCCGTACCGATTCATCGAATCAACACTTGATCCGATGACCCGGCTGATATCAAATATCGCGAGAACATAATACGGTATCACATATCGCATTATCCTCGGTCCCGCACATATCACATATGTGCTCCTACTCCGTTTTGCCTGAGCCAAGAAACCTCTGTGTAGGACTCTAAAGAATCGTCAATACGCCGGCAGTAGGTGATGATCATATCAAACACCCACAAGCTGCAAGCGGTCAGCTAAACGTAACAGCTACCCAGGTATTGAGCGCTCAGAAGATCAACAAGCAAGCCTGTAACTTCTCCTGTGAATCCAAAAAGTAACACTCCCGTACAGTCCGGTCTCGTCGTCTGATATGTCGCATATCTCGCCTAGGGGTGGTAAACGTCAGACCCCAGTAGCTCGATAAGTCGTGTCGATATGAGGTCTATAACAGTTCGAGAAACTACTGATAACACTTACCAGTAAATCTCAGCAACCCTGACCAGGGATTTCCGGTTATAGCCAATCGAACACAGCACAACATCAACTCCCTATACCGGGAGAGACGAATCCCCTCCTATCGCTCATTGCCTCCATGTGATTCGGGACTGTACCCAAAAGCCACCTTTTTGCACGCCCTCTTGGACGTGGTATGATGGAAATCAAAGCACAGTGGGAATCACACAAGACTCTATGACGATCTCGGGTCGACAGACTACTCTGTACCTGTGTCACCGGAGAACTGCCATCTGACGTATGGTATAATACCATCTGGGAGTTCTCGGCGAGTCCGTCCAGTGTACCCAGTCTCCACTGAGCACCCGTACACCATCCTTGATGTCAAACATCGATGGATATGGGATCATCCATCGCCCATCATATGGGTCAAGATGCGTATACGCTAGTCTACTCTGGTGCATCGATGCCCTGTCTTGATACACCCTCGACTAGGAACAGTTATAAGATGTACTCGCCGACTACCGTGGCCCCACTAGTATGATCTCATCATAGTCCCAGTAGTCGAGTACATATCCTAAGGGCTTTATCAACATGTAACATAGAGACAATCAGAGTACATGTTAAGATAAAGTACAACCAGATAGCATACTATCATGTCGAGCAAGAAAGTCCTCCCTATATATGTCCTAGCATCCACTACAATATACATCGTATGTACAGTAATGGCTTCTAGGGCATACATATAACTAACAATCTCCCACTTGCACTAATGCCATCTGTTATGGTATCGCATACCCAACAATTTGCTGCGGTTGAAGTATCTCATACTCAACCATCCCATAAAAGTCTCTACTGGGATAAAGGCCTTCGTAAGTGGATCCGCGCTGTTGTCCTCTGTGTCTACTCTCCTAACCTCGATCTCCCTGGAGATCAACCATCTCCATGATCAGGTGATACTGCCTAAGAATTATATCTAGATTTCTGATGGGACGGTAGTTCCTTGGCTAAAGACATAACTCCATTGTCACACAATGGTAGGAACGAAGTTCATCTTATGAACTTATATATATCCAGACGGCCTCTTTGGTAGCATCCTTGGTAACGATGTATCTTGCCTTTAATCGTCTAGTATGTCACGGTATCTAGCTTGGAACTCTTCCAACATACCGCCCCTCCACGGAGGGTATAGACAATGCCTGCGACTGACATTCAGTCGTCCTTATCAGCCTGGAACCTTTCCAGTGATTCTCCCCAAGATCTATTGATACCATCTCACTACAACTAGCGAGTATCTTAACATCCAATTAGATCTATCTCATAGATCCAAAACCCAGGATTTAGGAGGTATCACTTTGATCCTATATGGAGAATCCTTGTGATAAGCGGAGATTGACTGAGCGTAGCATAGGAAACTCCTTCCCTATCAAGAGTATGTGATCCACGTACTCTACGAAGATCACCACCATACTCTCTACTACCTTTTCGTATATACAAGGTTCATCTACCATTTTGATGAAGTCAAACTCTTTGACTACCATATCAAAACAGATGTTCCAACTCCGCGATGCCTGTTTTATCATATAAAACATCTTGCACACGTTTCCGCTGCTCCCACTGTCTACGAAGCCCTCTGGCTGTGTACTTATAGACGCTCTTTTCTAAAACATCATTTAGAAAATTAGTCATGACACCCAACCACCAGATATCGTAGTCATGGTATGTAGCCGTAGGAAGTAGGATCTGGATGGACTTAAGCATAGCTTTGAAAGTCTCAACTTTTCCATCTACACCAAGTAATCTTCTCAAGATATACTCTCTCCTGATGGGGATTTAACCCTTTAGATAAAGCAACCAAAGTCCATACTTTGTTGGTGTATAAGGATTCCATCTCAGATCGATAAGCATCCAGCCATTCTTATAGAGTCCCACTCCTGATGGCCAGCTCGAAACTAGTTGGGTCATCATCTCATGATGCAATCCTCGCTCCCACTGTCATAGAGAAACCGAAGTATCTCTCAGGTGGGTGAGGAACCCTACTAGATCGGCGGAGAGGCTGAGGTTCGTTGGAAACTATTGAATCCTTTGGTTCTACCAAATCATCAGTTGCAGTTTGTATAGCTGGAACCCTTCCAGTTCTACATAACAGAACTTGCCTCGAGCTTGTCCGGATTTTGCTTTTAGACATAGGCTGGACAACCCAAATCTTAACCAACTTAAGATATGGGCTCTTCCCTTTCCATATCACTTATGAAGTGGTAGGCAACTGATTTGATTTGAACCCTATTCAATAGGTATGCAGCTTCTTAAGTGCATAACTCCCAAAAGAAAATAGGAAACTCAGCAGTACTCATCATAGAGCACACCATATCATATAGGGTGTGATTGCTCCGCCCCGATACACCGACGTGCTGTGGTGTATACGAAGGAGTAATGCTGAGAGAGAATCTCATTCTCCTTTAGAATAGTCCAGGAATTCTGTGCTCAAGTATTCTCCTCCTTGATCTCATCAAAGGACATAATACTTATACCCGTATTTTGGTTCTCTACTTCTAATTTATATTCTGTGAATATCTCAAAAGGTTCGGACCTGTATTTCAACAGAAACATATGTTTGAATCTTGAGAGATTATCAGAGAATGTAATGAAGTAGAAAGAACCGGTCTTGGCATGTGTAGACAGGGGACCTTCATACATCAGCATGTATCAATCCCAAGAGTTCACTAACTCTTTCTCTGTTTCCAATAAACAGAGCTGTGATCATCTTATCTTTGTGACATGACCGGCAAGTTTCATAAGATGTAAATTCAAACTAATTTAAATATGCATCTATATGTAACTTCAGCCAGTCTGGTCGCATTGATATGACCTAGTCTACAATACCTCAAGAAGGATTCGTTCATTTCTGAACTCTTCCTCTTGTGTGTGTTCCGTATACTAAGAACTGTAGTTTGATTTAGAACGACAATGCTTTTTGATAACGTGCCTGAACCGATCAACTCTTGATATAGGAAATGTTCAAAACATTATCCAACAATACAAAATTATATCCTTTCTTTACTAATAAAGAGACTGATATGATTTTGTATATCAGGTTCGGTATCTAATAACATTTGTTCAGAATCAATGTATTCTGGTAATACAGGGTGACAGTGACCAACAGACTTGGCTGCAACACTTGCACCGTTTTCTATCTCATGAAACTTATCACCCGTTCTCAGTTCTCTACCTATCTGTAGCCCATGTAACAGATTACATATACGGGATCCTGATCCGGTATCACATACCCAGGACGTAAAGGATACTGAGAAACAGTTCTGTGTAATGAACACACCCGAAGATGATGCATCAACATGCACTTTCTTCGTTTGGGCGGCACGGGAAATCTGGTATTCCCCAATTTCCTGCTCTGTTCTTATAACAATTATAAGTTGGAGCAGGACCAACGTTCCCCAGCTCAGTAAAACAAGCGGGTTCGGTCAATATATCTGTATTATTATCTTGATTAAGGCGTGATATGGTCGCTATCTGGAGAGAGAGAGAAGAAAACACTCAGCGTATTCTCTTGCAAGATTAGATTGGTTATCTAATATATCTAATCAGGATGTCTCCCACTGTTTTAATCAAATCTTCCTTCAAACCCTAAAAGGAAAGACTAGCCGGGATTAATCACACGCTACAAGTTCGCCAATCTTTCAGCCAGGCCAGTGTCGGTACTTTGAGGGAGGTCCCACGTGCTTTCGCACGAACCTAATTAATGTAAACCTCGTTTTCCCAGAGGCGTAACCCCGTTAACACCTTTCTAGACACCTACTTGATCGACTAATTGTAATGTGTAAAACTCTCCCAGGAGCAACTCTTACTCGCAGCGGGTATCGGGATCCAACTATCTCATAGAAGGTATGCTATCTCATTGCAAATTTCAACACTTGAAATTCCCAATAATATTTTACCCCTAGCGTCCTATGACCTTGACGAATGCCAAACCACCCATAGTCCGCTAGCCAAGTTCAACCCGTACATTTCTTGATTGAATTAAACCCACCCGCACGACCCTTGACGAATGCCAAACAACGCCGTATGAATACCCTAATTCAATCGCATCGTATGCTAGCAGATAAGCACTAGTTAGCTACCGTACACTACGCGTTGACGAATGCCAAACTACCGCAGCACGAATACTAAGTTGTACTTATCTGAAATGACGGAGGGCTACGATGGGTTTTTAAGAAAACCCTTTGCGTAATGAACTTGATATCGTTGTAGAATCGAGTGATTTTAAATGGAATGCTTTTGAGGCTTTTCTAGTTTTGCTAAAGGGGTCACTCCCGGTGAAGGGATCGTCGGCCCTTTCCTCATCGAATAAGGTGCAGGATATATCATATATACCACTGTGCAAAGCAGAATCTATAGAAGCAATCAAAAGACAAACCGAGAGTTGTAGCATCTGCCAGTCATTGCTAAAGGAGTCACTCCCGGTGAAGGGATCTCGGTCCTTTCCTTATCGAATAAGGTGCTGGATGTTCTACAAGGAACACCGCTATGCAAAGCAAGAACTGTAGCTACCTGTTTTATTTAGAAATTCGATTCCACAACATCTTAGGTTTCTTTTATTTCATTAATCTCATTAATGAAGTCCCATTTTATTATGCTTCACAAGCATCTCTTTTTGAAATGAAATCTGCAATATAACATATATCTCATATATATAATATAAACATTCATCACAGGCAGTAATATGATCTCATCACAGAACATTGCAGCAGAAGAACATATATGAAATATTGGATATACTAGGACGTCCGTGTTTTCAATACGAGCCTGTATAAAACACGGATTCCACGGTCGCGATGAATAGCCAAACCCACATCCCTAGACCCCTACGAGAGCGGCAAGTAACACTGCCAATTCTAGGGTTAGGAGACCCGGTCTCGACTCCTCGAGATGGTCTCCCACTAGACCCTAGAATCCGGTTACTTGTGCTCCCCGCCTTGGGTCTATCCTAATGCGGAAAAGTAAATAATATACAACGGTGACATCTTCCGCTACCTAGAAGTGCCTCAATAAAAGAATATTACATACATATGAATTTTACATGAATGAAAAGAAAAACTCTCATCTCACATAAAAACCCCGGCTATTCAAACGCGACGATCCAATACAACATATCACAGCAACACATAATATCTCATATCATCAACGTAAGCAAGTATGCGTATCCCGATTGTCGTTGATGTATAGCAACGAAGCCGGCGATACACCACATACTACGCTTACGGTCACAGAAAAGAAAGTGTAAAACTACAACAGTTGGAATCCGCAACTACCTCAGACATCGCATGCCTGACCAAATGAATTCCTTAGACATCACATGCCTAACAATTATAAACCCTGCATTTTAGTCACATTATCGAAAACTCTTTTCAATATCAAGTCGGGCAATTCAACAAGATTCCCGACGTCCTGATCGAATGCTCGTCGCAAACTTTAGTAGACGGCCGCACCCCCAGATGCCGTCGACGAAGTGCACCAAGGCGGAACACCGCTACCGCGAGCACCCGAACGGATGCTTTCGGCGACGGGGTTCTCCTATAGTCACTTGGTCAGGGCTATGGGGCGTGGCTGTCTATTAAGTTTACCCGGTGAGTATCCGCGTACGCTACGTGATTGCGACGGACTTTTGATCACATCAAAATTCCGTGGCAACCGATCACCGGAGACTAAACTGCTATGTTTATAATATTCAAATTAGTTATCTCATAACTACCTGTGGATTCCAAATATTGTATCACATTCCAGATAAATAGAAAAAGTTAAACTTTCCGATCGAATCATCAAGCACCCAAGACTTCCCCAATATATCTCAACACTTGAAATCTGTTTAGAAACATCCATCACATGCCACAGTACCAATGGTCCAGCCGTAGAAGGGTCAAGCCAACGCCTCACATGTGGCACGCCGTACTGCCCCAAACCCTAAGGTTCAAAAGGCAGTTCAAGACGGTCACATAATCGAGTTAAGGTTTGTTGTCTTCTAGAGGGTCCACCGAGTTACTTGCACGACTTAGAACATTCTTAAACACGAGAAAAAATCGAACTTTTGAAAAATTTTCCGACAGGGGAAAAAGTGAGTTATTGATATCCGTTCGAACTTTTTAACAGTTTCTTAAATTTATCCGGAAAGCCACATAGACAAAATCTAATACTCCGATCGAAACATCGAATCCCCAAAACAACCCCAGAAAACTCAACTGTAGAATAAAAATTAAAAATTCCCAGAGAACTCAGCACTGTGTAATAGGAATTACTGTGCAAAATAGGAGGGGTGACGTCATCAAATGGCCGTGGAACCGCCGCAGAAGCCAGGCTTTTGCCGCGGTTCCGCCGCACTTTTGACGAATTAGCCCCTCGAATTTCTTAGTAATTCTAACAAGACCCTGCTGAATTTTTTAGAAATTTTTAATTGACAAAAATCCAAATTTTCAGAAAATTTCCATAGAGCATTTTGGAGTCGGGGTTTCGGGTTCGATCGGACTTTAAACTTCGTCTAGACTTCGCCTAAAGCTCTAGCTTGGCTCTGATACCACTGTAGGGTTGCTAGGCACGCGCACAAGGGTCTACCAGGCATCAACCATGCCCGATTTAAAATTTAGCCGTGCCGAACAACCCGAATACGGAACTTTAAACTAGAGATTAGGCGAAAACTAACATGTTAAACATTTAACACTAAGTGAGAGGGATTACAACCTTTGTAGATCCGGTCCTTCACTTCATATGCTCCGTGTTGTGGTCCCTTCCCTGCGATCATCGGGATCCGGACTCTCGATAGGTTCCACGAAGAGAAAGACGCAACCTTTGCTTCCGATCTTCGATACTAAGATGATCTACCTTGAAGTTTCTTTAACACAAGCTAACACTCATGAAATGATGTGAACACCCTCATCTAAATGGCAAGGGAAGATGAGGACGATGAAGTAGGATTTTTGCTCTCCTTATTTATCTTTTTCTCATATTTATCCATCACAAAAATCAAAGCAAGAAACCATTTCAAGCAAAGAAGAAGAAGGAAGAAGATGATGAACAATCTTAGAATCCTTTTGTGATGAATAGAAAAAGAAATGATATGAAGAATAATGCAACCATGGTTGACTTAACCATTGTAGAGAATTGACTAGGGTTAGGGTTTGGGTTGAGTTAAGAATGAGTCACTTGAAAATATCTTTTCCAAAACAAAATAGAAAACCTTCTAGAATCTACTAGAAGTCATTAACCCAAATCAAACCCGAATCTTGATTAATCTTTACTAAACATGTTGCATTAGTTATCATATCATGTTACAATATTATATATCACATATATAATATTTATTGTAACCAAATAAAAATAATACAATTAACATATATCGCATATATATCAATGTATTACCCGAGTGAGAAAAAGAATCTTTTAGTGAGCTAATATTAGTTAATGTAATTTAATATATCATATATATTATTATACATTAAATTATCGAATCAACACTTGATCCGACAATCCGGCTATATCGCATATAACCGACTAATATTAATCCGTACCGATTCATCGAATCAACACTTGATCCGATGACCCGGCTGATATCAAATATCGCGAGAACATAATACGGTATCACATATCGCATTATCCTCGGTCCCGCACATATCACATATGTGCTCCTACTCCGTTTTGCCTGAGCCAAGAAACCTCTGTGTAGGGCTCTAAAGAATCGTCAATACGCCGGCAGTAGGTGATGATCATATCAAACACCCACAAGCTGCAAGCGGTCAGCTAAACATAACAGCTACCCAGGTATTGAGCGCTCAGAAGATCAACAAGCAAGCCTGTAACTTCTCCCGTGAATCCAAACAGTAACACTCCCGTACAGTCCGGTCTCGTCGTCTGATATGTCGCATATCTCGCCTAGGGGTGGTAAACGTCAGACCCCAGTAGCTCGATAAGTCGTGTCGATATGAGGTCTATAACAGTTTGAGAAACTACTGATAACACTTACCAGTAAATCTCAGCAACCCTGGCCAGGGATTTCCGGTTATAGCCAATCGAACACAGCACAACATCAACTCCCTATACCGGGAGAGACGAATCCCCTCCTATCGCTCATTGCCTCCATGTGATTCGGGACTGTACCCAAAAACCACCTTTTTGCACGCCCTCTTGGACGTGGTATGATGGAAATCAAAGTACAGTGGGAATCACACAAGACTCTATGACGATCTCGGGTCGACAGACTACTCTGTACCAGTGTCACCGGAGAACTGCCATTTGACGTATGGTATAATACTATCTGGGAGTTCTCGGCGAGTCCGTCCAGTGTACCCAGTCTCCACTGAGCACCCGTACACCATCCTTGATGTCAAACATCGATGGATATGGGATCATCCATCGCCCATCATATGGGTCAAGATGCGTATACGCTAGTCTACTCTGGTGCATCGATGCCCTGTCTCGATACACCCTCGACTAGGAACAGTTATAGGATGTACTCGCCGACTACCGTGGCCCCACTAGTATGATCTCATCATAGTCCCAGTAGTCGAGTACATATCCTAAGGGCTTTATCAACATGTGACATAAAGACAATCAGAGTACATGTTAAGATAAAGTACAACCAGATTGCATACTATCATGTCGAGCAAGAAAGTCCTCCCTATATATGTCCTAGCATCAACTACAATATACATCGTATGTACAGTAATGGCTTCTAGGGCATACATATAACTAACAAAGAGTTCCAAGCTAGATACCGTGACATACTAAACGATAAAGGCAGGATACATCGCTACTTAAGATGCTACCAAAGAGGCTGTTTGGGTTTATATTAGTTCATGAGATGAACTTCATTCCTACCATTGTGAGATAATGGATTTGTGGCTTATGCCAAGGAACGCCCGTCCCATCAGTGATCCAGACATATTCTAAGGCAGTATCACTTGATCATGGGGATGGTTGATCTCCAGGGTGATCGAGGTTAGGAGAACAGACTCAGAGGACAACACGGCGGATCCACTCACAAAGGCCTTTTCCCAGAGCGAGACTATTATGGGATGGTTGAGTATGAGATACTACAACCACTGCTATCAGATGACCCTAGTGCAAGTGGGAGATTGTTAGTTATATGTATGCCCTAGAGGCCATTACTGTACATAGGATGTGTATTGTAGTGGATGCTGGGACATATATAGGGAGGACTTTCTTGCTCGACATGATAATACGCTATCTGGTTACTCTTTACCTTAACGTGTATACTGTTTGTCTCTCTGTTACATGTTGGTAAAGCCCTTAGGATGTGTACTTGACTACCTAGACTATGATGCAGATCATACTAGTAGGGACATGGTAGTGCATAAGTACATCCTTCAAGGTCCCTAGTCGTGGGTGTATCGAGACGGGGCATCGATATACTGTAAGTGCACGGCGGCGCCCCGGCCGTCAATCCGACGCCGGAATGCGGAAGCGGTGAATAACTTAAATTTTTGCGGACTTAGCAAACCGGCACCACCGCGCACTATAACCGGATCGAACCATTAACTAGTCTAAGCTACTAACAAGATGGGTTAGAGATATACCGACGATCCAAGTCCTCCGGTCTTCATCTCCAATCCGATCTCCTCACGGGATCTCCGTCCGTCTCATCCTCGTCGCCGGAAGTGCACCACGTTGCCTACATCGTTTACGGGCTCCCACCTCAATGCCGAGGCAACTCGGGCACGAAGCCGGCTACTCGACGTGCCCAAGGTTCGTTGTAGAATATGTAATAGAACTTGTGTCTCCTTATGGGGTAGTGGAGATGCCATTTTGGTGGAGGGATGATACAAGCTTTTTGGAGGAGAAGCTAATATGATTTTTGCCAAGCCAAAAGAGTGTAAATCCCTACACTAGAATTTTGGACAGCCCTTGAGGGGAGAGGCCGGCCATGCAAGTGAGGGGTGAGTCAAAAAGGAGAGAGACCCTCAACTCAAGAGAGTGAATCAAGAGAATAAGCAAGTGAAAGGCTATCATCAAAAGAAATGATCACAAGCCTAAACTAACACTCCAACAACCTCATCATCAACAACCATGATGACAAAGGAAAAACCAACACTCCACCTCAACCATCACCTCACCAAGTCAAGCAATCATGAAAAAGGAAAGTCAAGTGATGGTGCTCATCATGAAAACCATCATGATGCAACAAGATGCAAAGAACCCCCTCCACTAATGCTTATTTGCAACAATGCAAATAAGCCCTCCTCCACCAATCTTCGGCCAATGAACGGAACAATGGAAATCGGCCGAAACGGAAAGCAAACTGGCAACTCCAGAAAAATTGTCCCGTAATAAATTACAGAAAAATCCCGATACTGTGCATACACACCCGCATTTGTATTCCGACCGAAATACAAATGCAATGAGACAAAATCTACACTGTACTATACTAGAATCCGGCTTATACCAAAACCGGATAGTAATATCTGTTCGATCCTGATCCGTGCAATACCGCACGTATCTGATCGAACCCTGCCATATAACCATACGGCCTATAGTACAGACTGTCCGATCCTGATCCGTGCAATACCGCACGTATCTGATCCGACCTTGCCATATCTCCATACGGCCTCTACAACCTTTCGCCCGAAAGCTGAGTAACTGTAAATGTGGTGGACTCTAAAGACTCGTCAATACTATGGCTGTGGATTTAACCACTAGCACGTCAGAGGTATATGCCAATACGTGACGGGCCACCAGCTATTGACCAAAAGGGACGTCGATGAGGAAGCTCACCCCGACACCCAACTGAGCCTGTCAGTGAAAATATCCGTGCAGTCCGGTCCGTTCGTCTATGAGCATCGCATGGCGGGCCTAGGGGGTTGGTAAAAGTCAGACCCCCAAAAGCGGTACAAGTCGTATCGGAGTGTAGCCCAGAACACCCTGAGATACTACTGGAATACCTACCAGTAAATCTCCTTGCCTTGGCCAAGGACTTTGTGTAATGGCTCTCCTAGACACAGCACGACCTCACCCCCAATACCGGGAGAGACGAACCCCTGAAGATACGCTCACTGCCTCCATGTGGCTCGGGACTGTACCCAACTAAAACCTGTTTGCACGACTCCTTTGAGCCGTGGTAGGGTAGTAATCAAAGTACAGTGGGAACTCACACGAGACAAATGACGATCCCCAGGTCGATGAACTAACCTGCACACATGTCACCAGGGAACTGCCATCTGACGTCTGGTATATGACCAACTAGCATGTTCCCGGCGAGTCCTGTCCGGTGTACTCATAACCCAATGAGCACCTGTATACATCTTAGGTGATCCAACTGACACCAGTGGCTTGTGAGACCGGCCACCGCCCCTCGTCGGGGTCTCGACTGTATACACTAGTCTACTAATGGAGTATCGATGCCCGGTCTCGAAACTCCCACGACTAGGGACCTTTTAAGGATATGCTTGTAGACCCCCAGCTCCCACTTATATGATCGCCCTCATACTGCTGGTGGTCAAGCAAGAATCCTAGGGGCTCTATCAACGTGTAATAGCGACGTGTCAGGTCACCTAAAACAGTACACGATGATAAAGGTAAACCAGATAGCATACTATCATCTCGAGTAAGACTGTCCTACCGGATAGGTCCTCCCTCAATCATTACAATCACGTACCTGTGACCTAATAATTGACTCTGAGGGCACTATCTCCAACAATCTCCCACTTGCACTCAAGGCTAATTATTGCGATGACGCATACTCACAGCCCGTGTGATACCGAACATCCAACTCCTCTACTAGTCAGTCTCACAAAGCTCGTTTGCGGAACTATTGCGTTCAAGGAATAGCCTTAGTGAGTGGATCCGCTTAGTTGTTTCTTTCTATGTCTCTCTATATCTCAAGTTCGTGGAGAAAGCCATCTCCCGAAAAAAGAGCAATACCTGTCTTAGAATGTGTCTGGATGTCTGATGGGATATAGCTCATAAATGAGCTCCAAATCCAAACTTCTTAGACTGTATCGTCAACTGAACTTAATCAGTATCCTGCGCCATGCCACCCTCAGTATTGCCTTGGACCACCTATCCAAAATACTGCCCCTCATCAGAAGGAAAACTATAGCTCTGACAACCTCCTTGTCGTCCATGTCACCTTGGAAGCCTGGAATGATAACTGTTTCCTGAATGAGGCTGTCGTTATCATCTCCCTAGAACATCCACTTATGTTCTAAAACTGCTTCCGACTGTTTCTCCAGGATTGGATTAATGTCAACTTATTGCATCTAGTGCAAGAACAACATCTGGTGTGGTACTTGACATCTCACGATTGACTCAATTGCCTGAGCAAGTGATCTGCCAATCATGCCCGTCCCTCTCCCCTTTAGTCTGTAAGACACCTTTGGAGAGGGTGACTCCATTACCTGCAGGTACACTACCGTGCCAGGAGTCGTCCATCCTAAATACTCTTAGAACGCTGTCAAGTACCCTGATTGGGAAACCACCCAAATCTAGATCTAAGACCATAGATCTAGTAACCAGTATGTCTGATATAAAATCCATTTCCTTTGTGGAGAAACCACTGTGTGACGACCAAAGTATAACCGATCGTAGTGTAGGAGTTTCTTTTCCTACTTTGTGTATGTCATCCAAATACCATGACATCACACCCTACTACCTTCTCAACAGATCCATCCCCTATTCTGATGAAGTCAAACCCATGACTGTCACGTCAGAAATAGATGATCTATCTCCGCTACATCTGCTTTAGTCTATAAATAGACATAAGCTACCTGTCCACCAATGCTTCCGCTGCTCCCACTGACTACGACAACCCTCTGGCAGAGTCATATACACGTGCACTTCCAAAACTAGTTTAGAACGACGCTATACTCATCCTCCCGCCGGGTCTCGCAGCCTGGAACAACAGCAATGGTAATTGTGGGTAAATAAGAACTTCCCTGTCACCGTCCTTGAGGCTACCGGAGTACCTCTCGGGTGCCTGAAGTTACCCACCTTATCTGCGGAGTGGCCAATGGAATGTCAATCCAGATTGAATCTTTAGGTTCCTTATCAAATCTTCAGTAATCGTTTGTGGTTCTGGAATCACTTCCAGTTCTACCATACTCCCACTACTGTTTTTCTGAAAAAAAAACATTTTTAATAAAACTGTGGCGAGTCTAGAACAATATTGCTATCGTTCATCCAGATGGTAGAAAGTCAACCCTCGTCATAGCCTGGGTCAACCCACAAACAGCCATTACAGAAACGTGCCTAGAGTTATCCAGTGTCTGGTTTTAATCATAAACCGGACAACTCCCCGTACCTTAACATCGTTAAG
The DNA here is from genome assembly GCA_030015575.1 of Agapanthus africanus. NCBI lineage: Eukaryota > Viridiplantae > Streptophyta > Magnoliopsida > Asparagales > Amaryllidaceae > Agapanthus > Agapanthus africanus. The sequence continues at coordinate 671,109,101 of CM057338.1, forward strand.
ATATGAACTGTTCTATATCCAATATAAAACAGAGGCACTGATTTAATTGAACCAGATTCAAATCATGCAGCTGTCCCCAGCGCATGTCAACTAAATGGAAGGAGGCCGATCAGCGTTACTCAACTTAGGAATACTTCCAATTATGAGTAACCTGAAAGAGAAGCAAGATCTCTTTATCATTACTATCAACTGAATACCACAAGTATCTACATCTTCGATCTCTTTGAAGAATCCCGATACTTGCTACACCTGGTTCTCTACTTTATTCAAATACCTGTAACTTCTCAAAATTCGGACCCTGTGTTTCCACGAAACACCGGTCTAAAATACTAGAGAAGTCATAAGTAAACCGAATATAGTACGAGGACCTACCCCTCTGTCGTTATGGACCCTGGACAACATACAATACTCTGTATACGTCCCTTGAGTCTGATAACTCATTCATTGTGTGTCGTAGGTTGAAAACTGTACCTTTGGTTATGAAGAATTACACCGTTGTTTAATGCTCCTTACCCAACCATCCACTGATATAGGTAAATGTCGTAGACATAATTTCATAAAGGTATATCTCACTCTATGAAAATAGACGTACAGATATATCAATTTGAAATTGGTGCATAACAGCGGATATTCAAAACCAAATATTTGCCAACCAGCAAACAGCCCAGGTGATTTCCTCAAATATCACCGATTACAACGAATCCCGATATAATGAGGATGATCACCCAATTCCCAATAACTTACTCCCACTCATCATCTGTAAAACTATACAGATGTGAGAATCGTACCTGGTAAATACATACCCTGGAGTAAGTATCTAATCGGGAAATCAGTTCTCTTTTAACATTACACAGTGAAACTGAAACATTGAAATGTTTCGTTGGGGTATCCTGGTATTCCTAGTAATGCCTCATCCATTATCCAAATTCACAACTGTAACCGTATAATTCTTTGCCACCTCTCCAAATCCCTTCATATGTCTTTAGTCATTACCTTCTGTACACCCCTTTAGGCCAAATGGTTTTCTTCCTTCCCTACCGTTCGGCACCAGCCTATGGTTTGGAAGAAGACTATCCAAAAAGCATAAAGGGTGTACTGTCCTAATCCTAGGAGCACTCGCAACGCGAGAGAAGGTGAAGATAAAAGACACCTGAATGTACTTTATTCCTATTTCTCCTGGACCAGAATCCATCCCCGAACTGGAACAAGTTCCATTCGAGTTCGTATATAACCATACGATGGTGTATCCAAATAAACTGTGGATCTTCGTAGTGATACGGAGTGTCCTGGAGAAATACAAAGGTGATGTGGGAGTGGTAACGAAATATTTGGTTTGGTCGTGAATATCTGTTGCAATTTACTTTGCCCTCTAACTAATCCCTTGCTTTGTCTGAACTTAATACCTTCTGCACACCATCGTTATGCTAATTGGTTTTCTTCATTCCCTACCGGTCGGCACCAGCCTAAGGTTTGGAAGAAGACTATCCAATTTGCGCAATAGGTGTACTACTCCTAAACCAAGGAGTACTCGCAACCTGAGAGAGGGTGAAAAGAAAAGACAACTGAATAATCCTATCCGTTTTCTCCAGAACCAGAAACCATCCTCGAATTCCTTCGAGTTCGTATCTAACCATACGATGGTTTTGTCCAATGGAAGTGGACGTTCGTAGTAATACGGGGTGTCCTGGAGAAAAGGGTAAAAGTAGGAGTGGCAATGAGGTTCGCAACTCAGTCAATCCAAAAGCCAGTGTTAAGTAGGTTCGGTCAACTTGGTCACTGAGTCATAGTCTAGGGTCGGGTCAATGGTCGCTGCCAAAGAGAGAGAGAGAAAAGAAACACTCAGCGTGCACTCTAACCTAGATCAGAATGGTTACCAATTTATCTAATCTGGAGTCCTCCCACTGTACCTCAAATTCTTCTCCAAACCTGAAAGAAGAATTAGTCGGGGTCACCCGAGGAGTAAACTAACTCATCAGTGGGAATCGGGATCCAACTCTCATCGCATGACAACGTGACGGAATCCGCTCACGGTATCACACTCCAGAAGGTATGCGCATATCTGGCAAGTTTCAGTACTTTTGAAACTCCCGATGTGATTTCTGCCCCATGCTCTTATGACCTTGACTAAGGCCAACAAATCATAAGTCACATGTCAAGTTCTACCCGTCATTGTCCAGGTTAATTTGAATCCACCCGTACAAGCCCTTGACTAAGGCCAACAAGGCTATACGACTGTCCCAAACCAACGCATCTATCTATGCAGCATATGAATACCCAATAGCTACCAAACACTGTGCCTTGACTAAGGCCAACAAACACAGCTTGAATACTATTGACTACCCATATGAAACGACGGAGGGCTACGAATGGTTTCTGGCGAAAACCTTTAACGTAATGAACTTGATATCGTCGAAGGAACGGATAGCTTTTTGAAAATATAGTGACGAAAACCGTTGCTAAAGAGGTCACTCCCGGTGAAGGGATCTCGGCTCTTTCCCCGTAGAATGGGGTGCAGGATATTCCAAATGAATACCACGGTGCAAAGCAAAAGTAATCGGCTATAGTGAAGTTAATGCCCTGACGCAAACTTATTGTCCAAGGGGTCACTCCCGGTGAAGGGATCTCGGCCCTTGCCTCGTCGACTGAGGAGCAGGATATTCTAATGAATACCACGATGCAAAACAAAAGTAAACGTCCTTGCAATAACAGCTTTTTGAAAAAGTGTTCCAACAACATCAGATTAGGTTTGTTTTTAACTTTGCATTGATCCGAATCAATGCAGTCCCATCAATTGATCACACCAAAAAGAACGAAAATATACTGATGTACGTATATGCCATCCGCATTCGCCACTGGGTCCCGTCATTACCCGTTAGGTTAGCTAACTAACGACAGAGCGGGGACTGGACTAGCGCGGATGCAAAACATATACAACATCTACTAATATATATACCAATATATTATATTTCGCTCAAGGCGTGAAAGAAATGCAACATCACAGAAATGTACAGCATCACAGAAACAATACAGATATCTGGGATCCCCGGGTTTCACACAGCCGCTGAAACCCGACGTTCCCCTGGTCGTGTGGATAGCCTGTGCAATGAAATCCTAGACCCCTACGGGCGCGGCAAGTCACCCGCCAAAACCTGAAGCGAGGCAGCCCCCTTCAGCGCCGTGAATGGACCACCCAGCACTTCACGGAATCCGGCAACTTGGGCACCCCTCCTGGGTCAACCTGTACCCCCTACGAGTGCGGCGAATAGCCCGCCAATCCTAGAGTGAAGCCCCCTCCGTCTCAATGCCATGAGATGCGGGCTTGTTGCCCTCCAGAACCCGGCTATCCGTGCACCCCTCCGCGGGGCAATCCTAATACAGAAAGTAAAATATACATACACCGGGTACATCGACCGCAACCAGGTCGTGCCCCAAAATAATAATACAATCAGGCAGTGACGGCAGTCCACATGTCGGACGCTCGCCCCGCAATATCAAATGTACATAATACAACAGCACAGTACTAGCATTGCATCCAGGCTATCCCCACGACCGATCCGCAACATCACAGCAAATACATAGAACATCAACGTGAAAGTCACGTTCGCAAATCCGTCTAACCGGGCTATAGCAGTTAGACCGGATTTACCGATCGAGTGACATTCACGGTCGCAGATATAATGTAAATACTGTGAAAAATGTGTTTAAAATATCCGATTGATCAAACTTTAACAAGTGGGCCCACAAAGAATACTGTAGCAGTCACAGAAATAATTGGCCCAATTTTAATATTCCAAAACCCATACTTTAAGCCCAGAAAACTACTGAAGAAATTTGATGCAGGGATCAGAACAGTAAGCGGCGGAAGGGCGGCGCTTAAGGAAGGTCAGGCCGCGCTTCCGCGCTTGTACTGTTGACTGACACTCTCGAATTTTCTCAGTAGCCTTGAAATCTCCAGTACATTAATATTTTACAACCTGAAAAAATTTTCGAGACAAAAAATTTTCAACAGAAAACTGATGCGACAAAATACGGGTTTTTGGACTTTTTGATCGATCGGAAATGCAAACACATTACACAAAGCTAGACTAAGTTAATGGCGAGGCTCTGATACCACTGTAAGTGCACGGCGGCGCCCCGGCCGTCAATCCGACGCCGGAATGCGGAAGCGGTGAATAACTTAAATTTTTGCGGACTTAGCAAACCGGCACCACCGCGCACTATAACCGGATCGAACCATTAACTAGTCTAAGCTACTAACAAGATGGGTTAGAGATATACCGACGATCCAAGTCCTCCGGTCTTCATCTCCAATCCGATCTCCTCGCGGGATCTCCGTCTGTCTCATCCTCGTCGCCGGAAGTGCACCACGTTGCCTACATCGTTTACGGGCTCCCACCTCAATGCCGAGGCAACTCGGGCACGAAGCCGGCTACTCGACGTGCCCAAGGTTCGTTGTAGAATATGTAATAGAACTTGTGTCTCCTTATGGGGTAGTGGAGATGCCATTTTGGTGGAGGGATGATACAACCTTTTTGGAGGAGAAGCTAATATGATTTTTGCCAAGCCAAAAGAGTGTAAATCCCTACACTAGAATTTTGGACAGCCCTTGAGGGGAGAGGCCGGCCATGCAAGTGAGGGGTGAGTCAAAAAGGAGAGAGACCCTCAACTCAAGAGAGTGAATCAAGAGAATAAGCAAGTGAAAGGCTATCATCAAAAGAAATGATCACAAGCCTAAACTAACACTCCAACAACCTCATCATCAACAACCATGATGACAAAGGAAAAACCAACACTCCACCTCAACCATCACCTCACCAAGTCAAGCAATCATGAAAAAGGAAAGTCAAGTGATGGTGCTCATCATGAAAACCATCATGATGCAACAAGATGCAAAGAACCCCCTCCACTAATGCTTATTTGCAACAATGCAAATAAGCCCTCCTCCACCAATCTTCGGCCAATGAACGGAACAATGGAAATCGGCCGAAACGGAAAGCAAACTGGCAACTCCAGAAAAATGGTCCCGTAATAAATTACAGAAAAACCCCGATACTGTGCATACACACCCGCATTTGTATTCCGACCGAAATACAAATGCAATGAGACAAAATCTACACTGTATTATACTAGAATCCGGCTTATACCAAAACCGGATAGTAATATCTGTTCGATCCTGATCCGTGCAATACCGCACGTATCTGATCGAACCCTGCCATATAACCATACGGCCTATAGTACAGACTGTCCGATCCTGATCCGTGCAATACCGCACGTATCTGATCCGACCTTGCCATATCTCCATACGGCCTCTACAACCTTTCGCCCGAAAGCTGAGTAACTGTAAATGTGGTGGACTCTAAAGACTCGTCAATACTATGGCTGTGGATTTAACCACTAGCACGTCAGAGGTATATGCCAATACGTGACGGGCCACCAGCTATTGACCAAAAGGGACGTCGATGAGGAAGCTCACCCCGACACCCAACTGAGCCTGTCAGTGACAATATCCGTGCAGTCCGGTCCGTTCGTCTATGAGCATCGCATGGCGGGCCTAGGGGGTTGGTAAAAGTCAGACCCCCAAAAGCGGTACAAGTCGTATCGGAGTGTAGCCCAGAACACCCTGAGATACTACTGGAATACCTACCAGTAAATCTCCTTGCCTTGGCCAAGGACTTTGTGTAATGGCTCTCCTAGACACAGCACGACCTCACCCCCAATACCGGGAGAGACGAACCCCTGAAGATACGCTCACTGCCTCCATGTGGCTCGGGACTGTACCCAACTAAAACCTGTTTGCACGACTCCTTTGAGCCGTGGTAGGGTAGTAATCAAAGTACAGTGGGAACTCACACGAGACAAATGACGATCCCCAGGTCGATGAACTAACCTGCACACATGTCACCAGGGAACTGCCATCTGACGTCTGGTATATGACCAACTAGCATGTTCCCGGCGAGTCCTGTCCGGTGTACTCATAACCCAATGAGCACCTGTATACATCTTAGGTGATCCAACTGACACCAGTGGCTTGTGAGACCGGCCACCGCCCCTCGTCGGGGTCTCGACTGTATACACTAGTCTACTAATGGAGTATCGATGCCCGGTCTCGAAACTCCCACGACTAGGGACCTTTTAAGGATATGCTTGTAGACCCCCAGCTCCCACTTATATGATCGCCCTCATACTGCTGGTGGTCAAGCAAGAATCCTAGGGGCTCTATCAACGTGTAATAGCGACGTGTCAGGTCACCTAAAACAGTACACGATGATAAAGGTAAACCAGATAGCATACTATCATCTCGAGTAAGACTGTCCTACCGGATAGGTCCTCCCTCAATCATTACAATCACGTACCTGTGACCTAATAATTGACTCTGAGGGCACTATCTCCAACATATACCAGAGTAGACTAGCGTATACCTTCTCGACCCATACAGATGGGCGATGGATGATCCCATATCAATTGGTGTTTGACATCAGAGATGATATACGGGTGCTCAGTGAAGATTGGGTACACTGGACGGACTCGCCGAGAACTCCCAGATGGTATTATACCTTACGTCAGATGGCAGTTCTCTGGTGACACTGGTACAGAGTAGTCTGTTGACCCGAGATCGTCATAGAGTCTTGTGTGGTTCCCACTGTGCTTTGATTTCGATCTTACCACGTCCAAGAGGGCATGCAAAACGGCGGTTTTTGGGTACAGTCCCGAATCACATGGAGGCAATGAGCGATAGGAGGGGATTCGTCTCTCCCGGTATAGGGAGTTGATGTTGCGCTCTGTTCGATTGGCTATAACCGGAAATCCCTGGCCAGGGTTGCTGAGATTTACTGGTAAGTGTTACCAGTAGTTTCTCGAACTGTTATAGACCTCATATCGACACGACTTATCGAGCTATTGGGGTCTGACGTTTACCACCACTAGACGAGATATGCGACATATCAGACGATCAGACCGGACTGTACGGTAAGTGTTACAGGTTGGATTCACAGGAGTGTGAGCGGGCTTGCTCGTCGATCTTCTGATCGCTCAATACCCGGGTGGCCGTTACGTTTAGCAGACCGCTTGCGGCTTGTGGGTGTTTGATATGATCAACACCTGCTGCCGGCGTATTGACGAGTCTTTAGAGTCCTACACAGAGGTTTCCTGGCTCAAGCGAAACGAAATAGGAGCGCATATGAGATATGTGCGGGACTGAGAATAATGCGTGTATGTGATACCGTATTCTATAATCGTGATGAATGTATCGAATGGTTATATGCGATATAACCTAGTTATCGAATCGAGGGTTGATTCGGTAAGCCGATACATTGGATACTAGTCAGTTATATGCGATATGACCGGATCGTTAAATCAAGTGTTGATTTGATGATTTAATGCATAATTTTATATTTGATATATTACTTTGCATTAACTAGTATTGGTTCACTTTAAATGGATTTTCTCACTTTATGTGCACATTGTATATGTGATATACTTTTGTACACTAGTTTGTATCATGTTTGATGATGCATGCTCATTAGGGTTTGTGTAATGATTAAACCATGGTTGTGTAATGGTTAAGGATTTTCATTTTCTTTATGCTTTATTTAGTTATTCATTTTGAAAATGATAAGCATAAAGAGAAAGAATGGTGGCTTTATTTGTAGTTTAGTTGAAGCTTCATGAAACTTTGACCTAGTCCACCATTCTTGTCTCTTGCTTAACCCTAACCATCATATCTAACCATGGTCTATTCTCTACACTAAACTAAGGTTAGTATTATGATAAGTATTCATTTTTCCTTTTCATTTTAATAACTTATCATAATATTATCATCTCCTTCTTCTTCTTCTTCATGAAGAAAACCTAGACTTCATCAATGGTGACTTGATGAAATGAGTGAGAAATCCAATTCTAAAGTGAACCCACTTCCTATTTCTTCATCCTCTACCTCTTGCCAAGTAGTAGAGTGTGTTTTCTTCACAAGTTTCGAGACTTGGTGAAGTTGGAGCTTGATCTTGCGATGCCTCGACGTAGATCATCTTCGGCACGAAGCCGACGACCTTGCCCGCCCATTTCTCCGATGAAGCCGACGCTAGAGTCCGGGATTCCATTTGGACAGCGGAGAGGACTTCATCACGGAGCCGTGGAGGTGGAGGACCGGATCTACAAAGGTTGTATTTCCGTTCTTGTAGTTAAGTTGTTAACTAGTTTCATTAGACGCCTATATATCTAGTTAACGATCCGTATTAGGGTTTCTCGGCAATTGAAAAAATTTGAAATTGGCATGGTTGATGCCTTGTGAGACCTCATTATTGTGCCTAGGAAACCTACAGTTACGCCTCTGGGAAAACGAGGTTTACATTAATTAGGTTCGTGCGAAAGCACGGGTGACCTCCCTTAAAGTACCGACACTGGCCTGGCTGAAAGATTGGCGAACTTGTAGTGTGTAATTAATCCCGGCTAGTCTTTCCTTTTAGGGTTTGAAGGAAGATTTGATAATAAATAGTGGGAGCCATCCTGATTAGATAAAATAATAACCAATCTATTCTTGCAAGAGCGCACGCTGAGTGTTTTCTTCTCTCTCTCTCCAGGTAGCGACCATATCACGCCTTAATCAAGATAATAATACGGATATTTGACCGAACCCGCTTGTTATACTGAGCTGGGGAACGTTGGTCCCGCTCCAACTTATAATTGTTATAAGATAGAGCTGGAATTGGGGAATACCAGATTTCCCGTGCCGCCCAAACAAAGAAAGTGCATGTTGATGCATCTTCTTCGGGTGTGTTCATTACAAAGAACTGTTTCTCAGTATCCTCCGCATCCTGGGTATATGATACCGGATCAGGATCCCAGATATGTAATCTGTTACATAGGGCTACAGAAAGGTAGAAAAACTGAGAACGGGAGATAAGTTTCATGAGACAGAAAACGGGGCAAGTGTTGCAGCCATGTCTGTTGGTCACTGTCACCCTGTATTACCAATACATTGATTCTGAACGAATGTTATTAGATACCGAACCTGATATACAAAATCATATCTGTCTCTTGATTAGTAAAGAAACGATAAAATTTTGTATTGTTGGATAATGTTTTGAACATTTCCTATATCAAAAGTTGATCGGCTCAGGCACGTTATCTAAAAGCGTTGATGTTCTAAATCAAACTACAGTTCTTAGTATACAGAACACACACAAGAGGAAGAGTTCAGAAATGAACGAATCTTTCTTGAGGTATTATAGACTAGGTCAGATCAATGTGACCCGACTAGCTAGAGTTACATAAAGATGTATATTTAAAACAGTTTGAATTTACATCTTGTGAAACTCGACAGTCATGTCTGAAAGGTTTGTGTAGCACCCTATGAAGAGTTTTGAAGCATCACATGACCCAAAGTTTAAATTTTTATGGTGCTAAACGAACATGCAAAGGAATCGATCCTAGAAAATTAGGGTTTCGAAATATAAAGCGAACTAATCTAGGGTTTCGAGACTACAACCTTTGTAGCTCCCTTTCGCTGGACTCCTTGGTCTCTAGGGTGTTGAACGGAGGTCCTCTTGAAGTCCTCTTGTGTCCACGACGATCCACCACGGAGATCTCCGTCCAAGCTCGCAACTTCGTAAAACCGAAGAGAACACTCTAAACAAAATGGCTAAGCTTGTGTAGAATGAAGTTGTGGTTAAGTTTCTCACTTCAAAAACCTATCTTTCAGTGGTATTTGGTCACTAGAAAAAACTAGAGAGCAAAAGAGAAAGAGGAAGAAGATGGTGGCAATTTTTAACAAGAGGTAAAAAGATAACTCATGAGAAGAAAAAGAAATATATCAATATATATTTTATTTCTTCTCACTATGAACCATGGTTAAAGTGATGGAGACATTATTTAACTTGAGTTTTAAATGATAAAGAGAAGGATAACCCTAGGTTAGTGGTAGTTGAGCATGGTTAGGTCAAAGGAAGAATGTAGAAGCAAGAATGATTATCCTTTCCTTTTCATTTTCTTTTAAATCCAAAATCAAATAATAATCCATTATATAAACCATGGTGTGAGTCTTATATTGCCACCATTTCCATATGCTAACAACCATGATGGATGAGTGTATGTATGTGTGCATGTATGCACATCCACATGTGCATGAAACTAGCATGAAAGAAAGAAAGAAAAGCACACATGCATGCACACATCCATCATCCAAGAAAAGGTTTTAAGTGAGAAAACTAATGGTTAAATGATAAATCAACACTTGATTTATCAATCCGGTCATATCTCATATGACCCCACCAAAAGCAGTTCACCCGATCAATGTTCGGTATCATATACGCACATTTCAATCGGGTGCATGCGCATATCGCATACACGCACCACAACGTTTCGCATGGACTGGGTAACTCCTTTGTGGGACTCTAAGACTCGTCAATATGCCGGCAGACGGTGATGATCATATCAAGTACCCACAAGCCGCAAGCGGTCAGCTAAACGTAACGGCCACCCGGGTATTGAGCGATCAGAAGACAACAAGCGAACCTGCTACAACTCCCGTCGAGCCATCCGGCAACACTACCGTACAGTCCGGTCTCTTCGTCAGATATGCTGCATATCGAGCCTAGGGATGGTCACGTCGACCCCAATAACTCAATAAGTCATGCCGGTGAATGGTCTATAACAGATCGAGAAACTACTATAACACTTATCAGCAAATCTCAGCAGCCCTGGCCAGGGACTTGCTGTTATAACCAGTCGGGCACAGCACAGCATCAACTCCCAATACCGGGAGAGTCGAAACCCCTCCTATCGCTCATCGTCTTCGTGTGTCTCGGGACTGTACCCAACGGCCACCTGTTTGCACGACTCAGTAGAGCCGTGGTAGTGTGGCAATCAAAGTACAGTGGGAGAACACACAAGACTCCATGACGATCTCGGGTCTACAGACTAACCTGTACCAGTGTCACCTGAGAACTGCTATCCGACGATAGATATAATTCCATATAGGAGTTCTCGGTGAGTCCGTCCAGTGTACTCAGTCACCACTGAGTACCCGTATGTGATCTTGATGTCAAACATCGATGAATGTGGGAACATCCATCGCCCATCGTATGGGTCTAATATCATATACGCTAGTCTACTCTGGTATATCAATGCCCCGTCTCGATATACCTACGACTAGGTACGTTCCAGGATATGCTTATAGACTACAGATGTCCCACTAGTATGATCTCCATCATAATCAGAGTAGTCAAGCCGATATCCTCAGGGCTTTATCAGCATGTATGAATGAATAAAAGCATGATCAAATCAACATGTCAGATAAAGAAGAACCAGATAGCATACTATCATGTCGAGCAAGAATGCAAACTGAATATATATACATGTATAGATACATCCACTATCACATAATGGCCTCTAGGGCATACATATATCCAACAATCTCCCACTTGCACTAAGGCCAGTTATTGGCGAATCTCATACCCAACATCTCAAAAAGTCGCTCATGCTGTGGCTGAGGGAGGGCCTTGGTGAGTGGATCCGCGGCGTTGTTCTTTATATCTACTCTCTTAATCTCGATCTCGCGGTGATCTACAATCTCCCGGATCAAATGAATGCGCCTCAGATATGTCTGGACCGCTGATGGGATCTGGGCTCCTTGGCTAACGCCATCGCCCCATTATTGTCACAATACAAAGGTATTGGATCAATAATGGTTGGAACTACTCCTAGCTCCGAGACGAACTTCTTCATCCAGACAGCTTCCTTGGCGGCATCATTTGCAGCAATGTACTCAGCTTCCATCGTAGAGTCTGCAACGGTATCTTGTTTGGAACTCTTCCAACTTACCGCCCCTCCATTGAGGGTAAATACAAACCCTGAGATAGATTTGCTGTCATCCTTATCGCTCTGGAAGCTCGAATCGGTAAAGGCCTCCATTTGGAGATCTGTATTACCATACACCAAGAACAATTCTTTAGTCCTTCATAAGTACTTAAGAATGTTCTTCCCAGCTGTCCAGTGGTTCTCCTCTGGGTTGGATTGATACCTGCTTACAACACTAAGTGCATAAGCTACATCTGGGCGTGTACATAACATCGCATACATTATAGACCCTACTGCCGAAGCATAAGGTATAATGCTCATGCGAGCTCTCTCTTCATCGGTCTTTGGACAAGAATCCTTGGAGAGAGTGACTCCATGGCAAGCGGGTAAGGCACCCCGCTTGGAGTCTTCCATACTAAACCTCTTTAGGATGGTGTTGATGTACCTGGTTTGGGACAATCCCAATAACTTTTTGGATCTATCCCTATTGATCCTTATGCCCAGGATGTATGTAGCATTACCCAGGTCCTTCATGAAGAACCTTAGTGATAAGAATGATTTGACCGACTGTAGCATAGGAATATCATTTCCTATCAGAAGAATGTCATCCACGTACAATACGAGGAATGTGACAGTTCTTCCTACAGCCTTCTTATAAACAAAAGGTTCATCTGGATTTTTGATGAAATCAAACTCTTTGATAACATCATCGAAACAGATGTTCCAACTCCGAGATGCCTGCTTTAACCCATATATGGATTTAAGCAGCCTGCACACTTTCTCGCTGCTCCCACTGTCAATGAAGCCCTCTGGCTGATCCATATAAACGCATTCTTCTAAATCTCCATTTAGAAATGCTGTTTTAACGTCCGTCTGCCAGATTTCATAGTCGTGGTGAGCAGCAATAGCAAGTAGGATCCGAATGGATTTAAGCATGGCTACGGGCGAAAAAGTCTCGTCATAGACCAAACCTGGTCTTTGACGAAAACCTTTCGCCACAAGTCTTGCCTTATAGGTCTCTACCTGCCCATCCACACCAATCTTTCTTTTAAAGATCCATTTGCACCCTACAGGTTTTACCCCAGGGGGTACAACGTCCAAAGTCCATACTTTGTTGGTGTACATAGACTCCATTTCGGATCTCATGGCATCCAACCACTTCACAGAGTCACCACTCGTGATAGCTTGCTGAAAACTGGTAGGATCATCATCATCCATGATACAATCTTCGCTGTCACCATCAATGAGGAAACCGTAGTACCTCTCCGGTAGGCGAGAAGTCCTACCAGACCTTCGGAGTGGCCGAGGTTCCTCTGTTTCTGTTGCAACAGCCGGATCAACCAAATCGTCATTTGTAGTTTGTGTCTCTAGAACCTCTTCTAGATCTACCACCTTGCCATCATTTTTATCTGTGAAAAACTCTTTTTCCAAGAATGTGGCATACTGGGAAACAAACACCTTTTGTTCCTCTTTGTGGTAGAACAGATATCCATAAGAATTCTTTGGATATCCCACAAAGTTACACATGACTGACCGTGTCTCGAGTTTGTCCGGATTCTGCTTTTTAACATAGGCCGGGCAACCCCAAATCTTAATTCTCTTAAGAGATGGTCTCTTCCCATTCCATATCTCATATGGCGTGGTAGACACGGCTTTGGTTGGAACCCTGTTCAGCAGAAACGCTGCAGTCTCTAATGCATGCCCCCAAAATGAGACTGGTAACTCAGCGTCACTCATCATAGACCGGACCATATCTAATAGGGTCATATTCCGTCGTTCTGACACACCGTTGTGCCGTGGTGTGTAAGGAGGAGTGAGCTGAGAGAGAATCCCATTCTCTTTTAGGAAGTTTGCAAATTCTGTACTGAGATACTCACCACCTCGATCTGATCGAAGCATCTTAATACTCAAGCCGGTTTGTTTTTCTACTTCTTGTTTATATTCAATGAATTTCTCGAAAGCGTCGGACTTGTGCTTTAATAAAAATACATGACCGAATCTTGAGAAGTCGTCAGTGAATGTAATGAAGTATGAAAAACCGTCTCTAGCCTGTGTAGACATTGGCCAACATACATCACTATGTATGAGGCCAAGGAGCTGAGTAGCTCTTTCTCCGTGTCCGGTAAACGGAGTTTTGGTCATTTTACCCTTGATACAAGACTGGAAAGTCGCATAAGATTTATATTCAAAAGAGTTTAAATATCCATCTTTATGTAACTTGTTTAGTCTTGTTTCGTTAATATGACCAAGTCTACAATGCCAAAGAAAAGCTTCATTTAATTCTGAAAGTTTTCATTTATTAGTGTGTTGTATATTGAAAACTGTGTGTTGATTTGGGACAAATATTCCGTTATTAAGCGTACCATACCCAACCAACATTTGATTCAGGTGAATGTTCATAACTTTGTTCTGCAACACAAAATTATATCCTTCATTGTCCAACAAAGAAACGGATATTATATTACATAGCATACTTGGTACAAAATAACATGGATTCAAAATCAAAATACATCCAGATGGCAACCCCAAGTGATACTCTCCCACTGCGACTGTATGTACATTGGAACCATTTCCAACGCGGAGAGTATGGTCACCTGTCTTCAAAACCTTGCTATTTCTCAGCCGCTGCATAGAATTGCAAATGTGAGAACCTGAACCGGTATCCAATACCCAGGAAGCAGAGTTTATAGAAAAACAGTTTTCAGTCACAAACGCACCTGAAGCAGAAGCATCACCATGCTTCTTCTTGAGACTTAGGTACTCCGTGCAATTGCGCTTCCAATGTCCTGTCTTGTGGCAATGAAAACACTCGCCTTTCCCCGGGTCTCCAGCTTTGGACTTTCCCTTTGCCTTCACCTTTTTAACTCCGCCCTTAGGATTAGTGGGTTTCTTCTTTTTCTTTCCCTTGGCCTTGGCTTTCGGGAAAGAAGAGGAAGACTGTCCAATAGTCATAACGGGAGTTTTTGCTAACTTCATAGTGCTCTCTGCACTCCTTAACATATTAAGGAGTTCAGGGAGGTCCTTCTCCATGCCATGCATGTTGAAGTTCACTATGAACTGAGCAAAGGTGGAGGGGAGGGACTGCAGAATAATATCTATATATTGTTCATTGTCCATCGTCCATCCAAGGTCCTCAAGCTCTTCTATAAGAGCTATCATCTTCAGAACATGGTTTCCTACTGGTGTGCCAGGGGCCATTCGCATCTGAAACAATTTCTTTGATGCTTCGTATCGTAATACGCGGGATTGCTCCCCATACAGCTCCTTTGTATGGAGCAATATACCGTGAATGTCCATGTCCTCATGCTGCTTTTGATGTGTGTTATCCATCGATGCAAGCGCGAGGCATGTGGCCGTGGCACAGTCAGCGTCCCATGTCTTGCGGACTTCAGTGTCCGCAACTGAGGATTTTGGACCAGGGACGGACGGGGCTGAAGCCGTGAGGACGTATGATACTTTATCATAAGTCAAGGCGATTTTCAGATTCCTCAGCCAGTCTTTATAGTTGGTCCCATTCAGTTTGTTTTTATCTAGTAAAAGCTTGAGTCCAGTCAGGGGTATCTGCCATTAAGAGAGAGAAAAGAATACACTCAGCGAAAGCTCTTGCACAGATTAGATTGGTTTATTATCTTGTCTAATCGATGTTTCCCACTGCTTTTTATCAAGTTTTTCTTTCAAACCTTTAAAAGAAAAACTAGCCAGGATTAATTACAGTCTACAACTTCGCTAACCGTTCAGCCAGGCCAGTGTCGGTACTTTGAGGGAGGTTCCCCGTGCTTTCGCACGGACCTAATTAGAGTAAACCTCGTTTTCCCAGAGGCGGAGCCCCGTTAACACCTTTCTAGACACCTAATGAGTTAGCTAATTGTAAACTGTAAAACTCTCCTAGGAGCAACTATTGCCCACAGTGGGATCGGGATCCAACCATCACATGGAAGGTATGCAATCTCATTGCAAATTTCAACACTTGAAATTCCCGATGTAATTTTTACCCCTAGTACTTATGACCTTAACTATAGTCAACAAATCATAAGTACCAGTCAAGTTCTACCCGTCATTACTTGATCAATTAGACCCACCCATATGACCCTTAACTATGGTCAACAAAGTCGCATGAATGTCCTAATTAATCTGCATCATATGCAGTGTAGGAAGACATCACTTAGCTGCCGTACACTACGCCTTAACTAAAGTCAACAAACGTAGCACGAATACTAAGTACTCTACTTCCTAAAATGACGGAGGGTTGCGAATGATTTTTGAGAAAATCTTTAACGCTTTGAACTTGATATCGTTATAGAATCAAACAGTTTTCAAAAGGAGTGGCTTAAGCTCCGCAGTTTTAAAATGTAGCTTTTTCATAAATAGCCGAGTAGTTTTTAAATCCGATTCTACAACATCTTTTTAGGTTTATTTTCTTTACATTAATCACATTAATGTAATCCCATCATTAAAGTCCTTAAGCCAATCACAGAAAAGAAACGAAAATAACACGTACGCTTTTGCCATCCGCATTCGCCGCAATATTCCGTTATGCACCGTTAGGTTACTTAACTAACGGCATACCGGGACGGGACTAGCGCGGGTGTAAAACATAAGCAACGTCTACTATATATCATATATATAATATGTCATTCGTCTCAGATATCACAGAACACAGGCAGCAGAAACATAGATATAACGTGGGATATCCTAGGACGTCTGTATTTAGTATTTAGCCAGAATAGAAAATACGGATTCCACAGCGGCGATGAATAGCCAAGCCCACACCCTGGACCCCTATGAGAGCGTCAAGTGACCCTACCAATCCTGGAGTTTAGGAGACCCGGTCTCGACTCCTCGAGATAGCCTCCCACTGAAACCCTAGAACCCGGTCACCTGTGCTCCCCTCCTTGGGTCCATCATAATGCGGAAAAGTAAATAATATACAACACTGGTGACACAACCTCAACCTGGAAGTGCCCCAAATAAAAGAATATTACATTACATTTGAATTTACATGAATGAAAATATAAAACTCTCATCTCACAAAAAAAAACCCCGTCTATTCGATCGCGACAATCCTGCACATCATATCTCAGCAACACATAATATCACATATCATCAACGTAAGTAAGTATGCATACCCCGATTGTCGTTGATGTATAGCATCGAAACCGGCGATATCGAACATACTACACTTACGGTCACAGAAAAGAAAGTGTAAAACTACAATATTTGGAATCCAGATTCTCTTTAGACATCATAAATGCGAAATATCACATATTTCGTATTTCATGCCTAAACTATATAAATTCCACATATTGTATCACATTCCAGACAAACAGACAGTATTAAAGTTTTCGAACGAACGATCAAGTACCCAAGATTCACTAAAGCTCAACACTTGAGCAGGGTTCAAAAATCCGGAGTGTGACACAGTAGTAGCGGTCCAGCCGTAGAAGGGTCAAGCCAACGCCTCACATGTGGCACGCCGTACTGCCCCAAACCCTAGGGTTCAAAGGGCAGTTCGAGGCGGTCACATAATCGAGTTAAGGTTTGTTGTCTTCTAGAGGGACCACCGCAAAAAGACTTGCACGTATCTCCAAAGTATTTAAACCCCGTGAATAGTGAGTAAATGATACTCGTTCAAACACTTCAATACTTTCTAATTTACCCGGAAAAGCTACGAAATAAAAATCCCGATCGAAATGACGAGTCCAAAACCATCTCCAGAATTTTTCAAAACCAAATACAGATTAAAAATATCCAAAAATTTATACAAGCAGATTCATGAATTACTCTACAAAAATTATTCATCAATTCATATATACGGCCGCGGAACCGCGGCCTAAGCAAGCTTAGGCCGCGTTTCCGCGGCGAGAATCACTGTTCATGGAATAATTTTTGTACCGTAACCCTTATTTTTTCCTGCTGTATTTTTTACATATTTTTAATTCTGAAAAATGTCAATTTTTAAAAATTTCCAGAGAGCACCCTAAAAAGTCGTATTTCGGTTCGATCGGAGTTTTAACTTCGTAAAAAGGTCGCCTAATGTTCTAGGTCGGCTCTGATACCAATGAAAGGTTTGTGTAGCACCCTATGAAGAGTTTTGAAGCATCACATGACCCAAAGTTTAAATTTTTATGGTGCTAAACGAACATGCAAAGGAATCGATCCTAGAAAATTAGGGTTTCGAAATATAAAGCGAACTAATCTAGGGTTTCGAGACTACAACCTTTGTAGCTCCCTTTCGCTGGACTCCTTGGTCTCTAGGGTGTTGAACGGAGGTCCTCTTGAAGTCCTCTTGTGTCCACGACGATCCACCACGGAGATCTCCGTCCAAGCTCGCAACTTCGTAAAACCGAAGAGAACACTCTAAACAAAACGGCTAAGCTTGTGTAGAATGAAGTTGTGGTTAAGTTTCTCACTTCAAAAACCTATCTTTAAGTGGTATTTGGTCACTAGAAAAAACTAGAGAGCAAAAGAGAAAGAGGAAGAAGATGGTGGCAATTTTTAACAAGAGGTAAAAAGATAACTCATGAGAAGAAAAAGAAATATATCAATATATATTTTATTTCTTCTCACTATGAACCATGGTTAAAGTGATGGAGACATTATTTAACTTGAGTTTTAAACGATAAAGAGAAGGATAACCCTAGGTTAGTGGTAGTTGAGCATGGTTAGGTCAAAGGAAGAATGTAGAAGCAAAAATGATTATCCTTCCCTTTTCATTTTCTTTTAAACCCAAAATCAAATAATAATCCATTATATAAACCATGGTGTGAGTCTTATATTGCCACCATTTCCATATGCTAACAACCATGATGGATGAGTGTATGTATGTGTGCATGTATGCACATCTACATGTGCATGAAACTAGCATGAAAGAAAGAAAGAAAAGCACACATGCATGCACACATCCATCATCCAAGAAAAGGTTTTAAGTGAGAAAACTAATGGTTAAATGATAAATCAACACTTGATTTATCAATCCGGTCATATCTCATATGACCCCACCAAAAGCAGTTCACCCGATCAATGTTCGGTATCATATACGCACATTTCAATCGGGTGCATGCGCATATCGCATACGCGCACCACAACGTTTCGCCTGGACTGGGTAACTCCTTTGTGGGACTCTAAGACTCGTCAATACGCCGGCAGAGGGTGATGATCATATCAAGTACCCTCAGGCCTCAAGCGGTCAGCTAAACGTAACGGCCACCCGGGTATTGAGCGATCAGAAGACAACAAGCGAACCTGCTACAACTCCCGTCGAGCCATCCGGCAACACTACCGTACAGTCCGGTCTCTTCGTCAGATATGCTGCATATCGAGCCTAGGGATGGTCACGTCGACCCCAATAACTCAATAAGTCGTGCCGGTGAATGGTCTATAACAGATCGAGAAATTACTGATAACACTTATCAGCAAATCTCAGCAGCCCTGGCCAGGGACTTGCTGTTATAACCAGTCGGGCACAGCACAGCATCAACTCCCAATACCGGGAGAGACGAAACCCCTCCTATCGCTCATCGTCTTCGTGTGTCTCGGGACTGTACCCAACGGCCACCTGTTTGCACGACTCAGTAGAGCCGTGGTAGGGTGGCAATCAAAGTACAGTGGGAGAACACACAAGACTCCATGACGATATCGGGTCTACAGACTAACCTGTACCAGTGTCACCTGAGAACTGCTTTCCGACGATAGATATAATTCCATATAGGAGTTCTCGGTGAGTCCGTCCAGTGTACTCAGTCACCACTGAGTACCCGTATGTGATCTTGATGTCAAACATCGATGAATGTGGGAACATCCATCACCCATCGTATGGGTCTAGTTTCATATACGCTAGTCTACTCTGGTATATCATTGCCCCGTCTCGATATACCTACGACTAGGGACGTTCCAGGATATGCTTATAGACTACAGATGTCCCACTAGTATGATCTCCATCATAATCAGAGTAGTCAAGCCGATATCCTCAGGGCTTTATCAGCATGTATGAATGAATAAAAGCATGATCAAATCAACATGTCAGATAAAAAAGAACCAGATAGCATACTATCATGTCGAGCAAGAATGCAAACTGAATATATATACATGTATAGATACATCCACTATCACATAATGGCCTCTAGGGCATACATATATCCAACAATCTCCCACTTGCACTAAAGCCAGTTATTAGCGTATCTCATACCCAACATCTCAAAAAGTCGCTCATGCTGTGGCTGAGGGAGGGCCTTGGTGAGTGGATCCGCGGCGTTGTTCTTTGTATCTACTCTCTTAATCTCGGTCTCGCGGAGATCTACAATCTCCCGGATCAAATGAAAGCGCCTCAGGATATGTCTGGACCACTGATGGGATCTGGGCTCCTTGGCTAACGCCATCGCCCCATTATTGTCACAATACAAAGGTATTGGATCAATAATGGTTGGAACTACTCCTAGCTCCGAGACGAACTTCTTCATCCAGACGGCTTCCTTGGCGGCATCATTTGCAGTAATGTACTCAGCTTCCATCGTAGAGTCTGCAACGGTATCTTGTTTGGAACTCTTCCAACTTACCGCCCCTCCATTGAGGGTAAATACAAACCCTGAGATAGATTTGCTGTCATCCTTATCGCTCTGGAAGCTCGAATCGGTAAAGGCCTCCATTTGGGGATCTGTATTACCATACACCAAGAACAATTCTTTAGTCCTTCGTAAGTACTTAAGAATGTTCTTCACAGCTGTCCAGCGGTTCTCCCCTGGGTTGGATTGATACCTGCTTACAACATTAAGTGCATAAGCTACATCTGGGTGTGTACATAACATTGCATACATTATAGACCCTACTGCCGAAGTATAAGGTATAATGCTCATGCGAGCTCTCTCTTCATCGGTCTTTGGACAAGAATCCTTGGAGAGAGTGACTCCATGGCAAGCGGGTAAGGCACCCCGCTTGGAGTCTTCCATACTAAACCTCTTTAGGATGGTGTTGATGTACCTAGTTTGGGACAATCCCAATAACTTTTTGGATCTATCCCTATAGATCCTTATTGTTGCGCCCCGGCAGCGCCCCGGCCTCGTACTCGAGGCCAAAATGCGGAATAAAAAAACTTTGCGAACTTTGCAAAACGGCGCTACCGCGGACAATTACCCGGATCGAAACCATTAACCTAGCTAGCTAACTAGAGAGATAGGGTGAGAAGTTATACCAAGCGATCCGTGTCCTTCGTGTTAGTGTATATGCCCTAGAGGCCATTACTGTATCATACTAGTTTGTATATTACTTAATGGATGCTTGGGATATTCACCTTGTATATACAATCTTGCTCAAAATAGTAGTATGCTACTTGGTTTGTTTCTACTTCAATGTGTACTTGTGTTTATTTCAGTATATCACTTATACGCATTAGTGGAGCCCTTAGGATCTTTGCTTGATTACCAGCGTTGTGATGGCAGTCACACTAGTGGGGGCTGGGTAATCTATAAGCACATCCTTATTCAGGTCCCTGGTCGCAGGACTATCGAGACAGGGCATCGATACTCCGGAGTAGACCAGCGCATGCGCTTCTCATCCCAGTGTGGGAGACGGTCTGTCCCACAGCCGTCAGTACGTCGTACTTGAGATAGTATGCGGGTGCTCGTTAGGTTACGGGTACACTGGACAGGACTCGTCGGGAACTGACTAGTTGGTATTATACCTATCGTCAGTTATCAGTTCCCAGGTGACATGAGTACAGCTTAGTCCGCTGACTTGACACTGTCACTCCGCCTCGAGTGTGTTCCCACTGTACTTTGATCACTACCCTACCACGGCTCAAAGGAGTCGTGCAAACAGGTGGTGGTTGGGTGCAGTCCCGAAGCACTTGGAGGCAGTGACGGTTAGACAGGATTCGTCTCTCCCGGTATTGGGGGTTGACATCGCGCTGTGTCTAGGAGAGCCATTACACGAGTAGTCCCTGGCCAGGGCAAACGAGATATACTGGTAGGTTTCCAGTGTTATCTCAGGGTGTATTGGGCTTCACTCCGGCACGACTTGTACCGCTATTGGGGGACTGACGTTTACCGCCCCCTAGGCCCGCCATGCGATGTATCAGACGAACAGACCGGACTGTACGGAGAATGTCACACTCAGGCTCAGTAGGAGTTCAGATGGGTTTCGCCTCGTCGGTCTTCTTGTCGGCATTACCTGGGGACCGTTACGCACAGCTAGTGCCGCTTGCGGTCTGTGGTTAAACCCACTGCCAGCGTAGTGTCGAGTCTTTAGAGTCCCACACAGAAAGCTTTTCGCCTTTAGGCAAAAGAGTAGAGGTCGCATGGTATTGCGACAGGTCGCATGGTTTTGCGACAGGGTTCGGTCACATCCGTGCACTTGTGCACGTACAGTGTCCGGACAGTTTACACTAGCGGGCTTTGGTTTAAGCCAGATCCTAGTGTACCTTATGGGATTGGATTTATCCAGTTTGCATTCGTGTTCCTCGGAACGCGGATGCGGGTGTGTATGCACAGTTGACAGGGAGGCAGAGGTAGTGGATTCTCATTAGGGTTGTTGACAGTTGACCGTTGACTTTTGACTTTTTGCTCAACCCTAATGAGAATATGATATGTGATTAACTATTATATTAATTAAGTATTATGGTGATATGGTTGTTGACTTGTTGACTTTTGTTGACTTGTTGACTTTGGTGACTTGTTGACTTTTGTTGACTTGTTGACCGGTTGACTAGGCTTGACTAGTTGACCATCATGATAACCATGGTTATCATTTCATGCCAAAGACTTTTTTCTTGCTTGCTTTTTGAATAAAATGAGTGCATGATATGATAACATTATGGTTGCTTCTAACCATCACCAAAAGACTTTTTTGATATGATGAGTTATGATCACTTTGGATTATGAGAGGGTGAGAGAGAAAAGAGAGCCTCATTCTTTCTTGCTCATTCTCTCTCTTGTTCTTGAGCTCTCCCCTTGCTCTCACCCTCAACCTCTTGCTCCCTCTCTTGATCTATGGTTCTCTTGTCTCATGAGTTGAGAATCAAGAACCATAGATAAAATCCCATTCTATTTTCCTCTCTACTCATTCTAGTTCACTAGGTTTAGCAAACCAAGTGAACTAGTTTCTTCAAAGACCGAAGAAGGAGCTAAAGGTTGGAGCTTTCAAGTGGATCTATCTTCGGCGTACGGAGACGACGAGAAGGAGCCATCGGACTACCACCGGAGCTTGAAGAGAAGGAGTTCAAGACAAGCTAGGTATAACCATCTCTATCCGAGTAGCTAAACATCTTTAGCTTAGTTTGCTAGTTTTAGTTTAGGTAACGATCCCGACCATAAGTTAGTCCATGTTGCCTCTTGCGATAAAAATTTTGATTTTATACCGTTTCCGCCTCCCCGTAAGAACCGGGGGTCGCAATATGGACTTACAGTGGTATCAGAGCCTAACTAAACTTAAACTAGCTAGGTAGTAAAGTGTAACGAAGTTCGGAACCGAAAAAAATCACAAAACCGGAAAACTACAAAAACTGAGTTTCTGTTGAATTTTTTTCTGGTCAAAATGAAAAAATTCATACTCCTAAATTCGTCTCAGGGTTTTGTTAGAACACCCATGAAAAACGATTCACCAATTCGTCTAAACCGCCGCGCTTCCGCCGCGTGACCCTTCTTGGCCGCCGCGGAAGCGCCGCGGTTTGTTGTCTTTAGTGCGTCGTTTTTCGTGCAGTGTGTGTCTGTGTTGGTTTTGGGATTTTTGAGATATATTATATGTGCCCAGATTTTACAGAAAAGAAATTTCTTTTTGGGGTCCTATAATTCCGTATTTTTTCCGAACTTCATTGCACTTTGACTATGATGGTTATATCTGTGATGTTTGCATGTATTGAACGTCGGCTAATCGCTATAAGTCGATTAGTCGGGGTTATACATGATCTGTAATGTGCTGGAATGTGTATATAAATATGTTGGATTGTCGCGGGTGAATAGCCGGGGGTTGTGAGACGAGAGTTTACTTTTCTTGCAATTCATGTAAATTTGTAAATTGATGTAATAATTATTTGTTTGGCCGCACAACCGGGTCGGGGTTGTAGCCGTCATTGTATAATTTCTTTTTACAGTTTTTGCTCCTAGGATAGACCCGTGGAGGGGTGCACAAACTACCGGGTATGCCGAAGTGTCGAGTGGCCTACTCATGGAGATGAGGGAGGTTGCTACGCTTCGGGTACTTGGCGGGTAGTTTGCCGTACCCGTAGGGGTCTTGGGTGGGGTTTTGGCTATTCACCGCGACCGTGTTATCTGTTTTGTTACAGGCTCGTACAAATTACAGATTACTAGTATATCCAATGTATTTATCTGTGATCTGAAATGTTTATCATTGCTTACTATTTAGGCGTTGCTTATGTTTTACAGACGCGCTAGCCCAGCCCCCGCTCTGTCGTTAGTTAAGTAACCTAACGGGTAATGACGGGGCCCAGTGGCGAATGCGAATGGCATAAGCGTACGTCATATTTTGGTTGTTTTCTGCAATGGTAGGGTTAAATGATGGGACGCATTAAAAGTACTAATGCAAGAATATCACGCATTAAAAGAACTAATGCAAGATAATAAACCAAGTTAAAGTCGTTGGAACACTTTCGAAAAACCACTCGGTTCTTTTCAAAAATAACTTTTAAATGCGGAGCTTGAGCCACTCCTTCTAAAAGCTATCTCGTTCCATCGATTAAATCAAGTTCACTACGTTCACGGTTTCGCCAAAACCATTCGTAGCCCTCCGTCGTTTCGTATGAATATTCAATAAGTATTCAAGCTGTGTTTGTTGACCTTCGTCAAAGCATAGTGATTGGTAGCTATTGGGTATTCGTATGTAGCATAGATAGATGCGTTGGTTTGGGACATTCGCATTACCTTGTTGACCTTCGTCAAGGGTACATACGGGTGGATTCAAATTAACCTGGACAATGACGGGCAGAACTTGACATGTGACTTATGATTTGTTGACCTTCGTCAAGGTCATAAGAGCATGGGGCAAAAATCCACATCGGGAGTTTCATAAGTACTGAAACTTGCTAGATTTGCATACCATTTGGAGTGTGGTGATTCTGGTAGGATTCCTTCAGTTTCGTCACGCGATGATATTTGGATCCCGATCCTACTGTGAGTATATGCTACTCCTCGGGAAATTTCTCACTAAACGATCAATGCTATAAACCTAGTAGGTGCCTAGAAAGGTGTTAGCGGGGCTACGCCCCCAGGGAAAAGAGGTTCTCTAATTAAGGAACTTCGCGAAAGCGTTGGAAAACCTCCCTCGAAGTACCGACACCGGCCTGGCTGAACGGTTAAGCAAGTATTGTACGGTGGGATTGATCCTGACTAATTCTTCCTTTATGGTTTGAGGAGGGATTCGAGAAACAGTGGGAGCCATCCTGTTTAGACAAACTAAAAACCACTCTAAACTTGCAAGAGCATCATGCTGAGTGTTTCTTCTTCTCTCTCCTAATTGCAGCGACCAATCAACATGACTGGACTTAAGTTACTCCTAGATAAAAACAAACTGACAGGGCCAAACTACAAAGATTGGCTCAGGAATGTCACGATAGCAATCACTTATGACAAGCTGGGGTATCTTCTTACCACCAAAGCTCCCCCTGTCCCTAGTCCAACTTCCAGTGTCGCGGATAAGGAAATCCGCAAGACTTGGGAGATTGATAGCGCGAAGGCCAAGTGCCTCCTGCTTGCCTCGATGGACAACGAACATCAGAGGAGGCATGAGAATATGGACATGGAGTCCATATTGCTCCATACAAAAGAACTGTATGGAGAGCAATCACGTATCGCAAGATACGAAGCGTCGAAAAAGTTATTTTCGACAAGAATGGCCGTCGGATCATCAGTAGCCGAGCATGTGCTAAAGATGATCGGCTTCATTGAGGAGCTCGCTGACCTAGGGATCACATTGGAGAGTGAGCTATATACGGATATAGTTCTCCAGTCCCTTCCTTCCACTTACGCCCAGTTTATACTGAAACCTACAAGAAAAAGAGGTTGAACTATCAGAGCTCCTCAACATGCTGAGGAGCGCAGAGGGCACCCTACAGAAAGGTAGGGAAACATCCACTTTGTTTGTAGGAGAATCATCTTCTTCTAGGTCCAAGGCGAAAGCCAAGGGAAAGAAGAAGAAGGCCCCCGCCAAACCAAGGGGCGGTGTTGGTAAAGTGGATACGAAGGGAAAAGGCAAAGCAACAAAGATAGCGGGGAAGCTTGTGGATAAGGAAGAATGCTTCTATTGTCATAAGAAAGGACACTGGAAGAATGATTGCAGGGCCTGGAAGGCCAGAACACAGGAATTGAAGCAGGTTGCAGCTTCAGCTTCAGGTGTGTATGTTATTGAAAATTGTCTTTCAATAAACTCTACTTCCTGGGTATTGGATACCGGATCAGGATCTCATATCTGTAATTCTTTGCAGGCGTTGAGAAACCGTAGGGTTTTGAAGGCAGGTGACATGACCCTCAAAGTTGCGAACGGAGCTAGCATGGATGCTAAAGCCGTGGGGGACTATCACCTGGGAATGTCAGATGGACATGTTTTGGTTTTGCGTAATTGCTTTTTTGTACCCAACGCAACTTGTAATATCATTTCTGTATCTTTAGTTTCTAAAGAAGGTTATGAATTTGCGTTTGTAAGTAATGTTGTAAACATTCACCTTAATCAAGTTTTGATTGGGTCAGGTACATTGAGTAATGGTATATACGTGTTAAACCAACCACAAATTTTCAACGTCCAGAATACACACAAAAGAAAGTCTCCGGAAATAAATCAGACTTTCTTATGGCATTGTAGATTGGGTCACATCAATGAGAGAAGGTTGACTAAGTTACATACAGAAGGATATTTGAATGCGTTCGAATATCAATCGTATGCCACTTGTCAATCTTGTCTCAAAGGAAAGATGACAAAGACTCCGTTTACTGGACATGGAGTAAGAGCGAGCGAGCTCTTGGGACTCGTACACAGTGACGTGTGCGGTCCAATGTCTACACATGCCCGAAGCGGACATTCTTACTTCATTACTTTTACGGATGACTTCTCAAGGTACGGTTATGTCTTCTTGATGAAACATAAGTCCGAGGCCTTTGGAAAATTCCAGGAGTATAAGAATGAAGTAGAGAAACAGACCGGCAAAAGTATTAAGATTCTAAGATCGGATCGAGGTGGAGAATACTTAAGTGCCGAGTTCCTGGACTATTTAAAAGAGAACGGAATTCTCTCTCAGCTTACTCCTCCATACACCCCGCAACATAACGGTGTATCGGAGAGACGGAACCGCACCCTATTGGATATGGTGCGGTCCATGATGGGTAATGCTGAGTTACCGCAATCATTCTGGGGGTATGCGCTAGAATCAGCAGCGTACCTTTTGAACCGAGTTCCGACTAAGACTGTGCCTTCCACACCATATGAAATGTGGTGTGGAAAGAGACCCTATCTTAAGCACATTAAGACATGGGGATGTCCGGCTTTTGTCAAAAAGCAGCATGCGGACAAGCTCGAGGCACGCTCAGTACAGTGCAAGTTTGTGGGGTATCCAAAGAACTCAAAAGGATATTTCTTCTACTGTGAAGAGGAACAAAAAGTTCTTGTTTCTCGTCATGCCTACTTCTTGGAAACTGAGTTTTTGGAAAACCAGATAAGTGGGAGCACAGTAGAACTGGAAGAAATTCCAGAACCACGGACTGTTACTGAAAGTTTAGTGGAACCAGAAGGTTCGGAAGAACAGGACATTCCTACGCCGCTCCGCAGAAGTAGTAGGCAGTCTCATCCGCCTGAGAGATACTACGGTTTTCTCATAGACGGGGATAGAGAGGATTGCATCATAGATTATGATGAGCCTACTAGCTTCCAGCAGGCCGTTCAGAGCATTGACTCAGTGAAATGGCTGGATGCAATGCGGACCGAAATGGAGTCCATGTACACCAACAAGGTATGGACGTTGGACATTGCTCCAGACGGGGTAAAACCCGTAGGATGCAAGTGGATCTTCAAAAGGAAGATTGGTGTAGATGGACAGGTTGAGACCTATAAAGCTAGGCTGGTAGCAAAGGGTTTTCGTCAAAGACCTGGCTTGGACTACGACGAAACCTTTTCTCCAGTAGCCATGCTGAAATCCATTCGGATCCTTCTTGCCATTGCTGCCTTCCACGATTATGAGATCTGGCAAATGGACGTAAAGACAGCTTTTCTAAATGGAAATTTAGAGGAGTGTGTCTATATGGACCAGCCAGAGGGTTTCATTCAGAGTGGGAGCAGCGGAAAGGTGTGCAAGTTGCTTAAGTCCATCTATGGACTAAAGCAGGCATCGCGGAGTTGGAACATCTGCTTTGATGAGACGGTCAAAGAATTTGGCTTTATCAAAAATCCAGATGAACCATGCATCTATAGTAGATTTGTAGCGAGAACTGTAGTATTCCTCGTTTTATACGTGGATGACATTCTCTTAATAGGAAATGATATTCCTATGCTACAATCTGTCAAGGGGTTCTTGTCACAAAGGTTCTCCATGAAAGACCTGGGTGATGCCTCATACATCCTGGGGATCCGGATCCATCGTGATAGATCCAAGAGGATATTGGGACTTTCTCAGTCCAGGTACATCGACACCGTACTGAAAAGATTCAGTATGGAAGATTCCAAGCGCGGTAACCTACCGGCTTGTCACGGGATCACCCTCTCTAAAGAGATGTCTCCCAAGACTGATTTGGAGAGGGATCGCATGTCTATTATACCCTACGCTTCTGCGGTAGGCTCTATAATGTATGCGATGTTGTGTACCAGACCGGATGTAGCTTATGCACTGAGTGTAGTAAGCCGGTATCAGTCAAACCCTGGGGAGAAACATTGGATAGCGGTAAAGAACATTCTCAAGTACCTGAGGAGGACTAAGGAGATGTTCTTGGTGTATGGCGGAAAGGACCTCCAGATCGAGGCCTTTGCTGACTCCAGCTTCCAGAGTGACAAGGATGATTCCAAGTCCATGTCGGGTTTTGTCTTTACCCTCAATGGAGGGGCGGTGTGTTGGAAGAGTTCCAAACAGGAAACCGTTGCAGACTCGACGATGGAAGCGGAATATATCGCTGCATCTGATGCCGCAAAAGAAGCTGTCTGGATGAGGAAGTTCTTGAAAGAACTTCAGGTGGTTCCGTCCATTGTTGATCCAATACCTCTGTATTGCGACAACAACGGGGCTATAGCATTAGCGAAGGAACCCAGGTCCCATCAGAAATCCAGGCACATCTTGAGGCGGTATCACCTGATCAGGGAGATCGTAGATCGCCAGGAGATCGAGGTTCGGAGAGTCGCTTCAGAAGATAACACTGCTGATCCATTCACCAAGGCCCTGCCCCAGACTCAGTTCGAGCGGCTGATCGAGATGATAGGTCTTCGATACGCCAGTACATGGCCTTAGTGCAAGTGGGAGATTGTTAGTGTATATGCCCTAGAGGCCATTACTGTATCATACTAGTTTGTATATTACTTAATGGATGCTTGGGATATTCACCTTGTATATACAATCTTGCTCAAAATAGTAGTATGCTACTTGGTTTGTTTCTACTTCAATGTGTACTTGTGTTTATTTCAGTATATCACTTATACGCATTAGTGGAGCCCTTAGGATCTTTGCTTGATTACCAGCGTTGTGATGGCAGTCACACTAGTGGGGGCTGGGTAATCTATAAGCACATCCTTATTCAGGTCCCTGGTCGCAGGACTATCGAGACAGGGCATCGATACTCCGGAGTAGACCAGCGCATGCGCTTCTCATCCCAGTGTGGGAGACGGTCTGTCCCACAGCCGTCAGTACGTCGTACTTGAGATAGTATGCGGGTGCTCGTTAGGTTACGGGTACACTGGACAGGACTCGTCGGGAACTGACTAGTTGGTATTATACCTATCGTCAGTTATCAGTTCCCAGGTGACATGAGTACAGCTTAGTCCGCTGACTTGACACTGTCACTCCGCCTCGAGTGTGTTCCCACTGTACTTTGATCACTACCCTACCACGGCTCAAAGGAGTCGTGCAAACAGGTGGTGGTTGGGTGCAGTCCCGAAGCACTTGGAGGCAGTGACGGTTAGACAGGATTCGTCTCTCCCGGTATTGGGGGTTGACATCGCGCTGTGTCTAGGAGAGCCATTACACGAGTAGTCCCTGGCCAGGGCAAACGAGATATACTGGTAGGTTTCCAGTGTTATCTCAGGGTGTATTGGGCTTCACTCCGGCACGACTTGTACCGCTATTGGGGGACTGACGTTTACCGCCCCCTAGGCCCGCCATGCGATGTATCAGACGAACAGACCGGACTGTACGGAGAATGTCACACTCAGGCTCAGTAGGAGTTCAGATGGGTTTCGCCTCGTCGGTCTTCTTGTCGGCATTACCTGGGGACCGTTACGCACAGCTAGTGCCGCTTGCGGTCTGTGGTTAAACCCACTGCCAGCGTAGTGTCGAGTCTTTAGAGTCCCACACAGAAAGCTTTTCGCCTTTAGGCAAAAGAGTAGAGGTCGCATGGTATTGCGACAGATCGCATGGTTTTGCGACAGGGTTCGGTCACATCCGTGCACTTGTGCACGTACAGTGTCCGGACAGTTTACACTAGCGGGCTTTGGTTTAAGCCAGATCCTAGTGTACCTTATGGGATTGGATTTATCCAGTTTGCATTCGTGTTCCTCGGAACGCGGATGCGGGTGTGTATGCACAGTTGACAGGGAGGCAGAGGTAGTGGATTCTCATTAGGGTTGTTGACAGTTGACCGTTGACTTTTGACTTTTTGCTCAACCCTAATGAGAATATGATATGTGATTAACTATTATATTAATTAAGTATTATGGTGATATGGTTGTTGACTTGTTGACTTTTGTTGACTTGTTGACTTTGGTGACTTGTTGACTTTTGTTGACTTGTTGACCGGTTGACTAGGCTTGACTAGTTGACCATCATGATAACCATGGTTATCATTTCATGCCAAAGACTTTTTTCTTGCTTGCTTTTTGAATAAAATGAGTGCATGATATGATAACATTATGGTTGCTTCTAACCATCACCAAAAGACTTTTTTGATATGATGAGTTATGATCACTTTGGATTATGAGAGGGTGAGAGAGAAAAGAGAGCCTCATTCTTTCTTGCTCATTCTCTCTCTTGTTCTTGAGCTCTCCCCTTGCTCTCACCCTCAACCTCTTGCTCCCTCTCTTGATCTATGGTTCTCTTGTCTCATGAGTTGAGAATCAAGAACCATAGATAAAATCCCATTCTATTTTCCTCTCTACTCATTCTAGTTCACTAGGTTTAGCAAACCAAGTGAACTAGTTTCTTCAAAGACCGAAGAAGGAGCTAAAGGTTGGAGCTTTCAAGTGGATCTATCTTCGGCGTACGGAGACGACGAGAAGGAGCCATCGGACTACCACCGGAGCTTGAAGAGAAGGAGTTCAAGACAAGCTAGGTATAACCATCTCTATCCGAGTAGCTAAACATCTTTAGCTTAGTTTGCTAGTTTTAGTTTAGGTAACGATCCCGACCATAAGTTAGTCCATGTTGCCTCTTGCGATAAAAATTTTGATTTTATACCGTTTCCGCCTCCCCGTAAGAACCGGGGGTCGCAATATGGACTTACACTTCGGTCTTCATCTCCTCTCCGATCTCTTGCGGAATCTCCGTCACCTCCTCGCTCGTCGGAAAGGGGCACCACGTAGCCGGAATCTTTTACGGGCTCCCGCCTCTTGACCGAGGCAACTCGGGCGCGAAGTTGGCTAGCCGACGCGTCCAAGGCTTGCTATAGAATAGTGTAGTGAACTTGTCTCTTTAGGGGTTATTGAGGTTGCCTTGATGTGGAGGAATGAAGAAGAGAAGGGGAGAAAGAAAAATGAGCTATGAAGCTAATCCCTTTTGCAACCATGAAAGTGAGATGGAAAAAAAATGCCACACCAAAATAATGATCCCTCTCATTTTTTAATGTGGCCGGCCCCTTCTCTCTTTTATGAGATTGGAGAGAGAAAAAAGAATGCAAGAAAGAATATATATATCAACAATAATAGAAATAGGTCACTCTCATTCTAATCCAAATCCTTTCATCCATCCATCACAATGAAAAGCAAGTGATGAGATTAAAAAGGAATCTCATCATGAAATAGCAATCATGATGCCACAAATATGCAAAGAAACCCCTCACAAATTGTTAATTGCAAACGTGCAATTAACACCCTCCACCAAGAAAGTCCGACCGAGAAGGAATGAAGGAAAACCGGCCGGAACGGAATGCAAACTGGCAACTTCAGAAAACCGATCCCGTAATAAATTACAGGAAAACCCCACTGCTGCAAATACATGCCCGCATTTGTATTCCCACTGAACACAAATGCAAAGAGACAAAATCTACACTGTACTAGACTAGGACCGGCTTAAGCCAAAGCCGGCTAGTTAAATCCGTTCGATCCTGATCTGTGCAATACCGCACGTATCAGATCAAACCCTGCCATATTACTATACGGCCACTAGTACAAAACTGTCCGATCCTGATCCGTGCAATACCGCGCGTATCTGATCGGACCCTGCCATATCTCCATACGGCCTCTACAGCGTTTCGCCCGAAACTTGAGTAACTGTAACTGTGGTGGACTCTAAAGACTCGTCAATACCTTGGCTGTGGATTTAACCACTAGCACGTCAGAGGTATAAGCCAATACATGACGGGCCACCAGGTATTGACCAAATGGGACGTCGATGAGGAAGCTCACCCCGACACCCAACTGAGCCTGTCAGTGACAATATCCGTACAGTCCGGTCCGTTCGTCTATGAGTATCGCATGGCGGGCCTAGGGGGTTGGTGAAAGTCAGACCCCCAAAAGCGGTACAAGTCGTGTCGGAGCGTAGCCCAGAACGCCCTGAGATACTACTGGAATACCTACCAGTAAATCTCCTGCCTCGGCCGAGGGCTTTGCGTAATGGCTCTCCTAGACACAGCGCGACCTCACCCCCAATACCGGGAGAGACGAACCCCTGCAGATCCGCTCACTGCCTCCATGTGGCTCGGGACTGTACCCAACTAAAACCTGTTTGCACGACTCCTTTGAGCCGTGGTAGGGTAGTAATCAAAGCACAGTGGGAACTCACACGAGACAAATGACGATCTCAGGTCGATGAACTAACCTGTACACATGTCACCAGGGAACTGCTATCTGACATCTGGTATAAGACCAACTAGCAGGTTCCCGGCGAGTCCTGTCCGGTGTACTCATAACCCAATGAGCACCTGTATACATCTTAGGTGAACCAACTGACACCAGTGGCTTGTGAGACCGGCCACCGCCCCTCGTCGGGGTCTCGACTGTATACACTAGTCTACTAACGGAGTATCGATGCCCTGTCTCGAAACTCCTACGACTAGGGACCTTTTAAGGATGTGCTTATAGACCACCAGCTCCCACGTATATGATCGCCATCATACTGCTGGCAGTCAAGCAAGAATCCTAGGGGCTCTATCAACGTGTAATAGCGACATGTCAGGTCACCTAAAGCAGTACACGATGATAAAGATAAACCAGATAGCATACTATCATCTCGAGTAAGACTGTCCTGCCGGGATAGGTCCTCCCTCAATCATTGCAATCACGTGCCTGTGATCCAATAATTGACTCTGAGGGCACTATCTCCAACAATCTCCCACTTGCACTCAAGGCTAATTATTGCGATGCCGCATACTCACAGCCCGTGTGATACCGAACACCCAACTCCTCTACTAGTCAGTCTCACAAAACCCGTTTGCGAAACTATTGCGTTCAAGGAATAGCCTCAGTGAGTGGATCCGCTGTGATGTTTCTTTCTATGTCTCTCTATATCTCAAGTTCGCGGAGAAAGCCATCTCCCGAAATGAGCAATACCTGTCTTAGAATGTCTGGATGTCTGATGGGACCTAGCTCATAAATGAACTCCAAATCCAAACTTCTTAGACTGTATCAACAACTGAACTTAATCAGTATCCTGCGCCATGCCTCCCTCAGTATTGCCTTGGACCACCTGTCCAAAATACTGCCCCTCGTCAGAAGGAAAATCTATAACTCTGACAACCTGCTTGTCGTCCGTGTCACCTTGGAAGCCTGGAGTGATAACCGTCTCCTAAAGGAGGCAGCCGTTATCATATCCCTAAAACATTCACTTATGTTCTAAAACTGCTTCCAACTGTTCCTCCAGGATTGGATCAATATCAACTTATTGCATCTAGTGCAAGAACAACATCTGGTGTGGTACTTGACATCTCATGATTGACTCAATTGTCTAAGCAAGTGATCTGCCAATCATGAGTATCCCTCTCCCCTTTAGTCTATAAGACACCTTTAGAGAGGGTGACTCCATCACCTGCTGGTACACTACCATGCCAGGAGTCGTCCATTCTAAATACTCATAGAATGCTGTCAAGGTACCCTAATTGGGAAACCACCCAAATCTAGATCTAAAACCATAGGTCTAGTAACCAGTATGTCTGATATAATATCCAAGTCCCATGTGGAGAAAACACTGTGTGACGACCAAAGTATAACCGATCGTAGTATAGGAATATCACTTCCTACTACCTTCTCAACAGATCCATCCCCTATTCTGATGACGTCAAACCCATGACTGTCACATCAGAAACAGATGATCTATCTCCGCTACATCTGCTTTAGTCTGTAGACATAAGCCTGATGTCCACCAATGCTTCCGCTGCTCCCACTGACTACGACAACCCTCTGCCAGAGTCATATAGACGTGCAGTTCTAAAGCTAGTTTAGAACGACGCTATACTCATTCTCCTGCCGGGTCTCGCAGCCTGGAACAATCAGCAATGGCAAGTGTGGGTAAACAAGAACTTCCCTGTCACCGTCCTTGAGGCTACCGGAGTACCTCTCGGGTGCCTGAAGTTACCCACCTTATCTGCGGAGTGGCCAATGGAATGTCAAATCAGATTGAATCTTTAGGTTCCTCATTAAATCTTCAGTAATCGTTTGCGGTTCTGGAATCACTTCCAGTTCTACCATACTCCCACTGCTGTTTTTGAAAAAATCCATTTTTAATAAAACTGTGGCGAGTCTAGAACAATATTTCTATTGATCTGCCAGATGGTAGAAAGTCAACCCTCGTCATAGCCTGGGTCAACCCACAAACAGCCATTACAGAAACGTGCCTTGAGTTATCCGGAGTCTGGTTTTAAGCATAAGCCGGACAACTCCCCGTACCTTAACATCGTTAAGATATGAACTGTTCTATATCCAATATAGAAACAGAGGCACTGATTCAATTGAACCAGATTCAAATCATGCAGCTGTCTCCAGTGCATGTCAACTAAATGGAAGGAGGCCGATCAGCGTTACTTAACTTAGGAATGCTTCCAATTATGAGTAACCTGAAAGAGAAGCAATTTCTCTTTATCATTACTATCAACTGAATACCATACACAAGTATCCACATCTTCGATCACTTTGAAGAATCCCGATACTTGCTATACCTGGTTCTCTACTGTATTCAAATACCTATAACTCCTCAAAACTTAGACCCTGTGTTTCCACGAAACACATGTCTAAGAACCAGAGAAGTTAAAAGTAAACAGAATATAGTATGAGGACCAACCCCTCTGTCCTAATGGACACTGGACAACATACAATACTCTGTATAAGTCCGCTGAGTCTAACAACTCTTTCACTGTGTGTCGTAGGTTGAAAACTGTACTTATGGTTAAGAAGAATTACACCGCTGTTTAATGCTCCTTACCTAACCATCCACTGATATAGGTAAATGTCGTAGACATAATATCAAAAGGTATATCTCACTCTATGAAAATAGACGTACAGATATATCAATTTGAAATTGGTGCATAACCGCGGATATTCAAAACCAAATATTTGCCGACCGGCAAACAACCCAGGTGACTTCCTCAAATATCACCGATTACAACGAATCCCGATATAATGAGGATGATCACCCAATTCCCAATAACTTACTCCCACTCAGCATCTGTAAAACCATACAGATGTGAGAATCCAACCTGGTAAATACATACCCTGGAGCAAGTGTCTAACTGGGAAATCAGTTTTCCATTAACAGTACACAGTGAAACTGAAACATTGAAATGTTTCGTTGGGGTATCGTGGTATTCCTAGTAATGCCTCTTCCATTATCCAGATTCACAACTGTAACCATATAATTCTTTGCCACCTCTCCAAATCCCTTTATGTGTCTTTAGTCATTACCTTCTGTACACCCCTTTAGGCCAAATGGTTTTCTTCCTTCCCTACCGTTCGGCACCAGCCTATGGTTTGGAAGAAGACTATCCAAAAAGCATAAAGGGTGTACTGTCCTAATCCTAGGAGCACTCGCAACGCGAGAGAAGGTGAAGATAAAAGACACCTGAATGTACTTTATTCCTATTTCTCCTGAACTAGGATCCATCCCCGAACTGGAACAAGTTCCTTTCGAGTTCGTATATAACCATACGATGGAGTATCCAATAAACTGGGATCTTCGTAGTAACACGGAGTGTCCTGGAGAAATACAAAGGTGATTTAGGATTGGCGAAGAAATACTTGGTTTGGTTGTGAATATCAGTCGCAATTTACTTTGCCCTCCTACTAATCCCTTGCTTTGTCTTAACTTAATACCTTCTGCACACCATCGTTATGCTAATTGGTTTTCTTCATTCCCTAGCGGTCGGCACCAGCCTAAGGTTTGGAAGAAGACTATCCAATTTGCGTAATAGGTGTACTACTCCTAAACCAAGGAGTACTCGCAACCTGAGAGAAGGTGAAAAGAAAAGACAACTGAATAGTCCTATCCGTTTTCTCCAGAACCAGAAACCATCCTCGAAATCCTTCGAGTTCGTATATAACCATACGACGGTTTTGTCCAATGGAAGTGGACATTCGCAGTAATACGGGGTGTCCTGGAGAAAAGGGTAAAAGTAGGAGTGGCAATGAGGTCTGCAACTCTGACAATCCAAAAGCCAGTGTTAAGAAGGTTCGGTCAACTTGGTCACTGAGTCATAGTCCAGGGTCGGGTCAATGGTCGCTGCCAGAGAGAGAGAAAAGAAACACTCAGCGTGCACTCTAACCTAGATCAGAATGGTTACCACTTTATCTAATCAGGAAACCTCCCACTGTACCTCAAATTCTCCTCCAAACCTTAAAGAAGAATTAGTCGGGATCACCCGAGGAGTAAACTAACTCATCAGTGGGAATCGGGATCCAACTATCATCGCATGATAACCTGACGGAATCCACTCAAGTCACCACACTCCAGAAGGTATGCGCATGCCTGGCAAGTTTCAGTTCTTTTGAAACTCCCGATGTGATTTTTACCCCTAGGACTCAAGTGACCTTGACGGAGTCAACAAATCAAAGAGTCCTAGTCAAGTTCAACCCGTCATTATCTGGATTGCATTAAACCCATCCGTACGTGCCCTTGACGGAGTCAACAAGGCCGCACGACTGTCCTAACCAATCCCACTTATGCGACAAACAAGCACCACTTAGCTACCGTACACTACGCCTTGACGGAGTCAACAAACGCAGCACGAATACTAAATAATACCCATAAGAAATGACGGAGGGCTACGAATGGTTTTTGGCGAAAAACCTTTAACGTAATGAACTTGATATCGTTGAAGGAACTGCATAGCCTTTTATAAAATATAGTGACGAAAACCTTTACTAAAGAGGTCACTCCCGGTGAAGGGATCTCGGCTCTTTCCCCGTAGAATGAGGTGCAGGATATTCCAACTGAATACCACGATGCAAAGCAAAAGTAATCGGCTATAGTGAAGTTAATGCCCTGACGCAAACTTCTGTCCAAGGGGTCACTCCCGGTGAAGGGATCTCGGCCCTTGCCTCGTCGACTGAGGAGCAGGATATTCCAAATGAATACCACGATGCAAAACAAAAGTGAACGTCCTTGCAATAACAGCTTTTTTGAAAAATGTTCCAACAACATCAGATTAGGTTTGTTTAAACTTGCATTGATCCGAATCAATGCAGTCCCATCAATTGATCACACCACAAAGAACGAAAATATACTGACGTACGTATATGCCATCCGCATTCGCCACTGGGTCCCGTCATCACTCGTTAGGTTAGCTTACTAACGACAGAGCGGGGACTGGACTAGCGCGGATGTAAAACATATACAACGTCTACTAATAAATATACCAATATATAGTATTTCGCTCAAGGCGTGAATAGAATGCAACATCACAGAAATGTACAGCATCACAGAACAATACAGATATCTGGAAACCCCGGGTTTCACAGAGCCGCTGCTGAAACCCGACGTTCCCCTGGTCGTGTGGATAGCCTGTGCAATGAGAATCCTAGACCCCTACGGGCGCGGCAAGTCACCCGCCAAAACCTGAAGCGAGGCAGCCCCCTTCAGCACCGTGAATGGACCACCCAGCACTTCACGGAATCCGGTAACTTGGGCACCCCTCCTGGGTCAACCTGTACCCCCTACGAGTGCGGCGGATAGCCAGCCAATCCTGGAGTGAAGCCCCCTCCGTCCCAATGCCATGAGATGCGGGCTTGTTGTCTTCTAGAACCCGGCTATCCGTGCACCCCACCGCGGGGCAACCCTAGTACAGAAAGTAAAATATACATACACCGGGTACATCGACCGCAACCAGGTCGTGCCCCAAAAGAATAATACAAACAGGCAGTGACGGCAGTCCACATGTCGGACGCTCGCCCCGCAATAGCAAATGTACATAATACAACAAAACTGCACTAGCATTGCATCCAGGCTATCCCCCACGACCGATCCGCAACATCACAGCATAAACATAGAACATCAACGTGAAAGTCACGTTCGCAAATCCGTCTAACCGGGCTATAGCAGTTAGATCGGATTTACCGATCGAGTGACATTCACGGTCGCAGAAAATAATGTAAATACTATGAAATAATGTGTTTAAAATTTTCCGATCAATCAAACAATTAACAAGTGGGCCCCAAAGAAAACGGTAGCACTCACAGAAACAATTGGCCCAACTTTATTATTCCAAAGCCCATATTTTAAGCCCAGAAGGCCTCTGTAAAAAAATGGTGAAGTGATGTGAATAGTGCGCGGCGGAAGGGCCGCACAAAGGGGGTTTTCGCGGCGGTTCCGCGCTCCAACTGTGGAGTCACTTCATCGAATTTTTACAGAGCTCTTATATTTTCCAGTACATCAATATTTTACAACCTGAAAAATTTTTCGAGACCAAAATATTTCAACAGAAACTGATGTGCTAGAAAAATACGGTTTTTGGAATTTTGGTCGATCGGAACTGAAAAACACATTAGAACAAGCTAGGTTAGGTTAATAACCTGTCTCTGATACCATGTTGCGCCCCGGCAGCGCCCCGGCCTCGTACTCGAGGCCAAAATGCGGAATAAAAAAACTTTGCGAACTTTGCAAAACGGCGCTACCGCGGACAATTACCCGGATCGAAACCATTAACCTAGCTAGCTAACTAGAGAGATAGGGTGAGAAGTTATACCAAGCGATCCGTGTCCTTCGGTCTTCATCTCCACTCCGATCTCTTGCGGAATCTCCGTCACCTCCTCGC
The DNA here is from genome assembly GCA_030015575.1 of Agapanthus africanus. Classification (NCBI taxonomy): domain Eukaryota; kingdom Viridiplantae; phylum Streptophyta; class Magnoliopsida; order Asparagales; family Amaryllidaceae; genus Agapanthus; species Agapanthus africanus. Next base: position 671,148,469 of record CM057338.1, read on the forward strand.
TCGTCGGAAAGGGGCACCACGTAGCCGGAATCTTTTACGGGCTCCCGCCTCTTGACCGAGGCAACTCGGGCGCGAAGTTGGCTAGCCGACGCGTCCAAGGCTTGCTATAGAATAGTGTAGTGAACTTGTCTCTTTAGGGGTTATTGAGGTTGCCTTGATGTGGAGGAATGAAGAAGAGAAGGGGAGAAAGAAAAATGAGCTATGAAGCTAATCCCTTTTGCAACCATGAAAGTGAGATGGAAAAAAAATGCCACACCAAAATAATGATCCCTCTCATTTTTTAATGTGGCCGGCCCCTTCTCTCTTTTATGAGATTGGAGAGAGAAAAAAGAATGCAAGAAAGAATATATATATCAACAATAATAGAAATAGGTCACTCTCATTCTAATCCAAATCCTTTCATCCATCCATCACAATGAAAAGCAAGTGATGAGATTAAAAAGGAATCTCATCATGAAATAGCAATCATGATGCCACAAATATGCAAAGAAACCCCTCACAAATTGTTAATTGCAAACGTGCAATTAACACCCTCCACCAAGAAAGTCCGACCGAGAAGGAATGAAGGAAAACCGGCCGGAACGGAATGCAAACTGGCAACTTCAGAAAACCGATCCCGTAATAAATTACAGGAAAACCCCACTGCTGCAAATACATGCCCGCATTTGTATTCCCACTGAACACAAATGCAAAGAGACAAAATCTACACTGTACTAGACTAGGACCGGCTTAAGCCAAAGCCGGCTAGTTAAATCCGTTCGATCCTGATCTGTGCAATACCGCACGTATCAGATCAAACCCTGCCATATTACTATACGGCCACTAGTACAAAACTGTCCGATCCTGATCCGTGCAATACCGCGCGTATCTGATCGGACCCTGCCATATCTCCATACGGCCTCTACAGCGTTTCGCCCGAAACTTGAGTAACTGTAACTGTGGTGGACTCTAAAGACTCGTCAATACCTTGGCTGTGGATTTAACCACTAGCACGTCAGAGGTATAAGCCAATACATGACGGGCCACCAGGTATTGACCAAATGGGACGTCGATGAGGAAGCTCACCCCGACACCCAACTGAGCCTGTCAGTGACAATATCCGTACAGTCCGGTCCGTTCGTCTATGAGTATCGCATGGCGGGCCTAGGGGGTTGGTGAAAGTCAGACCCCCAAAAGCGGTACAAGTCGTGTCGGAGCGTAGCCCAGAACGCCCTGAGATACTACTGGAATACCTACCAGTAAATCTCCTGCCTCGGCCGAGGGCTTTGCGTAATGGCTCTCCTAGACACAGCGCGACCTCACCCCCAATACCGGGAGAGACGAACCCCTGCAGATCCGCTCACTGCCTCCATGTGGCTCGGGACTGTACCCAACTAAAACCTGTTTGCACGACTCCTTTGAGCCGTGGTAGGGTAGTAATCAAAGCACAGTGGGAACTCACACGAGACAAATGACGATCTCAGGTCGATGAACTAACCTGTACACATGTCACCAGGGAACTGCTATCTGACATCTGGTATAAGACCAACTAGCAGGTTCCCGGCGAGTCCTGTCCGGTGTACTCATAACCCAATGAGCACCTGTATACATCTTAGGTGAACCAACTGACACCAGTGGCTTGTGAGACCGGCCACCGCCCCTCGTCGGGGTCTCGACTGTATACACTAGTCTACTAACGGAGTATCGATGCCCTGTCTCGAAACTCCTACGACTAGGGACCTTTTAAGGATGTGCTTATAGACCACCAGCTCCCACGTATATGATCGCCATCATACTGCTGGCAGTCAAGCAAGAATCCTAGGGGCTCTATCAACGTGTAATAGCGACATGTCAGGTCACCTAAAGCAGTACACGATGATAAAGATAAACCAGATAGCATACTATCATCTCGAGTAAGACTGTCCTGCCGGGATAGGTCCTCCCTCAATCATTGCAATCACGTGCCTGTGATCCAATAATTGACTCTGAGGGCACTATCTCCAACACTTATGCCCAGGATGTATGTGGCATCACCAGGTCCTTCATGGAGAACCTTAGTGATAAGAATGATTTGACCGACTGTAGCATAGGAATATCATTTCCTATCAGAAGAATGTCATCCACGTACAATACGAGGAATGTGACAGCTCTTCCTACAGCCTTCTTATAAACACAAGGTTCATCTGGATTTTTGATGAAATCAAACTCTTTGATAACATCATCGAAACAGATGTCCAACTCCGAGATGCCTGCTTTAACCCATATATGGATTTAAGCAGCCTGCACGCTTTCTCGCTGCTCCCACTGTCAATGAAGCCCTCTGGCTGATCCATATAAACGCATTCTTCTAAATCTCCATTTAGAAATGTTGTTTTAACGTCTATCTGCCAGATTTCATAGTCGTAGTGAGCAGCAATAGCAAGTAGGATCCGAATGGATTTAAGCATGGCTACGGGCGAAAAAGTTTCGTCATAGACCAAACCTGGACTTTGACGAAAACCTTTCGCCACAAATCTTGCCTTATAGGTCTCTACCTGCCCATCCACACCAATCTTTCTTTTAAAGATCCATTTGCACCCTACAGGTTTTACCCCAGGGGGTACAACGTCCAAAGTCCATACTTTGTTGGTGTACATAGACTCCATTTCGGATCTCATGGCATCCAACCACTTCACAGAGTCACCACTCGTGATAGCTTGCTGAAAAATGGTAGGATCATCATCATCCATGATGCAATCTTCCCTGTCACCATCAATGAGGAAACCGTAGTACCTCTCCGGTGGGCGAGAAGTCCTACCAAACCTTCGGAGTGGCCGAGGTTCCTCAGTTTCTGTTGCAACAGCCGGATCAACCAAATCGTCATTTGCAGTTTGTGTCTCTAGAACCTCTTCTAGATCTACCACCTTGCAATCATTTTTATCTGTGAAAAACTCTTTTTCCAAGAATGTGGCATACTGGGAAACAAACACCTTTTGTTCCTCTTTGTGGTAGAACAGATATCCATAAGAATTCTTTGGATATCCCATAAAGTTACACATGACTGACCGTGTCTCGAGTTTGTCCGGATTCTGCTTTTTAACATAGGCCGGGCAATCCCAAATCTTAATTCTGTTAAGAGATGGTCTCTTCCCATTCCATATCTCATATGGCGTGGTAGACACGGCTTTGGTTGGAACCCTGTTCAGCAGAAACGCTGCAGTCTCCAATGCATGCCGCCAAAATGAGACTGGTAACTCAGCGTCACTCATCATGGACCGGACCATATCTAATAGGGTCCTATTCCGCCGTTCGGACACACCGTTGTGCTGTGGTGTGTAAGGAGGAGTGAGCTGAGAGAGAATCCCATTCTCTTTTAGGAAGTCTGCAAATTCTGTACTGAGATACTCACCACCTCGATCTGATCGAAGCATCTTAATACTCAAGCCGGTTTGTTTTTCTACTTCTTGTATATATTCAATGAATTTCTCGAAAGCGTCGGACTTGTGCTTTAATAAAAATACATGACCGAATCTTGAGAAGTCGTCAGTGAATGTAATGAATTATGAAAAACCGCCTCTAGCCTGTGTAGACAATGGCCCACATACATCACTATGTATGAGGCCAAGGAGCTGAGTAGCTCTTTCTCCGTGTCCGGTAAACGGAGTTTTGGTCATTTTACCCTTGATACAAGACTGGCAAGTCGCATAAGATTTATATTCAAAAGAGTTTAAATATCCATCTTTATGTAACTTGTTTAGTCTTGTTTCGTTAATATGACCAAGTCTACAATGCCAAAGAAAAGCTTCATTTAATTCTGAAAGTTTTCTTTTATTAGTGTGTTGTATATTGAAAACTGTGTGTTGATTTAGGACATATATTCCTTTATTAAGCGTACCATACCCAACCAACATTTGATTCAGGTGAATGTTCATAACATTGTTCTGCAACACAAAATTATATCCTTCATTGTCCAACAAAGAAACGGATATTATATTACATAGCATACTTGGTACAAAATAACATGGATTCAAAATCAAAATACATCCAGATGGCAACCCCAAGTGATACTCTCCCACTGCGACTGTATGTACATTGGAACCATTTCCAACGCGGAGAGTATGGTCACATGTCTTCAAAACCTTGCTATTTCTCAGCCCCTGCATAGAATTGCAAATGTGAGAACCTGAATCGGTATCCAATACCCAGGAAGCAGAGTTTATAGAAAAACAGTTTTCAGTCACAAACGCACTTGAAGCAGAAGCATCACCATGCTTCTTCTTGAGACTTAGGTACTCCGTGCAATTGCGCTTCCAATGTCCTGTCTTGTGGCAATGAAAACACTCGCCTTTCCCCGGGTCTCCAGCTTTGGACTTTCCCTTTCCCTTCACCTTTTTAACTCCGCCCTTAGGATTAGTGGGTTTCTTCTTTTTCTTTCCCTTAGCCTTGGCTTTCGGGCGAGAAGAGGAAGACTGTCCAATAGTCATAACGGGAGTTTTTGCTAACTTCATAGTGCTCTCTGCATTCCTTAACATATTAAGGAGTTCAGGGAGGTCCTTCTCCATGCCATGCATGTTGAAGTTCACTATGAACTGAGCAAAGGTGGAGGGGAGGGACTGCAGAATAATATCTATATATTGTTCATTGTCCATCGTCCATCCAAGGTCCTCAAGCTCTTCTATAAGAGCTATCATCTTCAAAACATGGTCTCCTACTGGTGTGCCAGGGGCCATTCGCATTTGAAACAATTTCTTTGATGCTTCGTATCGTAATACGCGGGATTGCTCCCCATACAGCTCCTTTGTATGGAGCAATATACCGTGAATGTCCATGTCCTCATGCTGCTTTTGATGTGTGTTATCCATCGATGCAAGCGCGAGGCATGTGGCCGTGCCACAGTCAGCGTCCCATGTCTTGTGGACTTCAATGTCCGCAACTGAGGATTTTGGACCAGGGACGGGCGGGGCTGAAGCCGTGAGGACATATGATACTTTATCATTAGTCAAGGCGATTTTCAGATTCCTCAGCCAGTCTTTATAGTTGGTCCTTCAGTTTGTTTTTATCTTGTAAAAGCTTAAGTCCAGTCATGGGTATCTGCCATTAAGAGAGAGAAAAGAATACACTCAGCGAAAGCTCTTGCACAGATTAGATTGGTTTAATATCTTGTCTAATCGATGTTTCCCACTGCTTTTTATCAAGTTTTTCTTTCAAACCTTTAAAAGAAAAACTAGCCAGGATTAATTACAGTCTACAACTTCGCTAACCGTTCAGCCAGGCCAGTGTCGGTACTTTGAGGGAGGTTCCCCGTGCTTTCGCACAGACCTAATTAGAGTAAACCTCATTTTCCCAGAGGCGGAGCCCCGTTAACACCTTTCTAGACACCTAATGAGTTAGCTAATTGTAAACTGTAAAACTCTTCTAGGAGCAAGTATTGCCCACAGTGGTATCGGGATCCAACCATCACATGGAAGGTATCCAATCTCATTGCAAATTTCAACACTTGAAATTCCCGATGTAATTTTTACCCCTAGTACTTATGACCTTAACTATAGTCAACAAATCATAAGTACCAGTCAAGTTCTACCCGTCATTACTTGATCAATTAGACCCACCCATATGACCCTTAACTATGGTCTACAAAGTCGCATGAATGTCCTAATTAATCTGCATCATATGCAGTGTAGGAAGACATCACTTAGCTACCTTTCACTACGCCTGAACTAAAGTCAACAAACGTAGCACAAATACTAAGTACTCTACTTCCCAAAATGACGGAGGGTTGCGAATGATTTTTGAGAAAATCTTTAACGCTTTGAACTTGATATCGTTGTAGAATCAAACAGTTTTCAAAAGGAGTGGCTTAAGCTCCGCAGTTTTGAAATGTAGCTTTTTCATAAATAGCCGAGTAGTTTTTAAATCCGATTCTACAACATCTTTTTAGGTTTATTTTCTTTACATTAATCACATTAATGTAATCCCATCATTAAAGTCCTTAAGCCAATCACAGAAAAGAAACGAAAATAACACGTACGCTTATGCCATCCGCATTCGCCGCAATGTTCCGTTATGCACCGTTAGGTTACTTAACTAATGGCATACCGGGACGGGACTAGTGCGGGTGTAAAACATAAGCAACGTCTACTATATATCATATATATAATATGTCATTCGTCTCAGATATCACAGAACACAGGCAGCAGAAACATAGATATAACGTGGGATATCCTAGGACGTCCGTATTTAGTATTTAGCCAGAATAGAAAATACGGATTCCACAGTCGCGATGAATAGCCAAGCCCATACCCTGGACCCCTACGAGAGCGTCAAGTGACCCTACCAATCCTGGAGTTTAGGAGACCCGGTGTCGACTCCTCGAGATGGCCTCCCACTGAAACCCCAGAACCCGGTCACCTGTGCTCCCCTCCTTGGGTCCATCCTAATGCGGAAAAGTAAATAATATACAACACTGGTGACACAATCTCAACCTGGAAGTGCCCCAAATAAAAGAATATTACATTACATTTGAATTTACATGAATGAAAATATAAAACTCTCATCTCACAAAAACTCCCCCGGCTATTCGATCGCGACAATCCTGCACATCATATCTCAGCAACACATAATATCACATATCATCAACGTAAGTAAGTATGCATACCCCGATTGTCGTTGATGTATAGCAACGAAACCGGCGATATCGAACATACTACACTTACGGTCACAGAAAAGAAAGTGTAAAACTACAATATTGGGAATCCAGATTCTCTTTAGACATCATAAATGCGAAATATCACGTATTTCGTATTTCATGCCTAAACTATATGAATTCCACATATTGTATCACATTCCTGACAAACAGACAGTATTAAAGTTTTCGAACGAACGATCAAGTACCCAAGATTCACTAAAGCTCAACACTTGAGCAGGGTTCAAAAATCCGGAGTGTGACACAGTAGTAGCGGTCCAGCCGTAGAAGGGTCAAGCCAACGCCTCATATGTGGCACGCCGTACTGCCCCAAACCCTAGGGTTCAAAGGGCAGTTCGAGACGGTCACATAATCGAGTTAAGGTTTGTTGTCTTCTAGAGGGACCACCGCAAAAAGACTTGCACGTATCTCCAAAGTATTTAAACCCCGTGAATAGTGAGTAAATGATACTCGTTCAAACACTTCAATACTTTCTAATTTACCCGGAAAAGCTACGAAATAAAAATCCCGATCGAAATGACGAGTACAAAACCATCTCCAGAATTTTTCAAAACCAAATACAGATTAAAAATATCCAAAAATTTATACAAGCAGATTCATGAATTACTGTACAAAAATTATTCATCAATTCATATATACGGCCGCGGAACCGCGGCTTAAGCAAGCTTAGGCCACGTTTCCGCGGCGAGAATCACTGTTCATGGAATAATTTTTGTACCGTAACCCTTATTTTTTCCTGCTGTATTTTTTACAGATTTTTAATTCTAAAAAATGTCAATTTTTAGAAAATTTCTAGAGAGCACCCTAAAAAGTCGTATTTCGGTTCGATCGGAGTTTTAACTTCGTAAAAAGGTCGCCTAATGTTCTAGGTCGGCTCTGATACCAATGAAAGGTTTGTGTAGCACCCTATGAAGAGTTTTGAAGTATCACATGAACCAAAGTTTAAATTTTTATGGTGCTAAACGAACATGCAAAGGAATCGATCCTAGAAAATTAGGGTTTCGAAATATAAAGCGAACTAATCTAGGGTTTCGAGACTACAAACTTTGTAGCTCCCTTTCGCTGGACTCCTTGGTCTCTAGGGTGTTGAACGGAGATCCTCTTGAAGTCCTCTTGTGTCCACGACGATCCACCACGGAGATCTCCGTCCAAGCTCGCAACTTCGTAAAACCGAAGAGAACACTCTAAACAAAACGGCTAAGCTTGTGTAGAATGAAGTTGTGGTTAAGTTTCTCACTTCAAAAACCTATCTTTAAGTGGTATTTGGTCACTAGAAAAAACTAGAGAGTAAAAGTGAAAGAGGAAGAAGATGGTGGCAATTTTTAACAAGAGGTAAAAAGATAACTCATGAGAAGAAAAAGAAATATATCAATATATATTTTATTTCTTCTCACTATGAACCATGGTTAAAGTGATGGAGACATTATTTAACTTGAGTTTTAAATGATAAAGAGAAGGATAACCCTAGGTTAGTTGTAGTTGAGCATGGTTAGGTCAAAGGAAGAATGTAGAAGCAAGAATGATTATCCTTTCCTATTCATTTTCTTTTAAATCCAAAATCAAATAATAATCCATTATATAAACCATGGTGTGAGTCTTATATTGCCACCATTTCCATATGCTAACAACCATGATGGATGAGTGTATGTATGTGTGCATGTATGCACATCCACATGTGCATGAAACTAGCATGAAAGAAAGAAAGAAAAGCACACATGTATGCACACATCCATCATCCAAGAAAAGGTTTTAAGTGAGAAAACTAATGGTTAAATGATAAATCAACACTTGATTTATCAATCCGGTCATATCTCATATGACCCCACCAAAAGCAGTTCACCCGATCAATGTTCGGTATCATATACGCACATTTCAATCGGGTGCATGCGCATATCGCATACGCGCACCACAACGTTTCGCCTGGACTGGGTAACTCCTTTGTAGGACTCTGAGACTCGTCAATACGCCGGCAGAGGGTGATGATCATATCAAGTACCCTCAAGCCGCAAGCGATCAGCTAAACGTAACAGCCACCCGGGTACTGAGCGATCAGAAGACAACAAGCGAACCTGCTACAACTCCCGTCGAGCCATCCGGCAACACTACCATACAGTCCGGTCTCTTCGTCAGATATGCTGCATATCGAGCCTAGGGATGGTCACGTCGACCCTAATAACTCAATAAGTCGTGCCGGTGAATGGTCTATAACAGATCGAGAAACTACTGATAACACTTATCAGCAAATCTCAGCAGCCCTGGCCAGGGACTTGCTGTTATAACCAGTCGGGCACAGCACAGCATCAATTCCCAATACCGGGAGAGACGAAACCCCTCCTATCGCTCATCGTCTTCGTGTGTCTCGGGACTGTACCCAACGGCCACCTGTTTGCACGATTCAGTAGAGCCGTGGTAGGGTGGCAATCAAAGTACAGTGGGAGAACACACAAGACTCCATGACGATCTCGGGTCTACAGACTAACCTGTACCAGTGTCACCTGATAACTGCTATCCGACGATAGATATAATTCCATATAGGAGTTCTCGGTGAGTCCGTCCAGTGTACTCAGTCACCACTGAGCACCCGTATGTGATCTTGATGTCAAACATCGATGAATGTGGGAACATCCATCGCCCATCGTATGGGTCTAGTATCATATACGCTAGTCTACTCTTGTATATCAATGCCCCGTCTCGATATACCTACGACTAGGGACGTTCCAGGATATGCTTATAGACTACAGATGTCCCACTAGTATGATCTCCCTCATAATCAGAGTAGTCAAGCCGATATCCTCAGGGCTTTATCAGCATGTATGAATGAATAAAAGCATGATCAAATCAACATGTCAGATAAAGAAGAACCAGATAGCATACTATCATGTCGAGAAAGAATGCAAACTGAATATATATACATGTATAGATACATCCACTATCACATAATGGCCTCTAGGGCATACATATATCCAACAATGTCACAGAGATAAGATGACCACAGCTCTGTTTATTGGAAACAGAGAAAGAGTTAGTAAACTCTTGGGATTAATACATGTTGATGTATGTAGATCCCCTGTCTACACATGCCAAGACCGGTTCTTTATACTTCATTACGTTCTATGATGATCTCTCAAGATTCAGACATATGTTCCTGTTGAAACACAAGTTCGAAGCTTTTGAGATATTCACAGAATATAAGTTGGAAGTAGAGAACCAAAATAAGGGTATAAGTATTATGTCCTTTGATGTGATCAAGGAGGAGAATACTTGAGCATGAAAATCCTGGATTATTCTAAAGGAGAATGAGATTCTCTCTCAGCATTACTCCTCCGTATACACAATAGCACGATGGTATATCGGAGCGGAGCAATCACACCCTATATGATAAGGTGTGCTCTATGATGAGTACTACTGAGTTACCTATTTCCTTTTAGGAGTTATGCACTTGAGAAGCTGCATACCTATTGAATAGGGTTCAAATCAAATCAGTTGCTTACCACTTCATATGTGATATGGAAAGGGAAGAGCCCATATCTTAAGTTAGTTAAGATTTGGGGTTGTCCGGCCTATGTCTAAAAGCAAAATCCGAACAAGCTCGAGGCAAGGTCTGTTATGTACAACTGGAAAGGTTCCAGCTATACAAACTACAGCAGATGATTTGATAAAACCAAAGGATTCAATAGTTACCAACGAACCTCAGCCTCTCCGTCGATCTAGTAGGGTTCCTCACCCACCTGAGAGATACTTCAGTTTCTCTATGACAGTGGGAGCGAGGATTGCATCATGAGATGATGACCCAACTAGTTTCGAGCTGGCCATCAGGAGTGGGACTCTGTAAGAATAGCTGGATGCTTAGCGATCTGAGATGGAATCCTTATACACCAACAAAGTATGGACTTTGGTTGCTATATCTGAAGGGTTAAATCCCCATCAGGAGCAAGTATATCTTGAGAAGATTACTTGGTGTACTTGGAAAGGTTGAGACTTTCAAAGCTAGACATGTTAAAGGTTTTCGTCATCGACCAGGCGTGGATAATGATGAAACCTTTTCCAGTGCCTATGCTTAAGTCCATCCAGATCCTACTTACCACAGCTACATACTATGACTACGATATCTGGTGGTTGGGTGTCATGACAGCTTTTCTAAATGATGTTTTGGAAGAGAGCGTCTATAAGTACATAGCCAGAGGGCCTCGTAGACAGTGGGAACAGCGGAAACGTATGCAAGATGCTTTATAGGATAAAGCAGGCATCGCGGAGTTAGAACATCTGTTTTGATGGACTAGTCAAAGAGTTTGACTTCATCAAAATGGTAGATGAACCTTGTATAAACAAATAGGTAGTAGGGAGTATGGTGACGATCCTCGTAGAGTACGTGGATGACATACTCTTGATAAGAAAGAAGTTTCCTATGCTACGATCGATCAATCTCCGCTTATCACAATGATTCTCCACATAGGATCAAAGTGATACTTACTAAATCCTGGGTTTTGGGTCTATGAGATAGATCTAAATGGATGTTAGGATGCTCACTAGTTGTAGTGAAATGGTATCAGTTGATCCTGGGAAAATCACTGGAAGTGTTTCAGGGTGATAAAGACGACTGAATGTCAGTCACAAGCATTGTCTTTACCCTCTATCGAGGGACGGTATGTTGGAAGAGTTCCAAGCTAGATACCGTGACATACTAGACGATAAAGGCATGATACATCGCTACTTAAGATGCTACCAAAGAGACAGTCTGGATGTATATTGGTTCATGAGATGAACTTTGTTCCTCCCATTGTGTGACAATGGAGTTGTGGCATATGCCAAGGAACGCCGGTCCCATCAGTGATCCAGACATATTCTAAGGCAGTGTCACCTGATCATGGAGATGGTTGATCTCTAAGGGATCGAGGTTAGGAGAGTAGACTCAGAGGACAACACGGCGGATCCACTCACAAAGGCCTTTTCCCAGAGAGAGACTTTTATGGGATGGTTGAGTATGAGATACTACAACCACTGCTATCAGATGGCCCTAGTGCAAGTGGGAGATTGTTAGTTATATGTATGCCCTAGAGGCCATTACTATACATAGGATGTATATTGTAGTGGATGCTGGGACATATATAGGGAGGACTTTCTTGCTCGACATGATAGTATGCTATCTGGTTGCTCTTTACCTTAACGTGTATACTGATTGTCTCTCTGTTACATGTTGGTAAAGCCCTTAGGATGTGTACTTGACTACCTGGACTGTGATGCAGATCATACTAGTGGGGACATGGTAGTCTATAAGTACATCCTTCAAGGTCCCTAGTCGTGGGTATATCGAGACAAGGCATCGATATACAAGAGTAGACTAGCGTATACTTTCTCGACCCATACAGATGGGCGATGGATGATCCCATATCCATTGGTGTTTGACATAAGAGATGATATACGGGTGCTCAGTGGAGACTGGATACACTGGACGGACTCGCCGAGAACTCCCAGATGGTATTATACCTTACGTCAGATGGCAGTTCTCTGGTGACACTGGTACAGAGTAGTCTGTTGACCCGAGATCGTCATAGAGTCTTGTGTGGTTCCCACTGTGCTTTGATTTCCACCTTACCACGTCCAAGAGGGCGTGCAAAACAGTGGTTTTTGGGTACAGTCCCGAATCACATAGAGGCAATGAGCGATAGGATAGGATTCGTCTCTCCCGGTATAGGGAGTTGATGTTGCGCTATGTTCGATTGGCTATAACCGGAAATCCCTGACCAGGGTTGCTGAGATTTACTGGTAAGTGTTACTAGTAGTTTCTCAAACTATTATAGACCTCATATCGACACGACTTATCGAGCTATTTGGGTCTGACGTTTAGCACCCCTAGGCGAGATATGCGACATTTCAGAGGATCAGACCGGACTGTACGGTAAGTGTTACTGGTTGGATTCACAGGAGTGTGAGCGGGCTTGCTCGTGGATCTTCTAATCGCTCAATACCCGGGTGGCCGTTACGTTTAGCAGACCGCTTGCGGCTTGTGGGTGATTGCTATGATCATCATCTGCTGCCGGCGTATTGACGAGTCTTTAGAGTCCTACACAGAGGTTTCCTGGCTCAAGCGAAACGAAATAGGAGCGCATATGAGATATGTACGGGACCGAGAATAATGCGTGTATATGATACCGTATTCTATTCTCGCGATGAATGCATCGATCTTGTTGTATGCGGTATAACCTAGTTATCGAATCAAGGATTGATTCGATAAATCGATACATTGGATATTAGTCGGTCATATGAGATATGACCGGATCGTTAAATCAAGTGTTGATTTGATGATTTAATGCATAATTATATATTTGATATATTACTTTGCATTAACTAGTTTTGGTTCACTTTAAAAGGATTTTCTCACTTGAAGTACACAACTTGTATATGTGATATACTTTTGTGCACTTATTTGTATCATGTTTGATGATACATGCTCACTTGGGTGTAGTTTTGGTTTAAACCTTGGTTATGTAAATGGTTAAGGTTTTTATTTATTTATTCATTTATTTATTTCATTTTGGCAAGAAATAAAATGGTTGCTAGTTTTGTTTTATATGGAAAGTTCATGAAGGTTTGAAAAGTTGACCATTTTGTTTCTTTCCTTTAACCTAACCATTCCACTTAACCCTAGTTTATTCTCTACACCTAATCATGGTTTGAATATGATAAGTATTGATTTTCTTTTCCATTTTTAATTAACACTTATCATATTCTTGCTTCTTCTTCTTCTTCACTTCAAGAAAAAGCTTGCTATCAACAATGGCAACTTGTGAAAATGAGTGAGAAATCCAATTCTAAAGTGAACCCACCTCCTATTTCTTCATCCTCTACCTCTTGCCAAGTAGTATAGGGTGTTTTCTTCACATGTTTCATGACTTGGTGAAGTGGGAGCTTGATCTTGTGATGCCTCGACGTAGATCTTCTTCGGCATCGTAGTCGATGACCTAGCCCGCCCATTTTTCCGATGAAGCCGACGCTAGAGCCCGGGATTCGATTTGGACAGCGAGGAGACTTCATTGCGGAGCTATGGAGGTGGACGACCGGATCTACAAAGGTTGTATTTCTGTTCTTGTAGTTAAGTTGTTAACTAGTCGCTTTTGTTTCGCCTAAAATTCTAGTTAACGATCTAGTTTAGGGTTTGTAGGCACTTGTAAAATTTGAAATTGGCATGGTTGATGCCTTGTGAGACCTCATTAGCGTGCTTAGGAACCCTACAATAACCGACTAATATCTAGTATATCAATGTATCGAATCAACACTTGATTCGGTAACCCGGCTATATCTCATATAACCGTCTGATGATACAAATCGCGAGAATAGAATACAGTATCACATATTGGTATTATTCTCGGTACCGCACATATCTCATATGCGCTCCTATTTCATTTCGCTTGAGCCAGGAAACCCCTGTGTTGGACTCTAAAGACTCGTCAATACGCCGGAAGTAGGTGGTGATCATATCAATCACCCACAAGCCGCAAGCGGTCTGCTGAACGTAACGGCCACCCAGGTATTGAGCGATCAGAAGATCAACGAGCAAGCCTGCTCACACTCCTGTGAATCCAACCAGTAACACTTATCGCACAGTCCGATCTGCTCGTCTGATATGTCGCATATCTCGTCTAGGGGTGGTAAAACGTCAGACACCAGTAGCTTGATAAGTCATGCCGATGTAAGGTCCATAACAAGCATGAAACTACTGATAACACTTACCTGTAAATCAGTGCAACCCTGGACATGGATTTCCAGTTATGGCCAGTCGAGCATAGCACAACATCAACCCCCAATTCCGGGAGAGACGAATCCCCTCCTATCGCTCATTGCCTTCATGTGAATCGGGACTGTACCCAAAAACCACCTGTTTGGACGACTCAGTAGAGCCGTGGTAGGGTGGAAATCAAAGCACAGTAGGAGACACACTAGACTCTATGACGATCTCGGGTCAACAGACTAAGCTGTACCAGTGTCACCAGAGAACTGCCATCTGACGTGAGGTTTAATATCATCTGGGAGTTCTCGATGAGTCCGTTCAGTGTACTCAGTCTCTACTGAGCACCCGCATACCATCTCTGATGTCAAACACCAATGGATATGGGATCATCCATCGCCCATCACGTGGATCGAGAAGATATATGCCAGTCTACTCTGGAATATCGATGCCCCGTCTCGATATTCCAACGACTAGAAACATTGAAGGATGTACTCATTGACTACCCAGACCCCACTAGTATGATCTTCATCATAGTCCTGGAAGTCGAGCACACATCCTAAGGGCTTTATCAACATGTAATAGAATGACTGCAAGTAGACATGTTAAGATAAAGAGCAACCAGATAGCGTACTATCATGACGAGCAAGAAAGTCCTACCTATATATGTCCTAGCATTCACTACAATATACATCTCATGTACAGTAATGGCCTCAAGGGCATACATATAACTAACAGCTCTGATACCATGTAAGACTACGGTAGCGCCCCGGCCGTCTTTCTGGGGCCAAAATGCGGAAACGAAATTTTTTCTAATCTAGAAACCGGCGCTATCGTATGCTTAAAACCCGGATCGAACCATTAACCTACAACTAGCTATCTAGAGAGAGGGTTGGAAAGCTATACCGATAGATCCATGTCATTCGGTCTTTAGCCACCATCCTAAGCTCATCGCGGCATCTCCGGTCTTGAACACCTCGTCGGAAAGGGAACCACATCTACGAGTCTTTTTACGGGCTCCCGCTTCATCCGAAACAATTCGATCACGATGTGTGCTAGCCGACGTGTCCAAGGTGCTGTAGGGCAAGTTTGTGATCACTTTGTCTCTTGCATCCATTGCTTGGATAGAGGTTGGTAGTGTTGCCATTAATGGAAATGGTGAGCTAGAGAAGAAAGAGGAAGAAGAAGAAGTTTCCTTTTCTTTTCTTTTTGCTTTGTGATAAAATGAGAGTGAGAGAGCTAGCATGAAAAATACAATACCAAAACTTATCATATGGCAGCCCCTCTCTCTCACCCTGTCATTTCAACATACAAATCCATCACAAAAGGTGACATTTGCACATGAAATGATACCATGACTCACCCATGATCTACATTTATCATTTAATGCAGAAAAAGATGGTTTCTAGCTCATAATTTCCATTTGTAAACATTAACCCAAATGTTTACAACAATAAAAAGATACGGCAACATCTAAAGTAAACTCGTGACGGATCACAAGGATACCCCTCACCTGTATATACATACCTGCAACCGCATTCAAACTGAATGCGAATGCGATGAGACTAAAGTAATCCAACAAATCTAATATTAGGATCCGACTTAAACCAAAGCCCTCTAGTATGGTCCGTCCGATCATGATCCATGCACTACCGTATGTATATGATCGAACCCTGGTATATATCATACGGCCTCTACAACGTTTCGCCCGAAACTTGAGAAACTGTCTGTGGGGGACTCTAAAACTCGTCAATATATTGGCTGTGGATTTAACAACTAGCACGTCAGTGGTACTAGCTGTACGTAACGGGCTACCAGGTATTGACCAAAAGGGAGGTCGATGAGCGAACTCATGCTGACACCCTACTGAGCCTGTCAGTGACAATATCCGTGCAGTCCGGTCCGTTCGTCTATGAGCATCGCATGTCGGGCCTAGGGGGTTGGTAAAAGTCAGACCCCCAAAAGCGGTACAAGTCGTGTCAGCGTGTAGCCCAGAACACCCTGAGATACTACTACAATACCTACCAGTAAATCTCCTGCCTCGGCCGAGGGCTTTGTGTAATGGCTCTCCTAGACACAGCACGATCTCACCCCCAATACCGGAAGAGAAGAAACCCCTGCCGATCCGATCACTGCCTCCATATGGCTCGGGACTGTACCCAACTAAAACCTGCTTGCACGACTCCTTTGAGCCGTGTTAGGGTAGTAATCAAAGCACAGTGGGAACTCACACGAGCAAATGACAATCTCAGGTCGATGAACTAACCTGTACACATGTCACCGGGGAACTGCTATCTGACGTCAGGTATAATACCAACTAGCAGGTTCCCGGCGAGTCCTGTCCGTTGTACTCATAAACCAATGAGCACCTGTATACATCTTAGGTGAACCAACTGACACCAATGGCTTGTGAGACCGGCCACCGCCCCTCATCGGGGTATCGACTGTACACACTAGTCTACTAATGGAGTATCGATGCCCAGTCTCCAAACTCCCACGACTAGGGACCTTTTAAGGATGTGCTTATAGGCTCCAGCTCCCACGTAAATGATCGCCATCATACTGCTGGTAGTCAAGCAAGAATCCTAAGGACTCTATCAACGTGCAATAGTGACCAGTAAGGTCGTCTAAAGCAGTACACGATGATAAAGATAAACCAGATAGCATACTATTCTCTATCAATGTGTAATAGTGAACTACAATATCATCTAAAGCATGTACACGATGATAAAGACAAACCAAATAGTATACAAACCTCTCGAGTAAGACTGTCCTGCCGGTATAGGTCCTCCCTTAATCATTGCAATCACGTGCCTGTGATCCAATAATTGACTCTGAGGGCACTATATCCAACACAGCATCGACACGTAAATCCTTATATCTCGGGCTCCGTCAGTTCGGATCGGCCCACATAATCTCATGACTCCGGTCGGTATCCTCCGGATAACCGTGGAGCCCAAATACTATCACCGGTAGGTAGTGTTCCCTCATCGAGGCTCATCGGCTACACCACGACAATCATTTCTTGCCCCGGGGTACCTTACCGGGTCCACCATGTATTCGCAGCCTACCAGTCCTCGAATCGGGTTTCACATACCCATCTCAGATCTGAAAAAACACATGGTGGACATCTCGAAATATCTCTAAGTCGACGTTGTACACCCCACGAGTTGCGGGGAGGCGGAATAGGTACAACAATCATTTTGCTTAAAACAACATCGACTAACCGAAAGGATCTTTGCTAAACAGTAACTAATAATATCATAGGAGTAATTAGCTACTATGAAAGAAGATTATACCTAATGAAACAAGTCCTTCTTCTTCTCCTTAACCACCTCCTCGTCGGCCTCCTCTTTGTAATAGACGATCCACCCGAGAGCTTCTACTCCAAGCTTTGCCTCTAACTTGAGGAAACTAGGTTACTCCAATTGCTAATCAAAGTCACTTAGGGAATATAGAGTATGATTATGGATTAATGAGTCTTGCTAATTCATGATCTCAACACATGAGACGTTAGGATTAGGGTTTGAAGAGAGAGAGCTTGAGGAGAGAGAAGGTGCGAGTGAGAATCCTTTTGGAATAATGATCACATTTGAATATATGAAGCATATGATATAATTAAAATAAATAACAAATAAATATGTGTCATCATGCTTGATTAATTCATAGAGTGATTCATCTCATGAGTCGTTTAAATCATTAATGCAACATTAACTCCATGGATGATTCACTCTCATGACTCATTAATCCAATAAATGCAAATGCCACCTTAGCCCCCAAGCCATCAACCTTCAAGAAGCTTCTCGCCAAATTACGAGAACACCTCTCCTATCCATGAAAACACGGAAATACTTTAGACTGTATAAATCCAATAATCCGATAATAGAATCTGTCTTAAACCAAAGCCGGCTAGCAAAAACTGTCCGAACATCGTACGTGCATAAATGCACGTGCGTGTCTGAACCTGTCGTAAAACCATACGACCTCTATATCGTTTCGCACTGAGCAGGGAAACTCTCTGTGTGGGACTCTAAAGACTCGACAACTATGCTGGCAGTGGGTTTAACCACAGACCGCAAGGAGCACTAGTTGTACGTAACGGTCCCCAAGTAGATGTCGATAATAAAATCTGATGAGGAAACCCATCCGAACTCCTACTGAGCCTGATGTGACAATCTCCGTACAGTTCGGACTGTTCGTCTAGGACTATCACATATCGGGCCTAGGGGCGGCAAGCGTCAGTTCCCTAAAAGCGGTATAAGTCGTGTCGGAGTGAAGCCCATTACACCTTGAGAAACTACTGGAAAACCTACCAGTAAATCTCGCTTGCCCTGGCCAAGGACTTTGCGTAATGGCTCTCCAGACACAGCGCGATATCAACTCGCAATACCGGGAGAGACGAATCCTGTCTAACCGCCACTGCCTCCAAGTGCTCGGGACTGCACCCAACTGCTACCTGTTTGCACGACTCCTTTGAGCCGTGGTAGGGTAGCAATCAAAGAACAGTGGGACACACTCGAGGCGAAGTAGCAGTGTCAAGTCTGCGGACTATGCTGTACTCATTTCACCTGGGAACTGTTAACTGACGACGGGTATAATACCAACCAACAGTTCCCTGCGAGTTATGTCCGGTGTACCCGTAACCCAACGAGCACCTATGTACTATCTCCAGTACGACGTACTGATGGCTGTGGGAAATTCCATCTCCCCAACTGGGATGAAAAGCATACACACTAGTCTACTTCGGAGTATCGATACCCTGTCTCAATAATCCTACGACTAGGGACCTGAAAAAGGATGTGCTTGTAGACTACCCAGCCCCCACTAGTGTGACTGCCATCACAACGCTGGTAGTCAAGCAAGATCCTAAGGGCTCTATCAATACGTACACACATATTAAGATAGATATAACCAAGTAGCATACTACCATGTTTAGCAAGACTGTTAATAGAACTGTAAATATCTCAAGCTTCCAATAAGTAATATACAAGCTAGTATGATACATTAATAGCCCCTAGGGCATATACACTAACAATCTCCCACTTGCACTAGGGCCATGTACTGGCATATCGAAGACCGATCATCTCGAGCTGCCTCTCGAACTAAATCTGAGGTAAAGCCTTTTTGAATGGAACAGCAGTGTTCTCCTCTGTAGCAACTCTCCGGACCTCGATCTCCCGGCGATCTATGATCTTCCTGATCATGTGAGTCCGCCTTAAGATGTGTCTGGACTTCAAATAGGACATGGGTTCCTTCTCTAAAGCTATAGCTCCGTTGTTGTCGCAATACAGAGGTATTGGATCAACAATGGTAAGAACCACCTGAAGTTCTGTTAGGAACTTCTTCATCCAGACCGCTTCTTTTGCGGCATCGCAAGCAGCAATATACTCCGCTTCCATCGTCGAGTCAGCAACGGTGTCCTGCTTGGAGCTCTTCCAGCACACCGCCCCTCCATTGAGGTTAAAGAAAAAACCTGACATGGACTTGGAGTAATCCTTATCACTCTGGAAGCCGGAATCAGCAAAGGCCTCGGTCTTGAGGTCTTTTCAGCCGTAAACCAAGAACATCTCCTTAGTCCTTCTCAGGTACTTGAGAATGTTCTTTACTGCTATACAGTGCTTCTCCCCTGGGTCTGACTGATACCTGCTTACCACGCTCAGTGCGTAAGCTACGTCTGGTCTGGTGCATAACATTGCATACATTATAAAGCCTACCGTAGAAGCGTAGGGTATAATAGACATGCGTTCCCTTTCCAAATCAGTCTTGGGAGACATCTCTTTGGAGTGGGTGATTCCATGACAAGCCGGCAGATTACCGCGCATAGAATCTTCCACACTGAATCTTTTCAGTATAGTGTTGATATACCTAGACTTAGAATGTCCCAACATACTCTTGGATCTATCACGATAGATCCGGATCCCCAGAATGTAAGAGGCATCACCCAGGTCTTTCATGGAGAACCTTTGTGACAAGAATCCTTTGATAGATTGTAGCATAGGAACGACATTTCCTATCAGTAGAATGTCATCCACGTACAAGACGAGGAATACGACAGTTCATGCTACAATTTTACTATATATCATGGTTCATCTGGATTTTTGATAAAGTCATCTTCTTTGACCGATTCATCAAAACAGATGTTCCAACTCCGTGATGCCTGCTTTAGTCCATAAATGGACTTAAGCAACTTGCACACTTTCCCGCTGCTCCCACTCTGATTGAAGCCTTCTGGCGGATCCATATAGACGCACTCTTCCAAATTACCATTTAGAAAAGCCGTCTTTACGTCCATCTGCCAGATCTCATAATCATGGAAGGCAGCAATAGCAAGAAGGACCCGAATGGATTTGAGCATAGCCACTGGAGAAAAAGTCTCGTCATAGTCCAAACCAGGTCTTTGACGAAAACCCTTTGCAACAAGTCTAGCCTTATAGGTTTCCACCTGTCCATCTACACCAATCTTTTTCTTGATGATCCATTTGCATCCTATGGTTTTTACCCCACCTGGAGAAAAGTCCAAAGTCCATACTTTGTTGGTGTACATGGACTCCATTTCGTTCCGCATTGCATCTAGCCATCGTACCGAGTCGCCGCTCTGGATGGCCTGCTGCAAGCTAGTAGGTTCATCATCATCAATGATGCAATCCTCTCTATCCCCATCTTTGAGAAAACCGTAGTATCCCTCAGGCGGATGAGACGGCCTACTACTCCTGCGGAGGGGTGCGAGAATGTCCTGTTCTTCTTGAACTATTGGTTCTACTAAACTTTCAGTAGTAGTTTGTGGTTCTGGAATTTCTTCCAGTTCTATTTCGCTCCCACTGGTTCCCTTTTCTAAAAACGGCTGTTCTAGAAAATGGGCATTACGAGAAACAAAAATCTTTTGTTCCTCTGCATAATAGAAATAATACCCCTTGGAGTTCTTTTGATATCCTACAAACTTACACTGTACTGATCGTGCCTCGAGTTTGTCCGCATGCTGCTTTTTAACAAAAGCTGGACATCCCCATATCTTCAAATACTGAAGATAGGGTTTCTCCCCACTCCGCATCTAATATGGCGTGGTTGGCACAGTCTTGGTAGGAACCCTGTTCAAAAGATATGCCGCTGATTCTAGCGCATAACTCCAGAAAGATCGCGGTAACTCAGCATTACTCATCATGGAACGTACCATATCCAATAGGGTTCGATTCCGTCTCTCCGATACACCGTTATGCTGTGGGGTGTATGGAGGAGTAAGATGAAAGAGAATTCCTTTCTCTTTTAGGTAAGCTAGGAACTCGACACTTAAGTATTCACCACCTCGATCAAATCATAGTGTCTTGATACTTTTGCCTGTTTGGTTTTCTACTTCATTCTTATACTCTTGGAATTTCTCAAAAGCCTCGGATTTATGTTTCATAAAGAAAATGAATCCGTACCTAGAGTAATCATCCGTAAAAGTAATGAAATAGTAAAAACCACCACTTGCATGTATAGGCATTGGACCACATACATCACTGTGTATGAGTCCTAAATGCTCGCTCGCTCTTACTCCATGTCCAGTGAATGGAGTCTTTGTCATCTTTCCTTTGAGACATGATTGACAAGTGGCATAAGATTGATATTCGAACGAATCCAAATATCCTTCTCTATGTAACTTAGTTAACCTTGTCTCATTGATTTGACCTAGTCTACAATACCATAAGAAAGCCTTATTTAAATCTGGAGACATTCTTTTTAGTGTGTTCTGTACATTGAAAATCTGTAATTTGTTTAATACATATATACCATTATCCAGTGTACCG
Source organism: Agapanthus africanus (assembly GCA_030015575.1). Classification (NCBI taxonomy): domain Eukaryota; kingdom Viridiplantae; phylum Streptophyta; class Magnoliopsida; order Asparagales; family Amaryllidaceae; genus Agapanthus; species Agapanthus africanus. The sequence continues at coordinate 671,170,637 of CM057338.1, forward strand.
GACCCAATCAGACCATTATTAAGGTGGATGTTAACAACATCGCTTACAAACGTGAAATCATAACCTTCTTTTGATAACAACGAAACCGATATGATATTACACGTTAAACTAGGTACACAAAAACAGTTATGCAAAACTAAAATATGTCCACTCGTCAATCCAAGGTGATAATCCCCTATGGACACAGCTCCTACGCTAGCTCCGTTAGCAACCTTCAGGGCCATATCTCCAACCTTCAGCACTCTACGGTTTCTCAGTTCCTGCAATGAATTGCATATATGAGATCCTGATCTGGTATCCAATACCCAGGAAGTAGAGTTGATTGACAGACAATTCTCAATTACAAACTCACCTGAATTCGAAGCCACAGCTTGCTTCGGTTCCTGGTTCTTGGCATCCCAAACTTGCAATCTTTCATCCAGTGCCCTTTCCTATGACAGTGGAAGCATTCATCCTTTGCCACTACTCGCACCGCAATCTTTTTCTTTCCCTTTACTCCCACCTTGCTAACACCTCCTCTAGGTTTGGTGGCGGCCTTATTCTTCCTTCCTTTGGCCCTAGCCTTGGACCCGGAAGAAGAAGCACCGCGAATAAACATAATGGGTGTTTCCCTTGCCTTCTGCAAGGTGCCCTCTGCACTCCTCAACATGTTAAGGAGTTCTGGAAGTTCAACATCTTTTCTTTGAATGTTGAAATTCAGAATAAACTGGGCGTAGGTGGAAGGAAGGGACTGGAGAATCAAGTCTATATAGAGCTCATTCTCCAAAGTCATCCCCAGGTTTGCGAGGTCTTCTATATAGCCAATCATCTTTAGGACATGTTCTCCTACAGACGATCCGACGGCCAACCTCGCCCGAAACAGGTTCTTCGAGGTCTCGTATCTTGCTATACGAGATTGCACCCTATACAGATCCTTTGTATGGAGAAATATGGATTCGAGATCCATATCCTCGTCCCTACTTTGATGTTCATTATTCATCGAGGCAAGCATGATGCACTTGGCCTTCGCACAATCTAACTCCCAGGTCTTATGGATTTCCTTATCCGCAAGACTGGATTTTGGACCAGGGACAGCAAGTGCCTTAGTGGTAAGGACATACCCCAATTTGTCAGAAGTCAAAGCCATTTTGACATTCCACAGGCAATCTTTATAGTTTGGCCCTGTCAGTATATTTTTCTCTAGTAGTAACTTAAGTCCTGTCATGTTTTGGGTCGCTGCAATGGGAGAGAGAGGGAACACTTTAGCATGATGCTCTTGCAAGTTTAGAGTGGTTTTTAGTTTATCTGAACTGGATGGCTCCCACTGTTTCTCGAATCCCTCCTCAAACCAGAAAGGAAGAACTAGCCAGGACTATTCTCACCGTACAATACTTGCTTGACCGTTCATCCAGGCCGGTGTCGGTACTTCAAGGGAGGTTTTCCAACGCATTTGCGAAGTTCCTTAATTAAATAACCTCTTTTCTCTGGGGACGCAGCCCCGCTGATGCCTTTCTCGGCACCTACTTGGTTTATAGCATAGATCGTTAAGTGACGAATCTCCTGATGAGTAGCATATACTCACAGTAGGATCGGGATCCAAATATCATCGTATGATAATGCTGAAGGAATCCTACCAACATTCATGAAACACCAAATGGTATGCATCTCTTTGCAAATTTCAGTTTCTTTAGAAATTCCCGATATAAATTTCTGCCCCATGCTCCCATGACCTTTGCCTTGGTCAAAATGTCATAAGTCACATGTCAAGTTCTACCCATCATTATCTTGTTAATTTGAACTCATCTGTACATACCCCTGACATTGGTCAAATGATAATACGACTGTCCCAAACTAACTCATCTATCTATGCAACAAATGAATACCCAGCAGCTACCAAACACTATGCCTTGGCATTCGTCAAAATACATAGCTTGAATACTACTGAATAACCAAATGAAATGACGGAGGGCTACGAATAGTTTTGGCAAAACCGTGAACGTAGTGAACTTGAAATGACCGAAGGAACTGTTAGTTATATGTATGCCCTAGAGGCCATTACTGTACATAGGATGTATATTGTAGTGGATGCTGGGACATATATAGGTAGGACTTTCTTGCTCGACATGATAGTATGCTATCTGGTTGCTCTTTATCTTAACGTGTACACTGATTGTCTCTCTGTTACATGTTGGTAAAGCTCTTAGGATGTATACTTGACTACCTGGACTATGATGTGGATAATACTAGTGGGGACATGGTAGTCCATAAGTACATCCTTCAAGGTCCTTAGTCGTGGCTGTATCGAGACGGGGCTTCGATATACCAGAGTAGACTAGCGTATACCCTCTCAACCCATACAGATGGGCGATGGATGATCCCATATCCATTGGTGTTTGACATCAGAGATGATATACGGGTGCTCAGTGGAGACTGGGTACACTGGACGAACTCACCGAGAACTCCCAGATGGTTTTATACCTTACGTCAGATGGCAGTTCTCTGGTGACACAGGTACAAGTTAGTCTGTAGACCCGAGATCGTCATAGAGTCTTGTGTGATTCCCACTATGCTTTGATTTCCACCTTACCACGTCCAAGAGGGCGTGCAAAACGGTGGTTTTTGGGTACAGTCCCGAATCACATGGAGGCAATGAGCGATAGGAGGGGATTCGTCTCTCCCGGTATAGGGAGTTGATGTTACGCTGTGTTCGATTGGCTATAACCGGAAATCCCTGGCCAGGGTTGCTGAGATTTACTGGTAAGTGTTATCAGTAGTATCTCGAACTATTATAGACATTATATCGACACGACTTATCGAGCTACTGGGGTCTGACGTTTACCACCCCTAGGCAAGATATGCGACATATCAGACGAACAGACCAGACTGTACGGTAAGTGTTGCTGGTTGGATTCACAGGAGTGTAAGCGGGCTTGCTCGTTGATCTTCTAATCGCTCAATACCCGGGTGGACGTTACGTTTAGCAGACCTCTTGCGGCTTGTGGGTGTTTGATATGATCATCACCTGCTGCCGGCGTATTGACGAGTCTTTAGAGTCCTACACAGAGGTTTCCTGGCTCAAGCGAAACGAAATAGGAGTGCATATGAGATATGTGCGGGACCGAGAATAATACCAGTATGTGATACTGAATTCTATTCTCGCGATTTGTATCATTGGACGGTTATATAAGATATAACCGGGTTACCGAATCAAGTGTTGATTCGATACATTGATACACTTGATATTAGTCGGTTATATGCAGTTTGACAGGATCATTAAATCAATTGTTGATTTAATGATTTAATGTATAATTATATATTTGATATATTAATTTACATTAACTAGTATTGGTTCACTTAAGATTATTTTCTCACTTGATTGTGCACATTGTATATGTGATATATTTTTGTGCACTAGCTTCTATCATGTTTGATGATAGATGCAAACTTGGGTATGTATTTGCTTTAAACCATGATTTGGTTAATGGTTAGGTTTCATTTATGTTATTTATTTTATTGATTTATTTTGGCAAAAAATAAAATGGTGGTGGCTTTCTTTGTTTTATTCTTTAAGTATCATGAAGCTTCAACCATTTTGTTTTTTTCTTAACCTAACCTTTAACTTAAACTTGAGTTTATTCTCTACAAGAGTTAATCTCACCCATGCTTGCATTATGATAAACTTCACTTGGTTTATTATTTTAGAATGAGAATTCTTTTTCCTCCTCCTTCTTCATCTTCTTCATGAAGAAAAAGAAAAGCTTTCTTGAAAATTCCAAGTGATGAAATCCAAGTGAGAAATCCAAATCCAAAGTGAACCCACTTCCTATTTCTTCATCCTCTACCACTTGCCATGTAGTAGAGTGTGTTATCTTCACATGTTCCATGACCTAGTGAAGGTGGAGCTTGAGTTTGAGTCGCCTCGACGTAGATCATCTTCGGCATCGAAGTCAACGACTTAGCCCGCCCATTACTCCGATAAAACCGACGCTAGAGTCCGGTATTCCGATGATCGCAGCGGAAGGACGTCAACACGGAGCTAGGTAAGTGGAGGACCGGATCTACAAAGGTTGTAGTCCCTTTCACTTTGTAGAAAAATAGTTTGCTAGCTTTCTTTTTCGCCTAATCTCTAGTTAACGATCTTCGTTAGGGTTCTTCGGCACCTAAATTTTTGAATTTGGCATAGTTGATGCCTTGTGGAACCTCTTTAGTTTGCCTTGGAACCCAATAGTGGTATCAGAGTCTAGCTAGAGCCTTAGGCGATGTGTAGACGATGTTAGAAACCCGATCGAACCCGAAATCCTAATCTAAAACCCTTCTCTGTACAATTTTTTAAAACTGGGAATTTTGTGAATTAAAAATATGCAGAAAAATCAGCAGGGTTTTATAGGAGTTGCTATGCAAAACGAGAGCCTAATTCAATCAAACCGCCGTGGAACCGTGGCACCAGCATGGCTCGTGCGGCGGTTTCGCGGCCGTACGGTATCTTCTTTTGTCAAATTTTGCACAGTAATGTTTATCTGAATTTCCTGTGTTTTCTGGGAATTTTTAATTTGCATTCAAGAGTTGAGTTTTCTCGGGTGTATTGGGGATTCAATGATTCGATCGGAAACTTTAACTGCGTCTATGTGTTTTTTCCGGATAACTTAGAATATGTTAAAAAGTTCGACCGGATATAGATACCCACATTTTCCCCTGCCGGGAAATTTCCAAGTGTTGGATTTTTCCGTGGTTTAATAACGTTCTAAGTAGTGCAAGTAACGTGGTGGTCCCTCTAGAAGACAACAAACCTTAACTCGATTATGTGACTGTCTTGAACTGCCCTTTGAACCTTAGGGTTTGGGGCAGTATGGTGTGCCACATGTGAGGCATTGGCTTGACCCTTCTACGGCTGGACCGTTGGTACTGAGGCATGAAGTGAATGTTTTTAAACTTATTTCATGTGTTGAGCTATTTCGGGAAAACTTGGGTGTTTGATTATTCGATCGGAAAGTTTAACATTTTCTATTTATCTGGAATGTGATACAATAATTGGAATTCACAAGTAGTTATGAGATAACTGAATGAATGTTATAAATCTAGCGGTTTAGTCTCACTTGATCGGTTGCCATGGAATTTTGATGTTATCAAAAGTCCATCGCAATCACGTAGCGTACGCGCATACTCGCCGGATAAACTTAAAAGACAGCTACACCCCATAGCCCCGACCAAGTGATTGTAGGAGAACCCCGTCGCCAAAAAGCATCCGTTCGGGTGCTCGCGGCAGCGGTGTTCCGCCTTAGTGCACTTCGTCGGCGGTATCGGGGGGTGCGGCTGTCTACTGAAGTTTGCGACGAACATTCGTTCTGGATGCGGGGAATCCTGTTGAATTGCCCGACTTTACATTGAAAAGTGTTTTCGATAATGACACTAAAATGCGGAGTTCATAGTTGTTAGGCATGCGATGTCTAAGAAATTCATTTGATTAGGCATGTGATGTCTAAAGAGGTTGCGGGTTCCAACTGTTGTAGTTTTAGACTTTCTTTTCTACGACTGTAAGTGTAATATGTGATATCGCCGGTTTCGTTGCTATAAGTTAACGACAATTGGGATGCGCATATTTACTTACGTTAATGACATGTGATGTTATGTGTTGCTGGATATGTTATATTGGATCGTCGCGTTATGAATAGCCGGGGTTTTTTTATGTGAGATGAGTGTTTTCCATTTTCATTCATGTAAAAACTTGTATGTAATATTCTTTTATTGGGGCACTTCCAGGTTGCGGAAGATGTCACCATTGATGTATATTATTTACTTTTCCTCACTAGGATAGACCTGAGGAGGGGAGCATAAGTTACCGGGTTCTAGAGTCCAGTGGGAGACCAACTCGAGGAGTCGAGTACGGATCTCCTAACTCTAGAATTGGTAGGGTTGCTTGCCGCTCTCGTAGGGGTCTTGGGGTGTGGGTTTGGCTATTCATCACGACCGTGGAATCCGTGTTTTATTCAGGCTCAGAAGAAAACACGGACGTTCTAGTATATCCAACAATTCATATATGTTTCTTCTGCTGCGATATCTGTGATGTGATCATTTGATGTTCTGTGTTAAATACTGTATATAGTATATATGATATATTATATAAACGTTACTTATGTTTTACACCCGCGCTAGCCCTGCCCCGCTCTGTCGTTAGTTACCTAACCTAACGGTGCACGAGGGGACATCGAGGAGAATGCGGATGACATAAGTGTACGTCGTATTTATCTGTGATGTTTTGGTGATTTAAATGATGGGACTTCAATAATACGATTAATGAAACAAAAGAAACCTAAAAGATGTTGTAGAATCGAATTTTCAAAAACAGGTAGCTACAGTTCTTGCTTTGCATCGCGGTGTTCCTTGTAGAACATCCTGCACCTTATTTGATAAGGAAAGGGCCGAGATCCTTTCACCGGGAGTGACCCCTTTAGCAATAACTGGGAGATGCTACAACCCTCGGTTTGTCTTTTGATTGCTTCTATATGTTTTGCTTTGCACAGCGGTATATATGATATTCCTGCACCTTATTCGATGAGGAAAGGGCCGACGATCCCTTCACCGGGAGTGACCCTTTTAGCAAAACTAGAAAAGCCTAAAAAACACTCCATTTCAAAATTCATTCGATTCTACAACGATATCAAGTTCATTACGCAATAGTTTTTCAGAAAAACCTGTCGTAGCCCTCCGTCATTTCAGATAAGTTGTATATAGTATTCATGCTGCATTTGTTGGCTTTCGTCAAGGTGCAGTGTGCGGTAGCTATATGCTGCTTATCTGCTGCATACGATGCGATTGGATTAGGGTAGTCGTACGGCTTTGTTGGCTTTCGTCAAGGGTCGTGCGGGTGGGTTTAATTCAATCAAGAAATGTACGGGTTAAACTTGACTAGCGGGCTATGGTTTGTTGCTTTTCGTCAAGGTCATAGCACGTTAGGGGCAAAATATTATCGGGAATTTCAAGTGTTGAAATTTGCAATGAGATTGCATACCTTCTATGAGATAGTTGGATCCCGATACCCACTGCGAGTAATTGTTACTCCTGGGAGAGTTTTACACATTACAATTAGCCGATCAAGTAGGTGTCTAGAAAGGTGTCAACGGGGTTACGCCTCTGGGAAAACGAGGTTTACTTTAATTAGGTACGTGCGAAAGCATGGGGAACCTCCCTCAAAGTACCGACACTGGCCTGGCTGAAAAATTAGCGAACTTGTAGCGTGTAATTAATCCCGGCTTGTCTTTCCTTTTAGGGTTTGAAGGAAGATTTGATAAAAACAGTGGGAGCCATCCTGATTAGATAAAATAATAACCAATCTGATCTTGCAAGAGCATACGCTGAGTGTTTTCTTCTCTCTCTCTCTAGGTAGCGACCATGTTACGCCTCAATCAAGATAACATAACGGATATATTGACCGAACCTGCTTGTTAAACTGAGCTGGGGAACATTGGTCCCGCTCCAACTTATAATTGTTATAAGACAGAGCAGGAAATTGGGGAATACCAGATTTCCCGTGCCGCCCAAACGAAGAAAGTGCATGTTGATGCATCATCTTCGGGTATGTTCCTTACAAAGAACTGTTTCTCTGTATCCTCTACGTCCTGGGTATTTGATAACAGATCAGGATTCCAGATATGTAATCTGTTACATAGGGCTACAGAAAGGTAGAGAACTGAGAACGGGTGATTAGTTTCATGAGACAGAAAACGGTGCAAGTGTTGCAGCCAAGTCTATTGGTCACTGTCACCCTGTATCCCAATACATTGATTCTGAACAAATGCTAATAGATATCGAATCTGATATACAAAATCATATCAGTCTCTTTATTAGTGAAGAAATGATAAAATTTTATATTGTTGGATAATGTTTTGAACATTTCCTATATCAAGAGTTGATCGGTTCAGGTACGTTATCTAAAAGCATTGACGTTCTAAATCAAACTACAGTTCTTAGTATACAGAACACACAAAAGAGTAAGAGTTCAGAAATGAGCAATTCTTTCTTGAGGTATTGTAGACTAAGTCATATCAATGTGACCCGACTAGCTTAAGTTACATTTTAGATGCATATTTAAATAAGTTTGAATTTACATCTTGTGAAACTTGCCGGTCATGTCACAAAGATTAGATGACCAAAGCTCTGTTTATAGGAAACAGAGAAAGAGTTAGCGAACTCTTGGGACTGATACATGATGATGTATGTAAGGTCCCCTGTCTACACATGCCAGGACCGGTTCTTTGTACTTCATTACATTCTCTGATGATCTCTTTAGATTCAGACATATGTTCCTGTTGAGACACAAGTCCGAACCTTTGAGATATTCACAGAATATAATTTAGAAGTAGACAACCAAAACGGGTATAAGTATTATGTCCTTTGATGTGACCAAGGAGGAGAATACTTGAGCATGAAATTCCTGAATTATTCTAAAAGAGAATGAGATTCTCTCTCAGCATTACTCCTCCATATACACCACATCACGTCGGTGTATCGGGGCGAAGCAATAGCACCCTATGTGATATGGTGTGCTCTATGATGAGTACTACTGAGTTTCCTATTTCCTTTTGGGAGCTATGCGCTTGAGAAGCTGCATATCTATTGAATAGGGTTCAAATCAAATCAGTTGCCTACCACTTCATATGTGATATTGAAAGGGAAGAGTCCATATCTTAAGTTTGTTAAGATTTAGGGTCGTCCGGCCTATGTATAAAAGCAAAATCCGGACAAGCTCGAGGCAAAGTCAGTTCTATAGAAGTTTGTTGGATATCCCAAGCATTCACAAGGGAATATCTTCTACCTAACCGAAGAACAAAAATGTTTTTTTTCTCAACATGCCACCTTTGTGAAAGGGAATTTCTTGTGAAGAAATTAATTGTCATGAGATAGAACTGGAAAGAGTTCCAGCTAAACAAACTGCAGCTGATGATTTGGTAGAACCAAAGGATTCAATAGCAACCAACGAACCCCGGCCTCTCCGCCGATCTAGTAGGGTTTCTCACCCACCTGAGAGATACTTTGGTTTCTCTATGATAGTGGGAGCGAAGATTGAATCATGGGATGATGACCCAACTGGTTTCGAGCTGGTCATCAGGAGTAGGACTCTGTACGAATGGCTGAATGCTTAGCGAACTGAGATGGAATCCATGTACACCAACAAAGTATGGACTTTGGTTGCTATATCTGAAGGGTTAAATCCCTATCAGGAGCAAGTATATCTTGAGAAGATTACTTGGTACACATGAAAAAGTTGAGACTTTTAAAGCTAGACTTGTTAAAGGTTTGCATCATTGACCAGGTATGGATTATGATGAAACCCTTTCTAAGGAGCTATGCTTAAGTCCATCCAGATCCTATTTGCCACGGCTACATACCATGACTACGATATCTGGTGGTTGGGTGTCATGACTGCTCTTCTAAATGATGATTTGGAAGAGAGCGTCTATAAATACACAGCCAGAGGGCTTCGTAGACAGTGGGAGCAATTGAAACGTGTGCAAGTTGCTTTACAGATTAAAGCATGCATCGCGGAGTTGGAACGTCTGTTTTGATGTGTTATTCAAAGAGTTTGACCTCATCAAAATGGTAGATGAACCTAGTATATACAAAAAGATAGTAAAGAGTATGGTGGTGATCCTCGTAGAGTACGTGGATGACATACTCTTGATAGGGAAGGAGTTTCCTATGCTACGCTCGGTCAATCACCGCTTATCACAAGGATTCTCCATATAGGATCAAGATGATACCTCCTAAATCCTGGGCTTTGGATCTATGAGATAAATCTAAATGGATGTTAGGATTCTCACTAGATGTAGTGAGATGGTATCAATCGATCCTGGGGAGAATCACTGGAAAGTTTCCAGGGTGATAAGGACGACTGAATGTCAGTCACATCCATTGTCTTTACCCTCGCTAAAGGGACAGTATGTTGGAAGAGTTCCAAGGTAGATACCGTGGCATATTAGACGATAAAGGTTGGATACATCGCTACTTAAGATGCTACAAAGGAGGAAGTCTGGATGTATATTAGTTCATGAGATGAACTTCGTTCCTCCCATCGTGTGACAATGGAGTTGTGGCTTGTGCCAAGGAACGCCCGTCCCATCAGTGATCCAGACATATTCTAAGGCAGTATCACCTGATCATGGAGATGGTTGATCTCCAAGGGATCGAGGTTAAGAAAGCAGACTCAGAGGACAACACGGCGGATCCACTCACAAAGGCATTTTCCCAGAGAGAGACGATTATGGGATGGTTGAGTATGAAATACTGCAACCACTGCTACAGATGGCCCTAGTGCAGGTGGGAGATTGTTAGTTATATGTATGCCCTAGAGGCCATTACTGTACATAGGATGTATATTGTAGTGGATGCTGGGACATATATAGGGAGGACTTTCTTGCTCGACATGATAGTATACTATCTGGTTGCTCTTTATCTTAACGTGTACACTGATTGTCTCCGTGTTACATGTTGGTAAAGCCCTTAGGATGTGTACTTGACTACCCGGACTATTATGCGGATCATACTAGTGGGGACATGGTAGTCCATAAGTACATCCTTCAAGGTCTCCAGTCGTGGGTGTATCGAGAAGGGGCATCGATATACCAGAGTAGACTAGCGTAAACCCTCTCGACCCATACAGATGGGCGATGGATGATCCCATATCCATTGGAGTTTGACATCAGAGATGATATACGGGTGCTCAGTGGAGACTGGGTATACTGGACGGACTCGCCGAGAACTCCCAGATGGTATTATACCTTACGTCAGATGGCAGTTCTCTGGTGACACTGGTACAGGTTAGTCTGTAGACCCGAGATCGTCATAGAGTCTTGTGTGATTCCCACTGTGCTTTGATTTCCACCTTACCACGTCCAAGAGGGCGTGCAAAACGGTGGTTTTTGAGTACAGTCCCGAATCAAATGGAGGCAATGAGCGATAGGAGGGGATTCGTCTCTCCCGGTATAGGGAGTTGACGTTGCGCTGTGTTCGATTGGCTATAACCGGAAATCCCTGGCCAGGGTTGCTGAGATTTACTGGTAAGTGTTATCAGTAGTATCTCGAACGGTTATAGACCTCATATCGACACGACTTATCGAGCTACCGGGGTCTGACGTTTACCACCCCTATGCAAGATATGCGATATATCAGACGAACAGACCGGACTGTACGGTAAGTGTTGCTGGTTGGATTCACAGGAGTGTGAGCGGGCTTGCTCGTTGATCTTCTGATCGCTCAATACCTGGGTGGCCGTTACGTTTAGCAGACCGCTTGCGGCTTGTGGGTGTTTGATATGATCATCACCTGCTGCCGGCGTATTGACGAGTCTTTAAAGTCCTACACTGAGGTTTCTTGGCTCAAGCGAAACGAAATAAGAGCGCATATGAGATATGTCCGGGACCGAGAAAAATACCGGTATGTGATACTGAATTCTATTCTCACGATTTGTATCATTGGACGGTTATATAAGATATAGCCGGGTTACCGAATCAAGTGTTGATTCGATACATTGATACACTTGATATTAGTCGGGTATATGCAGTATGACCGGATCCTTAAATCAAGTGTTGATTTAATGATTTATTGTATAATTATATATTTGATATATTAATTTACATTAACTAGTATTGGTTCACTTAAGATTATTTTCTCACTTGATTGTGCACATTGTATATATAATATATTTATGTGCACAAGCTTGTATCATGTTTGATGATAGATGCAAACATGGGTGTGTATTTGCTTTAAACCATGATTAGGTTAATGGTTAGGTTTCATTTATGTTATTTATTTTATTTATTTATTTTGGCAAAAAATAAAATGGTGGTGGCTTTCTTTGTTTTATTCTTGAAGTATCATGAAGCTTCAACCATTTTGTTTTTTCCTTAACCTAACCTTTAACTTAAACTTGAGTTTATTCTCTACAAGAGTTAATCTCACCCATGGTTGCATTATTATAAACATCACTTGGTTTATTATTTTAGAATGAGAATTCTTTTTCCTTCTTCTTCTTCATCTTCTTCATGAAGAAAAAGAAAACCTTTCTTGAAAATTCCAAGTGATGAAATCCAAGTGAGAAATCCAAATCCAAAGTGAACCCACTTCCTATTTCTTCATTCTCTATCACTTGCCATATAGTAGAGTGTGTTATCTTCACAAGTTCCATGACCTAGTGAAGGTGGAGCTTGAGTTTGAGTCGCCTCGACGTAGATCATCTTCGGCATCGAAGTCAACGACCTAGCCCACCCATTTCTCCGATGAAACCGACGCTAGAGTCTGGGATTCCGATGATCGCAGTGGAAGGACGTCAACACGGAGCTAGATAAGTGGAGGACCGCATCTACAAAGGTTGTAGTCCCTTTCACTTTGTAGCAAAGTAGTTTGCTAGCTTTCTTTTTCGCCTAATCTCTAGTTAACGATCTTCGTTAGGGTTCTTCGGCACCTAAATTTTTGAATTTGGCATGGTTGATTCCTTGTGGAACCTCTTGAGTGTGCCTAGAAACCCTACAGGAGCCTGATAGCTTTTAAAAGGAGTGGTTAAAGCTCCACAATTAAAAAATATCTTCTATTTTAAAAATAACCGAGTGGTTTCTTTTAAACTGTTCCAACGATTCAACTTTGGTTTATTTTCTTTGCATTAATATAATGCGTCCTAACAACTAACATATCATTGCAGAAAACAACGAAAATACAACGTCCTCTTATGCCATCTGCATTCGCAACTTGGTCCCGTCATCACCCGTTAGGTTAACTAACGACTGAGCGGGGGCTGGGCTAGCGTGGGTGTAAAACATAAGTGACGTCTAAATAGCTATCATATATAGATATTGTACATTCGTCTGACGCAATAATCGGCATTCCAAATCAAGGATGAACATTATTAGATATACAAGCAATCCGCGTTTCTTTTGAGCCTGGAACGAAAGATGGATTACACAGTTGTGATGAATAGCCATTACCCCACCCTAGACCCCTACGGGTACGGCAAACTACCCGCCAAGTACCCGAAGTGAAGCGGTCTCCCTCAACAACGTAAGTAGGCCACTAAACACTTCAAAGTATCCGGTAGTTTGTGCACCCCACCTTGGGTCTATCCTAGGAGCAAAAATCAGTAAATGAAATAATACAACGGTGGCTACAACCACAACCTGGATATGCCCCGCAAAAGAATATTACATCATATTACAATTTACATCGAATGAATGAATATAAAAACCCATCTCAAACCCCGGCTAATCATCACAACAATCCAATCAAGCTCATAAACACAAACAGTAAATCATTACAGAAATGTGCAACCCCCTGCCAACCGACATACTAGCAGTTAGGGGAGGTTTACGAACATATTATAAAATTCACAGATATAATCTAATTAGACAAACATCGTAGAATTTCGATCGAGCAAACACAATTGATTCTACTCCAAAAACTTCTCTGTGCACCTGAGACTTGAGCAGAAACAAAACATTCCAGAAAGAACAAAATTACACAGAAGAGTTATTAGGGAAATTTGAGTCAACTCGGCTTCAACTCGGTGGCGGATCCGTGGCGGATCGGTTGGATCGGCCGCGGTTCCGCGGCGGTTTGGCCGAGTTGGGACCCCAAATTTCTCCGGTGTTCTTAAGTTTCCCTACTTGTAATTTTACGGGTCCCTGAAAAAATTTTAGACCCTGTTTTAAAATCGACAGAAACTTGATAAAAATGATGTTTTTTCCGGTTCGTTTTGCGATCGAATTTCTAACGACTTTGCTAACAAGTTAGTTATGATTGAGCAAGGCTCTGATACCACTGTAAGTCGACGTTGTACACCCCACGAGTTGCGGGGAGGCGGAATAGGTAAAACAATCATTTTGTTTAAAACAACATCGACTAACCGAAAGGATCTTTGCTAAACACTAACTAACAATATCATAGGAGTAATTAGCTACTATGAAAGAAGATTATACCTAATGAAACAAGTCCTTCTTCTTCTCGTTAACCACCTCCACGTCGGCCTCCTCTTTGTAATAGACTATCCACCCGATAGCTTCTACTCCAAGCTTTGCCTCTAACTTGAGGAAACAAGGTTACTCCAATTGCCAATCATAGTCACCTAGGGAATATAGAGTATGATTATGGATTAATGAGTCTTGCTAATCCTTGATCTCAACACATGAGAGGTTAGGATTAGGGTTTGAAGAGAGAGAGCTTGTGGAGAGAGAAGGTGAGAATGAGAATACTTTTGGAATAATGATCTCAGTTGAATATATGAAGCCTATGATATAATTAAAATGAATAACAAATAAATATGTGTCATCATGCTCCATTAATTCATAGAGTGATTCATCTCATGAGTCATTTAAATCATTAATGCAACATTAATTCCATTGATGATTCACTCTCATGACTCATTAATCCAATAAAGGCAAATGCCACCTTAGCCCCCAAGTCATCCTTCTAGAAGCTTCTCGCCAAATTACGAGAACGCCCCTCCTATCCGTGAAAACACGGAAATACTTTAGAATGTATAGATCCAATAATCCGATACTAGAATCTGGCTTAAACCAAAGCTGTCTAGTAAAAACTGTCCGAACATTGTACGTGCATAAATGCACGTGTGTGTCCTAACCCTGTCGTAAAACAATACGACCTCTATATCGTTTCGCCCGGAGCAGGGAAACTCTCTGTGTGGGACTCTAAAGACTCGACTACTACGCTGGCAGTGGGTTTAAGCGCAGACCGCAAGCGGCACTAGCTGTACGTAACGGTCCCTAGCTAGATGTCGATAAGAAGGCCGATAAGGAAACCCATCCGAACTCCTACTGAGCCTGATATGACAATCTCCGTACAGTCCGGTCTGTTCGTCTAGGTCTATCTTATATCGGGCCTTAGGGGCGGCAAGCGTCAGTCCCCTAAAAGCGGTATAAGTCGTGTCGGAGTGAAGCCCATTACACCATGAGAAACTACTGGAAACCTACCAGTAAATCTCGCTTGCCCTGGCCAGGAACATTGCGTAATGGCTCTCCAGACACAGCACGATATAAACTCCCAATACCGGGAGAGACGAATCCTGTCTAACCGCCACTGCCTCCATGTGCTCGGGACTGCACTCAACTGCTACCTGTTTGCATGACTTCTTTGAGCCATGGTAGGGTAGCAATCTAAGAACAGTGGGACACACTCGAGGCGAAGTAGCAGTGTCAAGTCTGTGGACTATGCTGTACTCATATCACCTGGGAACTGTTAACTGACGACGGGTATAATTCCAACCAACAGTTCCCTGCGAGTCCAGTCCGGTATACCCGTAACCCAACGAGCACCTGTGTACTATCTCCAGTACGATGTACTGATGGCTGTGGGACCGACCATCTCCTCAACTGGGATGAGAAGCGTACACACTAGTCTACTCCGGAGTATCGATGACCTGTCTCGATATTTCTATGACTAGGGACCTGAAAAAGGATGTGATTGTAGACTACCCAGCCCCCACTAGTGTGACTGCCATCACAACGCTGGTAGTCAAGCAAGATCCTAAGGGCTCTATCAATACGTACACACATATTAAGATTGATATAACCAAGTAGCATACTACCATGTTTAGCAAGACTGTTAATATAACTGTGAATATCCCAAGCTTCCATTGAGTAATATACAAGCTAGTTTGATACAATAATGGCCCCTATGGCATATACACTAACAATATCATATCAAGAGAAACCGGGATTTTAAAACAATACCTGATTTCCTTTGAAATATAGCCACAGTTCTCAAATCCAGAATCTCATGAAAATAGCATCTAAGTGCGTAAAATCATAAAGCATGATGTATGCAACCATAAAACATAAATGTGAGCATATCAAGTATATCATGCGACATGGTATAGTGATGTGAGCATAGCAGGTATATCATGCGACATGGTATAATGATGTGGCATTTCTACTGTATAAGTGACATAGCACTTATCTATGATGAAAGTGTGTGAGCCGGCAATCTGTGTAAGTGTAACATACGCATCATCGATAATTGTGTAGGTGTACCAGCACAGATATATGTAATGCAATGAGAATATCGTGAACGTGGCATAAAGTACATCGTAAGCGAAATGCTATATGGTATACGTATCTATACATAACCGAGTCGGTGAATCTATCAATCGGCATCCAGCCTCATAACATCACGTACGATATAATACATCGTACGGCATCCTCTAGTCATGGGTATGGATCAATAATTAGATAAAACTCATCACGTACGGTAATTCATCGTACGGCGGCATTAAATAATTAGGGATTCTATCTACCTATATGACAATGAGGGTACGGACCTAACGTCTCGTACGGTATTTCACTCATTATTCAAATCATTATTCAAATCATTATGTATATATATATATACCAATCACTCAAGTCACATCCATATCAATCTCATATCATGGGACCAACAAAGGTCTCAATTATCTCATATCGACTCGCATCCGTATAACGACATATCAAATCAAGTCATCATTTCTCATCGTACACTCTTTTTATCACATCAATATCTTACTTCAAGTCATCTTATAAATCGCATGTCGTATTTATTGACCTCATAACATGCCACTATAAATCTTATATCCCTCGTATCCTGTCGTATTATCTTATCTCATCATATTGATACCTCAATTCTCATCATCGTGTATTGATCATATCATTTCCTACTAATTTTTTTAACCATATCCATAAGTTTCTAACATGGTTTCTCTATCCATATTCTATATATCCGTTTCTATTTATAATTTGCGGGGGTGATATACGCCATCCACCCGACTTCCCCCGTAGATATAAATCTACTCATATGCGGATCTTCTTGTTCAGCCGTAGTCAATGTGCTTCGTCATCTCGGAATCCATGTGAACGTACCTACAATCAATACACAATCGCAATGCTATTAAAATCAATGTCCGGAAAACCGATACGGCACACGGTGCGCTCATAGGTTAGAACCTATAGTCTACGCATGCAAAAACAACCAAACAACCCTCGTCGTTGACGTACAAACATCCAACGACCCAATACAATATCAAATACCAAAACCCAAGTTTATAAATCACAAATATCATTTTCATCAACAAAGGAAATCACTCCGAGATTTTGTCTCAGGTCAATTGGGACTAAACAAGCATATATAAGGTATAGGTTCCAGGCATTAGGAGCTACAGCCAAAAACCCAACACCAGACACCTACAGAAATATGGCGACATTGCCTAATTTCCCGATCTCGCCGGCCTAAGTAGGAGGAAACGGGCTCGTATTTTGGTGGTGGCTTTCTAGTCTTGTATCTAGGTCACTAGACTTGCTAGATTTTCTTAAAAATGCCCTATATAGCTCCAGATACCCTGTAGGCTATCAAACAGCACAAAACCGACGCGGGGAAATTTCAAAGTTCGTATTTTGGTTTCAATTCCGTGTTCTAGGCCAGAAAATCCACACCAAAGTCTTGTAAACAGCCACTACACTTCACCACAACACAACTCATACCCTAAGCCTCATCTAGGAAATTTCTAAGATCACAATCCACACTTGTTTAACTCAAAACTACATCTAGGATAAACTAAACACAATAACTTAACTAAAGTCTAGAATTATACCTCATTTGGCAACTCAAGAATTCTCTTGAGTTTCTCAAAGTCTTCAAAATCCAACTTTGAAAGATCCAGTGGGTTTGTTAGAGAGGTTGGGGATCATTTTTAATGACGGGATTATAGGGTTTTGGTGAAGAAATTGAGATGATATATGAGGGTAGAAGTGGTGGAGGAAGAGTTGAAGGAGGAAATGAAGAAAACAATGGAGGAAATGTGAAGGTGGGCAGCCCACTCTTTCTCCCTCTCTTATCCTCACTCTCCTTATGCTCACCCTCTCAATTATTCATGCCATGTCACACACTCTCTCTCTCCAATAATTCTCTTTCTTTTTAAAACCAAATATCAACAAATACCAATGAAACAACATGCAACCAAATGCAATATGTCATGGTGCACTAACCATGGAAAATATAGAAACACGGATTTGGCCTAATCGCGATTAGTAGTGCACTAATCAATTTTTATTTAAACAGCATTTAATTGATTATAAAAATACCAAATCCAATAAATATATTTTTAAATGAATAAATCATTTTAATCTCCAATTATTTCACAATTAATGGTATATATTTATACTATTTTACGAAAACCCCAGATTCGCAAATCGGGTAGTTTTCGCGAAATATATTAATTTAATATTAATTTCCAAAAATAATATTTAATATTTTCTGAAATGTTACAAATACTGGCAGAGACTCATGAAAGATTTTCAAGTTCCAGATATCAACTAAATCTCCATGTGTCACAAGGAAAAAGCCCCAGAGTTTTGAAGCCAAGATACCACCAAACGGCCGCAGTTCTGCGGCCAAACCATGCAATATGTGGCGGATCCGTGGCCGAGTTGGCGAGTTAGGGTTTGGGATTTTTAGTTTGGATCTTCAACCACAAACCTTAATTTCTGGGATCTAGAGTATCTGGTTTTGGGGCTATATAAAGGACCGAGGGATAAAACTAGAAATCATCAATCTTTTACACGAAGCAAATCACCGTCAAAGAACAAGTTATCCAAGACAGGTCCGCGATTCGACATGATAAAGGGACGTGAGATTCGACGGAGCATCTACTTCCTACGAGGTAGAGATCGAGAGCAACTTCTTCTTCCTCTTGTAATCTAAACTCAAAGATTTATACTTATGAAGTTGATTAATAAAGGTAGATCATTAGATTAATTAGTTTTCATTTATTTTCAGTATTTACATTATGATCTCTATCCATTCATCTTCTATCTTCATCATCTGTGAGTAATTCACCGCTTGATAGGGTTCATAGGATTAGGGTAGAACAATGAATGAGAAAATATTTTAACTTCTTTTAAGTATTATGAAGTTTATAAACTTTAGCAAAAGAATCGTTAACATCCTTATCGGGTGCGCTACCAATTTATTACTAGTCTTGACCGTGATTTGAGATCAGATTAACAATTGTTTTGGTAAGGGCTAAACATGAATAGAGATCAATGAAAGGACAAGGGTCAAAAGGGTGGAAACCCCAGTTTCTTCCAAAGAACCCTAATCCTCATTTAACACTATCGATCGAGTTTTAAATCTATCAATAGATAAATTGAGTAATCTTTATAGTCATCCAAGACTACTAAATCCGAACGAACCTTACAAGCCATTTTCTTATAAAATCTACATCCGTCTTTATACTAGATCTATATTCTGCTTCCGTGTTTAATGTAGATCTAGAAATAATTCTTCACTATTCTCCATATTCTTCTATTCTTCCTCTTTTTCAACACGTTTAAAGTAATATTGAAATATTCCACATATCCCTGAGGACGACCCATATTTATCTCGGCTAGCTACAAGCGACACCGTTATTATTGAGGGTACTACTACACTCTAAATTAGAGATCGATCAGGTCCTAAACCCTCCTCAGTCAAGTCTAAGTTCCGTAAGGTCAAGCCTAAACTCGAACCAAGGTTAAACCTAACGCACTAATTCCGACATTGTCACGCCCCGGAATTTGGCAGGTGACCGGCACTTAAATCACGCAATGTCTAAAGGCATAACGTAATTAAAGCCGAAGCCCAGAAATCTAAACCTTTTTGCGGAAAATAGTGGAGGTGCAGTTTTGAAATAAAGGTATAATGAAATCAAGTTTTTCTTATATGCGTAGATAATGATATATGAAAATGCAAGTCAATTATATAATAGTTGAAAACATTTTTCGTCCTTTAAAAATTTGGGCAGCACCTCCTTTATATATTTTGCTCCAAAACCACACAAATGAAATATATAGGCATCCCCAAGCTGGATCTAGCTCTTCGCCAATCGGCGAATCACAACCACGAAATAAAGCAGTAAATATACGACGCACTACGGCGATGATCAAATAAAGAAGGAACAATAAATAAAGCAAGACACCTACAACTCAAAATAAGCGAACATACACTTATCGCTCTAAGTCTCGCAATACCCAGGTTTGTCTAGGTCTACCAATATACAAAATCTAGTTTCTGATTTGATGGAGTTTATCTAGATACAATAGAATATGAAAGTATAAGAGTGGTCAAGATCCAATGTGTGTCTCACCTACCAAAACAAATACCCTGAAGGAACTGTGTGCCAGCGATACCGCTACTGATCCAAGCGGTCGAACCTGCAACAAAACTGTGGCACAATGGAGGTGAGTTGCCAACTTGTGAGTAGAAAACATCAACATGTAGAAATTGAATAAACAGTGATTCCTAGGTCATACTATATCATGAAGGTAATACTATGATATCTAGGGTGACCATGTATGCATATATATCAACAATAGAGTCAATGCCAATAACATGTGAGAACAAACATCTGAATCATATGCCTGTATGCATGTGGATATCAACCACGTGTGTCATGTTAGTGTATATGCCCTAGAGGCCATTATTTATTCATACTGATTTGAATATTACTTAATGGATGCTTGGGATATTCACAATTGTATTGACAGTCTTGCTCAAAATGATAGTACGCTACTTGATTCGTTTCTACTTCAATATGGGCAAGTGATTCTTTTAGCATATTGTTTATACATATTAGTGGAGCCCTTAGGATCTTTTCTTAATTACCAGCATTGTGATGGCAGTCACACTAGTGGGGGGTGGGTAATCTACAAGCACATCCTTATACAAGTCCCTAGTCGTAGGATTATCGAAATGGGGCATCGATACTCCGGAGTAGACTGGTGTATACATTTCTCATCCCAGCAGGGGAGATGGTCTGTCCCACAGCTATTAGTACATCGTACTGGAGATAGTATGCTCGTGCTCGTTAGGTTACGAGTACACTGGACATGACTCGTCGGGAACTGTTGGATTATATTATACCTATCGTCGGGTAGCAGTTCCGAGGAGACATGAATACAGCTTAGTCCGTCGACTTGACACTGCTACTTCTCCTCGAGTATGTTCCCACTGTACTTTGATTACTACCCTACCATGGCTCAAAGGATTCGTGCAAACAGGTTGTAGTTGGGTGCAGTCCCGAAGCACTTGGAGGCAGTGGCAGTTAGATAGGATTCGTCTCTCCCGTTATTGGGGGTTGATATCGTGCTGTGTTCGGAGAGCCATTACACAATGTCCCTGGCCGGGGCAAGCGAGATTTAATGGTAGGTATTCCAGTACTTTCTCAGGGTGTTTTGGGCTACACTCTGGCATGACTGATTGCGCTGTTAGGGGTCTGACGATTACCGCCCCTAGGCCCGATATGCGATACTCTTAGACGAACAGACCGGACTGTACAGAAATTTTCACATTCAGGCTCAGTGGGAATTCGGATAGGTTTTCCTCATCGTCCTTCTTATCGATATCTACCTGGGGACCGTTACGTGTAGCTAGTACCGGTTCCGGCCTGTGGTTAAACCCACTGCCAGCGTAGTGTCGAGTGTTTAGAGTCCCACAAAGAGAGTTTCCCTACACTGGGCAAAAGGTGTAGAGGCCATATGGTTTTACGGCAGGGCTTCGATCACTTACGTGCACTTGTACGCGTATGATATTCTTGCGGATAATACTAGTGGGCTTTGGTTTAAGCCGGATCCTAGTATTATATTGATGGATCAGTTTCGTCTCTTTGTATTCGTGTTTCTCGGAAAACGAATGCGGGTATGTATATACGGATGAGAGGGGTATAGAAAGAGATACCTCATTAGGGTTTTGACCATTGACTTGATTAAAACAATTATGAGGTGGAGGAAAGTATTTTTTATATTTGTAAATGATAATTGTGGCATGGCTACTTGTTTTGACTACTTGACTTGGTTTGACCATTTGACTTGGTTTGATTACTTGACTTGGTTTGACTCTTTGACTAGATATTTCTTGTGAGATATTTTGTGGCACTAGATATTTTTCTTGACATGATTGTGGTCAAATCAAGTGAGCCATCACATTTTCTATTATCATTTTATCAAAAACATTTTCTCTTTCCTCAAGTGAGCTCTCATGCTAGCTCTCTTCTTCTTCATCACTACTAAAACCTAAATGCTTTCCTGTGTTAAGAACCCGAGGGTTTCAAGAGACAAATAAATCCATCTTCATAATCTACATCACCTAGGCCATCAAGTTTAGCAAGCTTGTTTCCCTAGTTACTTCGGTTTTGAGGTAGAGCTCGGACTATAGAATCTCGGGTGGATCGTCTTTGACTCGAGGAGGCCGTTGAAGAAGCTACGATATGGATCGATCCTTGGAGCGTACTTAGTCGAGGAGGACAAAGATGAAGACCCGAAGGACAAGTATCGTGAGGTATAACTTCGTATCTGAGTAGTTAAATCTCAAGTAGTTTGCTAGCTAGGGTTTATGGACGATCCTTGGTTATAGTCGGTGTTGCGAAGCTCGTAAAAATCATTTTTTGCAAATTTTGCCTCCCCGCGAACACGTGGGGTGCACGACATCGACTTACAGTGGTATCAAAGCCTCTCATAAAGCTTAGATAGCTTGCAGCGATGTTAGAATTCCTCCGTTTTTGTTGCGGAAAAACTGTCGACAAAAACAGTTTTCAAAAGTGAGGTTTTGAGTTGTTTGCACACTCCGCGGGCTCACGGTTTGAACCAAGAAGCTGCAGGGTGAAGATTGCGCACCCAAGGGACACCTCAGGGGGTACCAATGGCCAAGACCACCCCCCAAGGACACCACTTTGTGGCCTTGGGGGCTGGTGACCCAACAGTCCCAGAAACAGGTGCTCTCGAGTCTGCCCTCCTTTAGGGGACACCTCATGGTGGCCCACAGGGGTGGGTAACCCCTGAGGCCCCCCATTCGACGTATTATCATGTGTCTTTGCCTCCGCGAAGATTCGTGCGTGTTTCGAGTTCGTTTCGACTCCTGGATTAGCTCAAAACTTTCAAATTTGGAACTTTAGCTCAGAGGATTTTCGAGTCTTCGAAAATTGTTTAAGTTTGCTAATTGCGTGCGGGATTATAATGTCGTGGTTACTTTACAAGCTCTGTGTTGTATATATGTGTTTGGAAACGTCTACTAATTGCTATACATCGATTAGTCGGGGTTGCACATATCTGTGATGATATTGTGATAGTTTGTGTATATGAACTTGTTGGATCGTCGTGGATGAATTACCAGGGATGTGAGATGAGGGTTTTCCTTCTTTCATTCGATGTAAAATTTGTAAATTGATGTAACATTATTTTTCGGGGCACATCCGGGTTGAGGTTTTAGCCACCGTTGTATTATTTCTTTTACTGTTTTTTGCTTCTAGGATAGACCCAAGGTGCGGTGCACAAACAACCGGGTATTTTGAAGCGCCGAGTGGCCTACTCACTTTGTTGAGGGTGGTTGCTTCACTTCGGGTATTTGGAGGGTAGTTTTCCACATCCGTAGGGGTCTAGGATAGGGTTTGGCTATTGATTCGAGTATGTTTTATTGTAGTTTAAACGCAATCAGAACGATGTCGCACGTAGCTAGACCGAGGTGAGTACGGGTCGTCCTTAGGGAAACGTGGAACCTTTTATTCTTACATTAGGCGTGTTGCGAAAGGGGAAGAATAAAGAATGGTGGAGATAGTTTCTAGATCGACGTTAAACAAGAAATATAGATTTAGATTAACTACGGAGGTAAGATTAATATTAAAAGGGGGCTTGTAGGGTTCATTAGGATTTAGTTGTGATGGATGATTAATTAAAAATTACTCTTTTTATCCTTTAATAGATTTAAAACTAGAACGACAGTGATGCATGTAGATTAGGGTTTCTGGAGAGAAAAGGGTTCCCACTCTTAACCCTTATCTCGACATGGAACTCCGTTCATATCTAGCCTTTACCAAAACAATTGTTAACCTAATCTCTAATCGTGGTCGCGATTATCAATGAATTAATAGCACGCCCAATTAGGATGTTAACTATTCTTTTGATAGAGTTTATAAACTTTATAGGACTTAAAAAGAGTTTAAGGATCTTCATCATCCATTAACCTACCCTAATCCTATGAACCCTAACAAGCGAAGAATTACTCGCGCATATTGGAAGAAGAAGAGATGGAGAGAGAAATCATATTAAAACTACAAAGTGATAGAATAAGAAAACTACTACCTTTATTAATCAACAAAATTCATTTACACTTTATTCCCTTAGAAAATTATTACAAAAATGCTAGTTTGCTTCTAGATCTCTTCTAAGGAGGTAGATGAACTGTTGATGATCAGCCTGGATGCGTGAGCCTGTCGTGGACTTCGTTATCTCTTCAGCTTGATGATTTTTCGAAGAGGCTCCCGGTCCTTATTTATAGTCCCAGAGCCAGAACTCTAGTTTCCTAATATGGAAACCAG
This sequence comes from Agapanthus africanus, assembly GCA_030015575.1. Taxonomy (NCBI): domain Eukaryota; kingdom Viridiplantae; phylum Streptophyta; class Magnoliopsida; order Asparagales; family Amaryllidaceae; genus Agapanthus; species Agapanthus africanus. Next base: position 671,194,986 of record CM057338.1, read on the forward strand.
TGGTTAAGATCCTAACAGAGAAAATCCCAACCCATAACTCGTCCAAATCGCGGCAGAACCGCGGCCGATAGGTGGGTTGGGCCACGGTTCCGCGGCCTTATAGGGAGATCACTTAGTTGTTTTTCTGGGGCTTTAACTTGATGACATGTGGTGATCTTTTTACATCTCTGGAAACTAAAAATCTTCTTTTCGTCACTGCCAGACTTGATTTCTTTAGTTTACTTTCTTAATTAGGCAGGTTTGTTTCGCCAACTTTGATTTCCCTAAATTCAGTCCTGAAAATTCTTCACAATAACTCAACAAATAATATTAGTTTGTTTTATGGAGATATTAACTTAACCATTATGAATTGATCAAAAGTATTTAATAAGGTAAGTATATTTAAATGGGCCAAATATTACATGGATATTATATGCTTACTTTTTCCTACATAATTTTAATTATAATATAAAACACATGAAAATAGTATCTTTACAGATAAACCCTCATATGTATCATAAATTATAATAAACACCTTTATTATATAGAAATAGTAGGGAAAATATCATATAAAATGTGCAGTTTTATCAACTGAACAAATACTCCCAAACATATCTTTGATCGTCCCGAGCAAACTAGTTTATTGAAGATAAGGAGAAAAAGAAAGGAGAGTGCTGAGCACACTTTCGTAGGCAACACGATTGCATTGAGCACGTGCAACAAGCCGTTAAAGCTCTAGGTGTCCCTAATAGGAGTGTTGTTTCCTGAGGGTTTTCAGCGGATTCCACCCATAAAATCCTATAATAAAAGAGAGATGGTGAAAGTTACATGTAAAGATAAGAACTATAAAAGAAATAACTTGAAAATAAGAGTTTTTAACTACACCAGTTTTTCAGTTGCTGTGAGCCCTATCTTAATGGTCGTGAAAAAATGTTACAAATCACATCATCCTTCAATAAAACATCGCCTTTAGTTTTCATCCCTATCTTTCCTCCAAACATTGATCATATACCCCAACGTGTGTGAACTGTACATCTCTACACTCGGAGAATTCAATTCATGCAATCATACTCTTGTCCATCTACCTTAGTACTTTTTAATCGATATTTATATGGAATATGCTCACACATTTTTTCATGTGACCGTTAATACTTCTTGAGGTACTAACCGACCGATTACTCATGTGCTTGCTAATTAAGTGTTTTTCCTCGTCTTGCAACATATAAGGCTTAGCAGTGGCTCCCAAAACCAGTTGGTCTAAGGCACTAGGTGATAAAGCACCCTCGCTATATTTTTTATTGCTGCCTTGGTGATAACAAAACCAGTGTTCATTTTTCTTTTCACCATTTTATCCTTTATTCTCCACTTTTATTTTTTTTCATACTTTTGGTTTTAGACAAGAGCATTTCAAAGTATCCTCTACTATCCCGAGTTTCAAGATGTGTGTAAGTGCGTATAGTAGGGTATCGACGTTCAAATGTTTGGCTTCCTGAATACGAACTATTTTTCAGGCTTATTTTTATCCTCAGATTAGTAGTTTTCTTCATCTTACTAACCCTTGGGGCAACAGCTCATAACTACTTATTACTAGTTTCATGTAAGAAAACATCTAACTTTCTTGTTTTTCTGAAACTATTTCTAAATTTTAAATATAATTTTTCACTTTCTACTCTTTTATTATAAAATTTTTTGAATGCCCAGTGTCAAAGATATTTCAGTGAATACAAACCTCCCCCAAACCCGTTTTCAGCAGTGTCCTCACTGATGTTGTCTTTTGAGAGCATGGACCTGTATACTTGGGGAGAGACAAAAGGGGTAAAATAATAGTTAAATGAAAACTACCCCCAAACTTGTTCTTTGGTATGCACAGATATTCAGTTAAGTCCATTTTCACTCACCTCCATTCTTAAAACGAGAAAATGTTACCAAAACATGGAGGTGAGGCGGAGGAAATTCAGTTATGATAAATCGGCTCCTGTACAAACAGGAACTCCTCCGCTGGGTCAGCAGAGAAATACGGTTTTAATCTATGCCCATTTACTTTAAAAATTGAACCGTTTTTCAAATTTTCAACATCTACTGCCCCGTGCAGGTGTACATACCGCACCATAAAAGGTCCTTTCCAACGAGATTTAAGCTTACCCGGATGAAGATGGAGACGGGAATCATAAAGAAGGACTTGTTGCCCCGATGTGAAAGTTTTTCTAAAAAGGTTTTTATCATGGAACACTTTACTCCGGTTCATTACTATCACCGCATTATCGTAAGCTTCACCGCGGAGTTCGCTTAGCTCATTCAATTGCAGCTTCCGATAGCTGCTCACTTGATCAAAATCGAAGTTAAGCTCTTTAATAGCCTACATTGCTTTATGTTCGTTCTCGACAGGAAGGTGGCTTGCCTTCCCAAACACAAGGCGGTATGGAGACATACCAAGATCGGTCTTATAAGCGGCGCGAAATGCCCAAAGAGCATCCGTCAATTTGGTTGACCAATAATTACGGTTTTTAGAAACCGCCTTCTCCAAAATTAGTTTGATCTGCCTATTTGAGATCTCAGCTTCCCCTCTTGTTTGGGGATGATAGGGCATAGAAAATTTGTTTGTGATTGAATATTTCTGCATCAAAGCCTCGAAAGACCGATTACAGAAATGTGTCCCGTTGTCGCTAATTATAGCGCGAGGGTGTCCGAATCGCGAAAAGATATTTTCTTTAAGGAACTTAATGACAACTTTGTTTTCATTAGTGCGACACGGTATTGCTTCCACCCATTTCGAGACGTAATCAACCTCTAACAAGATATATAAATTCCCAAAAGAGTTGGGAAAAGGGCCCATAAAATCAATACCCCAAACATCGAATATTTCCATAACCAATATAGGTTGGAGCGGCATCTCGTTTCTTCATGAAATTCGACCAAAGTGCTGACATCGCGGACAAGTTTTGCAATGATCGTATGCATATTTAAATAATATTTCCCAATAAAAGCCACATTACAAAACTTTCTCTGTCATTTTTCGAGGACCAAAATGTCCGCCGCATGCCTGATCATGACAAAATGATAACACACTCTCGAATTCATCGTTAGGAAAACACCTGCGAATGATTTGATCGGAACAATACTTAAACAAATAAGGTTCATCCCAGTAAAAGTATTTTACTTGGGATAGAAATGGAAGTTTGTCTTGTTTCGACCAATTGCTAGGAATAAGTCTCGTCGCTAGATAATTCACAATATCCACGAACCAAGGTTCGTATGATACAGTCAAGAGCTGTTCGTCTGGAAATGAGTCATTTATCGGCACGGTCAAAGTTGGCGAAGAAGTGATGCGTGAAAGATGGTCGGCGACAACGTTTTCACATCCACTCTTGTCTCGGATGAAAAGATCAAATTCTTGTAACAATAGGATCCAACGTATTACCTGGCCTTAGTATCCTCCCTCGATAAAAGGTGTCGTAGGATGGATTGATCAGTGTAAACCACTATTGGTGAGCCAATCAAGTAGGGCCTGAATTTTTCTAATGCAAATACAACTGCCAAGAGTTCTTTCTCGGTAGTTGTGTAATTTATTTGTGCATCATTCAAGGTCCTACTTGCATAGAAAAATATATGTGGCATCTTATCAATATGTTGTCCTAAGACCTTACCAATAGCGAAATCTAATGCATCACACATAAGCTCGAACGGATGGTTCCAATCCGAAGATGATAGAACAGGGGCTGTAGTGAGCGATTCAATAGCAGCCTCACAATCCGAATCGAAATGAAATGTAGTATCCTTGGCCAATAGAAGAGTTAAGGGTCTAGCAATTTTGCTAAAGTCCTTAATGAATCGCCTATAAAATCCTGTATGACCAAGGAAGGATCGTATATCTTTGACACATTTGGGACGAGGGAGGTTATGGATGACATCATTTTTTGCTCTGTCAACCTCAATGCCTTTTCGTGAAATTATATGTTCAAGGACAATACCTTCTTGGACAATAAAATGGCATTTTTCCAATTCAAAGTTAGGTTTTTATCCTTACAGCGGTAAGAACCGCGTCAAGATTACGAAGGCAGTCCTCAAAGGAGTCCCTAGAAATGGAGAAAACGTCCACAAAAATTTCCAGAAAATACCCAACCATATCTGAGAATATCCCCATCATACAACGCTGAAATGTAGCGGGAGCGTTACATAACCCAAAGGGCATGCGTCTATAATAAAAAGTACCGAAAGGACAAGTAAATGTGGTTTTATCTTGATCCTTTTCGGCGATGGGGACCTGGTTATAGCCATAGTATCCGTCCAATAAACAATAGTATTCATGTCTAGCTAATCGTTCTAACATCTGGTCAATGAAAGGTAGTGGGAAGTGATCTTTCTTCATCGCAGTATTGAGTTTTCTGTAATCAATACATACGCGCCACCCAAATTGGGTGCGTGTTTGGATTAACTCATTAGCCTCATTAGTTATGACCGTGATGCTAGACTTTTTAGGGACTACGTGAATTGGACTTACCCCTTGGCTATCGGATATAGGGTAAATTATACCACTATCAAGGCACTTGACGATTTCTTTCTTTACCGCCTCCTTCATAAAGAGATTTAACCGTCTTTGTGGGTCTCGGGTTTGTTTGGCTTCATCCATCAGATGTATATAATGTTCAACAATTAAGGGACTAATCCCTTTGATGTCAGCCATTGTCCAACAAAATGCTTGCCGATTTGATCTCAACACTGCCAAAAGTGCGTTCTCTTGCGCTAAGGCTAGAGAAGTGGATATAATTACGGGCAGAGTCTCATTATCACCTAAATATATATATTTAAGATGTGAAGGTAGCGGTTTGAGATCAAGTATTGGCGGAGAGACTATAGAAGGTGGGGTAAGGGAATGATATTCAGACTCCCTATGAGGTTCAAAACATAAATAGGATATTGACTCGGAAAGTGCTATTGACTTTTGCGACGAGTCAACGGATTCAAACTCTGGGACGGACTCATTGAACATATCCTCAGTATGAAGATGTTCAAGATCAAACGATGTCTCACTAGTGTTGTCGAGATCATCAAAGCAAAGTTCCTCATCCATGCAGCTTTCGGGAGCTATCTCGTGGATGGAACAAACATCAAGAAAATGAGCAGAAGGTTCAGATGGTTGACTTCCTAGCTTGTAAATATTAAGCTCAATTGTCATCTTCCCGATGGATAAGTTCATAGAACCGATACGACAATTAATTACAGCGTTAGAAGTTGCTAGGAAGGGTCGACCGAGTATCACCGGGATTTGATTGCGTGGGTTTTCCATAGGCTGTTTATCTAAAATAATAAATTCCACAGGGAATATGAATTCCCCGACTTTAATTAACACATCCTCTAGTTCACCCCGAGGTTTGGTGATTGATCGGTCTGCCATCTGGAGAGTATAATGGGCGGGTTTCAACTCTCCAATCCCTAACTGCTCGTATACTGAATAAAGAAGAAACTTAATGCTAGCTCCACGGTCGAGTAAAGCACGATTAATATTTTTATCCCCAATAGAAATAGAGATGGTAGGACAGGCAGGGTCCTTACGTTTCGTTTGTATTTGCTGGGTAAAAGCTGTGCTAACATTACTCGTCATGAAAACCATTTTCGGCACTTGAGTTTTTCTGTTCCTAGTGCACAAGTCTTTAAGGATTCTTGCATAAGATCGGACTTGTTGAATAGCATCTAGGAGAGGAATATTTACGTTAACTTTCTTAAACAATTCCACAATCTTCTCCATTTGTGGGTTAGGTCTGTTGGCCCTTAATCTGTTTGGAAATGGAGCTTGATCAATAAGTTTTGGGTCCAACATTTGTGGAGAAGATTGTGGGGACGGATTCGATCCCAAAATTGGAGTGGGAATCATCTTAGATAGATTGGGCGAAGTATTCGAGCCTTGGGGAAAACAGAGAATAGGCTCGGATGAAGGTGGGAAACTAAACGATTTCGAGGAAGAAGTAGAAGCCGGGGTATCATTGGTATCACTAACATCATCAAATTGCTCACCCACTCGGTTATTCAGCACTTTTCCCGATCTCAACGTAGTAACGGCACTCACGTTATGATTTTGTGAGTGGCCAGGATTCGGTAGGGGTTGAGATGGGAGTTTCCCTTTCTCTCTCGCACTCATTGCGGCTTTCAACTGTGCAATTTGGTTTTCTATTAATTTAATACTCTCACCGTGGGAGGTGGAGTCTTTCTTAATGGTATCAATAGAAGACCTCATATCAGCCGACATTTGAATGGAATGTTTCATAAACAAATCCAAAGTTTGTGCGAGTGAAGAGTTATCAGTACCTGCCAATTGCGGTACAGATATGTTGGCCGGATTTTGAAAATTTTATAACTAAAAGGGGTGTTGACTTTTTGGTTGTGGTTGCTGTTGAGGAGGTCTTTGATAATTGCTTTGGAACTGGTTTCGATTTCTTGGTTGGTTTTGGTTCCAAGCAAAGTTAGGATGATTCCTCCATCCTTGATTGTACGTGGAAGAATAAGGATCCTTTCTAGGTCGCTGCTGAAATGCAGCATTAGTTTGCTCATGACCTTGAAACGGTGCATTCATTGGACATATTTCCGTCAAGTGTGAAGGATCAGAACAGCAACCACACACAGTCTTGGGTAGCGTGGCCTAATATAGGGAGACAGATGAGAATTTGTTCTCAATAGCGTCGAGTTTCTTCTGCATCGCTGCGATTTCGGATTTTACTGCGATGGAAATATCGAGCTGATGAATACCTCCCCTAGATGAAGGTGGTCTTACGCTTTCCCACTACAAAGTGTTTTCAGCGAGGTCTTCGAGATATTTCCAAGCTTTACAATCATCTTTAGACAAGAAATTGCATTGACAGTTTGTTTCAAGCATCTGCTTTGTCGCTGGATTAATACCCTCATATATAATTCGGCATAAATCCCATCTATGTATTCCATGATGAGGACATTGGACAAGCAGATTCTTGAAACGTTCAAAGCACTTCCAAAATGGTTCATTGGGAAGCAGGGTAAACTGGTTGATCTCGCTCCTAACACGGGCGGTCTTATGGTTTGGGTAAAACTTGTTAATAAATGCTATTACAAATTCATCACAATTAGTGATAAAGTGTGCAGCAGCATTATAAAGCCCTTTTTCTGCCAAGTCGCACAAAGTGAATGGGTGAAGATGCAAGCGCATAGCATCCACAGTCAGTTGTGAAGTACCCATCATTGCGCATACGTTTTCGAATTTAGTGACGAAAACGTATGCGTCTTAAGACTCAAGCCCGTGAAATTTGGGCAACAGATTGATGTAGTGGGGTTTAATTTCAAAATTATCCCCGTTGGCGGGCGGAATAGATAAGCAAGTGGGAAGTGGACCACGGATAGGATAGCATCTCTCTTCGAGAGAGATGCGCGGAGGACTCAGCTCACCTATCGACGGTGGTAGCGTGGTGTTATAGTTTGATGGAGTACCGTCCATCTCGGTCGATGTGGAGGATGGTGGGGAAAAAGAAGAAGAAGAAGTACCGACTTTGGATTCGATAGCAGGAACGTGGACAAGACGGGCACTAGATTCCCGTGTCCAGCCGAGCATGCACTAAGCGGTTTAGCGCAAGTGGCAGCGTGTGTTCTTTTAAAAATTGTCTGTTTTGAAAAGTGTGTCGGACTTAGACAAATCACACAAAAAATGCACAAACAACCATAGAACTAAGGTTACCTAGGTCAAGTTTCTAGACCGCTCCTAGACATCCAAAGGACAAGCCGTAGGATCAATCCTCTACCACCTCTTTACTACTCTTGTGGCCAAGTGCCAGGTAAGTGGGAAGTATCTGCTATACGAATCACCGAAAATAGCGGGCCTTAATTAAATAACCATTTTCCTTGGACACACTTGCCTAGGCACCACAAAAGTAATGCGGATAAGCGGTAAATTACCCAAGACCTTCCTTTGTCCTTAATGAGTGCCACAGTCCTTAGAGTCTTGTCTAGATATTTTATAAATTAATGTAGGGTTGATGCAGATGCTCGTTTTGTGATTTGCGGGGCCTAGGAAGGGCGATAAAATCCCTACTTAATCTGAATTTTGCTCTTGCCCCTTAAAAATCCGTATTAAAAAATGAATTAACAAACCAATTACAAAACTTTGCAAAAAGATTTTTGAGCGGAATAATTTTGCAAAGAATCCTGTAGAAAAGATATTTTATTGGATTTCAGAGGAGGGAGAAAGAGTTGAGAAACTTACCAGAGAAGTTACGAGTCCTGACCCCACAATCCCGCCGTGCTTCCACCGCGTATTTGGCTCTTGTGCCGCGGATCCGCCACAAGGAAGAAGGAACAGTTGATGAAATTTTTCTCTGTGGCCTCCTGTACTCCTCCGGATCTTGATGAATTTTTCTGTCTCTATGTTTCTTCAAGTCTGTGACTCCAGATCTCCTTGCAAAATTCGCACACAAATCGTTAAATATACAATTTGCAGTTTTGTTTTAATTATGACATAGATCGAAAAAGAATTCATCACAAATAGTAAGAATACAAAATTATGCACGTATCCCCGGCAAAGGCGCCATTTGATACGAGTATGTTTTATTATAGTTTAACCGCAATCAGAACGGTGTCGCGCGTAGCTAGACCGAGGTGAGTACGGGTCGTCCTCAGGGAAACGTGGAACCTTTTATTCTTACTTTAGACGTGTTGAGAAAGAGGAAGAATAAAGAATGGTGGAGATAGTTTTTAGTTCTACGTTAAACAAGGATGCAAAATAAAGATCTAGATTAACTACGGAGGTACGTTTAATATTAAATGGGGCTTATAGGGTTCATTAGGATTTAGTTGTGATTGATGATTAATTAAAGATTACTCTTTTTATCCTTTAATAGATTTAAAATTAGAACGACAGTGATGCATGTAGGTTAGGGTTTCTGGAGGGAAAAGGGTTCCCACTCTTAACCCCTATCTCGCCATCGAACTCCGTTCATATCTAGCCTTTGTCAGTTGTATGTCTGCCCTAGAGGCCAGTATTGTACAGATGATGTATATTATATTGGATGCTTGTACATATATAGAGATGACTTTCTTGCTCGATATGATAGTATGCTATCTGGTTGCTCTTTATCTTAACATGTATACTAGTCTCTTTATACTGTCTTATAGTTATATGTTGGTAAAGCCCTTAGGATGTGTACTTGACTACCTGGACTATGATGCAGATCATACTAGTGGGGACATGGTAGTCCATAAGTACATCCTTCAAGGTCCCTAGTCGTAGGAGTATCGAGACGGGGCATCGATATAACAATGTAGACTAGCGTATACGCTTCTCGACCCATGAGATGGGCGATTGAAGATCCCATATCCATTGGTGTTTGACATCAGGGATGGTATACGGGTGCTCAGTGGAGATTGGGTACACTGGACGGACTCGCCGCGAACTCCCAGATGGTATTATACCTCACGTCAGATGGCAGTTCTCAGGTGACACTTGTGCAGGTTTGTCTGTAGACCAGAGATCGTCATAGAGTCTTGTGTGATTCCTACTGTGCTTTGATATCCACCTTACCACGTCTATGAGGGCGTGCAAAACGGTGGTTTTTCGGTACAGTCCCGAGTGAGGCAATGAGCGTTATGAGGGGTTTCGTCTCTCCCAGTATTGGGGGTTGATGTTGCACTGTGCTCGATTGGCCGTAACAGGGAAGTCCCTGGCCAGGGCTGATTAGAGATTTACTGGTAAGTGTTACCAGTAGTTTCTCGACCCGTTATGAGCCTCACATCGGCATGACTTATCGGTTATTGGGGTCTGACGTTTACCACCCCTAGACTTGATATGCGACATATCAGACGAGGAGACCAGACTGCACAGGTAGTGTTGCTGGTTGGTTCGACGGGAGTTGTAGCAGGTTCGCTTGTTTTCTTATGATCGCTCAATACCCGGGTGGCCGTTACGTTTAGCTGACCGCTTGCGGCTTGGGGGTGCTTGATATGATCATCACCCACTGCCGGCGTATTGACGAGTCTTAGAGTCCCACAAAAGAGTTACCTAGTCCAGGCGAAACGTTGTGGATCGCGTATGTGATATGTGGATGGGCCCGGTTAAGATGCGCGTATGAGATACCGTATATTAATCGGGCGGCTTGCTTTTGGTTAGGGTCGTATGTGATATGGCCGGATTGATAAATCAAGTGTTGATTTATCATTTAACCATTATATTCTCACTAGAAATCCTTTCTTGTATTTTTTGGATGTATGCATGCATGTATGCATTCTTTCTAGATTCGTGCACATATGGATGTGCATGCACACATACATACATACATCATCCTTCATGGTTGCATATACATGGAAAATGGTGGCAATATAAGACTCACACCTTGATTTTATATATGTGTGTTATTATTTCATTTGTTTTAAAACAAAGGAAAAAAGAAAAGGATAATTCATGGATGAGTTCTACACTCTTCTTGACCTAATCATGCTCACCTACCTTCTAACCATGAGTTAATCTTTTCTTTTAAGTTTTAACTCAAGTGAAATAATATCCATATGATTTAACCATGGTTTGAGATGAGAAGAGGAAAATATATATACATATATTTTCTATTTTCTTTTAAGTGATTATCTTTTCTCTTCTTCTTAAAAAGCCATCATCTTCTTCAACCTTGCTCCTTTGCTCTCTAGATCTTTCAAGTGAGCAAAATACTTAACAAGATATGATTTTGAAGTGAGAAAAAGAACCACAACACCATTCTACACAAGACTTGCCCACTTGTTTAGAGTGTTAGCTTCATTGCATTCTCTTGATAATGTGAAGTTGCATGCTTGGACAAAGCGGACTCCGGGTGGATCATCGTGGACCTAGAGGAGTTCAAGCGGACTTTTTCCAAACCCTAAGTAGCCGAGGAGTCTAGCGTAGGGAGCTACAAAGGTTGTACTCTCAAAACCCTAGCTCAATCAACTTGTGATGAAGTGTTGTTTTTTGAAACCCTAATTTTTCTAGGAATGATTCTTTGTATGCTTACTTAGAACCCTAAAATTTTTAATCCTTGGTACACGTGATGCTTCCAAACCCTTCATGAGGTGCTAGGTAAACCCAACATTGGTATCAGAGCCAACCTAGAACATTAGGCGACACTTTAGCAAAGTTAAAACCCCGATCGAAACAAAATACGGATTTTCGGGACCCTCTCTGGAAATTTTTTCAAATCTCTTATTTTTCACAATTAAAAATACTTAAAAAATACAGCAGGCAAATCTAAGACAAACTGTGAAATACGAAGCAGTGAATAGTAAACCCTAGTGCGGAACCTCGGCAATAGCTGGCTTAGGCCGCGGTTCCATGGCCGTACAGGTGATTCATTGCCTCGTTTTTATGTGGTTTTTCTCCTACCTGCTTGTGTACATTTTTGGGTATGTTTAATCTGAATCTAGTACTGTATTTTCTGGGGATGGTTATAGACTCGGCGATTCGATCGGAATTTTAATTTCGTGCTTTCATCCGGATAATTAGAAAGTATTGAATTGTTCGAACGAGTGTCATTTGCTCACTTTTCACGGGGTTTAAATCTTTCGGAAATAAGTGTAAGTTTTGTGGTGGACCATCTAGAAGACAACAAACCTTAACTCGATTATGTGACCATCTTGAACTGCCCTTTGAACCTTAGGGTTTGGGGCAGTACGGCGTGCCACATATGAGGCGTTGGCTTGACCCTTCTACGGCTGGACCGCTACTACTGTGTCACACTCCGGGTTTTTGAACTCCGCTCAAGTGTTGAGCTTTAAGGAATCTTGGGTATTTGATCGTTCGTTCGAAAACTTTAATACTGTCTATTTATCTGGAATGTGATTCAATGTGTGGAATTCATATTACTAGACATGAAATATGAAGTATGTGATATTTTGCATTTACGATGTCTAAAGAGAATGTGGATTCCAGATATTGTAGTTTTACAGTTACTTTTCTGTGACCGTAAGTGTAGTATGTATTTACCGATTGTCGTTGCTATACATCAACGACGATCCGTGTATGCATACATACTTACGTTGATGACATGAGATATTATGTCTTGCTGAGATATGATGTGCAGGATTGTCGCGATTGAATAGCCGGGGGGTTTTATGTGAGATGAGAGTTTTATATTTTCATTCATGTATATTCAAATGTAATGTAATATTCTTTTATTTGGGGCACTTCCGGGTTGAGGTTGATGCCACCAGTGTTGTATATTAATTAATTTTCCGCATTAGGATGGACCCAAGGAGGGGAGCACAGGTGACCGGGTTCTGGGGTTCAGTGGGAGGCCATCTCGAGGAGTCGAGACCGGGTCTCCTAAACTCCAAAATTGGTAGGGTCACTTGCCGCTCTCGTAGGGGTCCAGGGTGTGGGCTTGGCTATTCATTGCGACTGTGGAATTCGTATTTTCTATTGTTGGCTAAATACTAAATACGGACGTCGTAGTATATCCCACATTATATCTATATTTCTGCTGCGATATCTGTGGTGTGATCATTTGATATGTTGTGATGGATACAGTATATACTATATATAATATATTATATAAACGTTACTTATGTTTTATACCCGCACTTGCCCTGCCCTGCTTTGTCGTTAGTTACCTAACCGAACGGTGCACGAGGGGACATCGAAGCGAATGCGGATGGCATAAGTGTACGTCGTATTTATCTGTGATATTTAGGTGACTTAAATGATGGGACTTCATTAATGTGATTAATGAAAGAAAAGAATCCTAAAAGATGTTGTAGAATCAAATTTTCAAATAAAAGGGGTAGCTACAGTTTTGCTTTGCATAGCGGTATATATGATATACCCTGCACCTTATTCGATGAGGAAAGAGCCGAGATCCTTTCACCAGGAGTGACCTCATTAGCAAAACTGGCAGATGCTACAACACTCGGTTTGACTTTTGACTACTTTTGGAGTTTTGCTTTGCACAGTGATATATATGATATATCCCGCAACTTATTCGATGAGGAAAGAGCCTAGATCCCTTCACCGGGAGTGACCTCTTTAGCAAAACTAATAAAACTCTCAAAATCACTCCATTTCAAAATTCACATGATTCTACAACGATATCAAGTTCATTACGCAATAGGTTTTCAGAAAAAACCTGTCGTAGCCCTCCGTCATTTCAGATAAGTCCTACTTAGTATTCGTGCTACGTTTATTGACCTCCGTCAAGGCATAGTGTGCGGTAGCTAACTAGTATTTATCTGCTTATGCATATGATGCAGATTGGATTAGGGTAGTCGTACGACTTTGCTGACCTCCGTCAAGGGTCGTGCAGGTGGGTTTGATTCAATCAAGAAATGACGGGTTGAACTTGACTTGCACCCTATGGTTTGTTGACCTCCGTCAAGGTCATGGGATGCTTGGGGCAAAATATTATCGGGAATTTCAAGTGTTGAGATTTGCAATGAGATTGCATATCTTCTATGAGATAGTTGGATCCCGATACCCACTGCGAGTAATTGTTACTCCTGTGAGAGTTTTACACAGGACAATTAGCCGATCAAGTAGGTGTCTAGAAAGGTGTCAACGGGGTTACGCCTATAGGAAAACGAGATTTACTTTAATTAGGTCCGTGCGAAAGCACGGGGAACCTCTCTCAAAGTACCGACACTAGCCTGGCTGAAAGATCGGCGAAGTTGTAGGGTGTAATTAATCCCGGTTAGTCTTTCCTTTTAGGGTTTGAAGGAAGATTTGATAAAAATAGTGGGAGCCATCCTGATTAGATAAGATAATAACCAATCTGATCTTGCAAGAGCATACGCTAAAGTGTTTTCTTCTCTCTCTCTCCAGGTAGCGACCATGTCATGCCTTAATCAAGATAATAATATGGATGTATTGACTGAACCCACATGTTATACTGTGCTGGGGAACGTTGGTTCCGTTCTTTCTTATAAGAGTTATAGGATTGAACAGGACATAGGGGAATACCAGGATTCCCATGCGACCCGAATGAAGAAAGTACATGATGATGCATTTTCTTCGGGTGTGTTCGTTACAGAGTACTGTTTCTCCATTTGCCCTACGTCCTGGGTATTAGATACCAGGTCAGGATCCCATATATGTAATCAGTTACATGGGCTTAAGAAAGGTAGAGAACTTGGAGAAGGTGATAAAGACATAAGGGTTGGAAATGGTGCAATTGTTGCAGCAAAGACCGTCGGGGAATATCACCTTGTATTACCAACTGTTAATACATTGATTCTGAACGAATGCTATTACATGCCGAACCTGATATGAAACATTATATCGGTTTCTTTGTTGAGTAAAGAGGGATATAATTTTGTATTACAGGATAATGTTATGAACATTTTCCGTAACCAAAAGTTGGTTGGATCAGGCACCTTGTGCAATGGCATTTATGTTCTAAATCAATCAACGGTTCTGAGCATAACAAACACACACAAGAGGAAGAGTTCAGAACTGAATGAATCCTTCTTGTGGAATTGTAGACTGGATCACATCAATGCGACGCGACTAGCTAAGTTGCATAAAGATGGATATTTGAATCCGTTTGAATTTTCATCTTTTGACACTTTCCAATCATGTCTCAAAGGCAAGATAACCAAAACTCCGTTTACGGGACACGGAGAAAGAGTTACGGAACTCTTGGGACTGATATATAGTGATGTATGCGGTCCCATATCTACATATGCCAGGGATGGTTCTGCGTACTTCATTACATTCACTGACGATCTCTCTAGATTCGGATATGTGTTCCCGATGAAACACAAATCAGAAGCTTTTGAGAAATTTAGAGAATATAAACAAGAAGTCGAGAACCAAACCGGAAAAAGTATTAAAATCCTTCGATCTGATCGAGGAGGTGAATACTTGAGCATTGAATTCCTGGACTTCCTAAAAGAGAATGGGATTCTCTCTCAGCCGACTCCTCCATATACACCACAGCACAACGGTGTATCAGAACGGAAGAACTGCACCCTATTAGATATGGTGCGCTCTATGATGAGCACAGCTGAGTTACCTATTTCCTTCTGGGGATATGCACTGGAGACAGCAGCATATCTACTGAATAGGGTTCCTACCAAATCAGTGCCTACCACCCCATATGAGATATGGGAAGGGAAGAGACCATATCTTAATTTTATTAAGATATGGGGTTGCCCGGCCTATGTCAAACGACAAAAACCGGACAAACTCGAGGCAAGGTCTGTTTTGTGTAAGTTTGTTGGATATCCCAAGTATTCACGAGGGTATATCTTCTACCACATTGAGGAACAAAGAGTGTTTGTTGCTCAACATGCGACCTTTTTAGAAAAGAAATTTCTTGCAAAAGAGATTGGTGGATCTGAGGTAGAACTAGAAGAGGTTCCAGCTATACAAACCATAACAGAAGATTTAGTGGAACCAGAGGATTCAGTAGCTCCCAACGAATCTTAGCCTCTCCGCCGATCTAGTAGGGTTCCTCGCCAACCTGAGAGATACTACGGTTTTTTCATGGATGGTGGGAGCGAGGATTGCATCATGGAGGATGATGACCCAACTGTTAGTTATATGTATGCCCTAGAGGCCGTTACTGTACATAGGATGTATATTGTAGTGGATGCTGGGACATATATAGGGAGGACTTTGTTGCTCGACATGACAGTATGCTATCTGGTTGCACATTACCATAACATGTACACTGATTGTCTCACTGTTACATGTTGGTAAAGCCCTTAGGATGTGTACTTGACTACCTGGACTATGATGCGGATCATACTAATGGGGACATGGTAGTCCATAAGTATATCCTTCAAGGTCCCTAGTCGTGGGTGTATCGAGACGGGGCATCGATATACCAGAGTAGACTAGCGTATACCTTCTCGACTTATACAGATGGGCGATGGATGATCCCATATCCATTGGTGTTTGACATCAGAGATGATATACGGGTGCTCAGTGGAGACTGGGTACACTGGACGGACTCGCCGAGAACTCCCAGATGGTATTATACCTTACGTCAGATGGCAGTTCTCTGGTGACACTGGTACAGGTTAGTCTGTAGACCCGAGATCATCATAGAGTCTTTTGTGATTCGCACTGTGCTTTGATTTACACCTTACCACATCCAAGAGGGCGTGCAAAACGGTGGTTTTTGGGTACAGTCCCAAATCACATGGAGGCAATGAGCGATAGGAGGGGATTCGTCTCTCCCGGTATAGGGAGTTGATGTTGCGCTGTGTTCGATTGGCTATAACCGGAAATCCCTGGCCAGGGTTGCTGAGATTTACTGGTAAGTGTTACTAGTAATTTCTCGAACTGTTATAGACCTCATATCGAGCTACTGGGGTCTGACGTTTACCACCCCTAGGCGAGATATGCGACATATCAGACGAACAGACCAGACTGTACGGTAAGTGTTACTGGTTGGATTCACAGGAGTGTGAGTGGGCTTGCTTGTCGATCTTCTGATCGCTCAATACCCGGGTGGCCGTTACGTTTAGCAGACCGCTTGCGGCTTTTGGGTGTTTGATATAATCATCACCTGCTGCCGGCGTATTGACGAGTCTTTAGAGTCCTACACAGAGGTTTCCTTGCTCAAGCGAAACGAAATAGGAGCGCATATGAGATATGTGCAGGACCGAGAATAATGCGTGTATATGATACCGTATTCCATTTTCGCGATGAATATATCGATTGGTTGTATGCGATATAACCAAGTTATCGAATCAAGAATTGATTCGATAAGCCGATATATTGGATATTAGTCGGTTATATTCGATATCACCGGATCGTTAAATCAAGTATTGATTTAATGATTTAATGCATAATTATATATTTGATATATTACTTTGCATTAACTAGTATTTGTTCACTTTAAATGGATTTTCTCACTTGAAATACACAAGTTGTATATGTGATATACTTTTGTGCACTTGTTTGTATCATGTTTGATGATCCATGCAAACTTGGGTTTGTGTAAGGCTTAAACCTTGGTTAAGTAAATGGTTAGGGTTTTATCATCTTCTCTTGATTATTTAGTTTATTTATTTTTTCTTTATTTTAGGAAAAGAAAATAATATGGTTGCTTCTTTTGTTCTTTTCTTAGAAGTTTTAAGAGGCTTTGACCATTCTTGTTCTTTTCCTAAACCTAACCATTCACATAACCTTAGTTAGTTCTCTACACTTGACCATGGTTGTGTATATGATAAGTATGTTTTTATTCCTATTTTGAATAGACTTATCATATTCTTTTTCTTCTTCTTCTTCTTCTTCAACAAAGAAAAAGATTGCCTCCATTAAAGGCAACTTGAGAAAAAGAGTGAGAAATCCAATTATAAAGTGAACCCACTTCCTATTTCTTCATCCTCTACCACTTGCCAAGTAGTATAGGGTGTTTTCTTCACAAGTTTCATTGCTGGGTGAAGTTGGAGCTTGATCTTGTGTTGCCTCGACGTAGATCATCTTCGGCATCGGAGTCGACGACCTAGCCCGATCATTTCTTCGATGAAACCAACGCGAGAGTCCGAGATCCGATTTGTACAGTGGTGGGACATCTACGCAGAGCTAAGGAAGCGGAGGACCGGATCTACAAAGGTTGTAGCCCCTTCCCTTTTAGTTAAAGTAGTTAACTTGCATTGCATCGCCTATACATCTAGTTAACGATCCGTATTAGGGTTTCTCGGCACTTGTAATATTTGAAATTGGCATGGTTGATGCCTTGTGAGACCTCATTAGTGTGCCTAGGAACCCTACAGTGGTATGAGAGCCTAGCTAGAGCTTTAGGCGAAGTGTAGACGAAGTTAGAAGTCCGATCGAACCCGTAAACCCCGACAAAACCCTTCTCTGTACATTTTTCAAAACAGTGGATTTTTGTGAATTAAAAATTTTCAGAAAAATAATCAGGAAAAACTAAGAATTACTGTGAAGTACGGTCCACTAATTCATTAATTTGACCGCGGAACCGCGGCGAAACCAGGGGTTTAACGGCGGTTTCGCGGCCAAAATTTGGACTTAGTCCCTGAAATTTCATATATTTATTCTTAGGTCCTTTCTTGGCAATTTTTTATGGGAATTTTTTAAATCCTCTCAAGTGTTGAGTTTTCTAGGGTTTTATTGGGGACTCGTTAATTTGATCGGATAATTTAACTTCGTTTATGTTTTTACGGATATTTTAGAAACTGTTAAAAAGTTCGACCGGATATAAATGTTAGGTCCACGTTACCTCTCCCGGTACTTTCGGGGTTGCGGAAACGGTAAATCAAAATTTTTCTAAACTTTGTAACATGGACTGTAAAAGCCGGATCTTTGCTAAACTAAACTACCATACTTGCAAAGAAGAATTAACAACTCGGCAAAGTGGTTATACCTCAACTTGAACTCCTTCACTTCTTGTTGTTGTTCTTCTTTGATGTTCTTCTCTTCTTGTTGTTCTTTTCATTGCTTGCTCAATGGTTGATCCGGACTTCGGTCACCTCCGCGGCCTCCTTGAGTCGAAGACGATCCACCCGAGAGATGTACACCGAGCTCCACCTCAAGCCGAGGTAACTAGGGCAAGGAGATTGCTAATCTAGAAGCCCTAGGTTGTGTAGAGAATATGTATGGATGTGTTTGTCAAGTAGAATCCTTTTTCTCTCAACACATGAGATCAAAGGAGAAATCAAGAGGAGGAAGAAGAAGGAGATTTTCTAGCAACCATGGAGCTTTTCATTTTCAAGAGAGAGAATGAGAATAAGCAAATGAAAAAGCTTAACCAAAAGAAAAGCTAACCATGGTTGCAATAATGCACAAACATTATCATTACAAATCCAATCAAGATAAAGATGATGGCTACAAATGACATGACCATTATCATAACTAAATAAAAAGAAAACCAAAGAATACTTTAGATCTTCTAAGAAGATCCAAGTCAACTTTGGTCAAATGGTCAACAAAGTCAAGATGGTCAAACGGTCAATGTAATTAGCCATAACAAAATTATCAATGAAAGGATTAGTAAATAATGTCCCCGGCTCATTATGGTTTTGACCAAACGAACTGTCGAAACCCTAATGAGTCCGCCTCAAAATGGTTTTGACCGAATCAACTGTCAAAACCCTAATGAGCCTGCCACATAGTGGTTTTGGCCGAACCAACTGCCAAAACCCTAATGAGGCACCTCCTCCTTCATCGCTCCAGAAAACTGTGCATACACACCTGCATCCGTATTCCGTAGAATGCGGATGTGCAGAAGACAAAACAAATCCATCCGTGCAATACTAGGATCTGGCTTAAACCAAAGACCACCAGTACTGCCTGCCCGAACATCACACGCACACAAGTGTACGTAAGTGATCGCAGCCCTGCCGTAAAACCATACGGCCTCTACACGTTTCGCTCAGTGCAGGGAAACTCTCTGTGTGGGACTCTAAAGACTCGACACTACGCTGGCAGTGGGTTTAACCACAGACCGCAAGCGGCACTAGCTGTACGTAACGGTCCCCAGGTAGATGTCGATAAGAAGGCCGATGAGGTAAACCCATCCGAACTCCTACTGAGTCTGTATGTGACAATCTCCGTACAGTCCGGTCTGTTCGTCTGATACATCGCATGTCGGGCCTAGGGGGGCGGCAAGCGTCAGACCCCTAATAGCGGTACAAGTCATGTCGGAGTGAAGCCCAGAACACCCTGAGATAACACTGGAACCTACCAGTATATCTCGCTTGCCCTGGCCAGGGACTACTTGTGTAATGGCTCTCCTAGACACAGCGCGATGTCAACCCCCAATACCGGGAGAGACGAATCCTGTCTAACCGTCACTGCCTCCAAGTGCTTCGGGACTGCTCCCAACTACTACCTGTTTGCACGACTCAGTAGAGCCGTGGTAGGGTAGTAATCAAAGAACAGTGGGAACACACTCGAGGCGAAGTGACAGTGTCAAGTCAGCGGACTAAGCTGTACTCATGTCACCTGGGAACTGATAACTGACGATAGGTATAATACCAACCATCAGTCCCCGACGAGTCCTGTCCAGTGTACTCGTAACCCAACGAGCACCCGCATACTATCTCAAGTACGACGTACCGACGGCTGTGGGACAGACCGTCTCCCGTGCTGTGATGAGAAGCGCATACGCTAGTCTACTCCGGAGTATCGATGCCCTATCTCGGTACTCCCACGACTAGGGACGTGTATAAGGATGTGCTTTTAGATTACCCAGCCCCCACGAGTGTGATCGCCATCACAACGCCGGTAATCAAGCAAATATCCTAAGGGCTCTACTAATGTGTATAGGTGATATAATAAATAAACACATATGTACACATTAAAGCAAAGACAAACCAAGTAGCATACTACTATATTGAGTAAGATTGTCTGTACAACTGTGAATATCCCAAGCTTCCATCAAGTAATATACATACTAGTATGATACAGTAATGGCCTCTAGGGCATATACACTAACAATCTCCCACTTGCATTAAGGCCGTGTACTGGCGTATCGAAGACCTATCATCTCGATCAGCCGCTCGAACTGAGTCTGGGGTAAGGCCTTCGTGAATGGGTCCGCAGTGTTGTCCTTTGTGTCCACTCTCCGCACCTCGATCTCCTGTCGATCAATGATCTCCCTGATCAGGTGATACCGCCTTAAGATGTGCCTGGATTTCTGATGGGACCTTGGTTCCTTCGCTAAATCTATAGCCCCATTGTTATCGCAATACAAAGGTATTGGGTCAACAATGGACGGAACCACCTGAAGTTCACTAATGAACTTCTTAATCCAGACCGCCTCTTTTGCGGCATCGCTTGCAGCAATGTATTCAGCCTCCATCGTCGAGTCTGCGACGGTATCCTGCTTGGAACTCCTCCAACATACCGCCCCTCCGTTGAGGGTAAACACAAAACCCGAGACAGACTTGCTGTCATCTTTGTCACTCTGGAAGCTTGAATCGGTAAAGGACTCGACCCTGAGGTCTCCATTACCGTAAACCAGGAACATCTCCTTAGTCCTTCTCAGGTACTTGAGAATGTTCTTCACTGCTGTCCAGTGGTCCTCCCCTGGGTCTGACTGATACCGGCTTACCGTGCTCAACGCGTAAGCTACATCTGGTCTTGTACATAGCATCGCATACATTATAGATCCTACCGCCGAAGCGTAGGGTATAGTGCTCATGCGAACCCTCTCCTCGTCAGTCTTAGGAGACATCTTCTTGGAGAGGGTAATTCCGTGCAATGCGGGTATGTTACCGCGCTTGGAACCCTCCATACTAAATCTCTTTAGTACGGTCTCTATGTACCTGGACTGCGAAAGTCCCAATAGTCTCTTGGATCTATCTCTATAGATCTTGATCCCCAGAATGTACGAGGCATCTCCCAGGTCCTTCATGGAGAACCTTTGTGACAAAAACAGCTTGACCGATTGTAGCATAGGAATGTCATTTCCTATCAAAAGAATGTCGTCCACGTACAAGACTAGGAATATGACAGTTCGTCCTACAATCTTCTTATATACACAGGGTTCATCTTCGTTCTTGATGAAATCAAATTCCTTGATTGCCTCATCAAAACAGATGTTCCAGCTCCGCGATGCCTGCTTTAATCCATAAATGGATTTAAGCAACTTGCACACCCTTCCGCTGCTCCCACTGTCTACGAAACCTTCTGGTTGATCCATGTAAACGCACTCTTCCAAACAACCGTTTAGGAAAGCCGTCTTAACATCCATCTGCCAGATTTCATAGTCATGGAAGGCAGCAATGGCAAGTAGGATCCGAATGGATTTGAGCATAGCCACCGGAGAAAAAGTCTCGTCATAGTCCAAACCAGGTCTTTGACGAAAACCTTTTGCAACGAGTCTAGCTTTATAGGTTTCCACCTGCCCATCTACGCCAAGTTTCCTTTTGTAGATCCATTTGCATCCAACGGGTTTTACCCCAGGTGGAGCAATATCCAAGGTCCACACTTTATTGGCGTACATGGACTCCATTTCGGATTGCATTGCTTCCTGCCACTTATCAGAGTCCCTACTGATAATGGCCTGCCTGAAACTGGTAGGGTCATCTTCTTCCAAGATGCAATCCTCTCGATCCCCGTCAATGAGAAAACCGTAGTATCTCTCGGGCGGATGAGAAATCCTACCAGATCTGCGGAGTGGCTGAGGTTCTTCTGGGGTTATTGAATTCTGAGGTTCTGTCAAATTTTCAGTTTCATTTTGTGGTCGCTGAATTTCTTCCAGTTCTACCGAACTCCCACTTGTTTCTTTTGCAAGAAATTGCCACTCTAAAAAGGTGGCGTGGCGAGATACAAACACCTTCTGTTCCTCGGTGTGGTAGAACAGATATCCTGCGGAGTTCTTAGGATATCCCACAAATTTACATAGAACTAAACGTGCCTGAAGTTTGTCCGGATTTTGTACTTTTACATAGGCCGGACAACCCCATATCTTAATGCCTTTAAGATACGGCTTCTTACCATTCCATATCTCGAACGGTGTCTTAGGCACAGATTTAGACGGAACATCGTTCAATAGGTACGCCGCTGTCTGAAGCGCATGTCCCCAAAATGAAAGAGGCAACTCAGCACTACTCATCATGGAGCGAACCATATCCAATAGGGTACGATTCCTCCGCTCTGAAACACCGTTGTGCTGTGGCGTATAAGGAGGAGTAAGCTGAGAGAGAATACCATTCTCTTTTAAGTAATCTAGGAATTCCGTGCTTAAGTACTCCCCTCCCCTGTCAGACCGGAGGATCTTGATACTTTTGCCAATCTGGTTCTCTACTTCCTTTCTGAATTCCTTGAATTTCTCAAAAGCTTCAGATTTGTGTTTCATCAGATACACATATCCGAACCTAGAGAGATCGTCAGTGAATGTGATGAAGTATGAGAACCCACCCCTTGCATGTATAGACATCGGACCATACACATCACTGTGTATGAGTCCCAAGAGCTCTCTTGCTCTTTCTCCATGTCCGGTGAACGGAGATTTGGTCATCTTTCCTTTTAGACAAGACTGACAAGTTTCATAAGATGAAAACTCGAACGCATTCAAGAGTCCATCTTTATGCAACTTACTCAGTCTTTTCTCTCCGATATGACCAAGTCTACAATGCCACAAGTAGGATTCATTCGAATCTGAATTCTTCCTCTTGCGTGTGTTTTGTATATTGAGAACTGTATTCTGATTTAGAACGTAGATACCATTACACAGTGTACCCTCTGCAACCAGTACCTTATGAAGGTAAATGTTCATGATATTCTTTTCAAGAACAAAGTTATATCCATCTTTATCGAGTAAAGAAACTGATATGATGTTGCAAACCATGGAGGGTACATAGTAGCAATCGTTCAAAATCATAGTCCTGCCTTTAGGCAATACTAGGTGATATTCACCGACGGCTGCCGCATTAACTTGTGCTCCGTTCGCTACTCTGAGCGACATATCACCCGGTGCAACTTTCCTACTTTTTCTCAGTCCTTGTAATAAATTACAGATATGAGATTCTGATCCGGTATCGAGTACCCAGGAGGTAGGGCTGACCGTAAAACAGTTCTCAATTACAAGAACACCTGAAGTAGATGCAAAACCATGCTTCTTCTTCAACTGGGTATCCTGGAAATCCATACTTTCCTCTTTCCCATTCTCATACTCATGACTGTTGTCACAAGTTAGAGCTGAACCAACTTTCCCCAGTCCCGAATAAGAATTCGGATCGGTCAAGCGATACATTTTATTATCTTGATTAGGGCGTGAAAAGGTTGCTGCCTGGAGAGAGAGAAAAGAAACACTCAGCGTATGCTCTTGCAAGATTAGATTGGTTTATTAATTTATCTAACCAGGATGTCTCCCACTGTTTCCTCAAATTCTTCTTAAAACCCTTTTAAAAGAAGAACTAGCCGGGTTTTAATTCACGTCACAATACTTGCTTAACCTTTCAGCCAGGCTAGTGTCGGTACTTCGAGGGAGGTTTTCCAACGCTTTCGCGAAGTTCCTTAATTAAAGAACCTCTTTTCCCTGGGGGCGTAGCCCCGCTAACACCTTTCTAGACACCTACTAGGTTTATAGCATTGATCGTTAAGTGAAATAATCTCCCGAGAGTAAACCAACTCATCAGTGGGATCGGGATCCAACTGTCATTGTGTGATAACCTAGATGGAATCCACTCTAGTCACCACACTCCAGAAGGTATGCTAAATCTGCAAGTTTCAGTTCTTTTGAAACTCCCAATGTGGTTTTTGCCCCTAGGATCCAAGTGACCTTGACTGAGCCAAAATGTCAAAAGATCCTAGTCAAGTTTAACCCGTCATTATCTTGACTGCATTAGACCCACCCGTACGAGTCCTTGACTGAGCCAAAATGACCGCACGACTGTCCTAACCAATCACTTTGTATCCTGCGAAAAAATATTACATAGCTACCGTTCACTACGCCTCGGCTGAGCATGAAATACGCAGCACGAATACTAAGCAATATTAATCCGAAACGACGGAGGGCTACGACTGGGTTTTGGCGAAAACCCGTTAACGTAATGAACTTGATTTCGTTGAAGGAACGTGATACACCTTTTTGAAAATATAGTGGCGAAAACTTTTGCTAAAGAGGTCACTCCCGGTGAAGGGATCTCGGCTCTTTCCTCGTCGAATGAGGTGCAGGATATTCCAAACTGAATACCTTGATGCAAAGCAAGAATGATCGACTATAGTGAAGTTATTACCCTGACGCAAATTTTTGTCCAAGGGGTCACTCCCGATGAAGGGATCTCGGCCCTTGCCTCGTCGATTGAGGTGCTGGGCATTCATAACCGAATACCTCGATGCAAAACAAAAAGATGAACGTCCTTGTAATAACAGCTTTTTGAAAAACTTGTTCCAACAACGTCTTTTAGGTTTATTTTCTTGCATTAGTTCTTTTAATGCGTGATATTCTTGCATTAGTTCTTTTAATGCGTCCCATCATTTAATCCTACCATTGCAGAAAACAACCAAAATATGACGTACGCTTATTCCATTCGCATTCGCCACGGGGTCCCGTCATCACTCGTTAGGTTACTTAACTAACGACAGAGCGGGGGCTGGGCTAGCGCGGCTGTAAAACATAAGCAACGCCTAAATAGTAAAGCAATGATAGACATTACAGATCACAGATGAATACATTGGATATACTAGCAATCCGCAATCCTTTCGAGCCTGCAACGAAAAGCGGATTACACGGTCGCGGTGAATAGCCAAATACCCCACCCAAGACCCCTACGGGTGCGGCAAACTACCCACCATGTACTCGGCAGTTTGTGCACCCCTCCATGGGTCTATCCTAGGAGCAAAAACAGTAAAAAGAATTATACAATGACGGCTACAACCCCGACCCGGTTGTACGGCCAAACAAATAATAATATTACATCAATTTACATTTACAATGAATGAAAGAAAAACAAAAGCTCATCTCACATCCACCCCGGCTATTCACCCGCGACAGTCCAACACATTCATATACACATTCCAATATCAAACACAGATCACAGAGATGTATAACCCCGACTAATCGACTTATAGCGATTAGCCGACGTTCAATACATACAAACATCACAGATATAACCGATGTAGTTAAAGTGTAGTGAAGTTCCGGAAAAATACGGATTTATAGGCCCCCAAAAGTAAATTTTAGTTCTGGAAAATCTGGGCACATTTAACATATCCTAAAAATCCCAAAACCAACACAGAAACACTCTGCACCAAATTCGAAGCAGAGAGGGGACCAGACGGCCGCGCTTCCGCGGCAAGAGCTCCCTCTTGCCGCCGATCCGCGCTCCTCTAATCTCCTCTCTGGTTCGTATTTGGTGGTTTTCTATACAAAAGCCTGAGATAATTTTTGGTGTATAACAAATCTCATTTTGACCAGAAAACAAATTAACAGAAACTTGGGTTTTGCAAAGTTTGGTTTTTGGATTTTCCGGTTTCGAAACTTCGTTACACTTCACTACCTAGCTAGTTTAAGTTTAGTTAGGCTCTGATACCACTGTTAGGTCCACGTTACCTCTCCCGGTACTTTCGGGGTTGCGGAAACGGTAAATCAAAATTTTTCTAAGCTTTGTAACATGGACCGTAAAAGCCGGATCTTTGCTAAACTAAACTAGCATACTTGCAAAGAAGAATTGACTACTCGGCAAAGTGGTTATACCTCAACTTGAACTCCTTCACTTCTTGTTGTTGTTCTTCTTTGATGTTCTTCTCTTCTTGTTGTTCTTTTCATTGCTTGCTCAATGGTTGATCCGGACTTCGGTCACCTCCGCGGCCTCCTTGAGTCGAAGACGATCCACCCGAGAGATGTACACCGAGCTCCACCTCAAGCCGAGATAACTAGGGCAAGGAGATTGCTAATCTAGAAGCCCTAGGTTGTGTAGAGAATATGTATGGATGTGTTTGTCAAGTAGAATCCTTTTTCTCTCAACACATGAGATCAAAGGAGAAATCAAGAGGAGGAAGAAGAAGGAGATTTTCTAGCAACCATGGAGCTTTTCATTTTCAAGAGAGAGAATGAGAATAAGCAAATGAAAAAGCTTAACCAAAAGAAAAGCTAACCATGGTTGCAATAATGCACAAACATTATCATTACAAATCCAATCAAGATAAAGGTGATGGCTACAAATGACATGACCATTATCATAACTAAATAAAAAGAAAACCAAAGAATACTTTAGATCTTCTAAGAAGATCCAAGTCAACTTTGGTCAAATGGTCAACAAAGTCAAGATGGTCAAACGGTCAATGTAATTAGCCATAACAAAATTATCAATGAAAGGATTAGTAAATAATGTCCCCGGCTCATTATGGTTTTGACCAAACGAACTGTCGAAACCCTAATGAGTCCGCCTCAAAATGGTTTTGACCGAATCAACTGTCAAAACCCTAATGAGCCTGCCACATAGTGGTTTTGGCCGAACCAACTGCCAAAACCCTAATGAGGCACCTCCTCCTTCATCGCTCCAGAAAACTGTGCATACACACCTGCATCCGTATTCCGTAGAATGCGGATGCGCAGAAGACAAAACAAATCCATCCGTGCAATACTAGGATCTGGCTTAAACCAAAGCCCACCAGTACTGCCTGCCTGAACATCACACGCACACAAGTGTACGTAAGTGATCGCAGCCCTGCCGTAAAACCATACGGCCTCTACACGTTTCGCTCAGTGCAGGGAAACTCTCTGTGTGGGACTCTAAAGACTCGACACTATGCTGGCAGTGGGTTTAACCACAGACCGCAAGCGGCACTAGCTGTACGTAACGGTCCCCAGGTAGATGTCGATAAGAAGGCCGATGAGGTAAACCCATCCGAACTCCTACTGAGTCTGTATGTGACAATCTCCGTACAGTCCGGTCTGTTCGTCTGATACATCGCATGTCGGGCCTAGGGGGGCGGCAAGCGTCGACCCCTAATAGCGGTACAAGTCGTGTCGGAGTGAAGCCCAGAACACCCTGAGATAACACTGGAACCTACCAGTATATCTCGCTTGCCCTGGCCAGGGACTACTTGTGTAATGGCTCTCCTAGACACAGCGCGATGTCAACCCCCAATACCGGGAGAGACGAATCCTGTCTAACCATCACTGCCTCCAAGTGCTTCGGGACTGCTCCCAACTACTACCTGTTTGCACGACTCAGTAGAGCCGTGGTAGGGTAGTAATCAAAGAACAGTGGGAACACACTCGAGGCGAAGTGACAGTGTCAAGTCAGCGGACTAAGCTGTACTCATGTCACCTGGGAACTGATAACTGACGATAGGTATAATACCAACCATCAGTCCCCGACGAGTCCTGTCCAGTGTACTCGTAACCCAACGAGCACCCGCATACTATCTCAAGTACGACATACCGACGGCTGTGGGACAGACCGTCTCCCGTGCTGGGATGAGAAGCGCATACGCTAGTCTACTCCGGAGTATCGATGCCCTATCTCGGTACTCCCACGACTAGGGACGTGTATAAGGATGTGCTTGTAGATTACCCAGCCCCTACGAGTGTGATCGCCATCACAACGCCGGTAATCAAGCAAAGATCCTAAGGGCTCTACTAATGCGTATAGGTGATATAATAAATAAACACATATGTACACATTAAAGCAGAGACAAACCAAGTAGCATACTACTATATTGAGCAAGATTGTCTGTACAACTGTGAATATCCCAAGCTTCCATCAAGTAACATACATACTAGTATGATACAGTAATGGCCTCTAGGGCATATACACTAACAATAAATACCCACTTTTTCCCCTGTCGGGAAATTTCCAAGTGTTGGATCTTTCTGTGGTTTAATAACATTCTAAGTAGTGCAAGTAACGCGATGGACCCTCTAGAAGACAACAAACCTTAACTCGATTATGTGACCGTCTTGAACTGCCCTTTGAACCTTAGGGTTTGGGGCGGTACGGCGTGCCACATGTGAGGCGTTGGCTTGACCCTTCTACGGCTGGACCGTTGCTACTAAGGAACGAAATGAATGTTTTTAAACTTATTTCATGTGTTGAGCTATTGTTGGGAAAACTTGGGTGTTTGGATGTTCGATCGGAAAGTTTAACGTTTTCTATTTATCTGGAATGGTATACAATACTTGGAATCCACAAGTAGTTATGAGATAACTGATATGAATGTTATAAGCATAGCACTTTAGTCTCACTTGATCGGTTGCCACGGAATTTTGATGCGATCAAAAGTCCCTCGCAATCACGTAGCGTACGCGGATACTCGCCGGTAAACTTAATAGACAACCTCACCCCATAGCCCCGACCAAGTGACTGTAGGAGAACCCCGTCGCCAAAAGCATCCGTTCGGGTGCTCGCGGCAGCGGTGTTCCGCCTTGGTGTACTTCGTCGACGGTGTCAGGGGTGCGGCCGCCTACTAAAGTTTGCGACGAACATTCGATCAGGATGTCAGGAATCTAGTTGAATTGCCCGACTTGATATTGAAAAGAGTTTTCGATAATGAGACTAAAATGCAGCGTTTATAATTGTTAGGCATGCGATGTCTAAGGAATTCATTTGATTAGGCATGCTATGTGTAAGGAGTTTGCGGATTCCAACTGTTGTAGTTTTACACTTTCTTTTCTGCGACCGTAAATGTAATATGTGATATCGCCGGTTTCGTTGCTATATGTTAACGACAATTGGGATGCGCATATTTACTTACATTGATGACATGTGATGTTATGTGTTGCTGGATATGTTATATTGGATCGTCGTGTTTGAATAGCCGGGGGGTTTTTATGTGAGATGAGTGTTTTTCATTTTCATTCATGTAAAAACTTGTATGTAATATTCTTTTATTGGGGCACTTCCAGGTTGCGGAAGATGTCACCTTTTGTATATTATTTACTTTTCCGCACTAGGATAGACCCAAGGAGGGGAGCACAAGTGACCGGGTTCTAGGGTCCAGTGGGAGACCAACTCGAGGAGTCGAGTCCGGGTCTCCTAACCCTAGAATTGGTAGGGTTGCTTGCCGCTCTCGTAGGGGTCTAGGGGTGTGGGTTTGGCTACTCATCGCGACCGTGGAATCCGTGTTTTATACTGGCTCGTATTGAAAACACGGACGTCCTAGTATATCGAATATTTCATATGTTTCTTCTGCTGCGATATCTGTGATATGATCATGTGATTTTCTGTGATAAATACTGTATATAGTATATATGATATATTATATTGGCGTTACTTATGTTTTACACCCGCGCTAGCCCTGCCCTGCTCTGCCGTTAGTTACCTAACCTAACGGTGCACGAGGGGACATCGAGGCGAATGCGGATGGCATAAGTGTACGCCGTATTTATCTGTGATGTTTAGGTACTTAAATGATGGGACTTCATTAATTTGATTAATGAAAGTAAAAGAAACCTAAAGATGTTGTAGAATGGAATTTCAAAAATAAAACAGGTAGCTACAGTTCTTGCTTTGCAAAGCGGTATATATGATATATCCTGCACCTTATTCGATGAGGAAAGGGCCGACGATCCCTTCACCGGGAGTGACCTCTTTAGCAATAACTGGCAGATGCTGCACACTCGATTTGTCTTTTGATAGCTTCTATAGTTTCTGCTTTGTACAGTGATATATATGATATATCCCGCACCTCATTCGACGAGGAAAGGACCGACGATCCCTTCACCGGGAGTGACCCCTTTAGCAAAACTAGAAAAGCCTCAAAAACACTCCATTTCAAAATCATTTGATTCTATAATGATATCAAGTTCATTACGCAATAGGTTTTCAGAAAAATCTGTCGTAGCCCTCCGTCATTTCAGATAAGTACTAGTTAGTATTCGTGCTGCGGTAGTTTGGCCTCCGTCAAGGCATAGTGTACGGTAGCTAACTAGTGCTTATCTGCTAGCATATGATGCGATTGGATTAGGGTATTCGTACGGCGTTGTTTGGCCTCCGTCAAGGGTCGTACGGGTGGGTTTAATTCAATCAGGAAATGACGGGTTGAACTTGACTAGCGGACTATGGGTAGTTTGGCCTCCGTCAAGGTCATAGGACGCTAGGGGCAAAATTATCGGGAATTTCATGTGTTGAAATTTGCAATGAGATTGCATACCTTCTATGAGATAGTTGGATCCCGATACCCGCTGCGAGTAAGAGTTACTCCTGGGAGAGTTTTACACATTACAATTAGCCGATCAAGTAGGTGTTTAGAAAGGTGTCAATGGGGTTACGCCTCTAGGAAAACGAGGTTTATTGTAATTAGGTTCGTGCGAAACCACGGGGGACCTCCCTCAAAGTACCGACACTGGCCTGGCTGAAAGATTGGCGAACTTGTAGTGTGTAATTAATCCCAGCTAGTCTTTCCTTTTACGGTTTGAAGGAAGATTTGATAAAAACAGTGGGAGCCATCCTGATTAGATAAAATAATAACCAATCTATTCTTGCAAGAGCGCACGCTGGGTGTTTTCTTCTCTCTCTCTCCAGGTAGCGACCATATCACGCTTTAATCAAGATAATAATACGGTTGTATTGACCGAACCCGCTCATTATACTGTGCTGGGGAACGTTGGTCCCACTCCAACCCATAAATGTTATAAGACAGAGCAGGAAATTGGGGAATACCATATTTCCCGTGCCGCCCAAATGAAGAAAGTGCATGATGATGCATCTTCTTCGGGTGTGTTCATTACAAAGAACTATTTCTCAGTATCCATTACGTCCTGGGTATTTGATACCGGATCAGGATCCCAGATATGTAATCTATTACATAGGGCTACAGAAAAGTAGAGAACTGAGAACGGGCGATAAGTTTCATGAGGCAGAAAACGGGGCAAGTGTTGCAACCAAGTCTTTAGGTCACTATCACGATGTATTACAAATACATTGATTATGAACGAATGTTATTAGATACCGAACCTGATATACAAAATCATATCAGTCTCTTTGTTAGTAAAGAAATGATAAAATTTTGTATTGTTGGATAATGTTTTGAACATTTCCTATATCAAAAGTTGATCGGTTCAGGCACATTATCTTAATGCATTGATGTTCTAAATCAAACTACAGTTCTTAGTATACGGAACACACACAAGAGAAAGAGTTCAGAATTGAACGATTTCTTCTAGAGGTATTGTAGACTAGGTCAGATCAATATAACCCGACTAGCTAAAGTTACATTTAGATGCATATTTAAATCCGTTTGAATTTACATCTTATAAAACTTGCCAGTCATGTCACAAAGATAAGATGACCATAGCTCTGTTTACTGGAAACAGAGAAAGAGTTAGTGAACTCTTGGGATTGATACGTGTTGATGTATGTAAGGTCCCCTGTCTACATATGCCAAGACTGGTTCTTTGTACTTTATTACATTCTCTGATGATCTCTCAAGATTCAGACATATGTTTCTGTTGAAACACAAGACCGAAGCTTTTGAGATATTCACAGAATATAAGTTAGAAGTAGTGAACCAAAAATACGGGTATAAGTATTATGTCCTATGATGAGATCAGGGAGGAGAATACTTGTGCATGGAATTCCTGGATTATTCTAAAGGAGAATGAGATTCTCTCTCAGCATTACTCCTCCGTATACACTATAGCACGATGGTATATCGGGGCGGGGCAGTCACACCCTATATGATATGGTGTGCTCTATGATGAGTACTACTGAGTTACCTATTTCCTTTTGGGAATTATGCGCTTGAGAAGCTGCATACCTATTGAATAGGGTTCCAATCAAATCAGTTGCCTACCGCTTCATATGTGATATGGAAAGGGAAGAGCCCATATCTTAAGTTAGTTAAGATTTGGGGTTGTCCGGCCTATGTCTAAAAGCAAAATATGGACAAGCTCGAGGCAAGGTCAGTTATGTAGAACTGGAATTGTTCCAGCTATACAAACTACGACTGATGATTTGACAAGAACCAAAGAATTCAATTGTCTCCAACGAACCTCAGCCTCTCCGCCAATCTAGTAGGGTTCCTCACCGACCTGAGAGATACTTTGGTTTCTCTATGATAGTAGGAGCGAGGATTGCATCATGAGATGATGACCCAACTAGTTTCGAGCTGGCCATCAGGAGTGAGACTCTGTAAGAATGGCTGGATGTTTATCGATCTGAGATGAAATCCTTATACACCAACAAAGTATGGACTTTAGTTGCTTTATCTGAAGGGTTAAATCCCCATCAGGAGCAAGTATATCTTGAGAAGATTACTTGGTGTAGATGGAAAAGTTGAGACTTTCAAAGCTAGACTTGTTAAAGGTTTTCGTCATCAACCGGCATAGAAAATGATGAAACCTTTTACAGTAGCTATGCTTAAGTCCATCCAGATCCTACATGCCACAGCTACATACCATGACTACGATATCTGGTGGTTGGGTGCCATGACTGCTTTTCTAAGTGATGTTTTAGAAGAGTGCGTCTATAAGTACACAGCCAGAGGGCCTCGTAGACAGTGGGAGCAGCGGAAACGCGTGCAAGATGTTTTATGTGATAAAGCAGGCATCGCGGAGTTGGATTGTCTGTTTTGATGTATTAGTCAAAGAGTTTGACATCATCAAAATGGTAGATGAACCTTGTATATATAAAAAGGTAGTAGGGTGTATGGTTGTGATCCTCATAGAGTACGACGATGACATACTCTTGATAGGGAAGTAGTTTCCTGTACTACGCTCGGTCAATCTCTGCTAATCACAATGATTCTCCATATAAGATCAAAGTGATACCTACTAAATCCTGGGTTTTGGATCTATGAGTTAGATCTAATTGGATATTAGGATACTCACTAGTTGTAGTGAGATGGTATCAATTGGTCCTGAAGAGAATCACTGGAAGGGTTCCAGGGTGATAAGGACGACTGAAAGTCAGTCACAGGCATTGTCTTTACCCTCAGTAAAAGGACGGTATGTTGGGAGAGTTCCAAGCTATATATCGTGGCATAGTAGACGATAAAGGCTGGATACATCGCTACTTAAGATGCTACCAAAGAGGAAGTCTGGGTGTATATTGGTTCATGAGATGAACTTCGTTCCAACCATTGTGAGACAATGGAGTTGTGGCTTATACCTAGGAACGCCTGTCCCATCAGTGATCCAGACATATTCTAAGGCAGTATCACCTGATCATGGATATGGTTGATCTCCAAAGAGATCGAGGTTTGGAGAGTAGACTCAGAGGACAACACGGCGGATCCACTAACAAAGGCCTTTTCCCAAAGAGAGACTTTTATAGGATGGTTGAGTATGAGATACTGCAACCACTACTACAGATGGCCCTAGTGCAAGTGGGAGATTGTTAGTTATATGTATGCCCTAGAGGCCATTACTGTACATAGGATGTATGTTGTAGTGGATGCTGGGACATATATAGGGAGGACTTTCTTGCTCGACATGATAGTATGCTATCTGGTTGCACTTTACCTTAACGTGTACACTGATTGTCTCTCTGTTACATGTTGGTAAAGCCCTTATGATGTGTACTTGACTACCTGGAATATGATGCGGATCATACTAGTGGGGACATGGTAGTCCATAAGTACATCCTTCAAGGTCCCTAGTCGTGGGTGTATCGAGACGGGGCATCGATATACCAAAGTAGACTAGCGTATACCTTCTCGACCCATACAGATGGGCGATGGATGATCCCATATCCATTGGTGTTTGACATCAGAGATGATATACGGGTGCTCAGTGGAGACTGGGTACACTGGACGGACTCGCTGAGAACTCCCAGATGGTATTATACCTTACGTTAGATGGCAGTTCTCTGGTGACACTGGTATAGGTTAGTCTGTAGACCTGAGATCGTCATAGAGTCTTGTGTGATTACCACTGTGCTTTGATTTCCACCTTACCACGTCCAAGAAGGCATGCAAAATGGTGGTTTTTGGGTACAGTCCCGAATCACATGGAGGCAATGAGCGATAGGAGGGGATTTGTCTCTCCCGGTATAGGGAGTTGATGTTGCGCTGTGTTCGATTGGCTATAACCGGAAATCCCTTGCTAGGGTTGCTGAGATTTACTGGTAAGTGTTACCAGTAGTTTCTCGAACTGTTATAGACCTCATATCGGCAAGACTTATCGAGCTACTGGGGTCTGACGTTTACCATCCCTAGGCGAGATATGCGACATATCAGACGAACATACCGGAATGTACGGTAAGAGTTACTGGTTGGATTCACAGGAGTGTGAGCGGGCTTGCTCGTCGATCTTCTAATCGCTCAATACCCGGGTGGCCGTTACGTTTAGCAGACCGCTTACGGCTTGTGGGTGTTTGATATGATCATCACCTGCTGCCGGCGTATTGACGAGTCTTTAGAGTCCTACACAGAGGTGCATATGAGATATGTGCAGGACCGAGAATAATGCGTGTATATGATACCGTATTCCATTCTCGCGATGAATATATCGATTGGTTGTATGCGATATAACCTAGTTATCGAATCAAGAATTGATTCGATAAGCCGATATATTGGATATTAGTCGGTTATATGCGATATGACCGGATCGTTAAATCATGTATTGATTTAATGATTTAATGCATAATTATATATTTGATATATTACTTTGCATTAACTAGTATTTGTTCACTTTAAATGGATTTTCTCACTTGAAATACACAAGTTGTATATGTGATATACTTTTGTGCACTTGTTTGTATCATGTTTGATGATACATGCAAACTTGGGTTTGTGTAAGACTTAAACCTTGGTTAAGTAAATGGTTAGGGTTTTATCATCTTGTCTTGATTATTTAGTTTTTTTATTTATTCTTTATTTTAGGAAAAGAAAATGATATTGTTGCTTCTTTTGTTCTTTTCTTGGAAGTTTCAAGAGGCTTTAACCATTCTTGTTCTTTTCCTAAACCTAACCATTCACATAACCTTAGTTAGTTCTCTACACTTGACCATGGTTGTGTATATGATAAGTATGTTTTTATTTCCTGTTTTTATTTCCTATTTTGAATAGACTTATCATATTCTTTTTCTTCTTCTTCTTCTTCTTCTTCAACAAAGAAAAAGCTTGCCTCCATTAATGGCAACTTGAGAAAAAGAGTGAGAAATCCAA
Organism: Agapanthus africanus; assembly: GCA_030015575.1. Classification (NCBI taxonomy): domain Eukaryota; kingdom Viridiplantae; phylum Streptophyta; class Magnoliopsida; order Asparagales; family Amaryllidaceae; genus Agapanthus; species Agapanthus africanus. Next base: position 671,230,411 of record CM057338.1, read on the forward strand.
TTCTAAAGTGAACCCACTTCTTATTTCTTCATCCTCTACCACTTGCCAAGTAGTATAGGGTGTTTTCTTCACAAGTTTCATGGCTTGGTGAAGTTGGAGCTTGATCATGTGTTGCCTCGACGTAGATCATCTTCGGCATCGAAGTCGACGACCTAGCCCGATCATTTTTTCGATGAAACCACCGCAAGAGTCCGAGATCCGATTTGTACAGTGGAGGGACATCTACGTGGAGCTTAGGAAGTGGAGGACCGGATCTACAAAGGTTGTAGCCCCTTCCCTTTTAGTTAAAGTAGTTAACTTGCATTGCATCGCCTATACATCTAGTTAACGATCCGTATTAGGGTTTCTCGGCACTTGAAATTTTTGAAATTGGCATGGTTGATGCCTTGTGAGACCTCATTAGTGTGCCTATGAACCCTACACCAACTAGCTTCGAGCAGGCCATCACGAGTAGTGACTCTGTGAAATGGCTGGATGCAATGCGGTCCGAGATGGAATCCATGTACACCAACAAAGTATGGACTTTGGAAGTTGCTCCTGAAGGGGTAAAACCCATTGGGAGCCAGTGGATCTTCAATAAAAAACTTGGTGTAGATTGGAAAGTGGAGACTTTCAAAGCTAGACTTGTTGCAAAGGGTTTTCGTCAAAGACCAGGTGTAGACTATGACGAAACCTTTTCTCCAGTGGCTATGCTTAAATCCATCCGAATCATGCTTGCCATCGCTGCATATCATGATTACGAAATCTGGCAAATGGATGTTAAGACCGCCTTTCTAAAGTTGATTTAGAAGAGTGCGTGTACATGACTCAGCCAGAGGGCTTCATAGATAGTGGGAGCAGTGAGAAGGTGTGCAAGCTGCTTAAATCCATTTATGGATTAAAACAAGCATCGCGGAGTTGGAACATCTGCTTTGACGTCATTATCAAAGAGTTTGATTTCGTCAAAAACATAGATGAACCTTGTATCTACAAGAAGGTGGCAGAGAGTAAGGTTGTCTTCCTCGTATTGTACATGGACGACATACTCTTGATAGGAAATGACATTCCTATGCTGCAATCGGTCAAGCTCTTCTTATCACAAATATTCTCAATGAAAGTTCTTGGTGATGCCTCCTGCATATTGGGAATTAGGATCTATAGAGATAGATCCAAACAGAAATTGGGATTGTCCCAATCCAGATACATTGACACCATACTAAAGAGATTTAGTATGGAAGAATCCAAGCATGGGAACTTACCCATGATCTCTGGAGTCACTCTCTCTAAAGAGATATCTCCCAAGACTGATTTAGAGAGAGCTCGCATGCAAGGAATACCCTATGCTTCGGCTGTAGGCTCTATCATGTACGCGATGCTATGTACCAGAACCGATGTAGCATACTCACTAAGTGTAGTGAGCAGGTATCAAGCTGATCCTGGAGAGAGTCACTGGACAGCTGTGAAGAGCATTCTTAAGTACTTGCGAAGGACTAAAGAGATGCTCTTGGTGTATGGTAACGGAGAACTCCAAGTGGAGTCCTTTACCGATTCGAGCTTCCAAAGTAATAAGGACGACTCTAAGTCGCAGTTGGGATTTGTCGTTACCCTTTACAGAGGGGCGGATAGCTTGAAGTGTTCCAAGCAGGAAACCGTGGCAGACTCGACGATGGTGGCTAAATACATCGCTGCCAACGATGCTGCCAAAGAGGGTGTCTGGATCAAGAAGTTCATTACTGAACTTGGAGTGGTTCCATCCATTGAGCATCCAATACCTTTGTATTGCGATAACAATGGAGCAGTGGCTTTGGCCAAGGAACCCAGGTCCCATCAGCGATCTAGGTAAATTCTGAGGCGGTATCACCTGATCTGGGAGATAGTTGATCACCGGGAGATCGAGGTCAGGAGGGTTGATACAAAGAATAACCCGGTGGATCCACTCACGAAGGCCATTCCCCAGATACAGTTTGAGAGACTCTTCGGGAAGCTCGGTATGCGATACTACAGCAGCTGGCCCTAGTGCAAGTGGGAGATTGTTAGTTGTATGTATGCCCTAGAGGCCAGTATTGTACAGATGATGTACATTATATTGGATGCTTGGACATATATAAAGATGACTTTCTTGCTCGATATGATAGTATGCTATCTGATTGCTCTTTATCTTAACATGTATACTAGTCTCTTTATACTGTCTTATAGTTACATGTTGGTAAAGCCCTTATGATGTGTACTTGACTACCTGGACTATGATGCGGATCATACTAGTAGGGACATGGTAGTCCATAAGTACATCCTTCAAGGTCCCTTGTTGTGGGTGTATCGAGACGGGGCATCGATATACCATTGTAGACTAGCGTATACGCTTCACGACCCATGAGATAGGCGATGGATGATCCCATATCCATTGGTGTTTGACATCAGGGATGGTATACGGGTGCTTAGTGGAGACTGGGTACACTGGACGGACTCACCGAGAACTCCCAGATGGTATTATACCTCACGTCAGATGGCAGTTCTCAGGTGACACTTGTGCAGGTTAGTCTGTAGACCCGAGATCGTCATAGAGTCTTGCGTGATTCCCACTGTGCTTTGATTTCCACCTTACTACGTCTATGAGGGCGTGCAAAACGGTGGTTTTTGGGTACAGTCCCGAGTCACATGGAGGCAATGAGCGATAGGAGGGGTTTCGTCTCTCCCGGTATTGGGGGTTGATGTTGCACTGTGCTCGATTGGCCGTAACAGGGAAGTCCCTGGCCAGGGCTGATTAGTTACTGGTAAGTGTTACCAGTAGTTTCTCGACCCATTATGAGCCTTACATCGGCACGACTTATCGGTTATTGGGGTCTGACGTTTACCACCCCTAGACTTGATATACGACATATCAGATGAGGAGACCGGACTGCACAGGTAGTGTTGCCGGTTGGCTCGACGGGAGTTGTAGCAGGTTCGCTTGTTTTCTTCTGATCGCTCAATACCCGGGTGGGCGTTACGTTTAGCTGACCGCTTGCGGCTTGAGGGTGCTTGATATGATCATCACCCACTGCCGGCGTATTGACGAGTCTTAGAGTCCCACAAAGGAGTTACCTAGTCCAGGCGAAACGTTGTGGAGCGCGTATTCGATATGTGCATGGGCCCGGTTATGATGCGCGTATGAGATACCGTATATTAATCGGGCGGCTTGCTTTTGGTTAGGGTCGTATGTGATATGGCCGGATTGATAAATCAAGTGTTGATTTATCATTTAACCATTAGATTCTCACTAGAAATCCTTTCTTGTATTTTTTGGATGTATGCATGCATGTATGCATTCTTTCTACATTCATGCACATATGGATGTGCATGCACACATACATACATACATCATCCTTCATGGTTGCATATACATGGAAAATGGTGGCAATATAAGACTCACACCATGATTTTATATATATGTGTTATTATTTCATTTGTTTTAAAACAAAGGAAAAAAAGAAAAGGATAATTCATGGATGAGTTCTACACTCTTCTTGACCTAACCATGCTCACCTATCTTCTAACCATGAGTTAATCTTTTCTTTTATGTTTTAACTCAAGTTAAATAATATCCATATGATTTAACCATGGTTTGAGATGAGAAGAGGAAAATATATATACGTATATTTTCTATTTTCTTTTAAGTGATTATCTTTTCTCTTCTTCTTAAAAAGCCATCATCTTCTTCAACCTTGCTCCTTTGCTCTCTAGATCTTTCAAGTGAGCAAAATACTCAACAAGATAGGATTTTGAAGTAAGAAAAAGAACCACAACACCATTCTACACAAGTCTTGCCCACTTGTTTAGAGTGTTAGCTTCATTTCATTCTCTTGATAAAGTGAAGTTGCAAGCTTGGACAAAGCGGACTTCGGGTAGATCATCGTGGACCTAGAGGAGTTCAAGCGGACTTTTTCCAAACCCCAAGTAGCCGAGGAGTCTAGCGTAGGGAGCTACAAAGGTTGTACTCTCAAAACCCTTGTTGTTTTTTAAAACCCTAATTTTTCTAGGAATGATTCTTTGTATGCTTACTTAGCACCCTAAAATTTTAATCTTTGGTAAATGTGATGCTTCCAAACCCTTCATGAGGTGCTAGGTAAACCCAACAACCTTTACCAAAACAATTGTTAATCTAATCTCTAATCGTGATCGCGATTATCAATGAATTGATAGCGCGCCCAATTAGGATGTTAACTATTCTTTTTATAGAGTTTATAAACTTTATAGGACTTAAAAAGAGTTTAAGAATCTTCATCATCCATTAACCTACCCTAATCCCTTGAACCCTCACAAGCGAAGAATTAATCGCGCATGTTGGGAGAAGAAGAGATGGAGAGAGAAATCATATTAAAACTACAAAGAGATAGAATAAGAAAACTACTACCTTTATTAATCAAAAAAATTCATTTACACTTTGTTCCCTTAGAAAATGATTACAAAAATGCTAGTTTGCTTCTCGATCTCTTCTAAGGAGGTAGATGAACTGTTGATGATCAGCCTGGATGCGTGAGCCTGTCATGGACTTCGTGATCTCTTCAGCTTGATGATTTTCCATAAGAGGCTCTCGGTCCTTATTTATAGTCCTAGAGCTAGAACCCTAGTTTCCTAATATGGAAACCAGTTGTTAAGATCCTAACAGAGAAAATCCCAACCCATAACTCGTCCAAACCGCGGCGGAACTGCGGCCAATAGGTCGGTTTGGCCGCGGTTCCACGGCCTGATAGCGAGATCACTTTGTTGTTTTTCTGGGGCTTTAACTTGATGAAACGTGGTGATCTTTTCACATCTCTGGAAACTGAAAATCTTCTCTTCGTCACTGCCATACTTGATTTCTTTAGTTTACTTTCTTAATTAGGCAGGTTTGTTTCGCCAACTTTGATTTCTCTGATTTCAGTCCTGAAAATTCTTAACTTAACCATTAAGAATTGGTCAAAGGTATTTGATAAGGTAAGCTTATTTAAATGAGCCAAAAGTTACATGGATATTATATACTTACTTTTTCTTACATAATGTTAATTATAATAAAAAACACATGAAAATAGTGTCTTTATAGATAAACCCACATAGGTATCATATATTATAATAAACACCTTTATTATATGGAAATAGTAGGAAAAATGTCATATTAAATGTGCAGTTTTATCAACTGAACAGCTATTCATCACGACCGTAGAATCCGTCTTTCGTTACAGGCTCAAACGAAACACGGAATTCCTAGTATATCCAATGTGTTCATCTGTGATCTGGAATGCCTATCCTTGCATCTGACGAATGGATATTATTATATATATATTATTTGATAGGCGTTGCTTATGTTTTGCATCCGTGCTGGACCATCCCCCGCTCTGTCGTTAGTTAAGTAACCTAACGGGTGATGACGGGGCCCTATGGTGAATGCAGATGGCAAAAGTGTACATTGTATTTTCATTATTTTCTGCAATGGTAGGTTAATTGATGGGACTGCATTAAATTAATGCAAAGCAAACAAACCAAAGTTGAATCGTTGGAACAAATTCTAACACCGCTCGGTTATTTTAAAACAGGAGACTTTTAAATGTGGAGCTTAAACCACTCTTTTTAAAAGCTATCAGGTTCCTTCGATTATATCAAGTTCACTACGTTCACGGTTTCGCCAAAACCATTTGTATCCCTCTGTCATTTCAGTTGGATATTCAGTATTATTCAAGCTATGTATTTTGACCTTCGCCAAGGCATAGTGATTGGTAGCTGCTGAATATTCATCTATAGCATAGATAGATGAGTTGGTTTGGGACAGTCATACTACTATTTTGGCCTTCGTCAAGGGTATGTATGGATGAGTTCAAATTAACCTGGACATTGACGGGTAGGACTTGACATGTGACTTATGATATGTTGGCCATCGTCAAGGTCATAAGAGCATGAGGCAAAAATCAATATCGGGAGTTTCTAAAGAAACTCAATCTTGCTAGTGCTGCATACCATTTGGAGTTTGTTAATGTTGGTAGTATTCCTTCAGCATTATCACACAATGTTATTTGGATCCCGATCCTACTGTGAGTATCTGCTACTCCTCGGGACATTTTTCACTTAACGATCAATGCTATAAATCAAGTAGGTGTCAAGAACAGTGTTAGCGGGGCTACGCCTCCAGGGAAAAGAGGTTATTTAATTAAGGAGCTTCGCGAAAATGTCGTAAAACCTCCCTCGAAGTACCGACACTAGCCTGGCTGAACAGTTAAGCAAGTATTGTACAGTGATATTAATCCTGACTAATTCTTCTTTTTTGGTTTGAGGAAGGATTCGAGAAACAATGGGATCCATCCTGTTTAGATAAATTAGAATCCAATCTAAACTTGCAATACATCATGCTAAGTGTTTTCTTCTCTCTCTCTTGCAGCGACCTCGTGACCAGACATAGGTTACATCTTGATAATAAAATGACTGAATCTGACTATAATGACTGGCAAAGGTCTGTCCAGATGTCCATTGCCTGTAACAAGCTGGGACACCTCATTACTACTCAAACCTCTGCCGTCCCATATCCAGTTTCCACCATCACGGATATTGATATCCGTAAGACATCGGAAAAAGACTGTGCGAATGCCAAGTGCCCCGTGTTGGCCTCAGTAGATGGTGTAAACCAGAGGCAGCATGAGAAGATGGACTTAGTTTCTATTTTCCTCTATAACAATGTTTTATAAATAGAGCAATCTCGTATCGCAAGATATGACATCTCGAAAGAATTGCTTCAAGCGAGGTTGGCTGTTGGGTCATCTGTAGAGGACAATGTCCTTACGATGACTAGCTATATTGATGAGCTAACGGACCTGGAGACCACATTGGGAAACGGGTCATATGCTGACGTGTTTCTACAGTCCCTACCTCCAACATACGCCCAGGGAAAGAAAGTTATACTTCTAGTTGAGGGCACCCTGAAGGAAACCAGGGTGACACCCACTCAGCTTATTGGGGAATCTTCCTCTTCTGCATCCAAGGCGAAAGCAAAGGGTGAGAAGAAGAAGACCTCCACAAAGCCAATATGTGATGTCAGTAAGGTAGAATGACATGGAAGGGCAAAAGTTTCTGGGCTAACAGTAGGGAAAGAGGGATATTTGTATTGTCACGGGAAAGGGCATTGGAAGAGGCATTACATGGATTTGAAAGCCAGAATCCAGGATCCGAACCATGTTGTGGCTTCGACTTCGGGTGTGTTTGTAATAGAAAACTTTATGTCAATTAACTCTAGTTCCTGGGTACTAGATACAGGATCAGTATCACATATCTGTAATTCATTACAGGCTTTGAGAAACCATAGAGTTATCAGGTTAGGTGATATGACTCTCAGAGTTGCGAAAGGAATGAGCGTGGACGCTGAATCCGTAGGGGAATATCATCTAGGATTGACAAGTGGGCAGATATTAATTTTACGTAACTGTTTGTATGTACCTAGTCTACTTGTAACATCATATTTGTATCCTTACTTTCGAAGGAAGGATATGATTTTACTTTTGTAAGTGATGTGGTCCACATCAACCTAAATAAAGCTCTGATTGGGTCAGAGACATTAGATAATGGTATATAGACATTAAATCAAGCTTAAGTTTTCAGTAGCTAGAACACACTTAAAAGAAAGCCTCTGGAATTAAATCAGGCTTTCTTATGGCATTGTAGACTAGGTAACATCAATGAAACATAGTTGGCGAAGCTACATAGAGAGGGATATTTTGATCCGTTCGAATATCAGTCTTATGCAACTTGTCAATCTTCTCTCATGGAAAAGATGACAAAGACTCCGTTCACTGGACACGGAGTAAGAGTGAGCGAGCTCTTGGGACTCATACACAGTGATGTATGTGGTCCAATGTCTACACATGCACGAAGTGGTTATTCCTATTTCATTACTTTTATGGATGATTTCTCTAGGTATGGACATATCTTCTTGATGATGCATAAATCCGAGGCCTTTGAGAAATTCCGGGAATATAAGACTGAAGTGGGAAAAAACAGGCAAAAGTATCAAGATACTATGATCCGATCAAGGTGGTGAATAATTAAGTGCCGAGTTCCTGGATTACCTTAAAGAGAATGGAATTCTCACTCAGCTTACTCCTCCATACACGCCACAACACAACGGTGTATCCGAGAGACGGAACCGAACCCTATTGGATATGGTGCGTTCCATGATGAGTAAAGCTGAGTTACCACGATCCTTCTTGGGTTATGCCCTAGAATCAGCTGCATATCTTTTGAACAAGGTTCCTACCAAGACTGTGCCTACCACACCATATAAGATGTGGAGTGGGAAGAAACCCTATCTTCAGTATTTGAAGATATGGGGATGTCTAGCTTTAGTTAAAAAGTAGCATGCAGACAAGCTCGAGGCACGCTCAGTACTGTGTAAGTTTATGGGATACCCAAAGAACTCCAGGGGGTATCTTTTCTATTACGAAGAGGAACAAAAGGTTTTGTTTCTTGTCATGCCCACTTTTTGGAACATCAATTTTTAGAAAAAGAAAATAGTGGGAGCGCAATAGAACTTGAAGAAATTCCAGAACCACATGCTATTACTGAAAGCTTGGTGAAGCCAGAAGTTTCAGACAAACCGGACATTCCCGTGCCACTCCGCAGAAGTGGTATGCAGTCTCATCTGCCCGAGAAATACTACGGTTTTCTAATAGACGGGGATCGAGGGGATTGCATCATTGACAATGCTGAGCCTACTAGCTTCCAGCAAGCCATTCAGAGCGGCGACTCTGTAAAATGGTTGGATGCAATGCGGACCGAGATGGAGGCCATGTACACCAACAAAGTATGAACTTTGGACATTGCTCCAGAGGGGGTAAAACCCGTAGGCTGCAAATGGATCTTCCGAAAGAAGATTGGTGTAGATGGACAGGTTGAAACCTATAAAGCTAGACTTGTTGCAAAATGTTTTCGTCAAAGACCAGGTTTGGACTATGATGAGACCTTTTCTCCAGTGGCTATGCTCAAATCCATTCGGATCCTTCTTGCCATTGCTGCCTTCCACGATTATGAGATCTTGCAGATGGACGTAAAGACGGCTTTTCTAAATGGAAATTTGGAAGAGTGCGTCTATATGGATCAGCCAGAGGGTTTCATTCAGAGTAGGAGCAGCGGCAAAGTGTGCAAGTTTCTTAAGTCTATTTATGGACTAAAGCAGGCAACGCAGAGTTGGAACATCTGTTTTGATGATACAGTCGAAGAATTCGACTTTATCAAAAATCCAGATGAACCATGCATATATAATAAGATTGTAGGGAGAAATGTGGTATTCCTCGTCTTTTACGTGGATGACATTCTTTTAATAGGAAATGACATTCCTATGCTACAATTAGTCAAAGGATTCTTATCACAGAGGTTCTCCATGAAAGACCTGGGTGATGCAAGCTACATTCTGGGGATCCAGATCAATCGTGATAGATCTAAGAGGATGTTGGAACTTTCACAGTCATGGTAAATCGACACCATACTGAAAAGATTCAGTACAGAAGATTCAAAGCGCAGTAATCTACCGGCTTGTCACGTAATCACCCTCTCCAAAGAGATGTCTCTAAAGACTGATTTGGAAAGGGCTCGCATGTCAACTATACCCTACGTATCTGTGGTAGGCTCTATAATGTATGCGATGTTATGTACCAGACCAGATGTAGCATACGTATTGAGCGTTGTAAGCCGGTATCAGTCAAACCCAGGGAAGAAGCATTGGATAATAGTAAAGAACATTCTCAAGTACCTGAGAAGGACTAAGGAGATGTTATTGGTGTATGGTGGAAAAGTGCTACAGATCAAGGCCTTTGCTGACTCCAGCTTCGAGAGTAAAAAGGATGACTCCAAGTCCATGTCGGGTTATGTCTTTACCCTCAATAGAGGGGCGATCTGTTTGAAGAGCTCCAAGCAGGACACCGTTGCAGACTCGACGATGGAAGCAGTGTTGGGTTTACCTAACACCTCATCAAGGGTTTAGAAGCATCACATATGCCAAAATCAAAATTTTAAGGTGCTAAGTGAACTTGCAAAGAATCATAACTAGAAATTTAGGGTTTCTATTGACTAAGCATCACATGCAAAAGAAAAAGTATCACTAAGAGTAGAGATTACAACCTTTGTAGACCTCCCTTGGTGACTCCTTGGCACTTTGAGAGTTTGGAATGGATCGATGGAAGCCTTCCTTCTCCACGATGATCCACCCGAAGTCCCTTTGCCCAAAGCTCCTTGCTTTACTTGATATGTGAATGAAATAGAGCGAACACCCAACACAAATGGGCTAGATGTGTATAGTATGATGATGTGGTTTGTATTCTATAATCAAAACCCTTTCTTTTTTATCAAATTCACTCAAAGAAATTTGAAGAGTGGAAGAAGAAGATGGTGGCTAAGCTTGAGCTCTAAGAGAAAATGATATGATAGAATAATTGAAATGAGAAAAAAATAATCCATATTAATCCTTCTCACTTCAACCATGGATAGTAATTATTTAAATATTTACTTATTGAGTTAATTTCCAAAGGAGAATTAACTCATGGTTAAATGTTAGGTGAGGTTTAGTCAAAGATGATAAACATCAACCATGAGTGAATTATCCTTTCAATTAACTCAAAATGATAAATATATAAATAATTACTACAATATGAGTCTTGCAATGCCACCAAATATGTATCAACAACCATGATACAATTGATGTATGTATGTGTCCATGCACATCATCATGTGCATACATGTATGCATACAAAAATAGAAAAAGGGTTTAGTAAAAGAATTAATCTAAAAGTCATTTGTTAAATCAACACTTGATTTTGCAAACCGGTCATATCACATACGACCCGACCAATTGAAAATTCCCGATTAATATACGGTATCACATATCCGTATTTAATCGGGTCCCCGCGCATATCTCATATGCACACAACATCTTTTCTCCTGAGCCAGGAAACTTCATTATGGGACTCTAAGACTCGTCAATACATCGGCAGTAGGTAATGATCATATCAAATACCTACAAGCCGCAAGCGGTCAGCTAAACGTAACGGCCACCCGGGTATTGAGCGATCAGAAGAAAACTAGCGAAGCTGTCAAAACTCCCGTCGAGCCAACAGGCAATACTTACCGTACAGTCCGGTCTCTTGGTCAGATATGTTGCATATCGAGTCTAGGGATAGAATCGTCGACCCCAATAACTCAATAAGTCATGCTGGTGTATGGCTCATAACAGATCGAGAAACTACTGATAACGCTTATCAGTAAATCTCAGCAGCCCTGGCCAGGGACATCATGTTATAGCCAATCGAGCATAGCACAACATCAACTCCTAATACCGGGAGAGACGAAACGCCTCCTATCGCTCATCGCCTCTATGTGCCTCGGGACTGTACCCAAAGTGCACCTATTTGCACGACTCAGTAGAGCCATGGTAAGGTTGATATCAAAGTACAGTGGGAGGACACACAAGACTCTATGACGATCTTGGGTGTACAGACTAACCTGTACCAGTGTCACCTGAGAACTGCTATCCGACAATAGATATAATACCACATAGGAGTTATCTGCGAGTCCGTTCAGTGTACCCAGTCTCCACTGAGCACCCGCATACAATCTTTGGTGTCACCTCACCAGATGGATATGGGATCATCTATCGCCCATCATATGTGACAAGAATAGTATATGCTAGTCTACTCTGGAATATCGATGCCCCATCTCGATACACCCACGACTAGGAACAGTTTAAGGATATGCTTATAAACTACACATGCCCCACTAGTATGATCTGCATCATAGTCACAGTAGTCAAGCAAATATCCAGAGGGCTTTATCAACATGTGCAAATGAATAAAAGCATGATCAAATCAACATGTCAAGATAAAGTAAACCAGATAGCATACTATCATGTTGAGCAAGAAAGTCATCTAAAATCATATATACATGTCTAAGCATCCACTATACATATAATGGCCTCTAGGGCATACATATATCTAACAGACTCCCACTTGCACTAAGGCCAGTTATTGGCGTATCTCATACCCAACATCTAAAAAAGTCGCTCATGCTGTGGCTGTGGAAGAGCCTTGGTGTGTGGATCCGCTGTGTTATCCTTTGTGTCTACTCTCCGAATCTCGATCTCCTGGCGATCTACTATCTCCCGGATCAAATGATATCGCCTCAGGATGTGTCTGGATTTCTGATGGGACCTTCCTTCTGTGGCTAACGCCATAGCTCCATAATTATCAAAATACAATGGTATTGGATCAATAATGGTTACACGATGAACTTCCTCATCCAGACGGCTTCCTTGGCAGCATCATTTGCAGCAATATACTCAGCTTCCATCGTAGAGTCTGCAACGGTATCCTGTTTGGAACTCTTCCAACTAACCGCCCCTCCGTTGAGGGTAAATACAAACCCTGAGATAGATTTGCTGTCATCCTTATCACTTTGGAAGCTGGAATCGGTAAAGGCCTCCATCTGGAGATCCCCATTACCATACACCAAGAACAATTCTTTAGTCCTTCGCAAGTATTTAATACTGTTCTTCACTGCTATCCAATGTTTCTCCCCTGGGTTGGATTGATACCTGCTTACTACAGCTAGTGCATAAGCTACATCAGGGCAAGTATATAACATCGGATAGATTACAGATCCTACGGCTGAAGCGTAGGGTATAATGCTCATGCGAGCTCTCTCTTCATCAGTCTTCAGACAGAAGTCCTTGGAGAGAGTGATTCCATAACAAGCAGGCAAGGCACCACGCTTGGATTCTTCCATACTAAACCTTTTTAGGATGGTGTCTATGTACCTTGATTGGGACAATCCCAATAACCTCTTGGATCTATCTCTATAGATTCTTATGCCCAAAATGCAAGAGGCATCACCCAGGTCCTTCATGGAGAACCTTTGTGATAAGAATAGATTGACTGATTGTAGCATAGGAATATCATTTCCTATCAGGAGAATGTCATCTACATACAATACGAGAAATGTGACAGTATTCCCTACAATCTTCTTATAAATGCATGGTTCATCTATATTTTTGATAAAATCAAACTCTTTGATTGTATCATCAAAGCAGATGTTCCAGCTCCGTGAGGCCTGCTTTAATCCATAAATGGATTTAAGCAATCTACATGCTTTCCTGCTGCTCCCACTGTCAATGAAGCCCTCTGGCTGATCCATAAAAATGCATTCTTCTAAATCACCATTTAGAAATGCAGTTTTAACGTCCATCTGCCAGATTTCATAATCATAGTGAGCAGCAATAGCAAGTAGTATCCTAATGGATTTAAGCATTGGTACTGGAGTGAAAGTTTCATCATAGTCCAATCCTGGTCTTTGACGAAAACCTTTCGCTACTAGCCTTGCTTTAAAGGTGTCTACCTGTCCATCTATACCAATCTTTCTCGTAAAGATCCATTTGCACCCTACGGGTTTTATCCCAGGAGGCGCAACGTCTAAAGTCCATACTTTGTTAGTATACATGGACTATATTTCAGATCTCATGGCTTCCAGCCACTTCACTGAGTCACCACTCGTGATAGCTTGCTGAAAACTAGTAGGGTCGTCATCATCCATGATGCAATCTTCTCTATCACCATCAATGAGAAACCCATAGTATATCTCTGGTGGGCGAGAAATTCTACCAGATCTCCGGAGCGGCTGAGGTTCTTGAAGTTCTACTGAAACATCAGTTTCAACCAATTCGTCCTGAGTAATTTGTGTCTCTAGAACCTCTTCTAGTTCTACCGCATTGCCATCAGTACTGTATGTAAAGATTTTATTTTCCAAAAATGTGGCATGCTGAGCAACAAACACATTTTGTTCCTCCTTGTGGTAGAATAGATATCCATACGAATATTTTGGATACCCCACAAATTTACACATGACCAATCATGTCTCGAGTTTGTCTTGATTCTGCTTTTTAACAAAAGCCGGACAACCCCAAATCCTAACTCTTTTAAGAGATGGTCTTTTTCCACTCCATATCTCGTATGGAGTGGTAGACACGGTCTTGGTTGGAACCCTGTTCAACAGATACATTGTTGTCTCTAATGCATGCCCCCAAAAAGAAAGCGGTAACTCAGCATCACACATCATGGATTGTACCATATCTAATAGGGTACGATTCCTCCGTTCTGACACACCATTGTGCTGTGGTGTGTAAGGAGGAGTGAGCTGAGAGTGAATCTCATTCTCTTTTAAGAAGTCTAAAAACTCTGTACTTAAATAATATCCACATCGATCTGATCGAAGTTTCTTGATGCTCAAGCCTGTTTGTTTTTCTACTTCAAGTTTGTACTCCTTGAATTTCTTGAAAGCTTCGGATTTGTGCTTTATCAAAAAAACGTGTCCGAAACTTGAGAAATCATCAGCAAAAGTAATGAAGTATGAAAAACCACCTCTAGCATGTGTAGACATTGGTCCGCATACATCACTATGTATGAGGCTTAAGAGTTCCGCAGCTCTTTCTCCGTGTCCAGTAAATGGAGTTTTGGTCATTTTACCTTTGATACAAGACTGGAAAGTCGCATAAGATTTATATTCAAAAGGATTTAAATATCTATCTTTATGTAGCTTGTTTAGTCTTTTTTCATTAATATGACCAAGTCTACAATGCCAAGGAAAAGCTTCATTTATATCTGAAAACATTCTTTTATTAGCATGTTGTATATTGAAAACTGTGTGTTGGTTCAGGACGTAAATACCGTTATTTAATGTACCTTACCCAATCAACTCTTGATTCAAGTTAATGTTCATAACATTATTTTGCAATACAAAATTATATCCTTCATTGTCCAACAAAGAAACGGATATTATATTACATAGTGTACTTGGTACAAAATAACACGGGTTCAAAACCAAAATACAACCCGAAGGCAACCCAAGATGATACTCTCCCACGGACACAGCATGTACATTGGAACCATTTCCACCCCGCAGAGTATGGTCACCTGTCTTCAAAACTCTACTGTTTCTCAGTCCCTGCATACAATTGCAGATGTGAGAACCAGAACCGGTATCACATACCCATGATGCAGAGTTTAAAGAAAAACAGTTTTCAGTTACAAACACACCTGAAGTGGAAGCATCAGCATGCTTCTTCTTCTTGAGATCAGCAAGATACACAACACAGTTGCGTTTCCAATGTCCTGACTTGTGACAGTAAAAACATTCTCCTTTCCCGCTTCCCGCAGCCCCGGATTTATCTTTCCCCTTTTCCTTTTTAACTCCTCCTTTCAGTTTGATGGACTTCTTCTTTTTCTTTTCCTTGGCCTTGGCTTTTGGGAATGAAGAGGATGATGGCCCGCAAGCAGAGCGGGAGTCCTTGTTGTTTTCAACGTGCTCTCTACACTTCTCAACATATTGAGATGTTCTGGTAATGATATCTCTAAATCATTCATATTAAAGTTCACTATGAACGGAGCAAAGGCAGGGGGAGAGACTGTAGAACAATATTTATATACTGCTCATTGTCCATGGTCCATCCCAGTTCCTCAAGTTCTTCTATAAGACCAATCATCTTTAAATTATGGTCTCCAGGGGCCATTTGCATCTGAAACAGCTATCGAGATGCCTCGTATCTCAAAGTACGAGATTGCTCTTCATACAAGTCCTTTGTGTGAAGAAAGATGGATTATACATCCATATTCTCGTGTTGCTTCTGATGGATATTGTCCATAGAAGCGAGCACGAGGAACTTAGCCGTGTTACAATAAGCATCCCATGTTTTTTGGATCACCCTATCCGAGACAGATGATTCAGGTCCTGGGATGGGTGGGGCATTGGTTGTAAGGCATATGATACTTTATCATATGCTAGTGCGATGTTCAAGTTCCTCAACCATTCTTTATAGTTCGGTCCCGTAAGTTTATTTTTCTCTAGTAGAAGCTTAAGTCCCGTCATAGGTATCTGCCATTAGGAGAGAGAAAAGAATACACTCGGCGACATGCTCTTGCAAAGAATTAGATTGGTTATTATCTTATCTAATCGATATCTCCCACTGCTTTAATCAAATTTTCTTTCAAAACCTGAAAAGAAAACTATCCAGGATTAATTAAATTCTACAGTTTCGCTAACCGGTCAGCCAGGTCAGTGTCGGTACTTTGAGGGAAGTTCCCCGTGCTTTCGTATGGACCTAATTAAAGTAAAGCTCGTTTTCCAAGCGGTCAAACCCCGTTGACACCTTTTTAGACACCTACTGGATCAGCTAATTGTAAAGTGCAAAATTCTCCTGGAAGTAACACTTACTCACAGTGGGATCGGGATCCAACTATCATATAGATGGTATGCAATCTCATTGCAAATTTCAACTCTTGAAACTCCCGATATGGTTTTTACCCCTAGTTACTTATGACCTTGGCTATGGTCAAAATATCATAAGTACTAGTCAAGTTCTACCCGTCATTTCGAGATCAACTAGACCCACATATATGGCCCTTGATTATGATCAACATAATCACATGAATGTCCTAACTGATCGCATCATATGCTTTGTAGGGAGACATCACTTAGCTACCGTACACTACGCCTTGACTATTATCAAAATACGCAGCACGAATGTAAGTCCATTCTACCTCTCCCGGTACTTTCGGGCATGCGGAATTTGATGAAAAACAATTTTCTAGAGGCGGTAACATGGACTGAAAACCGGATCTTTGTTAAACATTTAACTAACAACCTAACTTGGAGTTGTTAACTACTCGGTTAGGGGGTTATACCTTTCTTTCTTGAACTCCTTCGTCTTTAAGCCTCGATGGTTGTCCGGATCGGCTTCACCCCGTCGTCTCCCTGCGCCGAAGATCGATCCACCTGAAAGTTTTTACCTTTGGCTTCTTCTTCGAACTTTGAAGAAACTAGTTCACTCGGTTTGCTAAACCTTGTGAACTAGAGTGAGTAGAGCAATGTTTTGGTGTCTTTTTATCTCTAAGGCAATGAGTCTCAACACATGAGAATGGTTTGCCTTGAGGTAGAGAGAGCAAGAGCAAGAGGGAGAGCTTGAGAATGAGAGAGATCAAGAGAGAGAAAGCAAATGATAGAATGAACCATACTCATCTCATTCTCACCTCTCATAATCCAAAAGCCATCATAACAAAAATAGTAATCAAGTATTGTGTAAATGGTTTAAGTCAAAATGGCTATATCATTTCAGGCACTCATTTTGCACAAGAGATCAAGCAAGCAAAAGTCTTTGCCATGAAATGATAGCCATTGTCATCATGATGGTCGACTAGTCCAACCTAGTCAACCGGTCAACAAAGTCAATAAGTCAACAAATTCAACCCCTCAACAACCATGTCACTGTAATACTTAATTAATATTATTGTTAATTACATATCATATTCTCATTAGGGTTGAGCAAAAAGTCAATAGTCAACAGTCAATGGTCAACAACCCTAATGAGAATCCTCTGCCTCTGTCTCTCTGTCAACTGTGCATACACACCCGCATCCGCGTTCCGAGGAACACGAATAAAAATGAGATAAAACCAATCCCAAAACGTACACTAGGATCTGGCTTAAACCAAAGCCCGCTAGTGTTAACTGTCCGGACACTATACGTGCACAAGTGCACGGATGTGACCGAACCCTGTCGTAAAACCATGCGACCTGTCGCAAAACCATGCGACCTCTACTCTTTTGCCTAAAGGCGAATAGCTTTTTATGTGGGACTCTAAAGACTCGACACTACGCTGGCAGTGGGTTTAACCACAGACCGCAAGCGGCACTAGCTGTGCGTAACGGTCCCCAGGTAGATGCCGACAAGAAGACTGACGAGGTGAAACCCATCTGAACTCCTACTGAGTCTGACTGTGACAGTCTCCGTACAGTCCGGTCTGTTCGTCTGATACATCTCATGGCGGGCCTAGGGAGGCGGTAAACGTCAGTTCCCTAATAGCGGTACAAGTCGTGTCGGAGTGTAGCCCAAAACACCCTGAGATAACACTGGAAGTCTACCGGTATATCTCGCTTGCCCTGGCCAGGGACTACTCGTGTAATGGCTCTCCTAGACACAGCGCGATGTCAACCCCTAATACCGGGAGATACGAATCCTGTCTAACCGTCACTGCCTCCAAGTGCTTCGGGACTGCACCCAACTACTACCTGTTTGCATGACTCCTTTGAGCCGTGGTAGGATAGTAATCAAAGTACAGTGGGAACACACTCGAGGCGAAGTGACAGTGTCAAGTCAGCAGACTAAGCTGTACTCATGTCACCTGGGAATTGATAACTGACGATAGGTATAATACCAACCGGTCAGTTCCCGACGAGTCCTGTCCGGTGTACTCGTAACCTAACGAGCACCCGCATACTATCTCCAGCACGACGTACTAACGGCTGTGGGACAGACCGTCTCCCACACTGAGATGAGAAGCGCATGCGCTAGTCTAATCCGGTGTATCGATGCCGTGTCTCGATAGTCCTGCGACTAGGGACCTGCATAAGGATGTACTTATAGATTACCCAGCCCCCACTAGTGTGACTGCCATCATAACGCTAGTAATCAAGCAAAGATCCTAAGGGCTCCACTAATGTGTATAGGTGATATACTAAAATAAACACAAGTACACATTGAAGTAGAAACAAACCAAGTAGCATACTACTATTTTGAGCAATATTGTATATACAAGGTCAATATCCCAAGCTTCCATTAAGTAATATACAAACTAGTATGATATAGTAATGGCCTCTAGGGCATATACACTAGCAATCTCCCACTTGCACTAAGGCCATGTACTGGCGTATCGAAGACCTATCATCTCGATCAGCCGCTCGAACTGAGTCTGGGGCAAGGCCTTAGTGAATGGATGTGCAGTGTTATCTTCTGAAGCAACCCTCCGAACCTCGATCTCCTGGCGATCCACGATCTCCCTGATCAGGTGATACTGCCTCAAGATGTGTCTGGATCTCTGATGGGACCTGGGTTCCTTCGCTAAAGCTATAGCCCCGTTGTTGTCGCAAGACAGAGGTATTGGATCAACAATGGACAGAACCACCTGAAGTTCTTTCAAGAACTTCCTCATCCAGACAGCTTCTTTTGCGGCATCAGATGCAGCGTTGTATTCCGCTTCCATCGTCGAGTCTGCAACGGTTTCCTGCTTGGAACTCTTCCAACACACCGCCCCTCTATTGAGGGTAAAGACAAAACCCGACATGGACTTGGAATCATCCTTGTCACTCTGGAAGCTGGAGTCAGCAAAGGCCTCGATCTGGAGGTCTTTTCTGCCATACACCAAGAACATCTCCTTAGTCCTTCTCAAGTACTTGAGAATGTTCTTTACCGCTATCCAGTGTTTCTCCCCAGGGTTTGACTGATACCGGCTTACTACACTCAGTGCATAAGCTACATCCGGTCTGGTACACAACATCGCATACATTATAGAGCCTACCGCAGAAGCGTAGGGTATAATAGACATGTGATCCCTCTCCAAATCAGTCTTGGGAGACATCTGTTTAGAGAGGGTGATCCCGTGACAAGCCGGTAAGTTACCGCGCTTGGAATCTTCCATACTGAATCTTTTCAGTATGGTGTC
The DNA here is from genome assembly GCA_030015575.1 of Agapanthus africanus. Taxonomy (NCBI): domain Eukaryota; kingdom Viridiplantae; phylum Streptophyta; class Magnoliopsida; order Asparagales; family Amaryllidaceae; genus Agapanthus; species Agapanthus africanus. The sequence goes on from CM057338.1 coordinate 671,249,915, forward strand.
GATGTACCTGGACTGTGAAAGTCCTAATATCCTCTTGGATCTATCACGATGGATCCGGATCCCTAGGATGTATGAGGCATCACCCAGGTCTTTCATGGAGAACCTGTGTGACAAGAACCCCTTGACAGATTGTAGCATAGGAATGTCATTTCCTATTAAGAGAATGTCATCCACGTATAAAATGAGGAATACTACAGTTCTCGCTACAAATCTACTATAGATGCATGGTTCATCTGGATTTTTGATAAAGCCAAATTCCTTGACCGTCTCATCAAAACAGATGTTCCAACTCCGCGATGCCTGCTTTAGTCCATATATGGACTTAAGCAACTTGCACACCTTTCCGCTGCTCCCACTCTGAATGAAACCCTCTGGTTGGTCCATATAGACACATTCCTCTAAATTTCCATTTAGAAAAGCGGTCTTTACGTCCATTTGCCAGATCTCATAATCGTGGAAGGCAGCAATCGCAAGAAGGATCCGAATGGATTTCAGCATAGCCACTGGAGAAAAGGTTTCGTCATAGTCCAAGCCAGGTCTTTGACGGAAACCTTTTGCAACAAGTCTAGCTTTATAGATCTCAACCTGTCCATCTACACCAATCTTCCTTTTGAAGATCCACTTGCATCCTACGGGTTTTACCCCGTATGGAGCAATGTCTAACATCCATACTTTGTTGGTGTACATAGACTCCATTTCGGCCCGCATTGCATCCAGCCATTTTACCGAGTCAACGCTCTGAACGGCCTGCTGGAAGCTAGTAGGCTCATCATAATCTATGATGCGATCCTCTCTATCCCCGTCTATGAGAAAACCGTAGTATCTCTCGGGCGGATGAGACTGCCTACTACTCCTGCGGAGCGGCGTAAGAATGTCCTGTTCTTTTGAACCCTCTGGTTCCACTAAGCTTTCAGTAATAGCTCGTGGTTCTGGAATTTCTTCCAGTTCTACTGCGCTCCCACTAATTTCCTTTTCTAAGAACTGGTGTTCTAGAAAGTGGGCATGACGAGAAAGAAAAACCTTTTGTTCCTCTTCGCAATAGAAGAAATATCCCTTGGAGTTCTTTGGATATCCCACGAACTTGCACTGTACTGAGCATGCCTCGAGCTTGTCCGCATGCTGCTTTTTGACAAAAGCTAGACTTCCCCATGTCTTAATGTGATTAAGATAGGGTCTCTTCCCACACCACATCTTATATGGTGTAGTAGGCACAGTCTATGTTGGAACTCGGTTCAAAAGGATTGCGGCTGATTCTAGTGCATTCCTCCAGAATGATCGCGGTAACTCAGCGTTACTCATCATGGACCGTACCATATCTAATAGGGTTCGGTTCCGTCTCTCTGATACACCGTTATGTTGCGGAATGTATGGAGGAGTAAGCTGAGAGAGAATTCCGTTCTCTTTTAAATAGTCCAGGAACTCGGCACTTAAGTATTCTCCACCTCGATCCGATCTTAGAATCTTGATACTTTTGCCGGTTTGTTTTTCTACTTCATTCTTATATTCCTAGAATTTTCCAAAGGCTTCGGACTTATGTTTCATTAAGAAGACATAACCGTATCTTGAAAAGTCATCCGTAAAAGTAATGAAGTAAGAATAACCGCTTCGCGCATGTGTAGACATTGGACCGCACACGTCGCTGTGTACGAGTCCCAAGAGCTCGCTCGCTCTTACACCGTTTCCAGTGAACGGAGTCTTTGTCATCTTTCCTTTGAGACAGGATTGACAAGTGGCATACGATTGATATTCGAACGAATCCAAATATCCTTCTGTATGTAACTTCGTTAACCTTCTCTCATTGATGTGACCCAGTCTACAATGCCATAAGAAAGTCTGATTGATTTCCGGAGACTTTCTTTTGTGTGTATTCTGGACATTGAAAATCTGTGGTTGGTTTAATACGTATATACCATTGCTTAATGTACCTGACCCAATCAGAATTTGATTAAGGTGAATGTTTACAACATTACTTACAAACGCAAATTCATAACCCTCTTTAGAAGTCAAAGATACAGAAATGATATTACAAGTTGTGTTGGGTACAAAATAGCAATTACGCAAAACCAAAACGTGTCCATCTGACAACCCCAGGTGATAGTCCCCCACGGCCTTAGCATCCATGCTAGCTCCGTTTGCAACTTTGAGGGTCATGTCACCTGCCTTCAAAACCCTACGGTTTCTTAACGCCTGCAAAGAATTACAGATATGAGATCCTGATCCGGTATCCAATACCCAGGAAGTAGAGTTTATTGAAAGACAGTTTTCAAAAACATACACACCTGAAGCTGAAGCCGCAACCTGCTTCAGATCTTGTGTTCTGGCCTTCCAAGCCCTGCAATCATTTTTCCAGTGTCCCTTCTTATGACAATAGAAGCATTCTTCCTTATCCACAAGCTTTCCCACTTTCTTTGTTGCTTTTGCCTTTCCCTTCGTATCCACTTTACTAACACTGCCTCTTGGTTTGGCGGGGGCTTTCTTCTTCTTTCCCTTGGCTTTCGCCTTGGACCTAGAAGAAGAAGATCCTCCTACAAACAAAGTGGATGTTTCCCTACCTTTCTGTAGGGTGCCCTCTGCGCTCCTCAGCATGTTGAGGAGTTCTGAAAGTTCAACTTCCTTTTGTTGGATATATGTATGCCCTAGAGGCCATTATGAGATAGTGGATGTATCTATACATGTATATATATTCAGTTTGCATTCTTGCTCGACATGATAGTATGCTATCTGGTTCTTCTTTATCTGACATGTTGATTTGATCATGCTTTTATTCATTCATACATGCTGATAAAGCCCTGAGGATATCGGCTTGACTACTCTGATTATGATAGAGATCATACTAGTGGGACATTTGTAGTCTATAAGCATATCCTGGAAAGTCCCTAGTCGTAGGTATATCGAGACGGGGCATTGATATACCAGAGTAGACTAGCGTATATGATACTAGACCCATACGATGGGCGATGGATGTTCCCACATTCATCGATGTTTGATATCAAGATCATATACGGGTGCTCAGTGCTGACTGGGTACACTGGACGGACTCACCGAGAACTCCTATATGGAATTATATCTATCGTCGGATAGCAGTTCTCAGGTGACACTGGTACAGGTTAGTCTGTAGACCCGAGATCGTCATGGAGTCTTGTGTGTTCTCCCACTGTACTTTGATTGCCACCCTACCACGGCTCTACTGAGTCGTGCAAACAGGTGGCCGTTGGGTACAGTCCCGAGACACACGAAGACGATGAGCGATAGGAGGGGTTTCGTCTCTCCCGGTATTGGGAGTTGATGCTGTGTTGTGCCCGACTGGTCATAACAGCAAGTCCCTGGCCAGGGCTGCTGAGATTTGCTGATAAGTGTTATCAGTGGTTTCTCGATCTGTTATAGACCATTCACCGGCATGACTTATTGAGTTATTGGGATCGACGTGACCATCCCTAGGCTCGATATGCAGCATATCTGACGAAGAGACCGGACTGTACGGTAGTGTTGCCAGTTGGCTCAACGGGAGTTGTAGCAGGTTCGCTTGTTGTCTTCTGATCGCTCAATACCCGGGTGGCCGTTACGTTTAGCTGACCGCTTGCGGCTTGGGGGTGCTTGATATGATCATCACCCACTGCCGGCGTATTGACGAGTCTTAGAGTCCCACATAGGAGTTACCTAGTCCAGGCGAAACGTTGTGGTGCGCGTATGCGATATGCGCTTGGACCCGATTAAAATACGTGTATAGGATACCGTATATTAATTGGGCGGCTTGCTAATGGTCGGGTCGTATGTGATATGACCGGATTAGTGAATCAAGTGTTGATTTATCATTAGCTTCTCACTACAAATCCTATCTTGTTTATTTTGGATGTATGCATGCATGTATGCATTCATTCTTGTTCATGCACATATGGATGTGCATGCACACATGCATACATACATCATTTTATCATGGTTGCTTATACAATGAGAATGGTGGCAATATAAGAATCACACCATGGTTATTTTTATGGATTATTATTGTTTTTTAAATTAAAGCAAAAGAAAATGAAAATGGGTTAAATCATAAAAGGTTTCTACACTCTTCCTAACCTTACCATGCTCACCTACCTTTTAACCCATGGTTTATTTTCTTTTTGTGCTTTTAACTTTAATCCAATAATATCTTTAGAGTTAACCATGGTTGGATATGAGAAAGAGAAAATATATATGCTTATTTTTCTTTTCTCTTTCAAGGGATCCATTATTCTCTTCTTCACAAAAAGACCACCATCTTCATCAACCTTGATGCTTTGCTCTCTACTTCTTTCAAGAGAGCAAAATACTCATAAAAATAGGATTTTGAAGTGAGATCACTAGCCACAACATCATTCTACTCAAGTTTAGCCAACTTGATTAGAGTGTTCACTTTGTTTTTCCAAAGTTGCAAGCTTGGACGGGAAACTCAGGGTGGATCGTCGTGGACGTGAGAGGACTACAAGTGGACCTTCTTCCAACACCTAAGAGTCTAAGGAGTCAAGCAAAAAGGGAGCTACAAAGGTTGTAGTCTCTAAACCCTAATTTTTATTAGCTTAAAGTTTAGTAACCTTAATTTTCTAGGATCGATTCCTTTGCGTGTTTGTTTAGCACCATAAAAACTTAAACTTTTGGACATGTGATGCTTCAAAACTCTTCATAGGGTGCTAAACAAACCTTACACCTTTTCTTGTAAGTTGAAGTTCAGGATAAACTGGGCGTAAGTGGAAGGAAGGGACTGGAGAATCAAGTCCGTATAGAGCTCATTCTCCAACGTGGTCCCAAGGTCCGTGAGCTCTTCTATATAGCCAATCATCTTAAGCACGTGTTCCGCTACCGATGATCCGACGGCCAACCTTTCAGAAAATAACTTCTTCGACACTTCGTATCTTGCGATACGAGACTGCTCTCCATACAGTTCTTTTGTATGGAGAAATATGGATTCGCGGTGCATATTCTCGTGTCTCCTCTGATGTTCGTTGTCCATAGAGGCAAGCACGAGGCACTTGGCCTTCGCGCAATCGATTTCCCAGGTCTTACGGATTTCCTTATCCTCGACGCTGGTTTTGGGACCTGTGACAGGGGGAGCTTTGGTGGTAAGAAGATACCCCAGCTTGTCGTAAGTGATTGCCATTTTGACATTCCTGAGCCAATCTTTGTAGTTTAGCCCTGTCAGTATGTTTTTATCTAGGAGTAACTTAAGTCCAGTCATGTCGATTGGTCGCTGCAATTAGGAGAGAGAAGAAACACTCAGCATGATGCTCTTGCAAGTTTAGAATGGTTTTTAGTTTGTCTAAACAGGATAGCTCCCACTGTTTCTCGAATCCCTCCTCAAACCAAAAAGGAAGAATTAGTCAGGATCAATCTCACCGTACAATTCTTGCTTAACCGTTCAGCCAGGCCAGTGTCGGTACTTCGAGGGAGGTTTTCCAACGCTTTCGCGAAGTTCCTTAATTAAATAACCTCTTTTCCCTAGGGGCGTAGCCCCGCTAACACCTTTCTAGACACCTACTTGGTTTATAGCATTGATCGTTAAGTAAGAAATTTCCCGAGGAGTAGCATATACTCACAGTAGGATCGGGATCCAAATATCATCGTGTGACGAAACTGAAGGAATCCTACCAGAATCATCACACTCCAAATGGTATGCAACACTAGCAAGTTTCAGTTCTTTTGAAACTCCCGATGTGGATTTTTGCCCCATGCTATTATGACCTTGACTTTGGCCAAAATATCATAAGTCACATGTCAAGTTCTACCCGTCATTCTCCAGGTTAATTTGGATCCACCTGTACCTACCCTTGACTTTGGCCAAAATGGCGGTACGACTGTCCCAAACCAACGCATCTATCTATGCTACACACGAATACCCAATAGCTACAAATCACTATGCCTTGACCTTGGCCAACATACATAGCTTGAATACTATTGACTATTCATGTGAAACGACGGAGGGCTACGAATGGTTTTGGCGAAACCGTGAACGTAGTGAACTTGATATAATCGATGGAACGAGATAGCTTTTAAAAGGAGTGGCTCAAACTCCGCATTTAAAAGTTGGTTTTGAAAAGAACCGAGTGGTTTTTCGAAAGTGTTTCAACGACTTTCACTTGGTTTATTTTCTTGCATTAGTTCTTTTAATGCGTGATATTCTTGCATTAGTTCTTTTAATGCTTCCCATCATTTAATCCTACCATTGCAGAAAACAACCAAAATATGACGTACGCTTATGCTATTCGCATTCGCCACGGGGCCCCGTCATTACCCGTTAGGTTACTTAACTAACGACAGAGCGGGGGCTGGGCTAGCGCGGCTGTAAAACATAAGCAACGCCTAAATAATATCATATATAGATATATTGCAATGATAGCCATTTCAGATCACAGATGAACACATTGGATATACTAGGAACCCGCAATTCGTACGAGCCTGTAACGAAAAGCAGATTACACGGTCGCGGTGAATAGCCAATACCCCATATAAGACCCCTATGGGTGCGGCAAACTACCCGCCAAGTACCCGAAGCGAAGCAACCTCCCTCAACTCCGTAAGTAGGCCACTCGGCACTTCGGCATACCCGGTAGTTTGTGCACCCCCTCCATGGGTCTATCCTAGGAGCAAAAACAGTAAAAAGAAATTATACAATGACGGCTACAACCCCGACCCGGTTGTGCGGCCATACAAATAATTATTACATAAATTTACAAATTTACATGAATTGAAAGAAAAGAAAACTCTCATCTCACAACCCTCGGATATTCACCCGCGACAATCCAATGAATTCATATACACATTCCAGCAGCATTACAGATCATAAATTTGTAAAAACCCCACTAATCGACATATAGCGATTAGCAGACGTTCAATACAAATATCACATCACAGATAAAAACCCGTCAGCTTAAGTCTTTAGAAGTTCGATCAAAAATACGGATTTTTAGGCCCCAAACACAAAATTTTCATTCTGGAAAATCTGGGCTGAAAAGACATATTTCAAAAATCCCAAAATACCCCACTGAATATACTGTAGCAAAGAAGATCCAGAAAGGAGCCAATACGGCCGTGTTTCCGCGGCGCTTTGATGAGATCAGAGGACCGTCTTTCTACAGTATACTATAAAAACCCTGAGTCGATTTTTGAAGCATGATTTATTACTTTTACAGTACTTTGAAAATCGACAGCAAGCATGAATTTTTGGTGTATTTCGTGACTTTTTCTTTGATCGATCTTCTAGTTACTTTGCTAACATGTTAGATAGAGTTTATCTAGGCTCTGATACCACTGTAAGTCCATGCTACCTCTCCCGGTACTTTCGGGCATGCGGAATTTGATGAAAAACAATTTTCTAGAGGCGGTAACATGGACTGAAAACCGGATCTTTGTTAAACATCTAACTAACAACCTAAGTAGGAGTTGTTAACTACTCGGTTAGGGGGTTATACCTTTCTTTCTTGAACTCCTTCGTCTTTAAGCCTCGATGGTTGTCCGGATCGGCTTCACCCCGTCGTCTCCCTGCGCCGAAGATCGATCCACCTGAAAGCTTCTACCTTTGGCTTCTTCTTCGAACTTTGAAGAAACTAGTTCACTCAGTTTGCTAAACCTTGTGAACTAGAGTGAGTAGAGGAATGTTTTGGTGTCTTTTTATCTCTAAGGCAATGAGTCTCAACACATGAGAATGGTTTGCTTTGAGGTAGAGAGAGCAAGAGCAAGAGGGAGAGCTTGAGAATGAGAGAGCTCAAGAGAGAGAAAGCAAATGATAGAATGAACCATACTCATCTCATTCTCACCTCTCATAATCCAAAAGCCATCATAACAAAAACAGTAATCAAGTATTGTGTAAATGGTTTAAGTCAAAATGGCTATATCATTTCATGCACTCATTTTCCACAAGAGATCAAGCAAGCAAAAGTCTTTGCCATGAAATGATAGCCATTGTCATCATGATGGTCAACTAGTCCAACCTAGTCAACCGGTCAACAAAGTCAACAAGTCAACAAAGTCAACCCCTCAACAACCATGTCACTATAATACTTAATTAATATTATTGTTAATTACATGTCATATTCTCATTAGGGTTGAGCAAAAAGTCCATAGTCAACAGTCAACGGTCAACAACCCTAATGAGAATCCTCTGCCTCTGCCTCTCTGTCAGCTGTGCATACACACCCGCATCCGCATTCCGAGGAACACGAATACAAACGAGATAAAACCAATCCCAAAACGTACACTAGGATCTGGCTTAAACCAAAGCCCACTAGTGTTAACTATCCGGACACTGTACGTGCACAAATGCATGGATGTGACCGAACCCTGTCGCAAAACCATGCGACCTATCGCAAAACCATGCGACCTTTACTCTTTTGCCTAAAAGCGAATAGCTTTCTGTGTGGGACTCTAAAGACTCGACACTACGCTGGCAGTTGGTTTAACCACAGACCGCAAGTGGCACTAGCTGTGCGTAACGGTCCCCAGGTAGATGCCGACAAGAAGACTGACGAGGTGAAACCCATCTGAACTTCTACTGAGTCTGACTGTGATAGTCTCCGTACAGTCCGGTCTGTTCGTCTGATACATCGCATGGCGGGCCTAGGGGGGCGGTAAACGTCAGTCCCCTAATAGCGGTACAAGTCGTGTCGGAGTGAAGCCCAAAACACCCTTAGATAACACTGGAAGCCAACCAGTATATCTCGCTTGCCCTGGCCAGGGACTACTCGTGTAATGGCTCTCCTAGACACAGCGCGATGTCAACCCCCAATACCGGGAGAGACGAATCCTGTCTAACCGTCACTGCCTCCAAGTGCTTCGGGACTGCATCCAACTACTATCTGTTTGCACGACTCCTTTGAGCCGTGGTAGGGTAGTAATCAAAGTACAGAGGGAACACACTCGAGGCGAAGTGACAGTGTCAAGTCAGCAGACTAAGATGTACTCATGTCACCTGGGAACTGATAACTGACGATAGGTATAATACCAACCGGTCAGTTCCCGACGAGTCCTGTCCGGTATACTCGTAACCTAACGAGCACCCGCATACTATCTCCAGCACGACGTACTGATGGCTGTGGGACAGACCGTCTCCCACACTGGGATGAGAAGCGCATGCGCTAGTCTACTCCGGAGTATCGATGCCCTGTCTCGATAGTCCTGCGACTAGGGACCTGCATAAGGATGTGCTTATAGATTACCCAGCCCCCTCTAGTGTGACTGCCATCATAACGCTGGTAATCAAGCAAAGATCCTAAGTGCTCCACTAATGTGTATAGGTGATATACTAAAATAAACACAAGTACACATTGAAGTAGAAACAAACCAAGTAGCATACTATTATTTTGAGCAAGATTGTATATACAAGGTGAATATCCCAAGCTTCCATTAAGTAATATACAAACTAGTATGATACAGTAATGTCCTCTAGGGCATATACACTAACAAATACTAAGTACTCTGCTTGCTAAAATGACGAAGGGTTGCAGATGGTTTTTATGAAAACCATTAACGCTTTGAACTTGATCTCGTTGTAGAATCAAAACAATTTTAGAAAAGGAGTGGCTTAAGCTCCGCATCTTTTGAAACTTGCAGTTTTCATATAAAGGCCGAGTGGTTTTCAAATCTAATTCTACAACATCTTTTAGGTTTCTTTTTCTTTACATTAATTTCATTAATGTAATCCCATCATTTAAGTTCCTAAGCCATCACAGAAAAGAAACGAAAATAGAACGTACACTTATGCCATCCGCATTCGCCATAGTGTCTTGTTATGCACCGTTATGTTACATAACTAACGGCATAGCGGGGCGGGACTAGTGCGGGTGTAAAACATAAGCAACATTTATTATATATCATATATATAATAATAATCGATTCGTCTCAGATACTAAGTAATCACATTACAGAATATCAACAGCAGAAGCACATATGAAAATAAAAGGATATCTAGAACGTCCGTATTTTGTATTTAGCCAACAATAGAAAATACGGATTCCACGGTCGCGATGAATAGCCAAGTCCATACCGCTAGACCCCTAAGAATGCGGCAAGTGATCCTGCCAATTCTAGAGTTTAGGAGACGCGGTCTCGACTCCTCAAGATGGCCTCCCACTGAGCCCTAGAACCCGGTCACTTGTGCACCCCTCCTTGGGTCTATCCTAATGCGGAAAAGTAAATAATATACAATGATGGAAATAACTTCTTCAGCCCGGGTGTGCCCCAAATAAAAGAATATTACATACAATTGATTTATACATGAATGAAAATAAAACTCGCATCTCACATAAAAAAAACCCGGCTATTCAATCGCGACAATCCTGCACATCATATCTCAGCAACACATAATATCTCATATCATCAACGTAAGCATGTATGCGTATCCTGATTGTCGTTGATGTATAGCAATGAAGCCGGCGATACCCAACATACTACGCTTACGGTCACAGAAAATAAAGTGTAAAACTACAACATTTGGAATCCACAATCTCTTTAGACATCGTAAATCTGAAATATCACATACTTCGCATTTCATGCCTAACTATATGAATTCCACATATTGTATCACATTCCAGATAAATAGACAGTATTAAACTTTCCGATCGAATAATCAAATACCCAAGATTTCCTAATTAGCTCAACACTTGAGCGAAGTTCAAAAATCCCAGAATGTATCACAGTAGCAGTGGTCCAGCCGTAGAAGGGTCAAGCCAACGCCTCACATGTGGCACGCCGTACTGCCCCAAACCCTAAGGTTTAGAGGCAGTTCAGACGGTCACATAATCGAGTTAAGGTTTGTGTTCTTCTAGATGGTCCACCACATTACTTGCACGTTTTTCCGAAAGATTTAAACCCGAGAAAAAATCAACACTTGAAAGTTTTTCGTGCCGGGGAAAAGTTAGTTAATGATATCCGTTCGAACTTTTTAATACTTTCTAAATTACCCGAAAACAGCACGAAATTAAATTTTCGATCGAATCAAGGAATCTAAAAAAATTCCCAGAACAATTAACACTTGAGTCAGATTAAAAATACGCAAAAATATGTACAAGCAGCTACTGAAAATACTATACAAAAATGATTCCATGAAGCTTCTGTACGGCCGCGGATCCGCGGCCCAAGCAAGGTATGGCCGCAGTTCTGCGGCGATATGTATGGATCATGGTCTCGTATTTGACAGTTATTCTTATATTTCCCTGCAGATTTTTTTAAGTATTTTTAATTTAGAAAAAACACAGTTTTAAAAAAATGTCCAGAAAGAGGTATAATTCCGTATTTCGTGTTTCGATCGGAGTTTTAACTTTGCCTAAACTTCACCTAAATGTCACGACCCGCAGGATACGGAACGTGACTGGCACTTAAGCTACGAAATGTCTCAAGGCGTCCGTAACATAAGTGCCTGTCACGTTCCGTATCCTGCGGGTCGTGAAAAAGTTGGTATCAAAGCTTGGAGAAAGGAGGTGTCTTTGGAGGCTAAGTGGAACCTAGGGTTCCAAACTTGTGAGGTATAATTTAAATCATTGGTTAATTTGTAGTCAAGTGTGTTAAATTAGAACTTGATGTGTTAATTTTTGTTGTTGATTTCTAGTCTTGGTTTTTAAAGTGAGTGGTTTGATTTGAGCTAGGGTTTTAGAAAACATTATTAAGTTAATTAAATTATTTTGCTATCTAGTTGTTTACTAACCTAAGTTAACGAGGTTACATTATTTGTGTGGGCTTCAAATTAGTGTTAATTTGGTGTTTTCATGTATAGTTTGGATTGAAATTGCTAATTATGAAAAATCAATAAAAGGTTTATGTATCGAAAGTGGGTTTTGATGCATGGATAAGGGGATTAATTTAATTGTTGTGGCTTTCTAATGGTTTAACTTGGATGTTTGTGTGATAATGTGAGTACTTTATCGTGAATCCGCGATGTTTGTACGAATTTGGAAATCCTTAGTGCTTGCTAGGTTTTTATAAAAATTAAGTGGTGAATTATTTGTGATTCCTTGATGATATTTTTAGCATCTCCTATGACTTTTAGGGTGTGTGAATGCGGATTTTTGGTTTTATCGGGTTTTAGCTATGCCGGGCGCCCAAAATGACGATTCTAGTTAGTTTTGGAATTTTCGTGTGTGTTCCACGCACCTTGTGCACGTTGTGCCTAACTCATGAACTTTGATATTTTCGTTTGGGATTTGCGTCATTTCATGATATGTAACCTTATGTTTTGTATTGGTGCAAATTTCAGGTTCGGTCGCGGAGACTTTGGATGCGGCACGAAAAGGAAAGGCGATGATTGGACATAGCTGGCTGGGGATTCCGGTGAGTAGATATAACATCTACGGGGAACTATCGTTTGGATGGCGCAAGTCGCCCGATAGTTTAAGTTGTTTAAAGATTTCTAGTGATATTAGTAATTAGGAGTAAATGTTTGCGTAATATCTTGCTACATCCATGCTTTATATTGTCATACATATGCGAACCTATTCTATAGGACACCTGCACCATTGCCAGGGTTTTTATATGCAGCACGAGCACTATTCATGCTGTCACGACCCGAAAGTACGGAACATGACCGACACTTAAACTACGAACGTCTCGAGGCGTACGTAATCTAAGTAAACCGAAAACCCAGAAATCCAAACCAAGAAAAGATGTAAAGTGCAGGAAAAACCAACTTAAAGCTAGTAGTTTCAATAGCATAAGCCGAATTATGCTGTTTTTTTTTTTAAACATCAAAAATTTCCTGAAAATTTCGGCAGAGTCTCCTTTGTAAATACTGGCTCCCAAACGGGATACAACATGAATAGTATACGAAATCAATAAAAAGGCATCCCCAAGCGGGAGCTAGCTCTTCGTCAATCGACGGTCACAACCACACAAGCAATATAATATACAACGCCAAGGGCGAGGATCAAAACTCAAAAGGAAACTCAAAACAACAAGAAATCCACAGAAATACAACGCGCGACTCTAAGGTCGAAAGAATAACATCACTGGTCTTTATCTCAAAATAAATACATGTTTGGTTGATGGAACTTCTAGATACAACAGAATAATGATATACAAGATATATAATGGGGGTACGATACAAGTAAACCCACCTACTAGCAAATCACCCGAACGAAACTATACCTGCAGAGCCGTAAAGAACCCTGTACGGCAAACCTGCAAGAAACTGGGGCACAACGGGGGTGAGTTGCCAACTCGTGAGTAGAAAAACATCTACGCACAGAAATCGCATAAATAACGCAATCCTAGGTCAAAGATCATAATATATCCTCAAATAAATAACCAGCAACCCATAACAATGGTTAGGGCAAATATCTAACCCAAGTGTAAATCCATGTGCCGTGTCAGTGCCTCTGGTAGCAATGTATGAATGCATGAAACAGAATGCATGTACTGAAGAAAACTGCTTTCATAAATCAGTGAGATTTCTGTATTCTAAAAGTGAGGTACAATAAATGAAATCAGCATAATACAGTGCCCAGCATCGACACAAAATAAGTGTCCAAATATCTTGATATCTCTGTATCACAATCTCTATACCTCAATATCTCAAAATCTCAATCACAATATCTAGGGCGCCGTCAATCCAGACCGGCCCTTACCATCTACCTCAAGACCAAGACGGTATCCTCCGGATATCCGACGTGTCAGGTAATATCACCGGTCGGTAGTGCTCCCCTGCCGGGCTCAACGTCATCAACACATTCTTCTTGCCCCGGGGTACCGCACCAGGCCCACCATGTACCCGAAACGGTTCCTCCACTACTCGAATCGGGTCTCAAAATCCATCAGCAAACTCATGGTGGACGACTCATACATCATGGGAAAACCACACTTTTTATTTTAAAAGAGAGAAAAAGTTTATTTATGTTTTTTGCGGTTTTCCTCCAAATCCAAGAAATCTCATGAAATCCGAATCCAAGTCATCAATCGCATGTAAACAGTGAATATAGGCATGAGAATCCATGAATGCGACACAACAGTGAATAATAACATGCATGAAGTAGTAGGCAATAACTACAATGTCAACTAGCATATAAGGCAAGTACACTAATATCATGTCTAAACTATAAGCTAACAACCTATATCAAATGAAATAGTATTTTCTAAAGTGTTCGTGACATGGCAATTACCGATGAAGATGTGTGTGAGCCGGCAAGTAAGTGTACGTGGTACATACGCATCATCGGTAATGGTGCTGGTGTCCTAACAGCATATCAATAATGGAGTATGAAACATAATATAAGCATGCGATGCGAAGCGAACCACAATAATGAGCGGGAGCTGAATACTAGACGCAACTATAACTAATCTGCATTAATCTAATATAAGTCCTACAAATGGTGCCTTTTGAAATAACACGAATCATGGGGTTTTGAAAATAGGGGCTACGGTGTTTTTATGAAAAGATACGTCTTTTGAAATATCCGTAGGATCCCTTGGGCTGTCTTTTAAAATACCCACGATTCGTTAGTTTTTGAAATAGGTAAGAATCGACTCTAATCTAACAACTAAACTAAACTAAATGGCTAAACTAACAAGCTGGACTACAGGTAAGAAAACCGCCTAACATCTGAGTCGATACATATACATACCTGTATATATATTAGTCGGTGATCCCGCCTCAATAATATCATATCCGATACCATATCTAAAATCAGACATCCCAAGTCAAGAGTGCGAATCAATCATCAATATAGCTCGTACATAAATCCGTCGTACGGCATCCCAAATCTGGGTACGGGTCAATATCACATTCATCATAGTATTCACCTGGTATCCTCTTTATCAAATATCATGATCGGGGTACTGATCTACGTCTAGTACAATACTGATACCGCCTAAGTATGCAAGGACGTGTGTGAAACACTACGTCAAGGACCCGCTACAACGTCATGTCGTATCTCAAATACGAATCCTGCCATATCATCGAATTCACAACCTCAAAACAAATCTCATTGACTCATCTCAGACCCAAGTATCATCCTCAAATCCGTATGTGAACACTTAGTCCCATACCTATGTGAACACATAACTATAAAGAATCCCATGAGCACATATAAATAGGGATGTATGCAAGTATGTATGTATGTATGTGTAGTGCAACACTACCCTAGGGTTCGCAACACTAAAATAATCCAACACACCAATATCCATCCTAAACATCGTTATTAATCCCAAATAACATATAATAATTGTTGGTGTGTATACGTATCCGTATACACCACCACGGACTGCGGGGGTGCTATACGCCATCCACCCGACTTCTCCCCGTAGATATAAATCTACTCACCCGGTCCTCGCTCGCCGGTGCCGACGTCGCCACGCGCTTGCTTGTCGTCTCGAAGTCCACATGGGGGTACCTACATATCACAACGTATCGTATCTCATAAAAACCATATCCGAAATCGATACGGTATATGAAAACCAATTCGGCACGCGTAGCATGCAGAGGTCAAAACCTATCGGCTACGCATGCAAGAATAGCTAAAGCAACCCTCGATGTCGATCTACAAACGTCAAACCATCGAGGAAAACCCAAACACACCCATTTACGCATTCCCAAACACTAATTATAATATGAATTAGGTTGCAATTCACAAAAACCTCAAACTCACTTGAAAAGCCATTTTTCCGAAAATCAAGCAAGCAAAAATTAACCGTTTTAGTACAAAACTCGATATATAAACGAATCTAGCGGCCACAATATCCACTAAATATCATAACAAAGTCATATAAACCATTCCTATAATTTAATCTCATTAAATTTTATTAACTCCAAAATTCTAGTTTGCAAACATATCAATTTTAACACTTTTTAAAGTAAAATTCACAATTCATCAATTAAGCTTAGTTTTGCATATACTATAGTATTAAACCAAAATTTATATTGTTAATAATGTCATGAAAACTTAACCATATTTTAATCTAAACCATTTAATAAATTTCCAAAAACCTAGTTAGCAAATTAGCATAATTTGAACAATTTTAAAAAAACAATTAGTAACCTAGTAATTAACTTTGTTTTAGCATGCCCACTAGATAATAACCACACAGTTAGATCATGATCAAATGACCTAAACCCTAACTTAGTATTCAAAACCCTTTCTTTAAATTTCAAACTTGAAATTTAAAACCCTAATTTAACACCTAATAGGTAGATTGAAGTAATCTAACAACAATTTAAGCATAAGGTTATGATTATACCTCACAAACTTGAGATCAAACTTGCAAAAATCTTAGCCTCCAACAATGATTTCATGCTCCAAGATCCATGCTTGAATAGCTAAAGAATAATGGGTAAAGCTTGGATTTAGAATTAGCTTTGAATTTTTGAGAAAATGGGTGGATTTTTGATAGAAAATTTGGGGATTTTGATGGAAAATGAGATGAAGAATTTGGGGGCTGTTGTGGGTTCAGATTTTGGCCAGAATTGGTGGGGATTGGGTGAGGGGGGAGAGAGAGTGAGGTGGGGAAAGTCCACTCGAGTCAAAGTCCACTCTAATTCTATCATTTTCTACTCTTTTCATTTCTTTTCTTTGACAAAAGAAGTGATTGGAGAGAGGGAGAGGGGGAGGGCTATCATGGTGGGACCGGCCACATGGGGAGAGGGAGAGAGGGTGAGGTGTGGGTGTGTGGGTTAGGAAAAAAGATAAATGTATTACCCCAACTCCCGTTAACACTAAATTTCACCGGAAAAAAAGCCTTTTTCTTCGATATTTTCTAAACCGTTTTGGCAAACGATTTCATTTCAAAAACCACATGATAAAATTTTATTTAATGTGTCATGATGCACAAAATTTGTTTCAACTCATTCCAATTTGTAATTTTCCCTAATTAAATGTATTAGTGACGGCTTAAAATAATAATAAAATAATTTTTTTCAGAAAATTTGAAATTTCACCAGTGGCTCAATAAACACCAAATACTAGCAATTACATAGCTAGAATATGTATATTTAATTTTATAATAAAGATATTTGCATTTTGACTTTTTTACAGAAAACCCCCTTATTTTAACGATTTTTTCGAAATTTCACCGAAACGATTTTCAAAACGTTACAATCTTCCCCCCTTAAAGAAATTCAGTCCCCGAATTTAAATTCAAACTCCCCCCAAATACAAAAACATCTAAGCAAAACCATCAAGTCGTCGGGGCTCCGAAATCATAAGTACATAAAACGCATCATAGCGCAATGCATGCGCATGAGTAATGGGTAGATAACTCGAAATCAAAACTCCGTCAAGCATCCCGCAATCATCGGAGTCAAGGTGAAGACACGAATGCCAAATCTCAAGCAAGACCGATATGCTATAAATCGGAACTATACATGCAAATATCAGGAGGAAATGCATGCCAAATCCTTTAAGTTGTTGTGCAATGCACATAACACTGCACAGTGGCGGACGTCTATCATAAGAAAATAACTATATACATATATACCTTTGTTTGAAATGTACGTTCCGCCATTTTGGGAAACAATTCAGAAGGGTTTTCCTTGTTTTAAACGTTTCGCGTCACATCAGACACGTAGGTAGATACTGAGACTATAGCTCGCTTTTTGGAATTCCCTTCAATAGCTATCAATGCATGAAAAATACATTCAGGTACTGTCCTCTGACTAGTCCTGCTTAGTACGAAAACACATCGCAATTATCATAAAAAAAACGTACTGCTCTATAAGAAATCAATCCCAAAATACGCGTATGAATACTACGTGCGTCTGGTGCGCACGACAATCAAAATCCATATACGGGCTATACAAATGCACAGAAACAAGATCTAATTGCATCAGGTTTGCACAAAGCATCTGTCGTAGGCAACGTGTGTGCCTGACAGCAAAATCAGGTGCATCTGACATGCACGAAAAAATCTCGATTTAGTGCATCCCGTGTGCACCAAAATCACATCTCAAGACATGCGTTCAACATGCGCGAAAACCCAAAACCAGGGGCATCCATCATGCACGAAATCATGAAATCCAATATTAAGCGACGAACATGTGCAAAATCAAATCAGGCGCACAAGGTGCAAAAACAAATATCGAGTATCACAATCGAAATCGAAGTCCAGTGCATCTATGTGCACCAAAGGCGTATCACTGCACTGCAAGCATATATAAACTATACAGAGTGCAGGAACCAAATCGTGTGCGTGCATACGCACAAAATCAACTCAAATGTCTAAAACCGTAAAATCACAACCACGTGAAACCAAAGCACGAAAACGATATCAAGTGCAACACTGTGCAAAGATCGTAAATCCTCAATCATCAAAATCAAATCATGCGAATAAATCACCCAAAACATCGAAATCAATAATGGCGGAATAGTACCGCTCAAGTATATCCTCTAAGAATCTTGGGCCAACTGTCGCGGTCACTAGAGGGACGTCTCATCGATGATCATGAACTCTGGCCTGCTGGTGTGCGTAACAATGACCACTCCTGGGTCAAGGTCTTCACTGTGAATTACCAATCTCTCGGTCCATCGGCTTATCGGCCCTGTCAGGTGTGCTAATGGGGATGATTCCGTTCTGGCACTTCTCCGGTCATCTCTCGGTCAATCATCGCGACCACTCGTAAGACAGCATATCACTGGAGTCGGCCTCTGGCTCTCTGAATGTACGTGACATATCTGATCCTGGGTGCAAGTATCATTGCAGCAGTGTCCTGGAAGAAATCCTGCTCACGGTCTCTTCCATGTCTCGTCTCTGCCAACTGTCCGGAAGTCATCATCCTTTCCTATATTTGCATCTTTCTCTGGAACGACTGTATACTCATCGCGACTCCTTCTGGAAGGTAAATCCAAGTACCATGCCTCGGCATGCGCATCGCATCTTTGATGTCGGCGGAGTGGAACGTCATCTCATCTAGATCTGCTACGAACCTCTTACTTCACTTTTCTCTAATGTCGTCTGCTTTGGACTCGTCTCGTCGCGGCTGCATGGACTGAGCTCTAACGGCTATCCTCGTATCGGGAGTCTCCCAAGAAATGCATCTCACCACCTAGCATCCGAATTAAATCGAGCCATCCGATCGAGTTGTCAAAACCTCATAATCGCCCAAGAGCTCAACATCTTGGGCACAGTTTAATAGTATCGAGTACATACCACAGCATCGGTGGTCCATCCGTAGAAGGGCAAACCCAAGTCTCACTAATGGCGCCGTAGAACTGCCGCAAACCCGAAGGTTCAAAGGCTTTCACACGGTCATTAAGTCGAGTTAGGGTTTCATTCTTCTAGAGGGACCATAGAATTGCCTGCATGTCTTTCCGACTACTTTAAACTTGGAATAATAGGTTTCTGACATTCAATCGTCTCTGTCGACTCCCAACGTCTCTGCGTGAAGTCGTCTCTAGCTGGAATCAATCTATCCGATGACCTCGCATCGGGGTAGGCGAACGATTCACATGTCCTAGTCATTCATCCTCGATGACTAGCGACCTTCTATCATCTCTTAGTATAACTCATTCTGCACTAACTCTAGGATCTGGGGCAATATCTTGTCGTTCGCAGCAATAACTGGCTCGCTCGTCTGCACGTTGAACGGTGCCTCAATCATCAGGAGTAAGCAATACTTCAATGGTCATCAAAATCTGGCTGGCCTCTATCAGTGGCTCAATCCTCTAGTGCAAATCGGCACGTCCGAGTAACCTCATAAAGGCGATCCGCCAAACGCTCGTGGCGCGGAAACACAGTAAAAAGACACATCTCCGCAATCGTGTGTCACCGGAACTTCGCCCTAGTCAGTCCTCGTTCGTGACGAGCTCATGCTGACCGCAACTCTAGCTGTAGCTCTCCCTGCCCGTAATCGTGGCAGCAAAACCATAACTGGTACTGATGAGGCTAGATCGGAATGAATATAATACTTAGCAAAGAAATGTACATCCTAAGGCTTCTTAAGTAGAGTAGCATATCGTAAATATGCCGCGGAACATACCTACGGTACGTCACTCTACTTTAGTCACCTATTCCATCAACCAAGGGTCATCCTACGCTCCGAAGGTAAAACCTAACGCTCTGATACCAACTTTGTCACGACCCGAAAGTACGGAACATGACCGGCACTTAAACTACGAACGTCTCGAGGCGTACGTAATCTAAGTAAACCGAAAACCCAGAAATCCAAACCAAGAAAAGATGTAGAGTGCAGGATAAACCAACTTAAAGCTAGTAGTTTCAATAGCATAAGCCGAATTATGCGGGTTTTTTTTTAAACATCAAAAATTTCCTGAAAATTTCGGCAGAGTCTCCTTTGTAAATACTGGCTCCCAAACGGGATACAACATGAATAGTATACGAAATCAATAAAAAGGAATCCCCAAGCTGGAGCTAGCTCTTCGTCAATCGACGGTCACAACCACACAAGCAATATAATATACAACGCCAAGGGCGAGGATCAAAACTCAAAAGGAAACTCAAAACAACAAGAAATCCACAGAAATACAACGCGCGACTCGAAGGTCGAAAGAATAACATCACTGGTCTCTATCTCAAAATAAATACATGTTTGGTTGATGGAACTTCTAGATACAACAGAATAATGATATACAAGATATATAATGGGGGTACGATACAAGTAAACCCACCTACTAGCAAATCACCCGAACGAAACTATGCCCGCAGAGCCATAAATAACCCTGTACGGCAAACCTGCAAGAAACTGGGGCACAACGGGGGTGAGTTGCTAACTCGTGAGTAGAAAAACATCTACGCACAGAAATCGCATAAATAACGCAATCCTAGGTCAAAGATCATAATATATCCTCAAATAAATAACCAGCAACCCATAACAATGGTTAGGGAAAATATCTAACCCAAGTGTTAATCCATGTGCCGTGCCAGTGCCTCTGTAGGGTTCCTAGGCACACTAGTGAGGTCTCCCAAGCCATCAACCATGGCAATTTCAAAAAATATGGTGCCTACAAACCCTAAACTACGGATCGATAACTAGATGTCTAGGCGAACAATGAACTAGTTAACAATTAACTAAGGGAATACGGAAATACAACCTTTGTAGATCCGGTCCTCCACCTCCACGGCTCCGCAACGAGGTCGTCTCCGCTGTCCAAATCTAATCCGGGCTCTAGAGTCGGCTTCGTCGGAGAATGGGCAAGCTAGGTCGTCGATGTCCATGCCGAAGATGATCTACGTCGAGGCATCGCTAGATCAAGCTCACAACTTCACCAAGTCATGAAACTTGTGAAGTAAACACACTCTACTACTTGGCAAAAGGTAGAGGATGAAGAAATAGGAAGTGGGTTAACTTTAGATTTGGATTTTGCTCACTAGAACACAAGTTGCCATGAATGGCATCAAGGTTGCTCACTTGAAGAAGAAGAAGAAGATGAGCATAGAATTATGATAAGTTATTAGAAAATAGAAAAAATAGAATACTTATCATAATTCTAACTATGGTAAAGTGTAGAGAGTTAACCAAGGTTAGTTGTATGGTTAGGGTTAAGAATGAGATAAGAATGGTGGACTTAGGTCAAAGCTTCATGAAGTTTCAACTAAACAACAAAAGAAGCCACCATTCTTTTCTCATTTTCTTTTCTCACTTTCTTTTATTCATTTATCAAAAAGAATAAATGAATAATTAAGAAAATAAAACCCTAGACATAAACACAACCATGGTTCAAACTTTACACTTAACCAAAGTGGTATGCATCATCAAACATGATACAAACATGTGCACATAAACATATCGCATATACAATGCGCACACCCGAGCGAGAAAATCCATCTTAAGTAAACCGATACTAGTTGATGCAAAGCAATATATCAAATATATAAATATGCATTAAATCATTAAATCAACACTTGATTCAATGATCCGGTCATGTTGCACACAACCGACTAGTATACAATGTATCGGCTTATCGAATCAACGCTTGAATCGATAACTAGGTTATATCGCATACAACCATTCGATACATTCATCGCGAGAATGAAATACGGTATCACATACACGCATTATTCTCGGTCCCGCACATATCTCATATGCGCTCCTATTTCGTTTCGCTTGAGCCAGGAAACCTCTGTGTAGGACTCTAAAGACTCGTCAATACGCCGGCAGCGGATGATGATCATATCAAACACCCACAAGCCGCAAGCGGTCTGCTAAACGTAACGGCCACCCGGGTATTGAGCGATCTGAAGATCGACGAGCAAGCCCGCTCACACTCCAGTGAATCCAACCAGTAACACTACCGTACAGTCCGGTCTGATCGTCTGATATGTTGCATATCTCGCCTAAGGGTGGTAAACGTCAGACTCCAATAGCTCAATAAGTCGTGTCGATATGAGGTCTATAACTGTTCGAGAAACTGCTGGTAACACTTACCAATAAATCTCAGCAACCCTGGCCAGGGATTTCCTGTTATAGCCAATCGAACATAGCGCAACATCAACTCCCTATACGGGGAGAGACGAATCCCCTCCTATCGCTCATTGCCTCCATGTGACTCGGGACTGTACCCAAAAACCACCGTTTTGCACGCCCTCTTGGACGTGGTAAGATGGAAATCAAAGCACAGTAGGAACCACACAAGACTCTATGACGATCTCGGGTCAACAGACTACTCTGTACCAGTGTCACCAGAGAACTGCCATCTGACGTGAGGTATAATACCATCTGGGAGTTCTCGGCGAGTCCGTCCAGTGTACCCAGTCTCTACTGAGCACCCGTATATCATCTCTGATGTCAAACACCAATGGATATGGGATCATCCATCGCCCATCTGTATGGGTTGAGAAGGTACACGCTAGTCTACTCTGGTATATCGATGCCCCGTCTCGATATACCCACGACTAGGGACTTTGAAGGATGTACTTATGGACTACCATGTCCCCACTAGTATGATCCGCATCATAGTCCAGGTAGTCAAGTACAGATCCTAAGGGCTTTACCAACATGTAACAGAGAAACAATCAGCATACACGTTAAGGTAAAGTTCAACCAGATAGCATACTATCATGTCGAGCAAGAAAGTCCTCCCTATATATGTCCCAGCATCCACTACAATATACATCCTATGTACAGTAATGGCCTCTAGGGCATACATATAACTAACAATCTCCCACTTGCACTAGGGCCATCTGTAGCAGTGGTTTGAAGTATCTTATACTCAACCATCCCATAAAAGTCTCTCTCTGGGAACAGGCCTTTGAGAGTGGATCCGCTGTGTTGTCCTCAGAATCTACTCTCCAAACCTCGATCACCCTGGAGATCAACCATCTCCATGATCAGGTGATACTGCCTTAGAATATGTCTGGATTACTGATGGGACCAGCGTTCCTTGGCATAAGCCACAACTCCATTGTCTCACAATGGTAGGAACATAGTTCATCTCATGAACCAATATACACCCAAACAGTCTCTTTGGTAGCATCTTAAGTAGCGATGTATCGTGCCTTCATCGTCTAGTATGTCACGGTATCTAGCTTGGAACTCTTCCAACATACCGTCCCTTTACTGAGGGTAAAGACAATGCCTGCGACTGACATTCAGTCGTCTTTATCACCCTGGAACCCTTCCAGTGATTCTCCCCAGGATCGGTTGATACCATCTCACTATAACTAGTGAGAATCCTAATATCCAATTAGATCTATCTCATAGATCCAAAATCCAGGATTTAGTAGGTATCATTTTGATCCTATATGGAGAATCCTAGTGATAATCGGAGATTGATCGAGCGTAGCATAGGAAACTCCTTCCCTATCAAGAGTATGTCATCCACGTACTCTACGAGGATCGTCACCATACTCCCTACTACCTTTTTGTTTATACAAGGTTCATCTGCCATTTTGATGATGTCAAACTGTTTGACTAATTCATCAAAACAGACGTTCCAACTCCGCGATGCCTGCTTTATCAGATAAAACATCTTGCACACGTTTCCGCTGCTCCCACTGTTTTCGAAGCCCTCTGGCTGTGTACTTACAGACGCACTTTTCTAAAACTTCATTTAGAAAAGCAGTCATGACACCCAACCACCAGATATCGTAGTCATGGTATGTAGCCGTGGCAAGTAGGATCTGGATGGACTTAAGCATAGCTATTTGAAAAGGTTTTATCATTATCCACGCCTGGTTGATGATGAAAACCTTTAACAAGTCTAGCTTTGAAAGTCTCAACTTTTCCATCTACACCAAGTAATCTTCTCAAGATATACTTGCTCCTGATGGGAATTTAACCCTTCAGATAAAGCAACCAAAGTCCATACTTTGTTGGTGTACATGGATTCCATCTCAGATCGCTAAACATCCAGCCATTCTTACAGAGTCTTACTCCTGATGGCCAGCTCGAAACTAGTTGGGTCATCATCTCATGATGCAATCCTCGCTCCCACTGTCATAGAGAAACCGAAGTATCTCTCAGGTGGGTGAGGAACCCTACTAGATCGGCAGAGAGGCTGAGGTTTGTTGGTCTCTACTGAATCCTTTGGTTCTATCAAATCATGTGCTGTAGTTTGTATAGCTGGAACATTTCCAGTTCTACATAACAGACCTTGCCTCGAGCTTGTCCGGATTTTGCTTTTAGACATAGGCTGGACAACCCCAAATCTTAACCAACTTAAGATATGGGCTCTTCCCTTACCATATCATATATGAAGTGGTAGGCAACTGATTTGATTCGTACCCTATTCAATAGGTATGCTGCTTCTCAAGTGCATAACTCCCTAAAGGAAATAGGTAACTCAATAGTTCTCATCATAGAGCACACCTTATCACATAGGGTGCGATTGCTCCGCCCCGATGTACCATCGTGCTATGGTGTATACGGAGGAGTAATGCTGAGAGAGAATCTCATTCTCCTTTAGAATAGTCCAGGAATTCCGTGCTCAAGTATTCTCCTCCTTGATCTCATCAAAGGACATAATACTTATACCTTTATATCTGGTTCTCTACTTCTCGCTTATATTCTGTGAATATCTCAAAAGGCTCGGACTCATGTTTCAACAGGAACATATATCTGAATCTTGAGAGATTATCAGAGAATGTAATGAAGTACAAAGAACCAGTCCTGGCATGTGTAGACAGGGGACCTTACACACATCAACATGTATCATCCCAAGAGTTCACTAACTCTTTCTCTGTTTCCAATAAACAGAGCTATGGTCATCTTATCTTTGTGACATGACTGGCGAGTTTCACAAGATGTAAATTCAAACTGATTTAAATATGCATCTTTATGTAACTCAAGCTAGTCGGGTCGCATTGATCTGACCTAGTCTACAATACCTCAAGAAGGATTCGTTCATTTCTGAACTCTTCCTCTTGTGTGTGTTCCGTATACTAAGAACTGTAGTTTGATTTAGAACATCAATGCTTTTAGATAACGTGCCTGAACCGATCAACTTTTGATATAGGAAATGTTCAAAACATTATCCAACAATACAAAATTATATCCTTTCTTTTCTAACAAAGAGAGTGATATGATTTGGTATATCAGGTTCGGTATCAAATAACATTCGTTCAGAATCAATGTATTGTAATACAGGGTGACAGTGACCAACAGACTTGGCTGCAACTCTTGCCCCGTTTTCTGTCTCATGAAACTTATCACCCGTTCTCAGTTCTCTACCTTTCAGTAGCCCTATGTAACAGATTACATATCTGGGATCCTGATCTGGTATCACATACCCAGGACGCGGAGGATACTGAGAAACAGTTCTTTGTAACGAACACACCCGAAGATGATGCATCAGCATGCATTCTCTTCGTTTGGGCGGCACGGGAATTCTGGTAATCCCCAATTTCCTGCTCTGTCTTATAACAATTATAAGTTGGAGCGGGACCAACTTTCCCCAGCTCAGTATAACAAGCGGGTTCGGTCAATATTCCGTTTTATTATCTTGATTAAGGCGTGATATGGTCGCTACCTGGAGAGAGAGAGAAGAAAACACTCAGCGTGCGCTCTGTCAAGAATAGATTGGTTATTATTTTATCTAATCAGAATGGCTCCCACTGCTTTTTATCAAATCTTCCTTCAAACCCTAAAAGGAAAGACTAGCCGGGATTAATTACACACTACAAGTTCGCCAATCTTTCAGTCAGGCCAGTGTCGGTACTTTGAGGGAGGTCCCCCGTGCTTTCGCACGAACCTAATTAATGTAAACCTCGTTTTCCCAGAGGCGTAACCCCGTTAACACCTTTCTAGACACCTACTTGATCGGCTAATTGTAATGTATAAAACTCTCCCAGGAGTAACTCTTACTCGCAGCGGGTATCGGGATCCAACTATCTCATAGAAGGTATGCAATCTCATTGCAAATCTCAACACTTGAAATTCCCGATAATATTTTGCCCCTAGCTCGCTATGACCTTGACGCATGCCAAACAACCCATAGTCTGCTAGTCAAGTTCAGCCCGTCATTTCCTGATTGAATTAAACCCACCCGCACGACCCTTGACGC
This sequence comes from Agapanthus africanus, assembly GCA_030015575.1. Lineage (NCBI taxonomy): Eukaryota > Viridiplantae > Streptophyta > Magnoliopsida > Asparagales > Amaryllidaceae > Agapanthus > Agapanthus africanus. Next base: position 671,276,314 of record CM057338.1, read on the forward strand.
ATGCCAAACAACGCCGTACGAATACCCTAATCCAATCGCATCATATGCTAGCAGATAAGCACTAGTTAGCTACCGTACACTACGCCTTGACGCATGCCAAACAACCGCAGCACGAATACTAACTAATACTTATCTGAAATGACGGAGGGCTACGACAGGTTTTTCTGAAAACCTATTGCGTAATGAACTTGATATCGTTGTAGGATCGAATGGTTTTAAAATGGAGTGCTTTTGAGGCTTTTCTAGTTTTGCTAAAGGAGTCACTCCCGGTGAAGGGATCGTCGGTCCTTTCCTCGTCGAATGAGGTGCGGGATATATCACATATATCACTGTGCAAAGCAAAACACTTAAAAGCAATCAAAAGACAAACCGAGTGTGTAGCATCTGCCAGTTATTGCTAAAGGAGTCACTCCCGGTGAAGGGATCTCGGTCCTTTCCTCGTCGGATGAGGTGCAGGATATATCACATATACCGCTGTGCAAAGCAAGAACTGTAGCTACCTATTTATTTTGAAATTCGATTCTACAACATCTTAGGTTTCTTTTATTTCATTAATCACATTAATGAAGTCCCATCATTTAAGTACCTAAACATCACAGATAAATACGACGTACACTTATGCCATCCGCATTCGCCTCGATGTCCCCTCGTGCACCGTTAGGTTAGGTAACTAACGGCAGAGCAGGGCAGGGCTAGCGCGGGTGTAAAACATAAGTAACGTCTATATAATATATCATATATACTATATACTGTATCTATCAAAGAACATCACATGATCACATCACAGATATCGCAGCAGAAGAATCATATGAAATATTGGATATACTAGGACGTCCGTGTTTTCAATACGAGCCAGTATAAAACACGGATTCCACGGTCGTGATGAACAGCCAAACCCACACCCCTAGACCCCTACGAGAGCGGCAAGTAACCCTACCAATTCTGGAGTTAGGAGACCCGGACCCGACTCCTCGAGTTGGTCTCCCACTGGACTCCAGAACCCGGTTACTTGTGCCCTCCTCCTTGGGTCTATCCTAGTGCGGAAAAGTAAATAATATACAACAGGTGACAACTCCCGCAACCTGGAAGCGCCCCAATAAAAGAATATTACATACAAGTTTTTACATGAATGAAAATGAAAAACACTCATCTCACATAAAAACCCCCGGCTATTCAAACACGACGATCCAATATAACATATCCAGCAACACATAACATCACATGTCATCAACGTAAGTAAATATGCGCATCCCAATTGTCGTTGACATATAGCAACGAAACCGGCGATATCACATATTACACTTACGGTCACAGAAAAGAAAGTGTAAAACTACAACAGTTGGAATCCGCAACCACCTCAGACATCACATGCCTGACCAAATGAATTACTTAGACATCGCATGCCTAACAATTATAAACCCCGCATTTTAGTCTCAAAATCGAAAACACTTTTCAATATCAAGTCGGGTAATTCAACAAGATTCCCGACAGCCTGATCGAATGCTCGTCGCAAACTTCAGTAGGCAGCCGCACCCCCGATACCGTCGACGAAGTGCACCAAGGCGGAACACCGTTACCGGGAGCACCCGAACGGATGCTTTTGGCGACGGGGTTCTCCTACAGTCACTTGGTCGGGGCTATGGAGTGAAGCTGTCTATTAAGTTTACCCGGCGAGTATCCGCGTACGCTACGTGATTGCGACGGACTTTTGATCACATCAAAATTCCGTGGCAACCGATCAAGTGAGACTAAATTGCTACGTTTATAACATTCATTCAGTTATCATATAACTTCTTGTGAATTCCAATTATTGTATCCCATTCCAGATAAACAGAAAATGTTAAACTTTTCGATCAAACAATCGAACACCCAACTTTTCCCGATACAGATCAACACATGAAATAAGTCTAACAACATTCAGTTCGTACCTCAGTACCAACGGTCCAGCCGTAGAAGGGTCAAGCCAACGCCTCACATGTGGCACGCCGTACTGCCCCAAACCCGAAGGTTCAAAGGGCAGTTCAAGACGGTCACATAATCGAGTTAAGGTTTGTGTCTTCTAGAGGGACCATCGCGTTACTTGCACTACTTAGAACGTCGTTAAACTACGGAAAAATCCAACACTTGGAAATTTCCCGAAATTGGGTATTTATATCCGGTCGAACTTTTTAACATATTCAAAAAATTATCCGGAACGACACATAGACAAAGTTTGACAATCCGATCGAATATATGAACTCCCAATACAATCTAAAATACTCAACTCTTTATTTCAGATTAAAAATTCCCAGGAAAACCAGCACTGAAAAATAGGAGTTACTGTGCAAAATTGAGTGCCTAATAAGACAAAACGGCGGCGGAAGGGCCGCATTAGCACGCTAATGCCGCGGTTCCGCCGCACTTTAGAAAGATCATTAGGTAATTTTTGCATATTAATTCTTAGATTTACCTGATGATTTTTCTGCATATTTTTAATTTGCAAAAATCCACATTTTACAAAAAAGTACAGAGAGCAATTTGGAAATCGGATTTCGGTTCGATCGGACTTCAAACTCCGTCTACGCTTCGCCTAAGGCTTTAGCTAGGCTCTGATACCACTGTAGGGTTCCTAGGCACACTAGTGAGGTCTCCCAAGCCATCAACCATGGCAATTTCAAAAAATATGGTGCCTACAAACCCTAAACTACGGATCGATAACTAGATGTCTAGGCGAACAATGAACTAGTTAACAATTAACTAAGGGAATACGGAAATACAACCTTTGTAGATCCAGTCCTCCACCTCCACGGCTCCGCAACGAGGTCGTCTCCGCTGTCCAAATCTAATCCGGGCTCTAGAGTCGGCTTCGTCGGAGAATGGGCAAGCTAGGTCGTCGATGTCCATGCCGAAGATGATCTACGTCGAGGCATCGCTAGATCAAGCTCACAACTTCACCAAGTCATGAAACTTGTGAAGTAAACACACTCTACTACTTGGCAAGAGGTAGAGGATGAAGAAATAGGAAGTGGGTTAACTTTAGATTTGGATTTTGCTCACTAGAACACAAGTTGCCATGAATGGCATCAAGGTTGCTCACTTGAAGAAGAAGAAGAAGATGAGCATAGAATTATGATAAGTTATTAGAAAATATAAAAAATAGAATACTTATCATAATTCTAACTATGGTAAAGTGTAGAGAGTTAACCAAGGTTAGTTGTATGGTTAGGGTTAAGAATGAGATAAGAATGGTGGACTTAGGTCAAAGCTTCATGAAGTTTCAACTAAACAACAAAAGAAGCCACCATTCTTTTCTCATTTTCTTTTCTCACTTTCTTTTATTCATTTATCAAAAAGAATAAATGAATAATTAAGAAAATAAAACCCTAGACATAAACACAACCATGGTTCAAACTTTACACTTAACCAAAGTGGTATGCATCATCAAACATGATACAAACATGTGCACATAAACATATCGCATATACAATGCGCACACCCGAGCGAGAAAATCCATCTTAAGTAAACCGATACTAGTTGATGCAAAGCAATATATCAAATATATAAATATGCATTAAATCATTAAATCAACACTTGATTCAATGATCCGGTCATGTTGCACACAACCGACTAGTATACAATGTATCGGCTTATCGAATCAACGCTTGAATCGATAACTAGGTTATATCGCATACAACCATTCGATACATTCATCGCGAGAATGAAATACGGTATCACATACACGCATTATTCTCGGTCCCGCACATATCTCATATGCACTCCTATTTCGTTTCGCTTGAGCCAGGAAACCTCTGTGTAGGACTCTAAAGACTCGTCAATACGCCGGCAGCGGATGATGATCATATCAAACACCCACAAGCCGCAAGCGGTCTGCTAAACGTAACGGCCACCCGGGTATTGAGCGATCTGAAGATCGACGAGCAAGCCCGCTCACACTCCAGTGAATCCAACCAGTAACACTACCGTACAGTCCGGTCTGATCGTCTGATATGTTGCATATCTCGCCTAGGGGTGGTAAACGTCAGACCCCAATAGCTCAATAAGTCGTGTCGATATGAGGTCTATAACTGTTCGAGAAACTGCTGGTAACACTTACCAGTAAATCTCAGCAACCCTGGCCAGGGATTTCCTGTTATAGCCAATCGAACACAGCGCAACATCAACTCCCTATACGGGGAGAGACGAATCCCCTCCTATCGCTCATTGCCTCCATGTGACTCGGGACTGTACCCAAAAACCACCGTTTTGCACGCCCTCTTGGACGTGGTAAGATGGAAATCAAAGCACAGTGGGAACCACACAAGACTCTATGACGATCTCGGGTCAACAGACTACTCTGTACCAGTGTCACCAGAGAACTGCCATCTGACGTGAGGTATAATACCATCTGGGAGTTCTCGGCGAGTCCGTCCAATGTACCCAGTCTCTACTGAGCACCCGTATATCATCTCTGATGTCAAACACCAATGGATATGGGATCATCCATCGCCCATCTGTATGGGTCGAGAAGGTACACGCTAGTCTACTCTGGTATATCGATGCCCCGTCTCGATATACCCACGACTAGGGACTTTGAAGGATGTACTTATGGACTACCATGTCCCCACTAGTATGATCCGCATCATAGTCCAGGTAGTCAAGTACAGATCCTAAGGGCTTTACCAACATGTAACAGAGAAACAATCAGCATACACGTTAAGGTAAAGTTCAACCAGATAGCATACTATCATGTCGAGCAAGAAAGTCCTCCCTATATATGTCCCAGCATCCACTACAATATACATCCTATGTACAGTAATGGCCTCTAGGGCATACATATAACTAACAGCCTCTGGTAGCAATGTATGAATGCATGAAGCAGAATGTGCTGAAGAAAACTGCTTTCATAAATCAGTGAGATTTCTGTATTCTAAAAGTGAGGTACCATAAATGAAATCAGCATAAAACAGTGCCCAGCATCGACACAAAACAAGTGTCCAAATATCTCGATATCTCTGTACCTCAATATCTCAAAATCTCAATCACAATATCTAGGGCGCCGTCAATCCAGACCGGCCCCTACCATCTATCTCAAGACCAAGACGGTATCCTCCGGATATCCGACGCGTCGGGTAATATCACCGGTCGGTAGTGCTCCCCTGTCGGGCTCAACGTCAACAACACATTCTTCTTGCCCCGGGGTACCGCACCGGGCCCACCATGTACCTGAAACGGTTCCTCCACTCTTCGAATCGGGTCTCGAAATCCATCAGCAAACTCATGGTGGACGACTCATACATCGTGGGAAAACCGCACTTTTTATTTTAAAAGAGAGAAAAGGTTTATTTATGTTTTTTGCGGTTTTCCTCCAAATCCAAGAAATCTCATGAAATCCGAATCCAAGTCATCAATAGCATGTAAACAGTGAATATAGGCATGAGAATACATGAATGCGACACAACAGTGAATAATTATATGCATGAAGTAGTAGGCAATAACTACAATGTCGACTAGCATATAAGGCAAGTACACTAATGTCATGTCTAAACTATAAGCTAACAACCTAAGTCAAATGAAATAGTATTTTCTAAAGTGTTCGTGACATGGCAATTATCGATGAAGATGTGTGTGAGCCGGCAAATAAGTGTACGTGGTACATACGCATCATCAGTAATGGTGCTGGTGTCCTAACAGCATATCAATAATGGGGTATGAAACATAATATAAGCATGCGATGCGAAGCTAACCACATTAATGAGCGGGAGCTGAATACTAGACGCAACTATAACTAATCTGCATTAATCTAATATAAGTCCTACAAATGGTGCCTTTTGAAATAACACGAATCATGGGGTTTTGAAAATAGGGGCTACGGTGTTTTTATGAAAAGATACGTCTTTTGAAATATCCGTAGGATCCCTTGGGCTGTCTTTTAAAATACCCACGATTCGTTAGTTTTTGAAATAGGTAAGAATCGACTCTAATCTAACAACTAAACTAAACTAAAAGGCTAAGCTAACAAGCTGGACTACAGGTAAGGAAACCGCCTAACATTTGAGTCGATACATATACATACCTGTATATATATTAGTCGGTGATCCCGCCTCAATAATATCATATCTGATACCATATCTAAAATCAGACATCCCAAGTCAAGAGTGCGGATCAATCATCAATATAGCTCGTACGTAAATCCGTCGTACGGCATCCCAAATCTGGGTACGGGTCAATATCACATTCATCATACTATTCACCTGGTATTCTCTTTATCAAATATCATGATCGGGGTACTGATCTACGTCTAGTACAATACTGATACCGCCTAAGTATGCAAGGACGTGTGTGAAACACTACGTCAAGGACCCGCTACAACGTCATGTCGTATCTCAAAAACGAATCCTGCCATATCACCGAATTCACAACCTCAAAACAAATCTCATCGACTCATCTCAGACCCAAGTATCATCCTCAAATCCGTATGTGAACACATAGTCCCATACCCATGTGAACACATAACTATAAAGAATCCCATGAGCACATATAAATAGGTATGTATGCAAGTATGTATGTGTGTATGTGTAGTGCAACACTACCCTAGGGTTCGCAACACAAAAATAATCCAACACACTAATATCCATCCTAAACATCGTTATTAATCCCAAATAACATATAATAATTGTTGGTGTCTATACGCATCCGTATACACCACCACGGACTGTGGGGGTGCTATACGTCATCTACCCGACTTCTCCCCGTAGATATAAATCTACTCACCTGGTCCTCGCTCGGCGATGCCGACGTCGCCACACGCTTGCTTGTCGTCTCGAAGTCCACATGGGGGTACCTACATATCACAACGTATCGTATCGCATAAAAACCAAATCTGAAATCGATACGGTATATGAAAACCAATTCGGCACGCGTAGCACGCAGAGGTCAAAACCTATCGGCTACGCATGCAAGAATAGCTAAAGCAACCCTCGATGTCGATCTACAAACGTCAAACCATCGAGAAAAACCCAAACACACCCATTTACGCATTCCCAAACACTAATTATAATATGAATTAGGTTGCAATTCACAAAAACCTCAAACTCACTTGAAAAGCCATTTTTCCGAAAATCAAGCAAGTAAAAATTAACCGTTTTAGTACAAAACTCGATATATAAACGAATCTAGCGGCCACAATATCCACTAAATATCATAACAAAGTCATATAAACCTTTCCTATAATTTAATCTCATTAAATTTCATTAACTCCAAAATTCTAGTTTGCAAACATATCAATTTTAACACTTTTTTAAGTAAAATTCACAATTCATCAATTAAGCAATTAGTTTTGCATATACTATAGTATTAAACCAAAATTTATAATGTTAATAATGTCATGAAACCTTAATCATATTTTAATCTAAACCATTTAATAAATTTCCAAAAACCTGGTTAGCAAATTAGCATAATTTGAACAATTTTAAAAAAACAATTAGTAAACTAGTAATTAACTTTGTTTTAGCATGCCCACTAGATAATAACCACACAATTAGATCATGATCAAATGACCTAAACCCTAACTTAGTATTCAAAACCCTTTCTTTAAATTTCAAACTTGAAGTTTAAAACCCTAATTTAACACCTAATAGGTAGATTGAAGTAATCTAACAACAATTTAAGCATAAGGTTATGATTATACCTCACAAGCTTGAGATCAAACTTGCAAAAATCTTAGCCTCCAACAATGATTTCATGCTCAAAGATCCATGCTTGAATAACTAAAGAATAATGGGTAAAGCTTGGATTTAGAATTAGCTTTGAATTTTTGAGAAAAAGGGTGGATTTTTTATAGAAAATTTGGGGATTTTGATGGAAAATGAGATGAAGAATTTGGGGGCTGTTGTGGGTTCAGATTTTGGCCAGAATTGGTGGGGATTGGGTGAGGGAAGAGAGAGAGTGAGGTGGGGAAAGTCCACTCTAGTCAAAGTCCACTCTAATTCTATCATTTTCTACTCTCTTTTTTTTCTTTTCTTTGACAAAAGAAGTGATTCTAGAGAGGGAGAGGGGGAGGGCTGTCATTGTGGGGCCGGCCACATGAGGAGAGGGAGAGAGGATGAGGTGTGGGTGTGTGGATTAGGAAAAAAGATAAATGTATTACCCCAACTCCCGTTAACACTAAATTTCACCGAAAAAAGCCTTTTTCTTCGATATTTTCTAAACCGTTTTGGCAAACGATTTCATTTCAAAAACCACATAATAAAATTTTATTTAATGTGTCATGATGCACAAAATTTGTTTCAACTCATTCCAATTTGTAATTTTCCCTAATTAAATATATTAGTGACGGCTTAAAATAATAATAAAATAATTTTTTTCAGAAAATTTGAAATTTCACAAGTGGCTCAATAAACACCAAATACTAGCAATTACATAGCTAGAATATGTATATTTAATTTTATAATAAAGATATTTGCATTTTGACTTTTTTTACAGAAAACCCTCTTATTTTACCGATTTTTTCGAAATTTCACCGAAACGATTTTCAAAACGTTACACATGCGTACACACATGTCCTGGTAATTGACATGCCATGACACTAGATAACTTATAATCTAGAATATTGTCACCATATTTGATATCTAAACCTGTACTATTACAATAAATCCTTAAAATAACATCGTAGAATTGCTATTCATGTCCATGTATATCATTATATCATTTGCACATGCCTAGTCTATTAATCATACATTGTAACTTGAACATTAGTACCATATGCATTCATTATCATTGACGTATGCATTCATGATGATTTCTTGAGATTTATGATATTTCTGTATTTCGGGGGAAAGCCGCAAAATTTCTAAAACTTATTACCCTTTTTAAAATATGCAAAATTGCGGTTTTCTAGTGATGTGAGTGTCGTCCACCATGAGTTTGCTGTGGTTTTTGAGACCCGATTCGAGGAGTTGGATGAACCGTCTCGGGTACATGGTGGGCCCGGTATGGTATCCCGGGGCGAGAAGGTCGTGTTGTTGACGTTGTGCCTGGCAGGGGATAGACTACCTACCGGTGACTTTTTGGCACGGCGGATATCCAGAGGATACCGAACGTGGCCGCGAGATGATGAGATATTGATATATGAGATCGGTCAGCCGGACGGCTGAGGCCAGAGATACTATGATATGGATACATGAGATTGAGACAGTTTTGAGGTGTCGATGCTGGACACGGATTCTTGTTGTTTCTATTGGTATTGTGCTGATATTTAGAAGAAAAGAGATTCCAAAATGAAAAATATGACTTCTTGTACCTATATATTTAGATCACGAGTTGATTCATATTGCAATCATACCTGCCAGTACATTCGTTTTGCATACATACCTGCTAGTATATCCTGCCATACCTATATTATAGATGCTAGGATGCTTGCGAGCATGCTTGCGATAGCCTATATAGATGTTATTTATTACTCACGAGTTGGCAACTCAACCCCGTTGTGCCACAGCCTTTTGCAGGTCTGCTCCGTCAGTACAGTAGCGGCGAGCGCACTTGCTTCTTTTGCCTCTTTTGCCTGGACTCGAGGCTTTTGCTCGTAGGTGGGTTGTATTATTATTTTGTACCACCTTGTATATTATTTGTATCTAGAGTACTCCATTTACTGTATCTACCAGTATTGTTGTATATTGACCTAGAGACGAGATTGTGAGATTTGTGGGCTTTTTATGCAGTATTTGGGGTCAAGCTCACTCGAGTCGACATGATGTTTTACTTGAGCTTCTTATGTTTATTTATGCACATTGCTGATTTACATTGCGTAGGATTTGTGACCGCCTTGTGGCGAAGAGCTAGCTCCCGCTTGGGGATGCCTTATTTGTTGTATTCATATATATTCTTGTTGTACCCATTTTGGGGGCCAGTATTTACAAAGGAGACTCAGCCGAAATTTTCGGAAAAATTGATATTGTTTTTAAAAAGGGCTTGATATAACTTACTTGATAAACTCGCTTTCAACTGATTTGGTTTTCCTTCACTCTTCTTCTTATTGGTTTTGATTTCTGGGCTTTGGTTTACTTATGTTACGGACGCCTTGAGACATTTCGTAACTTAAGTGCCAGTCACGTTCCGTATCCTGCGGGTCGTGAAAAAGTTGGTATCAGAGCGATAGGTTTTACCTCTTTGAGTGTAGGATGACACTTGGTAGATGGAGTAAGTGACTTAAGCAGGGTAACGTAGCGTGTGTATGTCCGCAGCATACTTGCGATACGGTACTCCGCCTAAGTGACTTTATGATATACTTGCTTTTAAATTCCTTCTTCAATTCCGTGTATCCTATGATTCTATTGCACTGTTCTTATTATCCTTTTTCTTGTACCAGCCACTATGATGCCGAAGGCTACGAGAGCGCAGAGGGCTGCTGCCCGAGATAAGATCCGAGCAGGCTCGTCCGAGACGAGGACCGAGCAGGGTGGTATACCAATGCCTCAGGGACAGACTGATCCGCCTTCCCCAGGCCGCATGGATAGGCTTGAGTCTGGTATGGAGGAGCTACGACAGATGATGGGAGGTATGCAGGAGCTACGACAGATGGTGGGATCCTTACTAGCGGCCAGTCGTGCACCGAGATCGGAGGATGTACCTACCACATCACAGACTACCATGGTGCCTGCTGCCCTGACAGTTGTTCCTACTATTACTATCATGGCTATCCCAGTATCGCTACAGGATTTCATAAGGCTGAGACCTCCAGTCTTCACGGGCACCGATACAGCAGAGGATCCGCAGACATTCCTTGACAGTTTATCCAGGTTCTGCCGTTCGCTCAGATGTTCGGACGATCGATGGGAGGAGCTCGCGAGTTTCCTTCTAGAGGGCCTCGAGCAGACATGGTGGGTGTCAGTCTTGAGAGGTCGAGCTGCAGGTCTGCCGCCTATGACTTGGGCCGAGTTTACAACAGTCTTTCTAGCTCGTTTCCTCCCAGAAAGCATTTGTGACGCCAGAGCTCGTAGTTTTGAGGCCTTGATCAAGACTCCAAGGATGACGGTGTCTGAGTACGATGACCAGTACACAGTTGTCCAGATATGCTCCGTATCTGGTGGATACTGAAGAAAAGATAGTGAAGAGGTTCGTGCAGGGACTTGACACCCAACTATTTCTTGCTATTAGCGCCCAGCACTTCGACACTTATTCAGCTGCTATGGATACGGCATTACGGATGGAGGCACGCATATCACAGACTTCGGCCGTTTCTAGGCCGAAGAGGATTCACACCGATGTGCCGTCGCAGAGGCAGTGCGCCAGATTCTTTCCAAGAGATAGGCCTGGCAGAGGTATTGGACGGGGTCAGTTATATGGTTCATATCCACAGGGAAAGCAGCAGTCGCCAGGATGTTTTGGGTGCGGGTGTCCGCACAACCGTATCAGAGACTGTCCGGTGAGACGACAGGGAGCGAAGACAGTTCCACATGTGACCCTACCACTATCACCACCTCTTCCTTAGAGAGCCCTACTTCCTACCACTGGCGATGCTCCACGACAGTTCGATGCACCCAGAGTCCGTGGACGTGGCGGTCCGATCCAGAGAGGACAAGGAGGCCGAGGCCGAAGCCGAGGACAACCAGTTATTGGTGGGGGTCAGGCCCGAGTTTTTGCTTTGACGCCGCAGGATGCGCAGGCATCCAACGCCGTTGTGACAGGTACCTTGCCAGTTTGCTCTTTCGACTCACGGGTATTATTCGACCCAGGTTCCACACATTCGTACGTATCTACACGCTTTGCACCGATGTTGGGCCGTGAGTCGTCGTCGTTAGATCAGCCGCTTGTTGTTATTACCCCGGTAGGCGAGTCGTTTGTCGCTCGTTTTGTGTTTCGATTGTGATCCGTTAGTATCGGGGAAAGGGATTCGTTGGTTGATTTGATTCTCCTCGATATGTTGGACTTTGATGTGCTTATGGGCATAGATTGGCTAGCCACCTGTTATGCTTCAGTGGACTGCCGTGAGAAAGCAGTCAGATTTAGCTTTCCGGGAGAGCCAGTCCATGTTATTTAGGGAGACCGCAGTGTCACCCTTCCCAGCTTGATTTCGTCTCTTCGTGCTGGTCAGCTCTTGTGGAAGGGATGTCAGGGATTCTTAGCGTATATTTGTGATACTCGAGCTGTAGAGGTTCATTTGGACCGGGTCCCGATTGTTAGTGAGTTCCCTGATGTTTTCCCTGAGGAGCTGCCAGGGTTACCGCCTGAGCGCGATGTTGAGTTCTGCATTGACTTGATTCCCGGCTCGAGGCCTATTTCTATACAGCCTTATCGGATGGCCCCGGCAGAGCTCAAAGAGCTGAAGGATCAGTTGCAGGATTTGTTAGATAATGGACTTATTCGACCTAGCGTTTCTCCGTGTGGTGCTCCGGTCCTGTTTGTCAAGAAGAAGGATGGCAGTTTGCGTTTGTTTATCGACTACCGCCAACTGAACAAGGTTACCGTATGGAACCGGTATCCCTTATCACGTATCGACAATTTGTTTGACCAGCTTCAGGGTGCGGGATATTTTTCGAGGATCGACTTGCGATCAGGATACCATCAGCTGCGAGTTCGATAAGAGGATATACCGAGGAAAGATTTCCGCACGCGCTACGGCCACTATGAGTTTTTTGTGATGTCGTTCGGACTCACCAACTCCCCAGCAGCATTCATGGATTTGATGAACCGTATATTCAGTCCATATCTCGACTTGTTCATCATAGTGTTCATTAATGATATTTTGGTGTATTCCTGGAGCCGAGAGGAGCACGAGCAGCACTTGCGGATTACGTTGCAGACTTTGAGGGGCACCAGCTTTTCACGAAATTTTCTAAATGTGCATTCTGGCTGGCCAGCGTTGGTTTCTTGGGTCATGTGATTACGAGAGATGGCATATGTGTGGACCCAAAGAAGATCGAGGCCGTTCAGCAGTGTCCCAGACCAACATCAGTTACGGAGATCCACAGTTTTGTAGGCCTGGCTGGCTACTACAGGCGATTCGTTCAGGATTTCTCCCGTATTGCTGCACCTTTGACCGGATTGACCCGGAAGGGAGTTCCTTTCGATTGGACGGAGGAGTGCGAGCACAGTTTTCAGCAGCTACGGACTTGTTTGACTACGGCGCCGGTGTTATCATTGCCTTCAGGATCAGGCGGATTTGTGGTCTATTGTGACGCTTCATGAGTGGGGCTAGGGTGCGTATTGATGCAGCATGACAGGGTGATCGCGTTTGCTTCTCAGAAGTTGAAGAAACATGAACAAAACTACCCCACTCACGATTTGGATATGGCTGCAGTGGTCTTTGCACTTAAGATCTGGCGACATTAACTATACGGCGAGTCGTGTCAGATATTCACTGATCACAAGAGCTTAAAGTATATATTTCAGCAACGAGACCTGAATCTCAGACAGCGCCGTTGGATGGAGATGGTGAAGGACTACGATTGCGAGATCTTGTATCACCTGGGCAAGGCTAATGTAGTAGCGGATGCTTTGAGCAGGAGGCCCGGGGGTAGTCTATATTGTTTGCACACCGTACAGAGACAGTCGTCAGCAGATTGGTAGATTTTATGCGACAACCGAGTTGAGTTCGAGTTCACTCTGACAGGGGGACAGCCTGCGCATGTCCGTGGACGTCCGCAGTTACTTGACCGTATTCAAGAGGCACAGCCCAGCGATGACCGTCTTTCAGAGATTATAGAGCAGGTGCGGCAGGGAAGAGTTTCCGAGTTCGTGATCGATGATCAGGGAGTACTGCAATTTGGGACTCGACTGTGTGTACCAGATTCTGAGGGACTGCGGCGTGAGATTCTTGAGGAGGTGCATAGATTGACATACAGCGTTCATCCGGGTTCCAGCAAGATGTACCGTGATTTGAGAGATGTCTATTGGTGGGACGGGACGAAGAAGGACGTCACAGACTTCAGATCGAGATGCCTGACTTGTCAGCAAGTCAAGGCCGAGCACCAAAGGCCAGCAGGAGAGTTGCAGCCTTTGCCCATTCCGGAGTGGAAATGGGAGCAGATTTCGATGGACTTCATTGTGGGTCTACCCAGGACCAGTCGAGTGTACGACTCCATTTGGGTGATCGTGGATCGATTGACGAAAGCGGCTCACTTCCTGCCAGTGAAGACGACTTTCGGTTTTGCTTAGTATACCCAGATATACATCGACGAGATCGTACGACTGCATGGAGTCCCGACATGTATCATGTCCGACAGAGGCACCCAGTTTACCAGCCGACTATGGCAGAGACTTCAGGAGGCATTGGGCACCCTTTTGAGTTTCAGCACAACATTTCATCCGCAGACAGACGGCCAGTCAGAGCGGACCATTCATACTCCTGAGGACATGCTCCGAGTGTGCGTTTTAGACTTCGGAGGTAGCTGGGATCATCATTTACCCTTAGTGGAGTTCTCCTAAAACAATAGCTTCTAGGATACTATTCAGATGGCACCTTTCGAGGCATTGTATGGGAGGAGATGTAGATCGCCCGTTTGTTGGACAAAGCTCAGCGAGAGCAGAATATTGGGGCCGCAGCTTGTTGAGGAGACGACCGCGAAGATACAGTTGATTCGAGACCGGATGAGAGCAGCTCAGAGCAGGCAGAAATTGTATGCAGACAGGCGCCGTCGCAGGCTAGAGTTCGCAGTTGGCGATCATGTTTTTCTGAGGGTCTCTTCGATGAAGGTCGTGATGCGATTTAGGCAAAAAGGAAAGCTTAGTCCAAGATTTGTGGGTCCCTTCGAGATCCTCAAGCATGTCGGCGTAGTTGCATATCGTTTGGCTCTTCCACCCAGCTTTCCAGATGTTCACCCCGTCTTCCATGTTTTGATGCTCCGCAAGTACCTTCATGACCCTTCGCATGCGATTCAGTACCCGACAGTCCAGCTAGAGCGCGACCTTTCTTTTGCAGAGTAGCCGGTGGTCATCCTGGATCGACAGGTGAAGAAATTAAGATCGAAAGTTATACCGACCGTCAAGGTCCTTTGGCGTGGCCCGAGCAGCGAGGAGGTCACCTGGGAGACTAGGGACGAGATGAGGAAGAAATATCCCTTTCTCTTTGAAGGTACGCGTAGTTATATTTTTAAATTCGGGCACCGAATTTCTTAAAGGGGGGAAGATTGTAACGCCTTGAAAAGTCGTTTTGGTGTTTTCCCGAAAATCGGTGAAAATTTGGTATTTTTCCGTAAATCGCCTTTTTTATTATTTTGCAGTTTAGGCCTAATTATACCTAATTTGGATAGGTAATTGCTAGTTTTCAGTAGCTAATGAGTTACTTATAAAGTTCTGGTCATTTAAAAAATTTCCCTAATTTCCCTAATTTTTATTATTATTTTAAGCCGGAAAAAAATACATTAAATTAGCGATAAATACAAATTTAAATGGGCTAATTTTAATCTTTAAAATCTAGTTGTAATATAAAATTTTAGTATTTTATTTCAAGTTTTAATGGGTTTTTATTATGGAAAAAAAATACAATTATTTTGAACTAAAACTTGCAAATATGGTTTTGTGGGGGGGTCTTTTTGCCTAGAATTTTTTTTGATATCTCTCACACTCATTCCTCACTCCCTTGGACAGCCCCACCACAACAGGAATCACCCCCTCCTTTTTTTCCTTTAACTCTTGTGAATGAAATGGTATGATAGGATTAAAATATGTTAATTTGAAGTATTGGTTTTATGTGATATGTTATGGCTTTGACCCTTGAATTTTTCCACACAAATTCCATCACTCTCCTCCCCATCTCCTCTGGCCGAGAGAACCTCCAGCTGCTGTCCCCAAAATTTCCCCTCTCAATTTCCTTCTAAACTCATCAAAAAACACATCAAAATCCACAATTTCCTTCAAAAATTCAACACAAAACCCTATTCTATCTCTTCTAAAACCTAATTTGGTTCAAAGCTTGGAGAAAGGAGGTGTCTTTGGAGGCTAAGTGGAACCTAGGGTTCCAAACTTGTGAGGTATAATTCAAATCTTTGGTTAATTTGTAATCAAGTGTGCTAAATTAGAACTTGATGTGTTAATTTTTGTTGTTGATTTCTAGTCTTGGGTTTTAAAGTGAGTGGTTCGATTTGAGCTAGGGTTTTAGAAACCATTATTTGGTTAATTAAATTATTTTGCTATCTAGTTGTTTGCTGACCTAAGTTAATGAGGTTACTTTATTTGTGTGGGCTTCAAATTAGTGTTAATTTGGTGTTTTCATGTATAGTTTGGATTGAAATTGCTAATTATGAAAAATCAAGAAAAGGTTTATGTATGGAAAGTGGGTTTTGATGCATGGAAAAGGGGATTAATTTAATTGTTGTGGCTTTCTAATGGTTTAACATGGATGTTTGTGTGATAATGTGAGCACTTTATCGCGAATCCGCGATATTTTCACGAATTTGGAAATCCTTAGTGCTTGCTAGGTTTTTATAAAAATTAAGTGGTGAATTATTTGTGATTCCTTGATGATATTTTTAGCATCTCCTACGACTTTTAGGGTGTGTGAATGCGGATTTTTGGTTTTATCGGGTTTTAGCTTTGCCGGGCGCCCAAAACGACGATTCTAGTTAGTTTTGTGATTTTAGTGTGTGTTCCGCGCACCTTGTGCACGTTGTGCCTAACTCATGAACATTGATATTTTCGTTTGGGATTTGCGTCTTTTCATGATATGTAACCTTATGCTTTGTATTGGTGCAAAGTCCAGGTTCGGTCGCGGAGACTTCGGACGCGGCACGAAAAGGAAAGGCGATGATTGGACATAGCTAGCTGGGGATTCCGGTGAGTAGATATAATATCTACGGGGAACTATCGTTTGGATAGCGCAAGTTGCCCGATAGTTTAAGTTGTTTAAAGATTTCTAGTGATATTAGTAATTAGGAGTAAATGTTTGCGTAATATCTTGCTACATCCATGCTTTATATTATCATACATATGCGAACCCATTCTATAGGACACCTGCACCATTGCCAGGGTTTTTATATGCAGCACGACCACTATTCATGCGTACACACACGCCCTGGTAATTGCCATGCCACGACACTAGATAACTTATAATCTAGAATATTGTCACCATATTTGATATCTAAACCTGTACTATTGCAATAAATCCTTAAAATAACATCGTAGAATTGCTATTCATGTGCATGTATATCATTATATCATTTGCTCATGCCTAGTCTATTAATCATACATTGTAACTTGAACATTAGTACCATATGAATTCATTATCATTGACGTATGCATTCATGATGATTTCTTGAGATTTATGATATTTCTGTATTTCGGGGGAAAGCGGCAAAATTTCTAAAACTTATTACACTTTTTAAAATATGCAAAATTGTGGTTTTCTAGTGATGTGAGTGTTGTCCACCATGAGTTTGCTGTGGTTTTCGAGACCCGTTTCGAGGAGTTGGATGAACCGTCTCGGGTACATGGTGGGCCCGGTAAGGTATCCCGGGGCGAGAAGGTCGTGTTGTTGACGTTGAGCCTGGCAGGGGATAGACTACCTACTGGTGACTTTTTGGCACGGCGGATATCCATAGGATACCGACCGTGGCCGCGAGATCATGAGATATTGATATTTTAGATCCGTCAGCCGGACGGCTGAGGCCAGAGATACTATGATTTGGATACATGAGATTGAGACAGTTTTGAGGTGTCGATGCTGGACACGGATTCTTGTTGATTCTATTGGTATTGTGCTGATATTTAAAAGAAATGAGATTCTTAAATGAAAAATATGACTTCTTGTATCTATATATTCAGATCACGAGTTGATTCATATTGCATTCATACCTGCTAGTACATTCGTGTTGCATACATACCTGCTAGTATATCCTGCCATACCTATATTATAGATGCTAGGATGCTTGTGTGCATGCTTGCGATAGCCTATATAGATGTTATTTATTACTCACGAGTTGGCAATTCATCCCCGTTGTGCCACAGCCTTTTGCAGGTCCGCTCCGTCAGTACAGTAGCGGCGGGCGCACTTGCTTCTTTTGCCTCTTTTGCCTGGACTCGAGGCTTTTGCTCGTAGGTAGGTTCTATTATTATTTTGTACCACTTTGTATATTATTTGTATCTAGAGTACTCCATCTACTGTATCTATCAGTATTGTTGTATATTGACCTAGAGGCGAGACTGTGAGATTTGTGGGCTTTTTATGCTGTATTTGGGGTCGAGCTCACTCGAGTCGACATGATGTTTTACTTGCGCTTCTTATGTTTATTTATGCACATTTCTGATTTACATTGCGTGCGATTTGTGACCGCCTTGTGGCAAAGAGCTAGCTCCCGCTTGGGGATGCCTTATTTGTTGTATTCATATATATTCTTGTTGTACCCATTTTCGGGGCCAGTATTTAGAAAAGAGACTCTGCCGAAATTTTCGGAAAAATTGATATTGTTTTTAAAAAGGGCTTGATATGACTTACTTGATAAACTCGCTTTTAATTGATTTGGTTTTCCTTCACTCTTCTGCTTATTGGTTTTGATTTCTGGGCTTTGGCTTACTTATGTTACAGACGCCTTGGGACATTTCGTAACTTAAGTGCCAATCACGTTCCGTATCCTGCAGGTCGTGACACTAAAGCTTTAGCTTGGCTCTGATACCATTGTTGGGTTTACCTAGCACCTCATCAAGGGTTTAGAAACATCACATATGCCAAAATCAAATTTTTTAGGTGCTATGTGAACTTGCAAAGAATCATAACTAGAAATTTAGGGTTTCTATTGACTAAGCATCACATGCAAAAGAAAAAGTATCACTAAGAGTAAAGATTACAACCATTGTAGACCTCCCTTGGTGACTCCTTGGCACTTTGAGAGTTTGGAACGGATCGATGGAAGCCTTCCTTGTCCACGATGATCCACCCGAAGTCTCTTCGCCCAAAGCTCCTTACTTTACTTGATATGTGAATGAAGTAGAGCAAACACCCTACACAAATGGACTAGATGTGTGTATTGTGATGATGTGGTTTGTATTCTATAATCAAAACGCTTTCTTTTTTATCAACTTCACTCAAAGAAATTTCAAGAGAGGAAGAAGAAGATGGTTGCTAAGATTGAGCTCAAAGAGAAATTGATATGATAGAATAATTGAAAAGAGAAAAAAATAATCCATATTAATCCTTCTCACTTCAACCATGGTTAGTAATTATTTAAATATTTACTTATTGAGTTAATTTCCGAAGGAGAATTAACTCATGGTTAAATGTTAGGTGAGGTTTAGTCAAATATGATAAACATCAACCATGAGTGAATTATCCTTTCAATTAACTCAAAATGATAAATATATATATAATTGCTACAATATGAGTCTTGCATTGCCACCAAATATGTATCAACAACCTTGATACAATGTATGTATGTATGTGTCCATGCACATCATCATATGCATACATGCATGCATACAAAAATAGAAAAATGGTTTGGTAAAAGAATTAATCTAAAAGTCATTTGTTAAATCAACACTTGATTTTGCAAACCGGTCATATCACATACGACCCAACCAATAGAAAATGCCCGATTTATATATGGTATCACATATCCGTATTTAATCGGGTCCCCGCGCATATCTCATATGCACACCACATCTTTTCGCCTGAGCCAGGAAACTTCATTGTGGGACTCTAAGACTCGTCAATACACCGGCAGTAGGTAAAGATCATATCAAATACCTACAAGCCGCAAGCGGTCAGCTAAACGTAACGGCCACCTGGGTATTGAGCGATCAGAAGAAAACAAGCGAAGCTGTCAAAACTCCCGTCGAGCCAACTGGCAACACTTACCGTACAGTCCAGTCTCTTCGTCAGATATGTTGTATATTGAGTATAGGGATGGAATCGTCGACCCCAATAACTCAATAAGTCATGCTGGTGTATGGCTCATAACAGATCGAGAAACTACTGATAACGCTTATCAGTAAATCTCAGCAGCCCTGGCCAGTGACTTCCTGTTATAGGCAATCGAGCATAGCACAACATCATCTCCCAATATTGGGAGAGACGAAACCCCTCATATCGCTCATCACCTCCATGTGCCTCGGGACTGTACCCAAAGTCCACCTGTTTGCACGACACAGTAGAGCCGTGGTAAGGTGGATATCAAAGTACAGTGGGAGGACATACAAGACTCTATGACGATCTTGGGTCTACAGACTAACCTGTACGAGTGTCACCTGAGAACTGCTATCCGCCGATAGATATAATACCACATAGCAGTTCTCTATGAGTCCGTTCAGTGTACTCAGTCTCCACTGAGCACCCGCATACAATCTTTGGTGTCACCTCACCAGATGGATATAGGATCATCCATCGCCCATCATATGGGACAAGAATAGTATACTCTAGTCTACTCTAGAATATCGATGCCCCATCTCGATACACCCACGACTAGGAACAGTTTAAGGATATGCTTATAAACTACAC
The DNA here is from genome assembly GCA_030015575.1 of Agapanthus africanus. NCBI lineage: Eukaryota > Viridiplantae > Streptophyta > Magnoliopsida > Asparagales > Amaryllidaceae > Agapanthus > Agapanthus africanus. Next base: position 671,296,712 of record CM057338.1, read on the forward strand.
ATGCCCCACTAGTATGATCTGTATCATAGTCACAGTAGTCAAGCAAATTTCCAGTGGGCTTTATCAACATGTGCAAATGAATAAAAGCATGATCAAATCAACATGTCATGATAAAGTAAACCAGATAGCATACTATCATGTTGAGAGAGAAAGTCATCTAAAATCATATATACATGTCCAAGCATCGACTATACATATAATGGCCTCTAGGGCATACATATATCTAACAAGCGGAGTACATAGCTGCTTGCGATGCCGCAAAAGAAGCTGTCTCGATGAAGAAGTTCCTCATAGAACTTCAGGTGGTTCTGACCATTGTTGATCCAATACCTTTGTATAATGACAATAACGGCGCTATAGCTTTAGCGAAGGAGCCCATGTCCCATTAGAAGTCCAGACAAATTTTGAGGCGGTACCACCTGATGAGGGAGATCGTAGATCATCGGGAGATCGATGTGAGGAGAGTGGATATGGAGAATAACACTGCAGATCCACTCAGAAAGGCCATCCCTCAGACACAGTTCGAGCGGCTGATCGAGACGATAGGTCTGCGATACGCTAGTACATGGCCCTAGTGCAAGTGGGAGATTGTTAGTGTATATACCTAGAGGCCATTATTGTATCATACTGGTTTGTATATTACTTATTGTAAGCTTGGGATATTCAAAGTTGTATTGACAGTCTTGCTCAAAATGTTAGTCACACTACTTGGTTTGTTTCTACTTCAATATGTGCATGTGTTTCTTTTAGCATATTGCTTATACATATTAGTGGAGCCCGTAGGATCTTTGCTTGATTACCAACGTTGTGATGGCAGTCACACTAGTGGGGGCTGGGTAGTCTACAAGCACATCCTTATACAGGTCCCTAGTAGTAGGATTATCGAGACGGGACATCGATACTCCGGAGTAGACTAATGTATACGCTTCTCATCCCAGCAGGGAAGATAGCCTGTCCCACAGCCATTAGTACGTCGTACTGGAGATAGTATGCAAATGCTCATTAGGTTACGAGTACACTAGACATGACTCTTCGCGAACTGTTGGTTGGTATTATAGCTATCGTCCGGAAGCAGTTCCCAGGTGACATGAGTACAGCATAATCCGTCAACTTGACACTGCTACTTCGCCTCAAGTGTGTTCCCACTGTACTTTGATTACTACCCTACCATGGCTCAAAAGAGTCATGCAAACAGGTAGTAGTTTGGTGCAGTCCCAAAACATTTGGAGTCAGTGGCGGTTAGATAGGATTCATCTCTCCCGGCATTGGGGTTGATATCGTGCTCTGTTCGGAGAGCCATTACACAAAGTCTCTGGCCAGGGCAAGCGAGATATACTGTTAGGTATTCCAGTAGTTTCTCAGTGTGTTTTGGGCTACACTCTGGCACGACATATTGCACTATTAGGGGTCTGACGATTACCGCCCCCTAGGCCCGATATGCGATACTCTTAGACGAACAGACTGGACTGCACAGAGATTGTTACATTCTGGCTCAAAAGGAGTTCGGATGGGTTTTCCTCATCGGCATTCTTATCGATATCTACATGGGGACCGTTACGTGCAGCTAGTACCGCTTGCAGCCTGTGGTTAAACCCACTGCCAGCGTAGTGTCGAGTCTTTAGAGTCCTACACAGAGAGTTTCCCTGCACTAGGCAAAAGGTGTAGAGGTTGTATGGTTTTACGACAGGGCTTCGATCACTTACGTGCATTTTTGCGCGTATGATGTTCGGGCGGATAATACTAGTGGGCTTTGGTTCAAGCCGGATCCTAGTATTATATTGATGGATCAGTTTCGTCTCTTTGTATTCGTATTTCTCAGAACACGAATACGGGTATGTATATACGGATGAGAGGGGCATAGAAGGAGACACCTCATTAGGGTTTTGACCATTGACTTGATTAAAATAATTATGAGTTAGAGAAAAGTATTTGTTATATTTGTAAACGATAATTGTGGCATGGCTACTTGTTTTGACTACTTGACTTGGTTTGACCATTTAACTTGGCTTGACCACTTGACTTGGTTTGACTCTTTGACTAGATATTTCTTGTGAGATATTTTGTGGCACTTGATATTTTGGGTGAGATATTTTTCTTAACATGCTTGTGGTCAAATCAAGTGAGCCATCACATTTTCTATTATCATTTCATCAAAAACATTTTCTCTTTCCTCAAGTGAGCTCTCATGCTAGCTCCCTTCTTCTTCCTCACTACTAAACCCTAAAAGCTCTCATGTGTTGATAATCCTAGGGTTTCAAGAGACAAATAAATCCATCTTCATACTCTACATCACATAGGCCATCAAGTTTAGCAAGCCTGTTACCCTAGTTACCTCGGTTTTTGTAACATTTCAGAACATATAAAATATTATTTTTGGAATTTAATATTAAAATAATATATTTCCCGAAAACTGCCCGATTTGCGAAATTGGGGTTTTCGAAAAAGGGTATAATATATACCGATAATTGTGAAATAAATGGAAATTAAAATGATTTATTCATTTAATAATATATTTAAAGGATTTGGCATTTTTAAAATATATTATATGTAGTTTGGATAAAAACCCGATTAATGCACTGCTAATCGCGATTTAGCCAAATCCGTGTTTCTACAGTTTTTCATGGCTAGTGCACCATGTCATGTTGTATTTTGGTTACATGTTGTTTTCTTGTATTATTTTGGGGTATTATATGGTTTGGTTTTAAAAGAAAAAGAAAAGGGTTAAAAAGAGAGAATGATTGGAGAGAGAAAAGGAGGGTGAGAATAAGAGAGAGTGAGAGTAGGAGAGAGAGAGGGCACCCATTCTTTCCCCTCCCTATTATTATCTTCTCCTTCTTCTCTTCATCATTTCCCTCCACCTTCAACCCTAGATCCATCTCAAAATACTCCTCAAAACCCTAAACCCCTTTTACAAAAAATGACCACCACTTCATCCTCTACAAGATGGGCCAAGTAAACTTGGATTTTGGTGACATTGGGAAGCTAGGGTTTCTCTTGAGTGACATCCATGAGGTATAATTTCTTCCATTAGTTTAGTTTCAAGTTTTCCTAGCTTTTGTTTAAGTTTAGAGCTCATTTAGTGATAGATTAGTGATACATATAAATCCTAGTGAGGGTTTGAGTGAAATTATGGATTGGTGATGATTGAGTGGTTATTGAGTGGCCGTTTAAGACCTGTGTTTGAGTATAGAAACCAAAATACGGATTTAGGAATTGATTATGTCGGTTTTTTGTTGAATTGTGAGGGTATATAAGAATCTGGAGTAACCCGGAGGCACAAAAAATTATTTAGCATACACAGTGAGTCGTGCAGGCATTCAGGAAGCTACCACAGAGACCCGAGCCCAAACCCAGTTGACATGGCCGCAATTTTATTCTTCCTGGCCGTAATTTGCGGCCACGCTGGGGCAGAACCCCTCCAGGTTTGGATCCTGGCTCCTTTAGCAGTAAATTAGACCCCTTATATGTGCAGAATTGGCCAATTTTACCTGAGAGAATCTGGGATCACATTTGTGTGATTTTGTTTATGATTTCCGTATTTTGAATGCTATGTTTTGATATTTTGATTTCTATTTGGTTGTTGAATGTTTGTTCATCAACAACTAGGGGTAATTGGTTGGTTTTGCATGCAAGGCTATAGGTTTTAACCTGTGAGCGAAGCGTGTGCAGTTTTGGTTTTCCTCCTTGATTTTTAATACACATTTGCGATTGTGTATTTGTTGTAGGTACCCACATGGACGTCGTGACGATGAGGATGAGCGTGGCGTCATCGACTCCAACAAGCGAAGATCAGGTGAGTAGATCTATATCTACGGGGGAAGTCGGGTGGATGGCGTATAGCACCCCGGCAAAGTTTTGATGGAAACTGATTATAGAATATGGTTAAGGAAACCAAGATTAGGAAACTAGGGTTATAGTTAAAGGATAGTTAGTGAAACCATATTATAAACTAAAGGATAGTTAGAAGTGTTTTGATACGACTAATATATGATGACGGGATTTGAGGATGACGTTTGACGATATTGCCTTTTAGGGTACTATAGGACTAGATAGCCGACGTAGATGTGTCATCCGAACCATACTTATTTCTAAACTAAAGAATCGTATGCATCTTTTAAACAGATACCTTGTGGGAAGTTACGGATTTTCAAAAGATATGTTTTCCTTAAAAACACCGTAGCCCCTATTTTCTAAACTACGATTCTTATCTTTTAAAAACTGATTGTATGTTTCGGGTGAGTATGTTAAATTAGATAAGTATGCTTATAGTAAAGGTAAAATGTATATATATAAGTTTTGATTCGATGTGAGATATTATGTGATAAAAAGAATGTACGATTCGATATGATGACTTGGTGATATGTTGGTATACAGATGAGTGTCGATTGAGATGATTGATACCTTGCCAGTCCCCTCATACGAGATTGTTATGGATGTGACCTGGGACATAGGTATATAGATATATATAGAATGTTGCGAATCATGAATGATAGGCCATACGTGATATTAGGCCGTACACTCATTGTCTTATAGGTTGATAGGATCCCTATTGGTTTAATGCCGCCATACGATGATTTTCCGTGCGTGATGAGTTTGACATGATGTTTGATCCATACCCTTGACTAGAGGCTGCCGTACGATGTATAGTACCGTGCGTTGTTGTGAGACTTTATGCTGATTGATAGATTCACTGACTCGGTCTTATAGACACGTATACCTTATTGCTTGTACCTGATGATTTACCTTATGCTGCATTCATGTTATTCGTATTGCATTACTTATATCTGTGCTAGTACACCTGCACCATTATCGATGATGTGTATATTACACTTACACAGAATGGCCGGCTCACACACTTCATCATCGATAATTGCCATGTCACTACACGTAGGATTCCTGCATCATGATATGACTCTTTGCATAATTTACTTGCTATTGTTGCAAATGCACCTTTATACGATGTTGCATTGGATTTTGGAGAATTGAGGACCGCATATTATATTTTAAACTGGAATCATTTGAAAGCGCGATTTTCCTTTAATATGTCTTATCACTGTCCCATGTTGCATGATATACGGATATGCTTACATTTCTATTATATGTCGCATAAATCATGCTTTACGTTTTTTACGCATTGAGATATGCTGTTTTCACGAGATTTGTGGATTTGAGAACCGTGGTGATTTCAAAAGAAATTATATATTGTTTTGAAAACCAGGTTTCTCTTGATATGATATTTCAGTGCGTCCACCATGTGTTTTCTGGGTTCTGAGTGTGACATGTAAAACCCGATTCGAGGAGCTGGGTGAAGCTGATTGCGGGTGTCACGACCCGAAATTGGCATGCGACGGCCCTAATACTACGCAACGTCTACAGGCGTAACGCAGTAAAAGAAAGCCAAAACCCAGAAATATAAACCAGAAAAAAAAAAAAGAAAAGATAAGAAAAATTGTTTAAATTTCTGAAAATCTCAAGTATAAATTCTTTAAGTCTAATTTACTTTCTTGAAAATTTGGGCTGCACTTCCTTTGTAAAAACTAACCCCAAAAATGGGTACAACATAAATGTAAAGTAAAGCATCCCCAATGGGAGCAAATCCACGGCAAAAGGCGGAAAACAACAAGCACAACAGATATACGACGCCATAGCGAAGAAATAAAAGACAATAAAATGGAAACTGTATAAAAGACAACCCAGTCACAAAATAATATACAATATCATCCTCACCAAGTCTTTAAGTCAACATGAAAATAGTAGATGGAGAGTACAAGGATACAACGAATATACAATACAACAATGAATAACCACAAAACCCACCTAAGCAAACTGCACACTGTGAGCTGATGCGGTATCCGCAGCAAAAGATGATAAGATAGATAAATATCCTGCCCCGACTACTCTGGGGAACAACCTGCAAACACTGTGGCACAACGGGGGTGAGTTTCCAACTCGTGAATAGTAAATAATATATGCAGATAATCGCAAATATGCACGTACAGCGCGAATCTAACATAAGCAAAAAATAGCAACAAAAGTCATATGTGTGCAATAGTCATGAAAGGTACACTAGCAGGTATCACTAATACATGAAGCAGTAATAGGACAATAAATGTGGAGTATGGAATGAAACATGTCATTTCCACAGAATCCTGAAATCGTGGTAGGATCGAAGTCCATCAAGACAATCAAAATCCCAATTTCCTCAAATCAACCCCCCAAATTGGCTCTCATATCATATAAGTCTCACAAATCCTTAATGTACAATATCGAATAAATCTCATCTACCCTGAATGTACAAAATCAGCAATCTCATATATATCCTGTATCCAATATCATATGAATCGCCTATATCCTAAATCCAATATCAAATAAATCTCTAACATCCTAAATATATTTGCATGAATAAATATGATGTTGTATATAAATTGATATCAATACACATATATTAGCATCCCATTCCACTAATATTGGTGTAAAGGCATATATGACCGCGTACCATTCCACTGTTATATATACTTAGGAGTAAAAAGAAATATCATGAAACCAATGTGTCAAGCATCGACACAGAAATGCTGATCTATCAGGTGCTGTCACCAAGACTGGCTCCCTGATAGGTAAGTATCATGCGCTATCCCGAAAGCTCGAGTGCCTAGCTCTGACCGTCGCCTCTCAACGCATCCATACGCACATGACTCCCGTCGGTATCCCCATGATAATCGCCGAGTCATTTGTAATGTCACCGGAAAGTATGGTTCCCCCACTAACTCATCTCCTCACTGAGATTCTTGCCCCGGGATACCTCCGGGCCCCACCATGTACCCGCACACGGAACCTTCCGTTCCTCGCGTGGGGTAAATATATATCCGAACTGATAAATCTCATGGTGGCTGCTGAAATATCATATCAAGGGATACCGGGTTTTTCAAATAATGCATAATTTCATGAGTTCCCACGGTCCCAAAATCTAGAAAACATCATCAAAAATCCATATCTCAATGCGAAAATCTATGAATATATTATATGCAACATAAAACTGTAATGAAATCATATAAAGGGAAAGCCACTAATTAATGGCAACAAGTTAATATAAAATATCATGCGGTTCCTATTTTCTCCAATTCTAAATACCATCAAGTAAAGATAAGCATGTAGCTATAACCAGATATATGTGTAAACCTAAAGGCATAGCAAGGGATATGTATCTACCTATAAGTAATGATGTAATATACCCCCTGGGTATAAGTGATGTATGTGTGCAAGGTATACCTGTAGCTATGTCATTAAGTGTGTATGTACCTATCGCTAATGGTATAATACTCTATAAGTATGTAGGTAACTAGCATGTAAGCATATCAAGGCATATGTGTAAGCATGTAGGTATACAGGTATGCTATATGTCATATGCATAAAGAAATATGAATCAATGTCTTAATGTCCCTATCCAAACAATATTATATCTATACGGGTGTTGTGCGTAATATGGAAATTATTGACGGTGTGTGTGGTATACAATTAGTGATCGTGCAATAAGAGCCGTCAATAATATATACCGTGTCCTAAGGGTACTAGTCTAAGCATAACAATTAATTAAGCAATAAGGTGTATACGCAAATTCTAAATATGAAATAGAATATGCGACAAGTCAAGTCATCTTTAGCCCAGACGCATAACGCCATGCGGGCGATTCCCCTGTAGATGTTAAATCTACTCACCGACGCTCCTGGCTAAGTGAAGCCTACCACCTGTTTTCCCTTCGTCGTAGCGTCCGATGTCCCCGCCTGCGAACCTAAAATTTCACAAACACATCACATAAGCTAAATATCGTTAAACGACGAAAAGACAACGAAACGCAATGATAACGCCCTGAAAAATGCACTGCGCACTTAGCGCCTCTATAGCGCACGACATCGGCCAAAAACTCTAACTAGGGTCTCTATACTACGAAACACCAATTCTAAACTCCGATCGTCCCGATTGCACAAGAAAACACAATAAAAACGAGGAATATAATATATATAACCTCGAAACGACTAATCGAACCCATGTCGGAAAAACCCCAAAACCTAGAAAACAACTTATCGCAATATTTCGCAGTAGAATCAAGCTAACACATTTCTAGCGATTACAAATACCTTGACTAGGCTATCAAAACCAATTCTATATTTTTAACACTTGCAAAATAAGTTTTAGCAAAAACCTAGTAAGCAATATAACATAATTAAACAAAGTATTCATTAACAATAATTAACATTTTCTACTAGGTTAAGCTTTTTCTAATCACAAATTAACACTTCAATAAAATATTAAACACTTAAATCAAGTTTTAACCTTAACTTGAATTTCTTAAACTATTTCTAGAATTTTGAAACATGAAATTTAAAGCTTAAATTAACATCTAATTAAGCTAGCATAAAGTATTAAGACAAGAACTTAAGCTTAGAGTTAGGATTTATACCTCAAACTTGATTTCAAAAACTAGCAAAAATCTCTAAAATTAGCCTCCAAAATGATGTCTTGATTTAAGATCCAAGCATGTTTGAAGAAGAAGAATGATGGGTTTGATTTATATTTGATTTTATATGAATTTATTTGGATTTTTCATGAATTTTGAAGCAAAAATGAGAGGAAAATGGCAAAAATAAAAAGAGGGCAGAAATGGTGAAGCGTGGCTCGGCCAAGAGGTGAAGGGGGGTGTTTTGTGTAAAAAAAAAGAAATATCTAGCAAAAAAACAACATTAAATGCTAATAAATGCATTTTGTCACCTTTCATTTTCTTTTCTTTTCTTTTTAAAAATTAATTCCATTGAGCCAAAAAAAATTTAGATATTTAAAAAGAAGGTTCAAAAATAATTGTAGTGATGATTTCTAATGATTCTCATTTAAAACAAATTTCTCGATTTACGTGCATATTTTACCGTCTAAAATAATATTTTATTTGGGAAAAAATCTATCTGAACCAAAACCTCCCATATACCCCCAAAGTTCGCGTACAAGCATTATTTTAGCTAAAATAGGTGCCGGCAAGTTTCTACGGACGTTTGATCGAAATCGGGTTAAAACGGAAAATACCGACTATTTTGCCCTAAAACGGAAAAACTCGCAAAACGATTTCTAAAACGTTACAATCTTCCTCCCTTAAAGAAATTCAGTCCCCAAATTAAAATTCATCTATGCGTACCTTCAAGAAGATGAGTACAAAATTCCCAAATCTCGCTCACAGCTTGCCATGTGATCACCTCACTATACAGCTACGCCAAAGAACCCTCACAGACGGCAAGACCCTTGATCGAAGTTCCTCCACCTTCCGATCAACTATAACTATCGGCTGCGGTGAACGAAAGATCACGTCATAAATAATTGGTCTGGTGCTGAATCATGTGAAAAGGGTCATGAAGGTAAATTGCAAAGTATTGACACAAGGAATACGGGTTGAATACTCAAAAATCTGGGCGGAAGTGCCAAATTATAGGCAACGGAAGCAACCCGCTTCAAGGATCTCAAAAGGACCTACAATCTTGGGATACTTCCCAAAACTCAACATGTCATTCATCGAAAAATCCCGTAGGAATACGTGATCTCCCAATGCGAACTCATATCTGTGACCACTACGGTCGGCATAAGACCTCTGTCTGCACTCGGCCACTCTCATCCTGACCTAAACCAACTGGATCATCTCCGAAATCTCTAGACTAGCTGGGGTCCAAAAATCCTACTTACGCAGAGTCAGAAAACAGACTGGAGATCGACACGACCTAACAACTAAACTTAAAGGTTGCCAATTAGAGTGCTTCCTGATAACTGCTATCGAAGGAGAACCCTAACAATGGCACGTGATGATACCCACAGCCAACAACAATTAGTACACACGCACAAGCATATCCTCCAGAGTCGGTATAGCCCGCTCTCACAAAACCATCATCCTGCGAATGGAAAGGCGGAGCTAAAGCTCAACCAGTACCCAAGACTTCCTGAAGCTCCTGCCCAAGATAGCAAGCGAATAGGGTGCCTTCATTGGATACGACCCATGAAGGAACTCCGTGCAACACACAAACTTAACAAAGAACAACTGAGCAATCCGAGTATAACCGGACAACTAGCATCCGAATGGAGTCACACCCTGACTAAACCTGGTTAGACGCCATACAAAATATTCATGGAGACCTACTCCCATTCCCACTCCGGAACGGTTAAAGGTTGCAACTCTCCAGCCGGTCTCAGATGCTCAACCTTAGCACGCAACAAGACAGACACCCTGAAATGAAATCCGAAACTTCACTCTTCACCCCTGCCCGCCCGTAACTATCTTATAAGTCACGCTACAAATTGGTGGAACTTGAATGAACACCGAAAGTTGACTGATGTGCCTGGTCTAGGATTTTGCGTCTCTGCCCATCAGCAACAAGTACATAAACGCGTCCCTAAACGTAGCATACATTGGTCACAAATTAAGGACTCCGAATCATTACCCAGCCAAGTATGCTCAAGTATTTCTGACGAATGAGCATCGGCGGGCAGTGCCTCGCGAGAGCGATTAAGGAAAAGTGGTCAGGCGCGGACATGAGCAAGCTGTCCCCTCAGTAGAGACGAACTTAAGCTGTACACAACGATCGAATAAGAACTGTAAATCTACAGAAGACTATCTCAACAATCAAAATCCATTGCAGGAAGATGTACATTAAGCTCTGGTGGTCCGTGAAAATCTGCCATGACTCTCCAGACAAGTAGTGTTTTTTTTTCCAAATTTCCAACGCAAAACCACCGCGGCCATCTCCAGATCATGAGTGGGATATCCTGCTCGTACTTCCTCCAAATGTCGGGAAGTAAATGCGATAACTCTATAGTGTCACCTCAGTACACAGTCGAGCCCCACTCGCCAAACATCAAAGTTAAACAACAAGGTCGTCCGAACCAGAAGCAAAGAAAGAACTGATGCAGTTGTTAACCGGGTGTTCAACTGCCGAAAACACCGCACGCATGCCTCAGTCCAAAGAAAAAGGAATCTCCTTTCCGGTCAGTCCAGTCAACGGTGCAGCGATACACTAGTAATACTGCACGAAACGGCGGTAACAACCAGCTAAGCCCAAAAATCTACCGAACTCCGTCCGTACACAAGTCTGGGCCAAAGCTGTACGGCCTCGACCTTCCTCGGGACCATACAAAAACCGTCTCCCGTAACTACAAGACCTAGGAGTCAACACAAACAAGCCAGAAGAAACACTCCGAGAATCTAGCAAACCGCTGGGGCCCTCCTAATGTCTGCAAAACAAAATCCTCAAGTGCTACTCTTGTCCCTCACAACACATTGAATAGACTAGAACGTCGTCGATAACACAACAATAACTGGTCGAGGAACGGCCTGGAGAAATTGGTTCATCATATCTACGAATGCTGCTAGGGCATTGGTGAGTCCAACGACACCACCAAAACACACAAAGCCCGTAGTACGCACAAGGCAGTCTTCGGAATGTCATCACTCCGAACCCGCAACAATGATGACCTGATCCCGAACAAACTTAGAAAAATATCTCGCACTCTGGAGCTAATCGAAGAAATCGTCAATGCGAGGTAAAGGATACCTATCCGCACCGTAAGCCGGTTAAATTGACGATCAATCGATACACAGCCTCAACTGCCGTCCTTCTCCTGACAAACAGAATAGGAGCTCCCTAAATATGAAACACTCATACGCACAAGCCCCCCACCAAACATATCTGCAGCTGATCCTTAAGCTCCCTAAGCTTCGCCGACTCATCTGGAACAACGTCGGAAAACTCTCGCACGAAGGAAAGCCGGTCCAACAAACCCACTGTGGCTCCGGTATCACGAATGAACACAAAGAATCCTCGACATCTTCTCCTCAAAAGCCGACTCGCTAAAAAGGCTGAATTCAAGCTGTGTAAGGCGGCACCACTGCCCTCCTATGCACAACAAGAACTGACTCGCCGGGAAAACAAACCATGTCTGTTTTCTCACGGCAGTCCACAGACGCATAGCACATAAGTAACCAGTCCGTGCCCAGGAGAATGTCAAATCCAACATCTCTAGAAGGATCAAAACGACGGACGAATCTCTATCTCCTATCTGATTGGTACACGACTGAATTACGTTTCGCGCAACAAAAGAATCGCTGACAGAAGTTAACACAACAAACGGCTGATTTAGCTAACCGACTCTCGTCCCAAACACGGCACATGTGTGTAAAACAAACAAGTACATCAACAGAACATACGAATTTAGAATACCAAAAAATTCTCCAATGGACGCCCGCGTGTCCCGATTAGTAGAAGCAAACTCTCGTGTCTGCCCCCTACCCTCAACTGGCTGAAATCCTCCTCGGCTAACCTGACCCCTCTGAGCGAACCTTTCGCGACTACGACCTCTCAGAGTATGAATCTGAGGCGGTGCTAAGGAACAATCCCTGATGAAGTGCTAAAGACTCCCGCACCAAAAACATCCACGCGATGACTGCTGACACCCTTGGGATGAGAGCTGAACAACTGTCCTCGTCCTAAGCCTCTGCTACTCCCATGATGGTCATGAAATTTGTCTCGATGACTTGGCCTCTGTTTCTGGACTGGTACACCGGTACGAGTCCTCCACAGTTCCGATGTTAGTGTATATGCCCTAGAGGCCATTACTGTATCATACTAGTTTGTATATTACTTAATGGAAGCTTGGGATATTCACCTTGTATAAACAATCTTGCTCAATATAGTAGTATGCTACTTGGTTTGTTTCTACTTCAATGTGTACATATGTTTATTTTGCGATATCACCTATACGCATTAGTGGAGCCCTTAGGATCTTTGCTTGATTACCAGCGTTGTGATGGCAATCACACTAGTGGGGGCTGGGTAATCTGTAAGCACATCCTTATACAGGTCCCTAGTCGCAGGACTATCGAGACAGGGCATCGATACTCCGGAGTAGACTAGCGTATGCGCTTCTCATCCCAGTGTGGGAGATGGTCTGTCCCACAGCCATCAGTACGTCGTACTGGAGATAGTATACGGGTGCTCGTTGGGTTACGAGTACACTGGACAGGACTCGTCGAGAACTGACTAGTTGGTTTTTATACCTATCGTCAGTTATCAGTTCCCAGGTGACATGAGTACAGCTTAGTCCGCTGACTTGACACTGGCACTTCGCCTCGAGTGTGTTCCTACTGTACTTTGACTACTACCCTACCACGGCTCAAAGGAGTTATGCAAACAGGTGGTAGTTGGGTGCAGTCCCGAAGCACTTGGAGGTAGTGCCGGTTAGACAGGATTCGTCTCTCCTGGTATTGGGGGTTGACATCGCGCTGTTTCTAAGAGAGCCATTACACGAGTAGTCCCTGGCCAGGGCAAGCGAGATATACTGGTAGGCTTCCAGTGTTATCTCAGGGTGTTTTGGGCTTCACTCCGACACGACTTGTACCGCTATTGGGGGACTAACGTTTACCGCCCCCTAGGCCCGACATGCGATGTATCAGACGAACAGACCAGACTGTACGGAGAATGTCACATTCAGACTCAGTAGGAGTTCAGATGGGGTTCACCTCGTCAGCCTTCTTGTCGGCATCTACCTGGGGACCGTTACGCACAGCTAGTGCCGCTTTCGGTCTGTGGTTAAACCCACTGCCAGCGTAGTGTCGAGTCTTTAGAGTCCCACACAGAGGGTATTCGCCTCTGGGCAAAACTGAGTAGAGGTCGCATGGTTTTGCGGCAGGGTTCGTTCTCATCCGCGCACTTGTGCACGTTTGGAGTCCGGACGGTTTATACTAGCAGGCTCTGGTTTGAGCCAGATACTGGTATATGTTTTGGGGTTGCTTTTATCTCTCAGTATTCTTGTTCCTCGGAACGAGAATGCAGGTGTGTATGCACAGTTGTTTGAGGCGGAGGAAGAGGTTTTTCATTAGGGTTTCGGAACGGGTGCGTATGCACAGTTGACAGTCGTCTTTTTCCAAACCCTAATGGATTTATGAAATATCAATTAATAATAGTAATTAAATGAAATTGTGTCATGGTTGGTTTTGTTGACTTGTTGACCATGGTTGACTTGTTGACCATGGTTGAATGTTTGACCATCATCATTACTTTGCAAGGATACTCCTTGATTCTAGCTTACATTCATTTAATGAAGTGATGATAGTGGTCATTCCAAAAACAACCATCAACTATTTCATTTTCAATTATTATTATTAATTAGATAATTCTTTTTCCTTTTGTTATGGTTGCAAAAGGAAAATGAGCTCATTCTATCATATTCATTCTCTCTCCTCACTTCATCTTCTTCTTCCTCAAGCTCAAGGAGAATCCTTCTCATGTGTTGAGAATCCCTCTCCTTGAAAGAGAAACACCCCATAGATACTCTCTACTCTCTCTAGGGTTCAAGGTTTAGCAAGCCGGAGATCCTAGTTCACTCTAAGTTCGAGAAAGAGCCCGAAGGTTGAACCCTCAGGTGGATCCATCTTTGACGGAAGAAGGCTACGAGGAAAGAACCATCAACCTCTACTAGGTTTCAAGAAGAAGGAGTTCAAGTTAGGTATAACCACTTTGCCGAGTAGTTAACTCTCCTTTGCATGTTTGCTAGTTTAGTTTAGAAAAGATCCCGACTTTGTTAGTCCATGTTGCCCCATGCGCCAAAAATTTGATTTTTATACCGTTTCCGCCTCCCCGTAAGAACCGGGGGTCGCAACGTGGACTTACATCCGAAACTCTCAAAGTCTCTGGAATACGTGTCTTGTCAACTGGGGCTGCATCCACTTATGCTATGTAGGTGACGGAATGCTGCATGCTGATTGCAAGGAACAACTGGGTAACAGGGGTGACAACCTCCTGTCGCTGCGCTCGAACGGCCACAACCAATAAACTCATCATCTGGCGCATGTCCTGCATCTCTGCCACAAGCTTAGCGATACTACCTGTCGATGGCGGATCCATCAGCTCCTGTGCAACGAGCATGCTATCCTGGTCAGTCCTCGTCCTACCCGAGTCAATCCAGACCTCGGCCCTCGCTGCATCACTCTGAGTCCCAATAGTCATCGGCGGCAAAGGCTATAAATATAAATAAGATTCGATATGAACACGGAAATCGAATCACAAGGATATGTCATCAAGGAAGGAATTTCAAGCAATTTGTACTTAGGTCGCTTTAGGTGGAGTACCGCATCGTAAGTATGCCACGGACATACACACCCTACGTTACTCTGCTTAAGCTACCTACTCCATAATACCATGGTCATCCTAACTCCGAAAGGTAAAACCTAGCGCTCTGATACCAACTTTGTCACGACCCGAAATTGGCACGTGACGGCCCTAATACTACGCAACGTCTAGAGGCGTAACGCAGTAAAAGAAAGCCAAAACCCAGAAATCTAAACCATAAAAAAACAAGAAAAGAAAAAGAAATATTTTTTAAACTTTTGAAAATCTCAAGTATAAATTCTTTATGTCCAATTTACATTCTTGAAAATTTCGGCAGCACCTCCTTTGTATAAACCAACCCCAAAAATGGGTACAACAAAAATATAAAGTAAAGCATCCCCAACGGGAGCAAATCCACGCCAAAAGGCGGAAAACAACAACCACAACAGATATACGACACCGTAGCAAAGAAATAAAAGACGATAAAATAGAAACTGTATAAAAGACAACTCGGTCATAAAATAATATACAATATCGTCCTCACCAAGTCCCTAAGTCAAAATGAAAATAGTAGATGGAGAGTAAAAGGATACAACGAATATACTATACAACAACGAAGAACCACAAAACCCACCTAAGCAAACTGCACACTGTGAGCTGATGCAGTATCCGCAGCAAAAGATGATAAGATAGATGAATAGCCTGTCTCGACTACTCTGAGGAACAACCTGTAAACACTGTGGCACAACGGGGGTGAGTTGCCCACTCATGAATAGTAAATAACACATGCAGGTAATCGCAAGTATGCACGTACATCGTGAATCTAACATAAGCAACTAATAGCAACAAAAGTCATATTTGTGCAATAGTCATGAAAGGCACACTAAAAGGTATCACTAATACATAAAACAGTAATACGACAATAAATGTGGAGTATGGAATGAAACATGTCATTTCCACGGAATCCTGACATCGTGGTAGGATCAAAGTCCATCAAGACAATCCAAATTCCAAATTTCTTCAAATCAGCCCCTAAATTGGCTCCCATATCATATAAGTCTCACAAATCCTTAATGTACAATATCGAATAAATCTCATATACCCTGAATGTACAAAATCAGCAATCTCATATATATCCTGTATCCAATATCAAATGAATCGCCTATATCCCAAATCCAATATCAAATAAATCTCTAACATCCAAAATATATTTGCATGAATAAATATGATGATGTATATAAATTGATATCAATACACATATATTAGCGTCCCATTCCACTAATATTGGTGTAAAGGCATATATAACAGCGTACCATTCCACTGTTATATATACTTAGGAGTAAAAAGAAATTTCATGAAACCAATATGTCAAGCATCGATACAGAAATGCTGATCTATCGGGTGCTGTCACCAAGACTGGCCCCGTGATAGGTACGTATCATACGCTATCCCGAAAGCTCGAGTGCCTAGCTCTGACCGTCGCCTCTCGACGCATCCATACGCACATGACTCCCGTCGGTATCCCCATGATAACCGCCGAGTCATTGGTAATGTCACCGGAAAGTATGGTTACCCCACTAACTCATCTCCTCACTAAGATTCTTGCCCCGGGGTAGCTCTGGGCCGCACCATGTACCCACAAACGGACCCCTCTGTTCCTTGCGTGGGGTATATATATATCTTAACCGATAAATCTCATGGTGGCTGCTGAAATATCATATCAAAGGAAACATGGATTTTCAAATAATGCATAATTTCATGAACTCCCACGGTGCCCAAATCGAGAAAACATCATGAAAAATCCATATCTCAATGCGAAAATCCATGAATATAATATAAGCAACATAAAATTGTAATGAAAGCATATAAAGGGAAAGCCGCTAATTAACTTAGACAAGTTAATATAAAATATCATGTTGTTCCTATTTTCTCCAATTATAAATAACATCAAGTAAAGATAAACATGTACCTATAACCAGATATATGTGTAAAATAAAGGTATAACAAGGTATATGTATCTACCTATAAGTAATGATGTAATATACCCCCTGGGTATAAGTGAAGTATGTGTGCAAGTTATACCTGTAGCTATGTCATGAAGTGTGTATGTACATATCGCTAATGGTACAATACTCTATAGGTATACAGGTAACTAGCATGTAAGCATGTCAAGACATATGTGTAAGCATGTAAGTATACAGGTAAGCTATATGTCATATGCATAAAGAAATATGAATCAATATCTCAATGTCCCTATCCAAACAATATTATATCTATACGAGTGTTGTGCGTGACATGGCAAATATTGACGGTGTGTGTGGCATACAATCAGTGCTCGTGCAACAAGAGCCGTCAAAAATATGTACGGTGTCCTAAGGCTACTAGTCTAAGCACAACAATTAATTAAGCAATAAGGTGTATGCACAAATTCTAAATATGAAATAGAATGTGCAACAAGTCAAGTCATCTTTAGCCTAGACGCATAACGCCATGCGGACGATTCCCCTGTAGATGTTTAATCTACTCACCAACGCTCCTGGCTAAGTGAAGCCTGCCACCTGTTTTCCCTTCGTCGTAGCGTCCGAAGTCCCCGCCTGTGAACCTAAAATTTCACAAACACATCACATATGCTAAATATGCTGAAACGACGAAAAGACAATGAAATGCCCTGAAAAATGCACTGCGCACTTAGCGCCTCTATCGCGCACGACATCGGCCAAAATCACTAACTAGGGTCGCTAAACTACGAAACACCAAGTCTATACTCCGATTGTCCCGATTGCGCAACAAAACACAATAAAAACGAGGAATATAATAGATATAAGCTCGAAACGACTAATCGAACCCACGTCAGAAAAACCCCGAAACCTAGAAAACAACTTATTGCAATATTTCGCAATAGAATCAAGCTAATACATTTCTAGCGATTACAAACACCTTAAAATAACTTAACTAAGCTATCAAAACCAATTCTATATTTTTAACACTTGCAAAATAAGTTTTAGCAAAAACCTAGTAAGCAATATAACATAATTAAATAAAGTATTCATTAACAATAATTAATATTTTCTACTAGTTTAAGATTTTCCTAATCACAAATTAACACTTCAATAAAATATTAAACACTTAAATCAAGCTTTAAGCTTAACTTGAATTTCTAAAAGTATTTCTAGAATTTTGAAACATGAAATTTAAAGCTTAAATTAACATCTAATTAAGCTAGCATAAACTATTAAGACAAGAACATAAACTTAGAGTTACGATTTATACCTCAAATTTGATTTCAAAAACTAGCAAAAATCTCCAAAATTAGCCTCCAAAATGATGTGTTGATTGAAGATCCAAGCATGTTTGAAAAGAAGAATGATGGGTATGATTTATACTTGATTTTGTATTAATTTATTTGGATTTTTCATGAATTTTGAAGCTAAAATGAGAGGAAAATGGGAAAAATAAAAAGAGGGCAGAAATGGAGAAGGGAGCTCGGCCAAGAGGTGAAGGGGGTGTTTTATGAAAAAAAAGTATTATCTAGCAAAAAAACAACATTAAATGCTAATAAATGCATTTTGCCACCTTTCATTTTCTTTTCTTTTCTTTTTAAAAATTAATTCTATTGACCCAAAAAAAATCTAGATATTTAAAAAGAAGGTTCTAAAATAATTGTTGTGATGATTTCTAATGATTCTAATTTAGAAGAAATTTCTCGATTTACGTGCATATTTTACCGACTAAAATAATATTTTATTTGGGAAAAATTTTATCTGAACCAAAACCTCCCATATACCGCCAAAGTTCGCGCACAAGCTTTATTTCAGCTAAAATAGGTGCCGGCAAGTTTCTACGGACGTTTGATCGAAATCGGGTTAAAACGGAAAATACCGACTATTTTGCCCTAAAAAGGAAAAACTCGCAAAATGATTTCTAAAACGTTACAGCAGGTTACATGGTGGACCCGGTATGGTACCCCGGGGTAAGAAAAGGACGATGTGTATATAGACGGTGAGCCTGGCAGAGGGACTACTACTTACCAGTGATAGTATTTGGGTTCGACGGATATCTGGAGGATACCGACCAGAGTCGAGAGATGATATGGGCCGATCCGGACTGACGAAGTCTTTGGGCCGATCCGGACTGACGGAGCCCGAGAGATATGAGGATTTACGTGTCGATGCTAGACACGGGTTTCATGATGTTTTCGAGTGTCGATGTTGGACACTCAGGTTCCATGATTTTTTTGGGTCATGAGAAACACCCGTTGATATATATCCTCATACTTTCATGCACAATCTTTTATGATATTTACGTGCATACCGACATTGATCATATGGTTGGACGGGATCCACATGCATACATATATTGATTTTATGGTTGGTTGATATCCATGTACACATAGGTGTTGATTACATTGTTGGCACATATACGACCCGGTAACACTGGATATCATAGTATTACCTTTATGATATAGTTGACCTAGAAGTCTTTGTTTATTCGATTTCTATTTGTAGATGTTTTCTACTCACGAGTTAGCAACTCACCCCCGTTATCCTACAGTTCTTGCAGGTTGACCGCATGGATCAGTAGCGGCTTCGCTGGCACACAGTTGCTTACGGGTGTTTTGAATTGGTAAGTGAGACATTTGTATCATACCCACTCTTGTATTATATTTCTTTTTCTATCTAGTCAACTCCATCAATCAAAATTAGTTAATTTTATAAGTAATGAGACTTAGTGAGATTGTGGTTGCGAGACTTAGAGCGAGGGGTTTTTCCGCTACTTGTGGTTTTTATGTCTTGCTTTTCTCTACCTTTGTGGTGATCTTCGCCGTTGGGCATCGTATACTAATATATATTGTCTTGCGTGGTTGTGATCCGCCGTTTGGCGAAGAGCTAGCTCCCGCTCCGGGATGCCTTTATCATTATCTTGTATATGTGGTTTTGGATCAAAATATACAAAGGAGGTGCTGCACAAATTTTTAAAAGACGAAAAATGTTTTCAAACTAGCAAATTTCACATGCATTTTCATGTTCCTTTTCTATACATTAAGAAAACTTGATGTCGTTATACCTTTATTTCAAAACTTCACCTCCTTTATTTTTTCTTAAAAGGTTTAGAATTCTGGGTTTCAGCTTACCTGAATTACGTTACGCCTCTAGAAGTTGCGTGATTTATGTGCTGGTCACGAGCTAATATTTTGGGTCGTGAAAAAGTTGGTATCAGAGCGCTAGGTTTAACCTTGGTTTGAGTCTATGTTTGACTCTGCAGAGTCTAGGTCGGGTATGTATTTCGGAACCAAGGCTTGACCTTTTTAGAACTTAGACTTGAACGGGGGGGTATTAGACCCGAACATTCATTTCATAGGCTGACTCTGATTGATGGAGTAGGTAGCTTGAGTAGAGTGACATATCGTACGTATGTTCCGTGGCATATTTACGGTATGATACTCCACTTAAGAAACCTTAGGATGTACATATTTTGAGATCAGTGTTTCTCTTCGTACACATGATTATACATCCATTTAAGATCCTTGATTCTATTTGTTTCCATGATCATACTCCCATTGATGTTGTTCCTTCTTTTGATAATGTATCCATTCTAGATCTGTCGTTTCCTTTCATGCCTTTGATCTATTTTTATCAATACTCGATTGAGGTTCCCGTCACCATGGTTTGAGCGCAGTTTGAGATGCTGCTAGTGTTGCGGTCAGGGCGAGATCGTCTGGTATGAGCACTGACCATTGTGTTTTCTGGTGACATGGGAACGTCTCGATGTAGTTTTGTGTTGTGACCTCCTGTTGAGGCGAATGTTTGGTTTTGCACCGGATGATCGGGCCATTGTTAGAGCTGCCAGTTGTGATAGGACTGTTGATGTACAGTATACCTCAGAGATTTTGATGTCGCCTACAATGCAGACAGATGACCCAGCTGTTGCTGAGATGATGGGATGTCGCTTTCAAGTCTTACGAGCTGAGATCGCTGGAGCTTCGAGGAAGAGATGCGATAGATGATAGCTAGTCTATCTTGAGTTGAGAGAGGGAGGTAATTCGTCAGATTGATGCGCCGACGCAGGCCCAGTTGAGTTCAAGATTTTCAGGGCGGAGAGTCTTACTCAGATCTACCGATCTAAAGATGACCGTTGATGTATCGCCTTTCCTGGTGGATTGAGGCATTGTCTAGCATGCGGACGAAGGGTATTCACATGTCGGCTAGGCGAAGCTAAAAAGTTCGAGCGAGGGTCAGAAACCCATTTTTCCCAAGTTTAAAGTGTTAGGAGGAACATGGAAGTGATTCTGTGGACCCTCTAGAAGAATGAAATGTTAGTGTATATGCCCTAGGGGCCATTATTGTATCATACTAGTTTGTATATTACTTAATAGAAGCTTGGGATATTCACATGTATATAACAGTCTTGCTAAACATGGTAGTATGCAACTTGGTTTTTTCTATCTTAATATGTGAGTATACGTATTGATAGAGCTCTTAGGATCTTGCTTGACTACCAGCGTTGTGATGGCAGTCACACTAGTGGGGTTGGGTAGTCTACAAGCACATCCTTATTCAGGTCCCTAGTCGTTGGATTATCGAGACAGGGCATCGAAACTCCGGAGTAGACTAGTGTGTATGCTTCCCATCCCAGTTGGGGAGATGGTCTGTCCCACAGCCGTCAGTACGTCGTACTAGAGATAGTATGCAGGTGCTCGTTAGGTTACGGGTACACCGGACAGGACTCACAGGGAACTGTTGGTTGGTTTTATACCAGTCGTCAGTGAACAGTTCTCAGGTGACATGAGTAAAGCATAGTCCGCAGACTTGACACTGCTACTTCGCCTCGAGTGTGTCCCACTGTTCTTAGATTGCTACCCTACCACGGCTCAAAGGAGTCGTGCAAACAGGTAGCAGTTGGGTGCAGTCCCAAGCACTTGGAGGCAGTGGCGGTTAGACAGGATTCGTCTCTCCCGGTATTGGAGGTTGATATCGCGCTGTGTCAGAGAGCCATTACGCAAAGTCCCCGGCCAGGGCAAGCGAGATTTTCTGGTAGGTTCCAGTAGTTTCTCAGGGTGTAATGGGCTTCGCTCGGACACAACTTATACCGCTATTGGGGGACTGACGCTTGTCGCCCCCTAGGCCCGATATGCGATAGTCTTAGACGAATAGACCGGACTGTACGGAGATTGTCACATCAGATTCAGTAGGAGTTCGGATGGGTTTCCTCATCGGCCTTCTTATCGACATCTACCTGGGGACCGTTACGTACAGCTAGTGCCGCTTGCGGTCTGCGGTTAAACCCAATGCTAGCGTAGTAGTCGAGTCTCTAGAGTCCCACAAAAAGAGTTTCCCTACTCCAGGCGAAACAATATAGAGGTCGTATGGTTTTACGACAAGGGTTCGGACGCATACGTGTGTTTATGCACGTACGACATGCGGACAGTTTTTACTAGTCGGCTTTGGTTTAAACCCGTTACTAGTATCCGGTTATTGGATTTATACAGTCTAAAGTTTTTCCGTGTTTTCACGGATAGGAGGGGCATTCTCATAATTGCGTGAGAAGCTTCTAGAAGATGGTGACTAAGGGGGTTAAGGTGGCATATTCATTAAATGAGATTAGTGGGTTATATGGATGATTCATCCATGTCATTAATGCATCATAAATGCTTAATGACTCATGGAGATGAATCACCATTAGATATTTATCAAGCATGGTTGTAAATCATTTTCTTTTCTTTTCTTGAAAAACAATAATGCTTGATATATATTATGAAGGCTCATTTTCTCATTTCATTATTATGTTCATCTTCTCTCTCCTCAAGCTCTCTCTCTTCAAACCCTAATCCTCCCCTCTCATGTGTTTAGTACAAGGATTGGTTAGACTAATTAAACCATAACCCTCACTCTATATCATCTAGGTACTTTGATTAGCACTTAAAGATACCTAGTTGCCTCAAGTTTAGAAGCAAAGCTTGGAGTAAAGCTCTCGTGGTGGATCGTCTACTACTTGGAGAAGGCCGAAGAGGCGGTGGAGTTCGTAAAGACAAAGGACACGGTTCTTTAGGTATAATCACTTCACATTGTAGTTTAGAACTTCTATGTTTGATGTTAGTTATCGTTTAGCTTTGATTCATGCGGTTAGTCGATGTTTAAGCAAAGAAGAAGATCGTTTTTCATATTTCCGCCTTCCCGCAAGTCGTGGGGTGTTGTACATCGACTTACAGTGGTATCAGAGACTTGCTAAACAATAATTAACTCTTTAGCAAAGTCATAAGAATTTCGAACGGAAAAAAGAACCGGAAACATCGTCGATTATCACGCTTGCTGTCGTTTTTTAAACTGGCTCTAAAAATTTTTCAGGGTGCTTCAGAATAACAAGCAGGAAAAACTAGGGCTACTGAAGAAATTTGGACCCCTAACTCGGCCATCTCACCACGGAACCGCGGCGGATCAATGCGATCCGCTGCGGATCCACGGCCGAGTTGGGGCCGAGTCGGCCTAAATTTATTCAGTAACTCCTAGGTGTTAACAGTGATGTTTCTGGGATGTTTTATTTTCTGCTAAGATCTCAGGTTCCCAGAGAAGTATTGGAGTAGAATCTAAAAGTGTTTTGCTCGATCGAAATTTTACGGTGTTTGCTAATTTGATTATATCTGTGTTTGTATAATGTGTTCGTAAACCTCCCCTAACTGCTAGTATGTCGGTTGGGAGGGGGTTGCACATTTCTGTAATGGTTTTTACTGTTTGTGGATGTGAACTGTATTGGACTGTTGTGATGAGTAGCCGGGGTTTTGTGATGGGTTATTATTTTGATTCATTCGATGTAATTGTAATATGTTGTAATATTATTTTGCGGGGCGCATCCAGGTTGCGATTGTAGCCACCGTTGTATTATTTCATTTTACTGTTTCTACTCCTAGGATAGACCCAAGGTGGGGTGCACAAACTACCGGATACTTTGAAGTGTTTAGTGGCCTACTCACTTTGTTGAGGGAGACCGCTTCACTTCGGGTATTTTGCGGGTAGTTTGCCGTACCCGTAGAGGTCTGGGGTGGGGTAATGGCTATTCATCACAACTGTGTAATCCGTCTTTTGTTGCAGGCTCTAAACAAACGCGGATTGATTGCAAATCCAATAAAGTTCATATGAGATCTGGAATGCCTATTATTACGTCTGACGAATGTACAATATCTATATATGATAGCTATTTAGACGTCACTTATGTTTTACACCCGCACTAGCCCAGCCCCCGCTCTGCCGTTAGTTATGTAACCTAATGGGCGATGACAGGACCCAGTGGAAAATGCGGATGGCATAAGAGGACGTTGTATTTTCGTTGTTTTCTGCAATGATAGGTTAATGATGGGACGCATTATTTATAATGCAAAGAAAAAAAACCAAAAGTTTAATCGTTGGAACAATTTAAAAGAAACCACTCGGTTAATTTTAAAACAGATATTTTTTAAATGCGGAGTTTTAACCACTCCTTTTAAAAGCTATCAGGTTCCTTTGGTTATATCAAGTTCACTACGTTCACGGTTTCGCCAAAACCATTCGTAGCCCTCCGTCATTTCATTTGGGTATTCAGTAGTATTCAAGCTATGCATTTTGGCCAAAGTCAAGGCATAGTGTTTGGTAGCTGCTGGTTTTTTCATTTGTTGCATAAGATAGATGAGTTGGTTTGGGACAGTCGTATTATCATTTGACCAAAGTCAGGGGTATATACGGATGGGTTCAAATTGACAAGATAATGACAGGTAGAACTTGACATGTGACTTATGACATTTTGACCAAAGCCAAGGTCATAAGAGCATGGGGCAAAAACTTATATCGGGAATTTCTAAAGAAACTGAAATTTGCAAAGAGATGCATACCATTTGGAGTTTGATGAATGTTGGTAGCATTCCTTCAACATTATCATACGATGATATTTGGATCCCGATCATACTGTGAGTATATGCTACTTATCAGGATATTCGTCACTTAACGATCAATGCTATAAACCAAGTAGGTATCAAGAAAGGTGTCAGCGGGGTTACGCCCCCAGAGAAAAGAGGTTCTTTAATTAAGGAACTTCGCGAAAGCGTTGGAAAACCTCCCTCGAAATATCGACACTAGCCTGGCTGAACGGTTAAGCAAGAATTGTACAGTGAGAATTGTCCTGGCTAATTCTTCTTTTATGGTTTGAGGAAGGATTCGAGAAACAGTGGCAGCCATCCAGTTTAGATAAACTAAAAACCACTCTAAACTTGCAAGAGCATCATGCTAAAGAGTTTTCTTCTCTTTCTCCTAAATGCAGCGACCCTGAAAATGACTGGACTTAAGTTACTTTTAGAGAAAAATATACTGAAAGGGCCAAACTATAAAGATTGGCTGCGGAATGTTAAAATGGCTTTGACCTATGACAAATTGGGGTACGTCCTCACCGCTACGGCACCTGCTGTCCCTGGTCCTAAATCCAGTAATGCAGATAAGGAAATCCGCAAAACCTGGGATTTCGATTGCGCAAAAGCCAAGTGCATCGTGCTTGCCTCGATGAACAATGAACATCATAGGAGGCACGAGGATATGGAACTAGATGCCATATTTCTCCGTACAAAGGAACTTTATGGAGAGCGATCTCGTATAGCAAGATACGAGACCTCTAAGAACTTGTTTCGAGCGAGGTTGGCTATCGGGTCATCGGTAGGAGAACATGTCCTAAAGATGATCGGCTATATAGAAGAGCTCGCAGACCTTGGGACGACTTTGGATAATGAGCTCTATACAGACCTTATTCTCCAGTCCCTTCCTTCCACCTATGCCCAGTTTATCCTGAACTTCAACATTCAAAGAAAAGAAGTTGAACTTCCGGAACTCCTGAACATGTTAAGGAGTGCAGAGGGCACCTTGCAGAAAGCAAGGGAAACACCCGCTATGTTTGTTAGTGGTGCATCTTCTTCCGGGTCCAAGGCTAGGGCCAAAGGAAGGAAGAAGAAGGCCGCCACCAAACCTAGAGGAGGTGTTAGTAAGGTGGGAGGGAAGGGAAAGAAAAAGTTTGCGGTACCGGTAGTGGGCCAGGATGAGTGCTTCCATTGTCACAGGAAAGGGCACTGGAAGAAGGATTGCAAGGCGTGGAACGCCAAGAACCAGGAACCGAAGCAAGCTGTGGCTTCGACTTCAGGTGTGTTTGTAATTGAGAATTGTCTGTCAATCAACTCTACTTCCTGGGTATTGGATACCGGATCAGGATCTCATATTTGCAATTCATTGCAGGCACTGAGAAACCGTAGAGTGCTGAAGGAAGGTGATATGACCTTGATGGTTGCTAACGGTGCTAGCGTGGGAGCTGTGTCCGTAGGGTATTATCACCTGGGATTGACGAGTGGACACATTTTGGTTTTACATAACTGTTTTTGTGTACCCAGCTTAACGTGTAATATCATATCTGTTTCCTTGTTATCAAATAAAGGTTATGATTTCATGTTTGGAAGTGGTGTTGTTAACATCCACCTTAATCATAGTTTGATTGGGTCCGGTACACTGGAAAACGGTATATATGTATTAAACCAACTCAAAATTTTCAATGTCCAGAACACACTAAAAAGAAAGTCTCCAGATTTAAATAAAGCTTTCTTACGGCATTGTATACTGGGTCACATCAATGAGAGAAGGTTGACTAAGTTGCATAGAGAAGGATATTTGGACTCGTTCGAATATCAAACTTATGACACTTGTCAATCTTGTCTCAAAGGAAAGATGACAAAGACTCGTTTTACTGGACATGGAGTAAGAGCGAGCGAGCTCTTAGGACTCATACACAGCGATGTATGTGGTCCAATGTCTACACATGCATGAGATGGTTTTTCCTATTTCATTACTTTCACTGATGATTACTCAAGATACGGATTCATTTATCTGATGAAATATAAATCCGAGGCTTTTGAAAAATTCCAAGAGTATAAGAATGAAGTAGAAAACCAAACCGGCAAAAGTATCAAGACACTAAGATTAGATCGAGGTGGTGAATACTTGAGTTCCGAGTTCCTAGGTTACCTAAAAGAGAAATGAATTCTCTCTCAGCTTACTCCTCCATACACTCCACAGCATAACGGTGTATCGGAGAGACGGAATCGAACGCTATTAGATATGGTACGATCCATGATGAGTAATGCTGAGTTACCGCGATCTTTTTGAGGTTATGCGCTAGATTCAGTGGCATATCTTTTGAACAGGGCTCCAACCAAGACTGTGCCTACCACCCCATATCAGATGTGGAGTGGGAAGAAACCCCATCTTCAGCATATGAAGATTTGGGGATGTCCAGCTTTTGTTGAAAAGCAGCATGTGGACAAGCTCGAGGCACGATCAGTAAAATGTAAGTTTGTGGTATATCCAAAGAACTCCAAGGGATATTATTTCTATTACGTAGAGGAACAAAACGTTTTTGTTTCTCGTAATGCCCATTTTCTGGAACAGCAGTATTTAGAAAAGGAAATAAGTGGGAGCGAAATAGAACTGGAAGAAATTCTAGAACCATAAACTAATACTGAAAGTTTGGTAGAACAAGTAGTTCAAGAAGAACAGGACATTCCCGCACCCCTCCGCAGGAGTAGTAGGCCGTCTCATCCGCCTGAGAGATACTATGGTTTTCTCATAGATGGGGATTGAGAGGATTGCATCATAGATGATGATGAACCTACTGGCTTCCAACAGGCCATCCAGAGCGGCGACTCGGTACGATAGCTAGATGCAATGCGGACCGAAATGGAGTCAATGTACACGAGCAAAGTATGGACTTTGGACTTTGCTCCAGATGGTGTAAAACCCATAGGATGCAAATGGATCTTCACGAAAAAGATTGGTGTAGATGGACAGGTGGAATCATATAAGGCTAGACTTGTTGCAAAGGGTTTTCGTCAAAGACCTAGTTTGGACTATGACGAAACTTTTTCTCCAGTGGCTATGCTCAAATCCATTCGGGTCCTTCTTGCTATTGCTGCCTTCCATGATTATGAAATCTGGCAGATGGACGTAAAGACGGCTTTTCTGAATGGAAATTTAGAAGAATGCGTCTATATGGATCAGCCAGAGGGTTTCAATCAGAGTGGGAGCTGCGGCAAAGTATGCAAGTTGCTTAAGTCCATTTATGGACTAAAGCAGGCATCGTGGAGTTGGAACATCTGTTTTGATGATACGGTCAAAGAATATGACTTTATCAAAAATCCAGATGAACCATGCATATATAGTAAAGTTGTAGCCAGAAGTGTCGTATTCCTCGTCTTGTACGTGGATGACATTCTATTGATAGGAAATGACATTCCTATGCTACAATCTGTCAAAGGATTCTTGTCACACAGGTTCTCCATGAAAGACCTGGGTGATGCCTCTTACATTCTGGGGATCCGGATCTATCGTGATAGATCCAAGAGGATGTTGGGATTTTCACAGTCCAGGTATATCGAAACTGTACTGAAAAGATTCAGTATAGAAGATTCTAAGCGCGGTAATCTACCGGCTTGTCACGGAATCACCCTCTCCAAAGAGATGTCTCCCAAGACTGATTTGGAAAGGGAACGCATGTCTATTATACCCTACGCTTCTGCGGTAGGCTCTATAATGTATGCGATGTTGTGCACCAGACCAGATGTAGCTTACACACTGAGCGTGGTAAGCCGGTATCAATCAGACCCAGGGGAGAAGCACTGGATAGCAGTAAAGAACATTCTCAAGTACCTAAGGAGGACTAAGGAGATGTTCTTGGTTTACGGCAGAAAAAACCTCAGGTTGGAGGCCTTTGCTGATTCTGGCTTCCAGAGTGATAAGGACGATTCCAAGTCCATGTCGGGTTATGTCTTTACCCTCAATGGAGGGGCGGTGCGCTGGAAGAGTTCCAAGCTGGACACCGTTGCTGACTCGACTATGGAAGCGGAGTATATTGCTGCTTGCGATGCCGCAAAAGAAGCGGTCTGGATGAAGAAGTTCCTAAGAGAACTTCAGGTGGTTCCTACCATTATTGATCCAATACCTCTGTATTGCGACAACAACGGAGCTATAGCTTTAGCGAAGGAACCAAGGTCCAATCAGAAGTCCAGACACATCTTAAGGCGGTATCACCTGATCGGGGAGATCATTGATCGTCGGGAGATCGAGATTCGGAGAGTAGCTACGGAAGAGAACATTGCTGATCCATTCACAAAGGCCCTACCTCAGATTCAGTTCGAGAGGCTACTCGAGCTCATCGGTCTTCGATATGCCAGTACATGGCCCTAGTGCAAGTTGGAGATTGTTAGTGTATATGCCCTAGGGGCCATTATTGTATCATACTAGTTTGTATATTACTTAATGGAAGCTTAGGATATTCACATGTATATAACAGTCTTGCTAAACATGGTAGTATGCTACTTGATTTTTTCTATCTTAATATGTGAGTATACGTATTGATAGAGCTCTTAGGATCTTGCTTGACTACCAGCATTATGATGGCAGTCACACTAGTAGGGACTGGGTAGTCTACAAGCACATCCTTATTATGGTCCCTAGTCGTTGGATTATCGAGACAGGGCATCGATACTCCGGAGTAGACTAGTGTGTACGCTTCTAATCCTAGTTGGGGAGATAGTCTGTCCCACAGCCGTCAGTACGTCGTACTGGAGATAGTATGCAGGTGCTCGTTAGGTTACGGGTATACCGGACAGGACTCACAGGGAACTGTTGGATGGTTTTATACCAGTTGTCAGTGAACAGATCCCAGGTGACGTGAGTACAGCATAGTCCACTGACTTGACACTAATACTTCTCCTCGAGTGTGTCCCACTGTTCTTAGATTGCTACCCTACCTCGGCTCAAAGGAGTCGTGCAAACAGGTAGCAGTTGGGTGCAGTCCCGAGCACTTGGAGGCAGTGGCGGTTAGACAGGATTCGTCTCTCCCGGTATTGGGGGTTGATATCGCGCTGTGTCAGAGAGCCATTACGCAAAGTCCCTGTCCAGGGCAAGCGAGATTTGCTGGTAGGTTCCAGTAGTTTCTCAGGGTGTAATGGACTTCGCTCCAACACAACTTATACCGCTATTAAGGGACTGACGCTTGCCGCCCCCTAAGCCCGATATGCCACAGTCTTAGACGAACAGACCGGACTGTACGGAGATTGTCACATCAGACCCAGTAGGAGTTCGGATGGGTTTCCTCATCGGCCTTCTTATCGACATCTACCTGGGGACCGTTACGTACAGCTAGTGCCGCTTGCGGTCTGTGGTTAAACCCACTGCCAGCATAGTAGTCGAGTCTCTAGAGTCCCACACAGAGAGTTTCCCTACTCCAGGCGAAACGATATAGAGGTCGTATGGTTTTACGACAAGGGTTCGGACGCATACGTGTGTTTACGCACGTACGACATCCGGACAGTTTTTACTAGTCGGCTTTGGTTTAAGCTAGTTACTAGTATCCGGTTATTGGATTTATACAGTCTAAAGTTTTTCTGTGTTTTCACGGATAGGAGGGGCGTTCTCGTAGTTGCGCGATAAGCTTCTAGAAGATGGTGACTAAGGGGGTTAAGGTGGCATACACATTAAATGAGATTAGTGAGTCATATGGATGATTCATCCATGTCATTAATGCATCATAAATGCTTAATGACTCATGGAGATGAATCACCATTAGATATTTATCAATCATGGTTGTAAATCATTTTCTTTTCTTTTCTTGAAAAACAATAATGCTTGATATATATTATGAAAGCTCATTTTCTCATTTCATTATTATGTTCATCTTCTCTCTCCTCAAGCTCTTTCTCTTCAAACCCTAATCCTCCCCTCTCATGTGTTGAGTACAAGGATTAGCTAGACTAATTAAACTATAACCATCACTTTATATCATTTAGGTACTTTGATTAGCACTTAAAGATACCTAGTTGCCTCAAGTTTATAGGCAAAGCTTGGAGGAAAGCTCTCGTGGTGGATCGTCTACAACTTGGAGAAGGCCGAGGAGGAGGTGGAGTTCGTAAAGACGAAGGACACGGTTCTTTAAGTATAATCACTTCACATAGTAGTTTAGAACTTCTATATTTGATGTTAGTTATCATTTAGCTTCGATTCATGCGGTTAGTCGATGTTTAAGCAAAGAACAAGATCGTTTTTCATATTTCCGCCTCCCCGCAAGTCGTGGGGTGTTGTACATCGACTTACATGAAACCCTAACTTGACATGATGACCATAGAACCGCTTTTGAACCTTAAGGTTTGAGGCAGTTTAGCGGTGCCATCGGTGAGGCTTGGGTTTGCCCTTCTACGGCTGGTCCAGAGGTACTGCGGTATGTACCAGATATTTTTAGACTGTGCTCAGGTGTTGAGCCTTCGGGAATTATGGGACTTTGATGACTCGATTGAAAAGTTTGACGTCGTCCGGATATCGTATGATAAGAGACCAGTAAGCTGACCAGCTACAGATAGAGGACCTCACCCAGATGCGTTGTGAGCTGATCGAGAACAGACGAGTATTGAGTATTCCTCCGATGGTTAGGACGAGTTCCCGAGGACGTGTTCGGCTAGATTTCTTCCACAGAGTGATGAAGGTACCGAGTTTGTGATTTCGAATCCGTGTGAGAGATTCCGGATTGGCTGTAGCCAAGAACATTTTCAGTACGCAGATAGCGTGACGTGATATCAAAATGGACGATGATAAAGACGAGAGGAACCAGAGGTTCGTGCGAGATACTGACGAGCTGTTGCTACTCCCCGTCGAGATTAGAGATCTGATATGCGTACAGAAGCGTTGAGATATGGCCAGTTCCCGAGGAAATGTGTGCGTAACTCGCAGATGTCTAGAAAATGAGAAAAGATTATGTAAGAGCGTCAGCCTCCGTACAGTTCGGCATAGGCGAGATCGGAAGAGACCTTAAGCAGGATTCCTTCCAGGACACTGCTGCGATAAGATTTGCACCCGGGATCAGATGTGTGATGTGTATTCAGAGGACCAGAGGCTGAAGCCAGGGACGTGCTGCTTTACGAGTGGTCGTGATGATTGGCCGAGAGATGACCAGAGAAGTGCTAGAGCGGAATCGTTCCCGTTAGCACACCTGACCGGGCCGATGAGCCGATGGATTGTGAGATTGGTAATCCGAAGAGAAAAATGAGGACCCAGAGACAGAGGACGCCAGACCATGAGCAGGAGGCAAGTAGATGTTCTTGTTCTGCCGATTTTTGGCCCACCGATTTATTTTTCGACATTGTAGGAGGTGTACCTCAATTTCATTTTTTGTGATTTGCGTTTATGATCCGAGTATCACGCTTATATCGCTTGGATTTGAGTTTTGAGGATTGAGTTTCATGATGTTGTTTTCGTGCACCATGGCTGCACTTACTGGGAATTTACAAGGTTGTGCATAGTTATCGCACCTGATATATATTTTATACACCATTGTGTTGATTTGAGATTTGTGCATATCCATTGCATTTGATGTTGATTGGTACCTTCGTAGTATGTGTTTATGATTTCGTGGATTTCATGCGGATGATGTGATTTTTGCACTCGGTATAGCTCACATGTGCTTATAGTGCAATGATACGGATTTATGCTCGTAGTTGCAAACATTTTTGATTTATACACCTTGGTACACTCGGTGTCGTTCTTATACGCATTTGAGTCATTTGATGCACCGGATTTAAGATTTTCGTTCACAATAGATGCACCAGATTTTGTTGTCGTGCACACCCGTTGCTGTGGACAGATGCTTTTGTGCACACCTGTTGCACATAGTTTTGCTTTGTGTGTATACTGGCACCTGTGTTGGATTTGATTTCCGTGCGCACCAGGCGCATGTGATTGTTGGATACGCCTTTTGAGGCTGATTTTGCTTTTGAGCACTTTATTTTCATGATGGGCACTATGTTATGTAGTAGCCGAACATGACTGATCTGAGGACAGTACCTGAGTACTTTGCATGCATTAAAAGTTAACAAGAGGTTTTCAAAAGGGAGCTATAGTCTCGCTATTTCCTATGTGTTCGTGAGTGACACGAACGTTTACAAAGGAAAACCTTTTGAGAAATTTCAAAAATGACGGAACGTATGTTTAGCAATACATATATGGACATATATTATTATTTTAAAAAGGACCGTCCGTTACTTATGCCGTGAGTTACACATCATCCGGCGATTCAGAAAAGATTTTGCATGTATTTTATTTAGTTTTTGGAGATTTTTCAAGTATGCGCACTATATACATGTTATAGTATTTGACTAGTGTATATTGGATTTCAGCATTGGATTTCGAGATCTGTATCTCCATTGCAACTCCGATGATATGCGTGCAACCCTGATGATTTGCGTGACGCTTGACGGAGTTCGATTTTGAGGTTTGTACTCGTTTTCATGCGCACTTGACGCGCCGTGTTATTCGGTATCTTCTGTGATTTCGGAGTCCCGTTGATTTGATATGATTGTTGAAATGTTTTAGTATTTGGGTGTTTAAATTTAAATTTGGGAACCAAATTTATTTAATGGGGGAAGATTGTAACATTTCAGAAAATATAAAATATTATTTTTGGAATTTAATATTAAAATAATATATTTCCTGAAAACTGCCCGATTTGCGAAATTGGGGTTTTCGAAAATGGTATAATATATACCGATAATTGTGAAATAAATGGAAATTAAAATGATTTATTTATTTAATAATATATTTAAAAGATTTGGCATTTTTAAAATTTATTATATGCAGTTTGGATAAAAACCCGATTAGTGCACTGCTAATCGCTATTAAGCCAAATCCGTGTTTCTACAGTTTTTCATGGCTAGTGCACTATGTCATGTTGTATTTTGCTTACATGTTTTTTTCTTTTAGTGTTTTGGGCTATTGTACGGTTTGGTTTTAAAAGAAAAAGGAAAGTGTTAAAAAGAATAAGTGATTGGAGAGAGAAAAGGAGGGTGAGAATAAGAGAGAGTGAGAGTAGGAGAGAGAGAGGGAAGCCATTCATTCCCCTCCCCATTATTATCTTCTCCTTCTTCTCTTCATCATTTCCCTACACCATCAACCCTAGATCCATCTCAAAATACTACTCAAAAAGCTAAACCCATTTTGTAAGTCCCCGGTAGCGTCCCGGCCGTCTAACAGACGCCAAATACGGAACAAAAACTTTTTACAAACTGGCGCTATCGTGTACTATCACCCGGATGAAAGGTTCCTAGGCACCCTATAGTGGTCTCACAAGGCATCGAACATGCCAATTTAAAATTTTTGGTGCCGAGAAACCCTAGACTACGGATCTTAAACTAGATGTTTAGGCGAAATGAAAACTTAGTTAACACTTAACTACTGGGATACGGAAATTACAACCTTTGTAGATCCGGATATCCACCTCCACGGCTCCGCAAGGGCATCCTCTCGCTGTCCATCTTGAAGCTTGAACTCTCGTGACGGCTTCATCGGAGAAACGTGCGGAATAGGTCGTCGGCTTCGTGTCAAAGACGATCTACGTCGAGGTTGCACAAACTCAAGCTCCGACTTCACAAACTTATGAAACTTGTGAAGTAAACACCCAAAACAACTTGGCAAGAGGTAGAGGATGAAGAAATAGGAGGTGGGTTCACTTTAGATTTGGATTTCTCTCACTAAATCTCAAGTTGCCATTAGAGTAGCAAGCTTGAAGAAGAAGAAGAAGATGGAGCTCAAGAAAAGAATATGATAAGTCTTGTGTTAAAAATAAATTTAAATCAAATACTTATCATAACTTGAACTAGGGTTAAGTGTAGAGAATTAACCATGGTCACTTGGATGGGTTAGGGTTAAGCATGAAGATAAGGATGGTTAGCAAAGTCAAAGCTTCATGAAGCTTCAATATAAAACAAATAAAGCCACCATTCTTATCTTAATCCATTTCAAATAAATAAATAAACAAATAAATGAATAAATGAATATGCAAAACCCTAATTATCAAATTAACCATGGATTAATTCTATAAACTTAACTATATGATCAAGTATCATCAAACATGATACAAAGTAGTGCACTAAAGCATATCACATATACAATGTGCATCAAGTGAGAAAAATCCGTTTAAAGTGAACTAATACTAGTTAATGCAATGCAATATATC
Organism: Agapanthus africanus; assembly: GCA_030015575.1. Classification (NCBI taxonomy): domain Eukaryota; kingdom Viridiplantae; phylum Streptophyta; class Magnoliopsida; order Asparagales; family Amaryllidaceae; genus Agapanthus; species Agapanthus africanus. Next base: position 671,331,889 of record CM057338.1, read on the forward strand.
AAATATATAATTATGCATTAAATCATTAAATCAACATTTGATTCAATGATCCGGTCATGTCGCACTTAACCGACTAGAATCCAATGTATCGATTTATCGAATCAATGATTCGATAACTAGGTCATATCGAATATGACCAATCGAAACATATATCGCGAGAATGAAATGCGGTATCACATACATGCATTATTCTCGGTTCCGCACATATCTCATATGCGCTCCTATTTCGTTTCGCTTGAGCCAGGAAACCTCTGTGTAGGACTCTAAAGACTCGTCAATACGCCGGTAGCAGATAATGATCATATCAAGCACCCACAAGCCGCAAGCGGTCTGCTAAACGTAACGGCCACCCGGGTATTGAGCGATCAGAAGATCGACGAGCTAGCCCGCTCACACTCCTGCGAATCCGACCAGTAACACTTACCATACAGTCCGGTCTCTTCGTCTGATACGTCGCATATCAAGTCTAGGGGTGGTAAACGTCAGACCCTAATAACCCGATAAGTCGTGCCGATGTGAGGCTCGTAACGGGTCGAGAAACTACTGGTAACACTTACCTGCAAATCTCTGATCATCCCTGGCCAGGGACTTCCCTGTTACGGCCAATCGAGCACAGCGCAACATCAACCCCCAATACCGGGAGAGACGAAACCCCTCCTATCGCTCATTGCCTCCATGTGACTCGGGACTGTACCCAAAGACCACCGTTTTGCACGCCCTCATGGACGTGGTAAGGTGGAGATCAAAGCACAGTGGGAATCATACAAGACTCTATGACGATCTCGGGTCTACAGACTAACCTGTACAAGTGTCACCTGAGAACTGCCATCTGACGTGAGGTATAATACCATCTGGGAGTTCTCGGCGAGTCCGTCCAGTGTACACAGTCTCCACTGAGCACCCGTATACCATCTCTGATGTCAAACACCAATGGATATGGGATCATCCATCGCCCATCTCATGGGTCGAGAAGCGTATATGCTAGTCTACTCTGGTATATCGATGCCCCGTCTCGATACACCCACGACTAGGGACCTTGAAGGATGTACTTATGGACTACCATGTCCCCACTAGTATGATCTGCATTATAGTCCAGGTAGTCAAGTACAAATCCTAAGGGCTTTACCAACATGTAACTATAAGACAGTATAAAGAGACTAGTGTACATGTTAAGATAAAGAGTAACCAGATAGCATACTATCATGTCGAGCAAGAAAGTCATCTCTATATATGTCCAAGCATCCAATATAATATACATAATCTGTACAATACTGGCCTCTAGGGCAAACATACAACTAATAATCTCCCACTTGCACTAGGGCCAGCTGCTGTAGTATCTCATACCGAGCATCCCGAAGAGTCTCTCAAACTGTATCTGGGGAATGGCCTTCGTGAGTGGATCCGCCGTGTTGTTCTTCGTGTCAACTCTCCTGACCTCGATCTCCCGGCGATCAACTATCTCCCGGATCAGGTGATACCGCCTCAGAATATGCCTGGACCGCTGATGGGACCTGGGTTCCTTGGCCAAAGCCACCGCTCCATTGTTATCGCAATACAAAGGTATTGGACGCTCAATGGATGGAACCACTCCAAGTTCAGAAATGAACTTCTTGATCCAGACAGCCTCTTTGGCAGCATCGTTGGCAGCGATGTATTCAGCCTCCATCGTCGAGTCTGCCACGGTTTCCTGCTTGGAACTCTTCCAGCTAACCGCCCCTCCGTAAAGGGTAAAGACAAAGCCCGACTGCGACTTTGAGTCGTCCTTATCACTCTGGAAACTGGAATCGGTAAAGGACTCCACTTGGAGTTCTCCGTTACCATACACCAAGAACATATCTCTAGTCCTTCGCAAGTACTTGAGAATGCTCTTCACAGCTGTCCAATGACTCTCTCCAGGATCAACTTGATACCTACTCACTACACTTAGTGAGTATGCTACATCGGGTCTGGTACATAGCATCGCATACATGATAGAGCCTACTGCCGAAGCATAGGGTATCCCTTGCATGCGAGCTCTCTCCAAATCAGTCTTGGGAGACATCTCTTTGGAGAGAGTGACTCCAAAGATCGTGGGCAAGTTCCCACGCTTGGACTCTTCCATACTAAACCTCTTTAGTATGGTGTCAATGTACCTGGATTGGGACAATCCCAAAATCCGTTTGGATCTATCTCTATAGATCCTGATCCCCAATATGCAGGAGGCATCACCAAGATCTTTCATTGAGAATCTTTGTGATAAGAAGAGCTTGACCGATTGCAGCATAGGAATATCATTTCCTATCAAGAGTATGTCGTCCACGTACAATACGAGGAAGACAACCTTACTCTCTGCCACCTTTTTGTAGATACAAGGTTCATCTGGATTTTTGACGAAATAAAACTCTTTTATAATGACGTCAAAGCAGATGTTCCAACTCCGCGATGCTTGCTTTAATCCATAAATGGATTTAAGCAACTTGCACACCTTCCCGCTGCTCCCACTGTCTACGAAGCCCTCTGGCTGAGTCATGTACACGCACTCTTCTAAATCACCATTTAGAAAGGCGGTCTTAACATCCATTTGCCAGATTTCGTAGTCATGAAAGGCAGCAATGGAAAGCATGATCCGGTTGGATTTAAGCATAGCCACTGGAGAAAATGTCTCGTCATAGTCCACACCTGGTCTTTGACGAAAACCCTTTGCTACAAGTCTAGCTTTGAAAGTCTCCACTTTCCTATCTACACCAAGTTTTTTCTTGAAGATCCACTTGCTCCCAATGGGTTTTACCCCTTCAGGAGCAACTTCCAAAGTCCATACTTTGTTGGTGTACATGGAATCCATCTCGGACCGCATAGCATCCAGCCTTTCACTGAGTCCCCACTCGTGATGGCCTGCTCGAAGCTAGTTGGGTCATCATCCTCCATGATGCAATCCTCACTACCACCATCAATGAGAAAACCATAGTATCTCTCAGGTGGACGAGAAACCCTACTAGATCGGCGGAGAGGCTGGGGTTCGTCGGGAACTACGGAATCCTCTGGTTCCACCAGATCTTCTGTTGTAGCTTCTGCAGCTGGAACCTCTTCCAGTTCTACCTCATGACCACTAATCTCTTTTTCAAGAAATTCCTTTTCTAAAAAGGTGGCATGCCGAGAAACAAACACTCTTTGTTCCTCAGGGTGGTAGAAGATATACCCTTGAGAATTCTTGGGATATCCTACAAATTTGCATAGAACAGACCGTGCCTCGAGTTTGTCCGGATTTTGTCGTTTGACATAGGCTGGACAACCCCATATCTTAACATAGTTAAGACTTGGTCTCTTCCCTTTCCATATCTCATATGGAGTGGTAGGCACAGATTTGGTGGGGACCATATTCAATAGATGTATGGCTGTCTCAAGCGCATACCCCCAGAAGGAAATAGGTAACTCAGCTGTGCTCATCATAGAGCGCACCATATCTAATAAGGTGCGGTTCCTCCGTTCTGATACACCGTTGTGCTGTGGTGTATATGGAGGAGTCAGCTGAGAGAGAATCCCATTCTCTTTTAGGAAGTCCAGGAATTCATTGCTCAAGTATTCACCTCCTCGATCAGATCGAAGGATTTTAATACTCTTTCCGGTTTGGTTTTCGACTTCTTGTTTATATTCTCTAAATTTCTCAAAAGCTTCAGACTTGTGTCTTATTAAGTACACATGTCCGTATCTTGAGAGATCGTCAGTGAATGTAATGAAGTACGAAGAATCATCCCTGGCATGTGTAGACATGGGACCACATACATCACTATGTATCAGTCCCAAGAGTTCGGTAACTCTTTCTCCGTGTCCCGTAAACGGAGTTTTGGTCATCTTTCCTTTGAGACATGACTGGCAAGTGTCATAAGATGAAAATTCAAACGGATTTAAATATCCATCTTTATGCAACTTAGCTAGTCGTGTCACATTGATGTGACCCAGTCTACAATGCCACAAGAAGGATTCGTTCAGTTCAGAACTCTTCCTCTTGTGTGTGTTTGTTATGCACAGAACTGTTGATTGGTTTAGAACATAAATGCCATTGCACAACGTGCCTGATCCAACCAACTTTTGGTTACGGAAAATGTTCATAACATTGTCCTGTAATACAAAATTATATCCCTCTTTACTTAATAAAGAAACCGATATAATGTTGTATATCAGGTTCGGCATGTAATAGCATTCGTTCAGAACCAATGTATTACCAGTTGGTAATTCAAGGTGATATTCCCCGACAGTCTTAGCTGCAACAATTGCACCATTTCCAACTCTAATGTCTTTATCACCTTCTCCAAGTTCTCTACCTTTCTTAAGCCCATGTAACTGATTACATATATGGGATCCTGACCCGATATCCAATACCCAGGACGTAGAGCAAATGGAGAAACAGTTCTCTGTAACGAACACACCCGAAGAAAATGCATCAACATGTACTTTCTTCATTCGGGTGGCATGGGAATCCTGGTATTCCCCTATTTCCTGTTCATTCCTATAACTCTTACAGGAAAGAACGGAACCAACGTTCCCCAGCACAGTATAACATGCGGGTTCGGTCAATACATCCATATTATTATCTTGATTAAGGCATGAACTGGTCGCTACCTGGAGAGAGAGAGAAGAAAACACTTTAGCGTATGCTCGTGCAAGATCAGATTGGTTATTATCTTATCTAATCAGGATGGCTCCCACTGCTTTTTATCAAATCTTCCTCCAAACCCTAAAAGGAAAGACTAGCCGGGATTAATTACACATTACAAGTTCGCCAATCTTTCAGCCAGGCCAGTGTCGGTACTTTGAGGGAGGTCCCCCGTGCTTTCGCACGAACCTAATTAATGTAAACCTCATTTTCCCAGAGGCGTAACCTCGTTAACACCTTTCTAGACACCTACTTGATCGGCTAATTGCACTGTGTAAAACTCTCCCAGGAGTAACTCTTACTCGCAGTGGGTATCGGGATCCAACTATCTCATAGAAGGTATGCAATCTCATTGCAAATTTCAACACTTGAAATTCCCGATAATGCTTTTGTCCCTAGCGTGCTATGACCTTGACGAAAGCCAACAAACCACAGCCCGCTAGTCAAGTTCAACCCGTACATTTCTTGACTGAATTAAACCCACCCGCACGACCCTTGACGAAAGCCAACAAAGCCGTACGACTACCCTAATCCAGTTGCATCATATGCAGCAGATAAACAGCACATAGCTACCGCACACTACACCTTGACGAAAGCCAACAAATGTAGCACGAATACTATATGTAACCTATCTGAAATGACGGAGGGCTACGCAGGTTTTTCTGAAAACCTATTGCGTAATGAACTTGATATCGTTGTAGAATCAAATGAAGTTTTAAAAATGGAGTGATTTTGAGGCTTTTCTAGTTTTGCTAAAGGAGTCACTCCCGGTGAAGGGATCTCGGTCCTTTCCTCGTCGAATGAGGTGCGGGATATATCATATATATCGCTGTGCAAAGCAAAAAACACAAAAGCAGTCAAAAGCAAACCGAGTGTGTAGCATCTGCCAGTTATTGCTAAAGGAGTCACTCCCGGTGAAGGGATCTCGGTCCTTTCCTCATCGAATAAGGTGCGGGGTATATCATATATACCGCTATGCAAAGCAAGAACTGTAGCTACCTGTTTTATTTTAAAATTCGATTCTACAACATCTTAGGTTTCTTATCTTTCATTAATCACATTAATGAAGTCCCATCATTTAAATACCTAAACATCACAGATAGATATAACGTACACTTATGCCATCCGCATTCGCCTCGATGTCCCCTCGTGCACCGTTAGGTTAGGTAACTAACGACAGAGCAGGGCAGGGCTAGCGCGGGTGTAAAACATAAGTAACGTCTATATAATATATCATATATACTATATACTATATCCATCACAGAATCACATCACAGATATCGCAGCAGAATAAACATATGAAATATTGGATATACTAGGACGTCCGTGTTTTCAATACGAGCCAGTATAAAACACGGATTCCACGGTCGTGATGAATAGCCAATCCCACACCCCTAGACCCCTACGAGAGCGGCAAGCAACCCTGCCAATTCTAGGGTTAGGAGACCCGGACTCGACTCCTTGAGTTGGTCTCCCACTGGACCCCAGAACCCGGTTACTTGTGCTCCCCTCCTTGGGTCTATCCTAATGCGGAAAAGTAAATAATATACAAAGGGTGACAACTTCCGCTACCTGGAAGCGCCCCAAATGAATGAATATTACATACAAGTTTTTATACATGAATGAAAATGAAAAACACTCATCTCACATAAAAACCCCCGGCTATTCAAACACGACGATCCAATATAACATATCCAGCAACACATAACATCACATGTCATCAACGTAAGTAAGTATGCATACCCCAATTGTCGTTGACGTATAGCAACGAAACCGGCGATATGAACATACTACACTTACGGTCACAGAAAAGAAAGTGTAAAACTACAACAATTGGAATCCGCAACGGCTTTAGACATCACATGCCTAATCAGATATAAATCCCGCATTTTAGTCTCATTATCGAAAACTCTTTTCAATATCATATGGGACTAAATTGCTAGATTTATAACATTCATTCAGTTATCTCATAACTACTTGTGAATTCCAATTATTGTATCACATTCCAGATAAACAGAAAATGTTAAACTTTCCGATCGAACAATCGAACACCCAAGTTTTCCCAATACAGATCAACACATGAAATAAGTCTAACAACATTCAGTTCGTACCTCAGTACCAACGGTCCAGCCGTAGAAGGGTCAAGCCAACGCCTCACATGTGGCACGCCGTACTGCCCCAAACCCGAAGGTTCAAAGGGCAGTTCAAGACGGTCACATAATCGAGTTAAGGTTTGTTGTCTTCTAGAGGGACCATCGAGTTACTTGCACTACTTAGAACGTCGTTAAACTACGGAAAAATCCAACACTTGGAAATTTCCCGACAGGGGAAAAATTGGGTATTTACATCCGGTCGAACTTTTTAACATATTCTAAAATTTATCCGGAAAGCCAAATAGACAAAATTTGATACCCCGATCGAAACACCGAATCCCCAAAACAATTGCAGAAAATTCAACTCTTGAATCAATATTAAAAATTCCCAGAAAACTCAGCAGAATTTATCAGGAGTTACTGTGCAAACAAAGTGGGCTGACGTCACCAATTGGCCGCTGATCAGCCGCAGAAGCCATGCTTCTGCCGCTGATCCGCCGCGAAAAACACTGTTCACCAGAAACTTTTTGCACCGTAATTCTTATTTTTTCCTGCTGAATTTTTTAGCAATTTTTAATTTGGAAAAATCCACTGTTTTCAAAAAAGTACAGAGAGCATATTTTGGGTTTCGGTTTTGGGTCGTTCGGACTTCAAATTCCGTCTACGCTTCGCCTAAGGCTCTAGCTAGGCTCTGATACCAGTGAAAGGTTCCTAGGCACCCTATAGTGGTCTCACAAGGCATCGAACATGCCAATTTAAAATTTTTGGTGCCGAGAAACCCTAGACTACGGATCTTAAACTAGATGTTTAGGCGAAATGAAAACTTAGTTAACACTTAACTACTGGGATACGGAAATTACAACCTTTGTAGATCCGGATATCCACCTCCACGGCTCCGCAAGAGCGTCCTCTCGCTGTCCATCTTGAAGCTTGAACTCTCGTGACGGCTTCATCGGAGAAACGTGCGGAATAGGTCGTCGGCTTCGTGTCAAAGACGATCTACGTCGAGGTTGCACAAACTCAAGCTCCGACTTCACAAACTTATGAAACTTGTGAAGTAAACACCCAAAACAACTTGGCAAGAGGTAGAGGATGAAGAAATAGGAGGTGGGTTCACTTTAGATTTGGATTTCTCTCACTAAATCTCAAGTTGCCATTAGAGTAGCAAGCTTGAAGAAGAAGAAGAAGATGGAGCTCAAGAAAAGAATATGATAAGTCTTGTGTTAAAAATAAATTTAAATCAAATACTTATCATAACTTGAACTAGGGTTAAGTGTAGAGAATTAACCATGGTCACTTGGATGGGTTAGGGTTAAGCATGAAGATAAGGATGGTTAGCAAAGTCAAAGCTTCATGAAGCTTCAATATAAAACAAATAAAGCCACCATTCTTATCTTAATCCATTTCAAATAAATAAATAAACAAATAAATAAATAAATGAATATGCAAAACCCTAATTATCAAATTAACCATGGATTAATTCTATAAACTTAACTATATGATCAAGTATCATCAAACATGATACAAAGTAGTGCACTAAAGCATATCACATATACAATGTGCATCAAGTGAGAAAAATCCGTTTAAAGTGAACTAATACTAGTTAATGCAATGCAATATATCAAATATATAATTATGCATTAAATCATTAAATCAACATTTGATTCAATGATCCGGTCATGTCGCACTTAACCGACTAGAATCCAATGTATCGATTTATCGAATCAATGATTCGATAACTAGGTCATATCGAATATGACCAATCGAAACATATATCGCGAGAATGAAATGCGGTATCACATACACGCATTATTCTCGGTCCCGCACATATCTCATATGCGCTCCTATTTCGTTTCGCTTGAGCCAGGAAACCTCTGTGTAGGACTCTAAAGACTCGTCAATACGCCGGTAGCAGATGATGATCATATCAAGCACCCACAAGCCGCAAGCGGTCTGCTAAACGTAACGGCCACCCGGGTATTGAGCGATCAGAAGATCGACGAGCTAGCCCGCTCACACTCCTGCGAATCCGACCAGTAACACTTACCATACAGTCCGGTCTCTTCGTCTGATACGTCGCATATCAAGTCTAGGAGTGGTAAACGTCAGACCCCAATAACCCGATAAGTCGTGCCGATGTGAGGCTTGTAACGGGTCGAGAAACTACTGGTAACACTTACCAGCAAATCTCTGATCAGCCCTGGCCAGGGACTTCCCTGTTACGGCCAATCGAGCACAGCGCAACATCAACCCCCAATACCGGGAGAGACGAAACCCCTCCTATCGCTCATTGCCTCCATGTGACTCGGGACTGTACCCAAAGACCACCGTTTTGCATGCCCTCATGGACGTGGTAAGGTGGAGATCAAAGCACAGTGGGAATCATACAAGACTCTATGACGATCTCGGGTCTACAGACTAACCTGTACAAGTGTCACCTGAGAACTGCCATCTGACGTGAGGTATAATACCATCTGGGAGTTCTCGGCGAGTCCGTCCAGTGTACCCAGTCTCCACTGAGCACCCGTATACCATCTCTGATGTCAAACACCAATGGATATGGGATCATCCATCACCCATCTCATGGGTCGAGAAGCGTATACGCTAGTCTACTCTGGTATATCGATGCCCCGTCTCGATACACCCACGACTAGGGACCTTGAAGGATGTACTTATGGACTACCATGTCCCCACTAGTATGATCTGCATCATAGTCCAGGTAGTCAAGTACAAATCCTAAGGGCTTTACCAACATGTAACTATAAGACAGTATAAAGAGACTAGTGTACATGTTAAGATAAAGAGTAACCAGATAGCATACTATCATCTCGAGAAAGAAAGTCATCTCTATATATGTCCAAGCATCCAATATAATATACATAATCTGTACAATACTGGCCTCTAGGGCATACATACAACTAACACCGGATCTGCCATTAAAGCTAAACTAATAAACTACAAAGTGGGTAGAAATGTTATACCGAACGATCCGAGTCCTTCGGTCTTCAACCATCATCCCACGCTTCGTTGCGGCTGCTCCAATCTCCTGAATCTCCAATCTCCTCGTCCAGGTGGCACCACGTCGACAGATCTTTAAAGGGGCTCCCGCCTCTGAACCGAGGCAACTCGGTCATCAAGTTTGCTAAAAGAGATGACCAAGATTGATGTAGAGAATGAGTAGAACACTTTGTCTCGCTTCGTCCAAAGCTATGGACTAACGGTTAATGAAGTTGCCTTTTGGGTCGGGTGAAATGAGAATTGAATATACTAATTTCCATGAATCCATAACCTTAATCTTTTATCAAGCAACCATTTTCCTTCCCAAAAGAGGGGCCGGCCACTAAATAGAGGAGGGGGTGAGTGTAAGAACTAAAATGGTGACCATAAGCACTAAAACAAATGAATGAGTCACAAAGAACACATAGCATAATCATTTAATGAAACAATGATTCATTACAACACATCATCAAATAATTAATGCACTAAGCCACCTCACCATCCTAGTCATCATCTAGAAACTTCTAGAAGCATGTCTCGCCCTCATGACTCACCCAAGAGACGAAAAGATAAATCCGTATTTAACCAAATGTCAAATACGGGTGATAGAAAACTGAAAACTGGCAACTTCAAAAAGCGATCCCGAAACGAATTTCAGGATAACCCCGTAACAGTATAAACGTACTCGCATTCGTATTACGACTGAATATAAATGCAACTGAGACAAAGAATTATATCTACATAGTATAATACTCGGATCCGGTTTAAACCAAAGCCCACCAGTATCATCTGCCTGAAATATGACACGTGCGTAAACGCACGTGCATTTTCCGAACCCTGCCATAATCCCATACGGCCTCTACAACGTTTCGCCCGAACTTAGGAAACTGTCTTTGGGGGACTCTAATGACTCATCAACACACTGGTACTGGGTATAACCACTAGCACTTCAGAGGTACGAGCTGTACATAATGGTTTCCTATGTATTGATTGGAAGAGAAGCTGACGAACGAACTCATCCAGAAACCCTACTGAGCCTAACAGTGACAATATACATACAGTCTGGTCCGTTCTTCTATGAGTATCGCATATCGGCCTGGGGGGCTAGTAACCTCAGACCCCCAATAGCGGTATTAGTCGTGTCAGAGAGTAGCCCAGAAGACCCTGAGATACTACTGGAGTACCTACCAGTAAATCTCCTGCCTCGGCCGAGGGCTTTGTGTAATGGCTCTCCTAGACACAGCGCTATCTCACCCCAATTACCGGGAGAGACGAATCCCCTGCCGATCCGCTCACTTGCCTCCATGTGGCTCGGGACTGTACCAAAAAAAGACATGTTTGCACGACTCCTTTGAGCCGTGGTAGGGTAGAAATCAAAGCATAGTGGGAACTCACACGAGACAAATGACGACCTCAGGTCGATGAACTAACCAGAACACATGTCACCAGGGAACTGTTATCTAACGCTAGGTATAATACCAACTAGAAGGTTCACGGCGAGTCCTGTCCGGTGTACTCATAACCCAATGAGCACCTGTATACATCTTAGGTGAACCAACTGACACCAATGGCTTGTGAGACCGGCCACCGCCCCTCATCGGGGTCTCGACTGTATACACTAGTCTACTCCGGAGTATCGATGCCCTCTCTCGAAACTCTCACGACTAGGGACCACATTTAAGGATATGCTTATAGACCACCCAACTCTCACGTATATGATCGCCATCATACTGTTGGTATTCAAGCAAGATCCTAAGGGCTCTATCAAAGTGTAACAGTGATCAGTCACCTGAACCTGTACAGGACTGATAAAGGTAAACCAGATAGCTACTGTCATCTCGAGTAAGACTGTCCTACCGGTATAGGTCCTCCTTAATCGTTGCAATCACGTACCTGCGATCCAATAATTGACTTTGAGGGCACTATATCCAACAATCTCCCACTTGCACTTAAGGCTAATTATTGCGATGTCGCATACTCACAGCCTGTGTGTTACCGAACACCCAACTCCTCTACTAATCAGTTTCACAAAGCTCGTTCATAAAACTATTGTGTTCAAGAAATAGCCTCAGTGAGTGGATCCGCCCTGATGTTTCTTTCTATGTCTCTCTTAATCTCAAATTCGCGGAGAAAGCCATCTTCCGAATTGAGTAATACCTGTCTTAGAATATGTCTGGATATCTGATTGGACCTAGTTCATAAATGAAGTCCAAATCCAAACTTCTTAGACTGTATCAATCACTGAAACTAATCAGTCCAGCACCATGCCTCCCAGAGTATCCTCTTGGACCACCTATCCATAATACTGTCCCTCGTCATAGGGATAACTATAACTCTGACAATCACTCTATCATCCATGTCACTTTTGAAGCCTGGAATGATAACCGTCTCCGAAGGAGGCTGCCATCATCAAACCCGTAAAACATGCACTTATTTTCTAAAACTGCTTTCTTATGTTTCTTCAGGATTGGATTAATATAAACTTATCTCATCTAGTGCATAAACAAAATCTGGTGTGGTGCTTGACATCTCATGATTGACTCAATTGCCTAAGCAAGTGATCTGCCAATCATGCACTTCCTTTTCCCCTTCAGTCTGTAAGACACTTTTAGAGAGGGTGACTCCATCATCTGCAGGTACACCACCATACCAGGAGTCATCTATTATAAAAAACTATTAGAATACTGTCAAAGTACCCATATTGGGAAACTACCCAAATCTAGATCTTAATTGATCTTGAAACCAGAATGTCAAATATTATATCCATATCCTCTGTAGAGAAACAACTGTGTGACGACCACAGTATAACCGATTGTAGTATAGGAATTTTACTTCCTACTCTGTGTATGTCATCCAAATACCATGAAATCACACCCTACTACCTTCTAAACAGATCCATCCCCTATTCTGATGAAGTCAAACCCATGACTGTCACATCAAAAATAGATGATCTATCTCCGTTATATCTGCTCAAGTCTATAAATAGACATAAGCTACTTGCCCACTATGCTTCCACTACTCCCACTAACTACGACAACCCTCTGGCAGAATAATATATACGTGCACTACTAAAGCTAGTTTAGAATGACGCTATACTTATCCTCCTGCCGGGTTTCATAGTCTGGAACAACAGTAGTGTCAAGTCTGGGTAAACTAGAACCTCCCTGTCACCGTCCTTGAGGCTACCGGAGTACCTCTCAGGTGTTTGAGGTTACCAACCATATCTGCGGAGTGGCTATTGGAATGTCAAAACCTGATTGAATATATAGGTCCTATTAAATTTTTCGTAATCGTTTGCGGTTCTGGAATCACTTCCAGTTCTACCATACTCCCACTACTGTTTTCTGAAAAAATCCATTTTACTAAAACTGTGGCGAGTCAAGAACTATATCACCATTGATCTTCCAGATGATAGAAATGTCAACCCTCGTCAAAGCCAGGGTCAACTCACAAACAGCCATTACAGGAACGTGCCTTGAGTTATCCAGTGTCTGGTTTTAAGCATAAGCCGGACAACTCCCCGTATCTTAACATCATTAAGATATGAACCATTCTATATACAATATAGAAATAGAGGAACTAATTTAATCGGAACCAGGTTCTAATCATGCAGCTGTCTCCAGTGCATATCAACTTAATGGAGAGAGTCTAATCAGCATTACTCAACTCAGGAATACATCTAATTATAAGTAACCCGAAAGAGATACAAGTTTCTCAAAACTATTACATCTCAACTGAATACCAATCATAAGAATCTACATCTTCGATCTCTTTGAAGAATCCCGATACTTACGATACCTGGTTCTCTACTTTATTCTTATACCCACAACTTCTTTAGACAATGTATTTCTACGAAACACTTGTCTAAAAACTAGAGAAGTTACAAGTTAACAGAATATAGTACGAGGACCTACCCCTTTGTCCTGACGGACACTGGACAACATACAATACTCTGTATAAGTCTGCTCAATTGAATAACTCAAAACCTTCGCGTCGTAGGTTGAAAACTGTACCCAGGCGATTTCCTAAAATATCACCAATTAAAACGAATTCCAATATAATGAGGATGATCACCTAATTCCCAATAACTTACTCCCACTCATCATCTGTAAAACCATACAGATGTGAGAATCATACGTGGTAAATACATACCCTAGAGTAAGTATCTAATCAGGAAATCAGTTTTCCTTTAACAATGCACTGAAACATAAATATGTTTCGTAGGGGTATCATGTTATTCATAGTAATGCCTCTTCCATAATCCAATTCATGACTTTAACCATATATTTTTTTGCCTTGTCTCCAAAACCCTTTATTTGTCTTTACTCATTTCCTTCTGTACACCACCGTTAGGCTCAATGGATTTCTTCCTTCCCTACCGTTCGACACCAGCCTATGGTTTGGAAGAAGACTATCCAGTAAGCATAATAGGTGTACCCTCCTTAACCTAGGAGTACTCGTAACTTGAGAGAAGGTGATGATAAAAGACAACTGAATGATACCTTATTCTATTTCTCCCGAACTGCGAAAAAGCAAAGCTGAAATATGAGTGGCAATGAAGTACGAGGTTTGGTCGTGAATTATAGCAGTCACAATTTACTTTGCCTTCTTTCTAATCACTTTATTTTGTCTTTAGTTATTAACTTCGGTACACCCTACTTAAGCTAATTGGTTTTCTTCATTCCCTACCTTTCGGCACCTGCCTATGGTTTGGAATAAGACTATCCAATAAGCGTAATAGGTGTACCCTCCTAAACCAAGGAGCCCTCACAACCTAAGAGAAGGTGATAATAAAAGACAACTGAATAAACCAATTCAATTTTTCCTGAACCTGGATCCATCCTCGATGAAGTCCTTCGGGTTCGTATATAACCATATAATGGATCTATCCAATGGAAGTGGATGCCCGTCGTAATACGGGGTGTTCTGAGAAATACAAAGCGTAAAAGAAGGAGTGGCAATGACTTATGCAACTCGGACAATCAATAAGCCAGTATTTTAAGAAGGTTCGGTCAACATGGTCACTGAGTCATAGTCTAGGGTCGGTCAATGGTCGCTGCCGAAGAGAGAGAGAAAAGAAACACTCCGCGCGCACTCTAACCTAGATCAGATTGGTTATCACTTTATCTAATCAGGAAACCTTCCTCTGTAATCTCAAATTCTCCTCCAAACCTTAAAGAAGAATTAATCGGGATCACCCGAAGAGTAAACCAACTCATCAGTGAGAATCGGGATCCAACTATTTGTTGGATATAGTGCCCTCTAAGTCAATTATTGTATTGCAGGTACGTGATTGTAATGATTGAGGGAGGACCAATACCGATATGATAGTCTTGCTCGAGATGATAGTATGCTATCTGGTTTGTCTTTATCATCATATACATGCTTTAGTTCACTAATGCATGATGATAGAGCCCATAGGATTCTTGCTTGACTACCAGCAGTATGATGGCGATCATATACGTGAGAGCTGGGGTCTGTAAGCACATCCTTAAAGTGTCCCTAGTCGTGGGAGTTTCGAGACAGGGCATCGATACTCCAGAGTAGACTAGTGTATACAGTCGAGACCCCGATGAGGGGCGGTGGCCGGTCTCACAAGCCACTAGTGTCAGTTGGATCACCTAAGATGATACAGGTGCTCAATGGGTTACGAGTACACCGGACAGGACTCGCCGGGAACATGCTATTTGGAATTATACATATCGTCAGATAGCAGTTCCCTGGTGACATGTGTACAGGTTAGTTCATCGATCTGAGGTCGTTATTTGTCTCGTGTGAGTTCCCACTTTGCTTTGATTTATACCATACCACGGGTCAAAGAAGTCGTGCAAACAGGTATATTTTTGGTACAGTCCCGAGCCACATTGGAGGCAAGTGAGCGGATCGTCGGGGATTCGTCTCTCCCGGTATTGGGGGTGAGATCGCACTGTGTTTAGGAGAGCCATTATACGAAATCCCTGGCCAGGGTAATCGAGATATACTGGTAGGTAAACCAGTAGTATCTCAGGGTGTTCTGGGCTGCTCTCTGACACGACTTATGCAGCTATTGGGGGTCTGACGTTTACCGACCCCCTAGGCCTAATATGCGATACTCATTGACGAATGTTCCGGACTGTACGGATATTGTCACTGTCAGGCTCAGTAGGGTTTATAGATGAGTTCGCTCGTCAGCTTCCCTTCTAATCAATACATAGGCAAACCGTTACGTACAGCTTGTACCTCTGACGTGCTAGTGGTTATACCCAGTGCCAGTGTATTGATGAGTCATTAGAGTCCCCCACAGACACTTTCCCAAGTTCGGAAGAAACGTTGTAGATGCCGTATAGTTTTATGGCAGGGTTCGGAAAAAGCACGTGCGTTTTCGCACGTGTTATTTTTCGGGCAGATAATACAGGTAGGCTTTGGTTTAAGCCAGATCCCAGTATTATACTGTGTAGATATAATATCTTTGTCTCAGTTGCATTTGTATTCAGTCGTAATACAAATGCGGGTATGTTTATACTGTTACGGGGTTATCCTGAAATTCGTTTCAGGATCACTTTTGGAAATTGCTAGTTTCCAGTTTTCTATCACCCGTATTTAACATTCGGTTAAATACGGATTTGTCTTTTCGTCTTGAGGGTGAGTCAAGCTTCTAGAAGGTTCTAGAAGTGGTGATTAGGCTTGTGACTCATTTGTTCATTAATGGTGCTTTAATGGTGCATTTAATGTGTTCATACATGACTCATTTTTTCTTCAATGGTTGTGATAAGTATGAATGCTTATGGTCACCACTTAAAGCTCCCACACTCACCCTCCCTCTTCTATATATAGTGGCCGACCCTTTCTAGTGAGGGCATTGATTAATTTATTTGGCATAAACTTATGAAATTTGCTTCATAGAAATTTCATATATTGATTTCTCATTTCACTCGATCCAAACTGGCAACTTCATTAACCGTTCGTCCATAGCCTTGGACGTAACGAGAAAAAGTGTTCTACTCATTCTCAACATTATCTTGGTCATCTTTTTTAGCAAACTTGACGACCGAGTTGCCTCTGTTTAGAGGCGGAGGCCCGTTTAAAGATCCGTCGGCGTGGTGCCACATGGACAACGAGACTGGTGTTTCAGAAGATCGAAGCCGCCGCAACAAAGCGTGGGATGATGGTTAAAGACCGAAGGACTCGGATCGTTCGGTATAACAATTCTACCCTCTTTACAATATGTTAGTTTAGCTTTAATGGCAGTTCCGGGTTATAGTATGCGATAGCGCCAGTCGTAAAAGTTTTGTTCCGCATATTGGCGTCTGTTAGACGGCCGGGACGCTACCGTATACTTACAGTGGTATCAGAGACTCACCATTAAGCTATACTAACTTGTGCTAAAGCGTTTAAAAGATCGATCGAACGGAATTTCCGAAACTACATTTTTCTGTACCCACAGTTTCTGTTGATTTTTAAACTGTTCTAAAATTCTTTTTGCATATCACAGAAATATAAGCAGGCATTTTTAAGCCGACCGTACAATTTTGGTCCCGTGATCCCTTATAACCACCGCGGATCCGCGGTCAAACCTAGGGTTTGACCGTGCATCCGCGGCGGTTTAGTGGGAACAGTGATCAAATTTTGTACAGAGGCTTCTATACAGGGAATTGTGGTTTCTTGTATTGTTATTTTGGGCCCAATTTTAGTTACTGTACAGGAGATGTACGGTGGGCCCACTTCGGGAAATTTAGTCGATCGAATTTTTAAACTTGTTAGTTTACAGTACTTATTTTTATATCTCCGACCGGGAATGTCATTTGATCGGTAAACCACGTCTGATTGCTATAGTTCTTTTAGACAGGTTTGCGGACGTGACATTCGCGTTGATGTTCTGTGTTGTGCTGTGATGTTGCGGATTTGTCGTGGTGGATAGCAGTGTGCAATGGTAGTGCAGCTTGAATTTATTTGTACTTTTGATATTGCGGGGCGAGCGTCCGACTTGTCGACTGCCGTCACTGCCTGTTGTATAATATTCTTTTGGGGCACGACCGGGTTGAGGTCGATGTACCCGTTGTACATATTTTTATTTCTGTACTTGGTTTATCCCGTGAAGGAGTGCATGGATAGCCGAGTTCTGGAGGGCAACGGGTCCGTATCTCATGCCATTGAAAGGCAAAGGGACCTCACTCTAAAATTGCCAGACTATTCGCCGCACTCGTAGGGGGTACAGGTTGACCCAAGGATGGGTGCTCAATTTACCGGATTCCGTGAAGTGCCGGGTGTTCCATTCACTATGTTGTGGGGACCACCTCGCTTCATGTTTTGGCAGGCAACTTGCCGCACCCGTAGGGGTCTAGGTTTCATTGCACAGGCTATCCACACGACCAGGGGAACGTCGGTTTTCAGCAGCTGCTCTGTGAAACCCGGGGATCCCATATTATCTGTATTGTTCTATGATGCTTATTACTTTTCTGTAATGTTGCATATTATCACGCCTGGAGCGATTATTGTATATTAGTATATATACTATTAGATGTTGTATATGTTTTACACCCGCGCTAGTCTAGCCCCCGCTCTGTCATTAATTAAGTAACCTAACGGGTGATGACGGGACCCAATGGCGAATGCAGATGGCATATACGTACATTATATTTTCGTTCTTTTCTGGTGTGATTGATTGATAGGACTGCATTGATTCTTATCAATGAAAGAATAAAGCAAACCTATATTTGATGTTGTTGGAACAAATTTTAGAATGAGTTATTACAATGTCGTTTCTTTTTGTTTTGCATAGCGGTATTCAGTTAGAATATTCAGCACCTCATTCGACGAGGCAAGGGCCGAGATCCCTTCACCGGGAGTGACCCCTTAGGCAGAAGTTTTCGTCAGGGTAATAACTTAAATATAGTCGATTACAAGTTGCTTTGCATCGCGGTATTCAGTTAGAATATCCTGCACCTCATTCCATGAGGAAAGAGACGAGATCCCTTCACCGGGAATGACCTCTTTAGCAAAACGTTTTCGCCACTATATTTTTATAAAAAGCTATCAGTTTCCTTCAACGAGATCAAGTTCATTACGTTAAAGTTTTTTCGCCAAAAACCAGCCGTAAACCTCCATCATTTCTTATGGATGGTCAGTAGTATACAAGCTATGTTTGTTGGCCTATGTCAAGGCGTAGTGTTTGGTAGCTACTGGGTATTCATTTGTTGCATAGATAGATGCATTAGTTTAGGACAGACGTACAGCCTTGTTGGCCTACGTCAAGGGCATGTACGATGACCTAAATTAATCAGGACAACGACGGGTAGAACTTGACATGTGGCTTATGATTTGTTGGCCTACGTCAAGGTCATAAGTGCATGGGATAAAAAATTATATCGGGAGTTTCAAACATACAGGAAACTTGCCAGACTTGCGCATACCTTCTAGAGTGTGTTAACTTGAGTGGCTTCCATCAAGTTATCATGCGATGATAGTTGGATCCCGATTCTCACTGATGAGTTGGTTTACTCTTAGGGTGATTCCGACTAATTCTTCTTTCAGATTTAGAGGAGAATTTGAGATTACAGTGGGAGGTTTCCTTATTAGATAAAGTGATAACCATTCTGATCTAGGTTAGAGTGCACGCAGAGTGTTTCTTTTCTCTCTCTCTTTGGCAGCGACTTTTGACCGACCCTAGACTATAACTCAGTGACCAAGTTGACCGAACCTTCTTAAAATACTGGCTTTTGGATTGTCTATAGTTGCATAAGTCATTACCGCTCCTTCTTTTACCCTTTGTATTTCTCAGAACACCCCGTATTACTGCGGACATCCACTTCCATTGGACAGATCCATCATATGATTATATATGACTCGAAGGGACTTCTTCGAGGATGGATCCATGTTCAGGAGAAATAGAATTAGTTTATTCAATTGTCTTTTATTATCACCTTCTCTCAGGTTGCGAGGGCTCCTTAGTTTAGGAGTGTACACCTATTACGCATATTAGATAGTCTTCATCCAAACCATAGGCAGGTGCCAAAATGTAGGGAATGAAGAAAACCAATTAGCCTAAGTAGGGTGCGCAGAAGGTAATATGTAAAGACAAGATAAAGGAATTAGAAAGAGGGCAAAGTAAATTGCGACTATTCATATTCACGACCAAACCACGTATTTCATCGCCACTCCTACTTCACCATTGATTTCTCCAGAACAACCCGTATCACTACGAACATCAAATTCCATTGGATAAATCCATCGTATGGTTATATACGAACTCGAAGGATATTTTTTCGAGGATGGATTCTGGTTCAGGAGAAATATGAATAAGGATTATTCAGCTGTCTTTTATCATCACCTTCTCTCAAGTTGCGAGTACTCCTAGGATTAGGAGAGTACACCTATTGTCACGCCCCGAAAGTACGGAACATGACCGGCACTTAAACTACGAAACGTCTCGAGGCGTACGTAATCTAAGTAAGCCGAAAACCCAGAAATCCAAACCAAGAAAAGTAGCAGAGTGAAGGAAAAACCAATTTAAATCAAGTAGTTTTGATAGCATAAGCCGAATTATGCGGGTTTCTAAAACATCAAAAATTTCCTGAAAATTTCGGTGGAGTCTCCTTTGTAAATACTGGTCCCCAAACGGGATACAACATGAATAGTATACGAAATCAATAAAAAGGCATCCCCAAGCGGGAGCTAGCTCTTCGTCAATCGACGGTCACAACCACACAAGCAATATAATATACAACGCCAACGGCGAGGATCGAAATTCAAAAGGAAACTCAAAACCATAAGAAAACCACAGAAATATAACGCGCGACTCTAAGGTCGAAGGAATAACATCATTGGTCTCTATCTCAAAATAATTACATGTTTGGTTGATGGAACTTCTAGATACAACAGAGTAATAATATACAAGTTATATAATGGGGGGTACGATACAAGTAAACCCACCTACTAGCAAATCACCCGAAGGAAACTATGCCCGCAAGCCGTAATGAAACCTGTACGGCAAACCTGCAAGAAACTGGGGCACAACGGCGGTGAGTTGCCAACTCGTGAATAGAAAAACATCTACGCACAGAAATCGCATAAATAACGCAACCTAGGTCAATGATCATAATATATCCTCAAATATATGAATAACATGCAGCCTATAACAATGGCTAGGGTAATATCTAACCCGAGTGTGATCTCATGTGCCCGTGTCAGTGCCTCAGGTAGAAATATATCATATGAATGAGGTATGAATGCATGGAACAGAAAGCATGTACTGACGAAAACTGCTTTCATAAATCAGTGAGATTTCTGTATTTTAAAAGTGAGGTACCATAAATGAAATCAGCATAAAACAGTGCCCAGCATCGACACAAAACAAATGTCCAAATATCTCGATATCTCTGTATCACAATCTCTGTACCTCAATATCTCAAAATCTCAATATCTCAATCGCAATATCTAGGGCACCGTCAATCCAGACCGGCCCCTACCATCCATCTCAAGACCACGACGGTATCCTCCGGATATCCGACGCATCGGGTAAAATCACCAGTAGGTAGTGCTCCCCTGCCAGGCTCACATCGTCATCATCACACGCTTCTTGCCCCGGTGTACCTTACCGGGTCCACCATGTACCCAAAACGGTTCATCCGTCTCCTCGAATCGGGTCTCGAAATCCATCAGCAAACTCATGGTGGACGACTCATACATCATGGGAAAACCGCGCTTTTCATTTAAAAAGAGAGAGAAGAAGTTTGTATAAGTTTTACGGTTTTCCCCCCAAATCCAGAAAATCTCATGGAAATCCGAATTCAAAACCTCAATAGCACGTAAAATAGTGAATATATGCATGAGAATCCATGAATGGGGCATAACAATGAATAACAGTTTGCATGAAGTAGCAGATAATAACTACAATGTCTAAACTAGCATATAAGGCAAGTACACTAATATCATGTCTAAACTATTAGCTAACAGGCTATGTCAATGTAATAGTATTTTCTATGTGTACATGACATGGCAATTACCGATGAAGATGTGTGTGAGCCGGCAAGTAAGTGTACGTGGTACATACGCATCATCGGTAATGGTGATGGTGTCCTAACAACATGATATCAATAATGAAATATGAATTACAATAAGTATGCGATGCGGAGCAACAACAATAATATGCGGGAGCTGAATACTAGACACAATATTAACTAAACTGCATTACCCTAATATAAGTCCTACAATAGTGCCTTTTGAAATAACACGAATCGCGGTGTTTTGAAAATAAGGGCTACGGAGTTTTTAAGAAAAGATACGTCTTTTGAAATATCCGTAGAATCCCTTGACCTGTCTTTTAAAATACCCACGATTCATTAGTTTTGAAATAGGTAGGAGTCTAATCTAGTCTAACAACTACACTAACTATACGGCTGAACTAACAAGCTGAACTACAGGTAAGGAAACCGCCTAACATCTGAGTCGATATATATATAAACATATATATATTAGTCGGTGATCCCGCCTCGATAATATCACATTCGAAACCATATCTATAATCAGATATTCCCAAATCAAGAGTGCAGATCTATCATCAATATATAGCTCGTACGTAAATCCGTCGTACGGCATCCCCAAATCTGGGTACGGGTCAATATCACATTCATCACACTATTCATCTGGTATCCCATTTATCAAAGATCATAATCCGGGTACGGATCTATGTCTACTACAATACTGATACCACCTACGTATGCATCCACGTGTGTGAAACACTACGTCAAAGGACCCGCTACAACGTCATGTCGTATCTCAAATACGAACCCTGCCAAATCACCGATTTCACGGCCTCAAATCAAATCTCATCGACTCATCTCAGATCCCAAGTATCATCCGCAAATCCAGTATGTGAGCACCTAGTCCCATACCCAGGTGAACACATAAACATATCTTCCCATATACGCACAGGTAATAACATAGATGTATGCATGCGTGTGTGCGTGTGTGGATGTAACGACTACTCTAGGGTTTCGCAACTAACACTAAACTAAACCATGAACACCTAGAATCTACCTTTATCATCAAGTCTTATATCAACATAAAATATAATCAAAATATATGTGTGTATACGTATTCGTATACATCACCACGAACTGCGGGGATGCTATACGCCATTCACCCGACTTCTCCCCGTAAATATAAATCTACTCACCTAGTCCTTGTTCGCCGGTGCCGATGTCGTCACGCGCTTACTTGTCGTCTCGAAATCCACATGGGGTACCTACATATCATAATGCACCGTATCGCATTAAAACCAAATTCGAAATCGAAACGGCATACGAAAATCAAATCGGCAAGCGTATCACGCATAGGTCAAAACCTATCGCCTACGCATGCAAGAATAGCCAAACCAACCCTCGATGTCGATGTACAAATGTTAAACTATCGAGAAAAATCCAAACACTCTCATTTGCACATTCACGAACACTAATTATAATATAAAATAGGTTAAAATTCACAAAAACCCCAAATTCACCTTAAAAGCCATTTTTCCGAAAATCTAGAAAGAAAAAATTACCCGTTTTAGTACAAAACTCGACGTTTAAACAAATCTAGCGGCCGCAATATCCGCTCAATATCATAACCAAGTCATAGAAACCATTCCAATAATTTAATCTCATCAAAATATATATAATTACAAAACCTAGTTAACAAAAATTAGCACAATTTTCCATTTTAGTTCAAAACTTGGTGTTTTAATCAACTTTAAATATGTTAACAATTTTATTCGCCATAATTCTCATTAAAACATATTAACTAATCCACACAACCATTAACTAGATTTTTAATCTCATACTTTATATTAATTACAAAAATCTAGTTTTGCAAAACAAACATAATTAGGACAATTTACATATAACAATTTAGCAATAAGCAACAAGGTTTAGTTTTGCATAGAATTTACATGCTAATCACTCACTATAACCATAATCTAATGCTAGAAATCTCACTTGAATTTTACAAACCCTAATCCCAAAATCAAACCCCTTTCTAGAATATCCTAAACTAGCAATTACACCCAAAATAACACTTGAATAAAATAGATTATCATAATTAAACAAAAATTAGCCATAAGGTTAAGAATTTACCCCACAATCATCTTAAGATCTAGCACAAATCTAGCCTCCCAAACATGCTTCCCTTCACCAAGATCCATACAAGAATAGCTAAGGAAAAATGGGTAAGCTTTGTATTTGGAAATTTGTTAGGTTTTACTTGATTTTTCTTGGGATTTTTGTGGACTTTTGGAGAAGAAAAGAGATGGAGAAATGAGAGAGGGGGCTGCAGAATTTTGGCTGTAGGAGGGAGAGGGAGATGTGTGTGGGTTTTGTGGGTAAAAGCCCAAGTCAACTCTCTCCCAAATTACAATAATACCCACCTCAATTTCATTTATTAAAACATATACTTTTATCCTATTTCCCCACTTAACAAAAGAGTTGAAGTGAGATCTTTGAGGGGGGTTGCTGCTGTGGTGGGGCCGGACAAGGAAGGGTGAGCATGTGAGTGAGTGATTGACAAAAAAAGTTACATGCAAAAAGACCCCCTCAAGTTACCAAATTGCAAGTTTTCGCTAATTTCACCAAAAAAAAATCTTTTTTTCTTCAATAATTTCTAAACCGTTTTGGCAAACGATTTCGTTTCAAAAACCACATGATAAAATTTTATTTAATGTTTTATGATGCATAAAATTTGTTTCAACTCATTCCAATTTGTAATTTTCCCTAATTAAATATATTAGTGACAGCTTAAAATAATATTAAAATAATTAATTTCGGAAAATTTTTCAGAAAATTTGAAATTTCACCAGTGGGTCAATAAACACCAAATACTAGCAATTACCTAGCTAGAATATGTATATTTAATTTTATAATAAAGATATTTGTAATTTGACTTTTTACAAAAAAAACCCTTATTTTACCGATTTTTTCGAAATTCACCGAAACGATTTTCAAAACGTTACAATCTTCCCCCCTTAAAGAAATTCGGTCCCCGAATTTAAATTAAAAACTTCCCCCAAATACTAAAACATCTAAGCAAAACCATCAAGTCGTCGGAGCTCCGAAATCGTAAACACATAAAACAAATCGTAGCGCAACGCATGCGCATGAAAAATGAGCATAAAACTCAAAATCAAAACTCCGTCAAGCATCCCGCAATCATCGGAGTCAGGGTGAAGACACGAATGCCATATCTCAAGCAAGACTGATATGCTATAAATCGGAACTATACATGCAAATATCAGGAGAAAATGCATGCCAAATCCTTTAAGTTGCTGTGCAATGCACATAACACTGCACAGTGGCGGACGTCTATCATAAGAAAATAGCTATATACATATATACCTTTGTTTGAAATGTACATTCCACCGTTTTGGAAAACAATTTAGAAGGGTCTCCTTGTTTTAAACATTTCGTTTCATATCAGACACGTAGGTAAATACTGAGACTATAGCTCGCTTTTTGGAAATCCCTTCAATAACTATCGATGCATGCAAAATATATTCAGGTACTGTCCTCTGACTAGTCCTGCTCAGTACAAAACTCATAGCAATCATCATAAAAAAAAGTACTGCTCCATAAGAAATCAATCCCAAAATACGCGTATGAATACTACGTGCGTCTAGTGCGTACGGAAATCAAAATCCATATATGTGCCATACATATGCACAGAAACAAGATCTAAGTGCATCGAGTGTGCATAAAGCATCTGTCGTAGGCAACGTGTGTGCCTGACAGCAAAATCAGGTGCATCTGACATGCACGAAAAATCTTGATTTAGTGCATCTGGTGTGCACCAAAATCACATCTCAAAACATGCGCTCAACATGCACGAAAATCCAAGGCAGGTGCATCTATCATGCACGAAATCATGAAATCCAATATCAAGCGCCAAACATGCGCCAAATCAAATCAGGTGCACAAAGGCGTATCACTGCACTGCAAGCATATATAAACTATACAGAGTGCAAGAACCAAATCGTGTGCGTGCATACGCACAAAATCAACTCAAATGTCTAAAACCGTAAAATCACAAACATGTGAAACCAAGCACGAAGACGATATCAAGTGCAACACTGTGCAAAGATCGTAAATCCTCAATCCTCAAAATTAAATCATGCGAATAAATCACCCAAAACATTGAAATCAATAATGGCGGAATAGTACCGCTCAAGTGCATCCTCTAAGAATCTCGGGCCAACTGTCGCGGTCACTAGTGGAATGTCTCGTCGATGATCATGAACTCTGGCCTGCTGGTATGCGTAACACGACCACTCCTGGGTCCAAGTCTTCTCGTAATTTGTCCCAGAAAGGTCCTGTCGAGGTCTCTCCCAAATCTCGCCTCTGCCGAACTGTCCGAAAGTCATCGTCCCTTACTAGATCTGTTTTCGTTCCAGAACGGCTGCATACTCATCACGACTCCTTCTGGAAGGTAAATCCAAGTACCATGCTTCGGCATGCGCATCGCATCTCTGATGTCGGTGGAGTGGAACGTCATCTCATCTAGATCTGGTACGAACCTCTTACTTCACTTTTCTCTAATGTCGACCGCTTTGGACTCGTCTCGTCGTGGCTGCATGGACTGAGCTCCAACGGCTATCCTTGTATCAGGAGTCTCCCAAGAAATGCATCTCACCACCTAGCATCCGAATTAAGTCGAACCATCCAATCGATTGTCAAAACCTCATAATCCCCTAAGGGCTCAACATCTTGGACACAGTTTAATAGTATCGAGTACATACCACAGCATCGGTGGTCCAGCTGTAGAAGGGCAAACCCAAGCCTCATTAATGGCGCCGTAGAACTGCCGCAAACCCGAAGTTTCAAAGGCTTTCACACGGTCATTAAGTCGAGTTAGGGTTTCATTCTTCTAGAGGGACCATAGAATTGCCTGCATGTCTTTCCGACTACTTTAAACTTGGAATAATAGGTTTCTGACATTCGATCGTCTCTGTCGACTCCCAACGTCTCCGCGTGAAGTCGTCTCTAGCTGGAATCAATCTATCTGATGACCTCACATCGGGGTAGGCGAACGATCCACATGTCCTAGTCATTCATCCTCGATGACCAGCGACCTTCTATCATCTCTTAGTATAACTCATTCTGCACTAACTCCAGCATCTGGGGCAATATCTCGTCGTTCGCAGTAATAACTAGCTCGCTCGTCTGCACGCTGAACAGTGCCTCAATCATCAGGAGTAAGCAATACTTCAATGGTCATCAAAATCTGGCTGGCCTCTATCAGTGGCTCAATCCTCTAGTGAAAATCGGCACGTCAGAATAATCTCATACAGCAATCCACCCAACGCTCGTGGTGCGAAGACACAATGAAAAGACACATCTCTGCAATCGTGTGTCGCCGGAATCATGCCGTGGTCAGTCCTCGTTCTTGACGAGCTCATGCTGACCGCAACTCTAGCCGTATCTCTCCCTGCCCGTAATCGTGGCAGCAAAACCATAACTGGTACTGATGAGGCTAGATCGAAATGAATATAATACTGAGCAAAGAAATGTACTTCCTAAGGCTTCTTAAGTGGAGTAGCGTATCGTAAATATGCCGCGGAACATACCTACGGTACGTCACTCTACTTTAGTCACCTATTCCATCAACCAAGGGTCATCCTACGCTCCGAAGGTAAAACCTAACGCTTTGATACCAACTTTGTCACGCCCCGAAAGTACGGAACATGACCGGCACTTAAACTACGAAACGTCTTGAGGCGTACGTAATCTAAGTAAGCCGAAAACCCAGAAATCCAAACCAAGAAAAGTAGTAGAGTGAAGGAAAAACCAATTTAAATCAAGTTGTTTTGATAGCATAAGCCGAATTATACAGGTTTCTAAAACATCAAAAATTCCTTGAAAATTTCGGCAGAGTCTCTTTCGTAAATACTGGCCCCCAAACGGGATACAACATGAATAGTATACGAAATCAATAAAAAGGCATCCCCAAGCGGGAGCTAGCTCTTCGTCAATCGACGGTGACAATCTCACAAGCAATATAATATACAACGCCAACGGCGAGGATCGAAATTCAAAAGGAAACTCAAAACCATAAGAAAACCACAGAAATATAACGCGCGACTCTAAGGTCGAAGGAATAACATCACTGGTCTCTATCTCAAAATAATTACATGTTTGATTGATGGAACTTCTAGATACAACAGAGTAATAATATACAAGTTATATAATGGGGGGTACGATACAAGTAAACCCAACTACTAGCAAATCACCCGAAGGAAACTATGCCCGCAAGCCGTAATGAAACCTGTACGGCAAACCTGCAAGAAACTGGGGCACAACGGGGGTGAGTTGCCAACTCGTGAATAGAAAAACATCTACGCACAGAAATCGCATAAATAACGCAACCTAGGTCAATGATCATAATATATCCTTAAATATATGAATAACATGCAGCCTATAACAATGGCTAGGGTAATATCTAACCCGAGTGTGATCTCATGTGCCCGTGTCAGTGCCTCAGGTAGCAATATACCATATGAATGAGGTATGAATGCATGGAACAGAAAGCATGTACTGACGAAAACTGCTTTCATAAATCAGTGAGATTTCTGTATTTTAAAAGTGATGTACCATAAATGAAATCAGCATAAAACAGTGCCCAGCATCGACACAAAACAAGTGTCCAAATATCTCGATATCTCTGTATCACAATCTCTGTACCTCAATATCTCAAAATCTCAATATCTCAATCGCAATATCTAGGGCGCTGTCAATCCAGACCGGCCCCTACCATCCATCTCAAGACCACAACGGTATCCTCCGGATATCCGACGCGTCGGGTAAAATCACCGGTAGGTAGTGCTCCCCTGCCAGGCTCACATCGTCATCATCACGCGCTTCTTGCCCCGGGGTACCTTACCGGGTCCACCATGTACCCGAAACGGTTCATCCGTCTCCTCGAATCGGGTCTCGAAATCCATCAGCAAACTCATGGTGGACGACTCATACATCATGGGAAAACCGCGCTTTTCATTTAAAAAGAGAGAGAAGAAGTTTGTATAAGTTGTAAGTGCACGGCGGCGCCCCGGCCGTCAATCCGACGGCCAAATGCGGAAGCGGTGATAAACTTTAATTTTTCTTAAACTGGCAAACCGCCGCGCACTAATACCCGGATCGAACCATTAATTAGTCCTAGCTAACAACAAGAATGGGAATAGAGATATACCGACGATCCAAGTCCTCCGGTCTTCTCGTCATCGTCCCGATCTCCTGCGGAATGTCCCGTCTCCTCCTCGTCGCCGGAAGTGCACCACATCGCCTACTTCTTTTACGGGCTCCCACCTCAATGCCGAGGCAACTCGGGCACGAAGCCGGCTACTCGACGTGCCCAAGGTTCGCTGTAGAATATGTAGTCCTCAAGTCTCACTTTGGGGTTGTAGGAATTGCCATTGGTGGAGGGATTGAACTTGGAGCTTTTGAGATTGATCTTGTGGGGATTTTGCAATTTGAAATGAACCAAAATCCCACACACACAAATTTGGACAGCCCACTAGGAGCTTGGCCGGCCAAACATGGTGGTGGAGAGAATGAGAGAGTGGAAGAAGTAAATCAAATGGGAGCCATTCTCATCTAATACCCAAGAGAGAGAGAGGAAAGCTATCATGCAAAAGAAATGATAGTAAGGAAAACTCAACACTCAACACCACCATCATCACCTCACAAAGTCCAACCATCATGAACCATGATGACTCAAAAAGTCATGCCATCATGAAGAAATCAAGTCAAAGGATGGTGCACATCATGAAAGCCATCATGATGCAACAAGATGCAAAGAACCCCCTCCACTAATGCCTATTTGCAACAATGCAAATAAACCCTCCTCCACCAATCTTCGGCCAATGAACGGAACAAAGGAAATTGGCCGAAACGGAAAGCAAACTGGCAACTCTAGAAAACTGGTCCCGTAATAAATTACAGGAAAACCCCGATACTGTGCATACACACCCGCATCTGTATTTCGACCGAAATACAAATGCAATGAGACAAACTCTACACTGTACTATGCTAGGATCCGGCTTATACCAAAACCGGCTAGTAATATCCGTTCGATCCTGATCCGTGCAATACCGCACGTATCTGATCGAACCCTGCCATATAACCATACGGCCTATAGTACAAACTGTCCGATCCTGATCCGTGCAATACCGCACGTATTTGATCGGACCTTGCCATATCTCCATACGGCCTCTACAACCTTTCGTCCGAAAGCTGAGTAACTGAATGTGGGGGACTCTAAAGACTCGTCAACATCTTGGTCGTGGATTTAACCACTAGCACGTCAGATGTATAAGCCAATACGTAACGGGCTACCAGGTATTGACCAAAAGGGACGTCTGTGAGCGAACTCAGCCTGACTCCCTACTGAGCCTGTCAGTGACAATATCCGTACAGTCCGGTCCGTTCGTCTATGAGCATCGCATGGCGGGCCTAGGGGGTTGGTAAAAGTCAGACCCCCAAAAGCGGTACAAGTCGTGTCGGAGTGTAGCCCAGAACACCCTGAGATACTACTGGAATACCTACCAGTAAATCTCCTTGCCTCGGCCGAGGGCTTCGTGTAATGGCTCTCCTAGACACAGCACGACCTCACCCCCAATACCGGGAGAGACGAACCCCTGAAGATACGCTCACTGCCTCCATGTGGCTCGGGACTGTACCCAACTAAAACCTGTTTGCACGACTCCTTTGAGCCGTGGTAGGGTAGTAATCAAAGTACAGTGGGAACTCACACGAGACAAATGACGATCCCCAGGTCGATGAACTAACCTGCACACATGTCACCAGGGAACTGCCATCTGATGTCTGGTACATGACCAACTAGCATGTTCCCGGCGAGTCCTGTCCGGTGTACTCATAACCCAATGAGCACCTGTATACATCTTAGGTGATCCAACTGACACCAGTGGCTTGTGAGACCGGCCACCGCCCCTCGTCGGGGTCTCGACTGTATACACTAGTCTACTATGGAGAATCGATGCCCTGTCTCGAAACTCTCACGACTAGGGACCTTTTAAGGATATGCTTATAGACCCCCAGCTCCCACTTATATGATCGCCCTCATACTGCTGGTGGTCAAGCAAGAATCCTAGGGGCTCTATCAACGTGTAATAGCGACGTGTCAGGTCACTTAAAACAGTACACGATGATAAAGGTAAACCAGATAGCATACTATCATCTCGAGTAAGACAGTCCTACCGGGATAGGTCCTCCATCAATCATTGCAATCACGTACCTGTGACCTAATAATTGACTCTGAGGGCACTATCTCCAACAATCTCCCACTTGCACTCAAGGCTAATTATTGCGATGTCGCATACTCACAGCCCGTGTGATACCGAACACCCAACTCCTCTACTAGTCAGTCTCACAAAGCTCGTTTGCGAAACTATTGCGTTCGAGGAATAGCCTCAGTGAGTGGATCCGCTTTGTTGTCTTTTTCAATGTCTCTCTATATCTTAAGTTCGCGGAGAAACCCATCTCCCGAAATGAGCAATACCTGTCTTAGAATGTGTCTGGATGTCTGATGGGACATAGCTCATAAATGAACTCCAAATCCAAACTTCTTAGACTGTATCGTCAACTGAACTTAATTAGTATCCTGCGCCATGCCTCCCTCAGTATTCCTTGGACCAACTATCCAAAATACTGCCCCTCGTCAGAAGGAAAAACTATAACTCTGACAACCTCCTTGTCGTCCAGGTCACCTTGGAAGCCTGGAATGATAACTGTCTCCCGCATGAGGCTATCGTTATCATATCCCTAGAACATCCACTTATGTTCTAAAACTGCTTCCAACTGTTTCTCCAGGATTGGATTAATGTCAACTTATTGCATCTAGTGCAAGAACAACATCTGGTGTGGTACTTGACATCTCACGATTGACTCAATTGCCTGAGCAAGTGATCAGCCAATCATGCACATCCCTCTCCCCTTTAGTCTACAAGACACCTTTAGAGAGGGTGACTCCATCTTCTGCAGGTACACTACCGTGCATGGAGTCGTCCATTCTAAATACCCTTAGAATGCTGTCTAAGTACCCAGATTGGGAGACTACCCAAATCTAGATCTAAAGCCATAGATCTAGTAACCAGAATGTCTGATATAATGTCCAAGTCCCATGTGGAGAAACCACTGTGTGACGACCAAAGTTTAACCGATCGTAGTATAGGAGTTTCCTTTCCTACTTTGTGTATGTCATCCAAATACCAGGATATCACACCCTACTACCTTCTCAACAGATCCATCCCCTATTCTGATGAAGTCAAACCTATGACTGTCACATCAGAAATAGATGATCTATCTCCGCTACATCTGCTTTAGTCTATAAATAGACATAAGCTACCTGTCCACCAATGCTTCCGCTGCTCCCACTGACTACGACAACCCTCTGGCAGAGTCATATAGACGTACACTTCTAAAACTAGTTTAGAACGACGCTATACTCATCCTCCCACCGGGTCTCGCAGCCTGGAACAACAGCAATGGTAATTGTGGGTAAACAAGAACTTCCCTGTCACCGTCCTTGAGGCTACCGTAGTACCTCTCGGGTGCCTGAAGTTACCCACCTTATCTGCGGAGTGGCCAATGGAATGTCAATCCAGATTGAATCTTTAGGTTCCTTATCAAATCTTCAGTAATCGTTTGTGGTTCTGGAATCACTTCCAGTTCTACCATACTCCCACTACTGTTTTCTGAAAAAATCCATTTTTATTAAAACTGTGGCGAGTCTAGAACAATATTACTATTGTTCATCCAGATGGTAGAAAGTCAACCCGCGTCATAGCCTGGGTCAACCCACAAACAGCCATTACAGAAACGTGCCTTGAGTTGTCCAGTGTCTGGTTTTAAGCATAAGCCGGACAACTCCCCGTACCTTAACATCGTTAAGATATGAACTGTTCTATATCCAATATAGAACCAGAGGCACTGATTTAATTGAACCAGATTCAAATCATGCAGCTGTCTCCAATGCATGTCAACTAAATGGAAGGAGGCCGATCAGCGTTACTCAACTTAGGAATGCTTCCAATCATGAGTAACCTGAAAGAGAAGCAAGATCTCTTAAATCATT
Organism: Agapanthus africanus; assembly: GCA_030015575.1. Lineage (NCBI taxonomy): Eukaryota > Viridiplantae > Streptophyta > Magnoliopsida > Asparagales > Amaryllidaceae > Agapanthus > Agapanthus africanus. The sequence continues at coordinate 671,364,700 of CM057338.1, forward strand.
ACTATCATCTGAATACCGTACACAAGTATCTACATCTTCGATCTCTTTGAAGAATCCCGATACTTGCTACACCTGGTTCTCTACTCTATTCAAATACCCATAACTTCTCCAAATTCGGACACTGTGTTTTCACGAAACACTTGTCTAAAACTAGAGAAGTCATAAGTAAACCGAATATAGTACGAGGACCAACCCCTCTGTTCTGATGGACCCTGGACATCATACAACACTCTGTACAAGTCCCTTGAGTCTGAAAACTCATTCACCGTGTGTCGTAGGTTGAAAACTGTACTTATGGTTAAGAAGAATTACACCGCTGTTTAATGCTCCTTACCTAACCATCCACTGATATAGGTAAATGTCGTAGACATAATTTCAGAAAGGTATATCTCACTCTATGAAAATAGACGTACAGATATATCAATTTGAAATTGGTGCATAACAGCGGATATTCAAAACCAAATATTTGCCGACCGGCAAACTACCCAGGTGATTTCCTCAAATATCACCGATTACAACGAATCCCGATATAATGAGGATGATCACCCAATTCCCAATAATCTACTCCCACTCATCATCTGTAAAACCATACAGATGTGAGAATCATACCTGGTAAATACATACCCTGGAGCAAGTGTCTAATCGGGAAATCAGTTTTCCTTTAACAGTACACAGTGAGACTGAAACATCGAAATGTTTTGATGGGGTATCCTGGTATTCCTAGTAATGCCTCTTCCAGATTCACAACTGTAACCATATAGTTCTTTGCCACCTCTCCAAATCCCTTCATATGTCTTTAGTCATTACCTTCTGCACACCCCTTTAGGCCAAATGGTTTTCTTCCTTCCCTACCGTTCGGCACCAGCCTATGGTTTGGAAGAAGACTATCCAATAAGCATAATGGGTGTACTGTCCTAATCCTAGGAACACTCGCAATGCGAGAGAAGGTTAGGATAAAAGACAACCGAATGAACTTAATTCCTATTTCTCCTGAACCAGAATCCATCCCCGAACTGGAACAAGTTCCTTTCGAGTTCGTATATAACCATACGATGGAGTATCCAATAAACTGTGGATCTTCGTAGTGATACGGAGTGTCCAGGAGAAATTCAAAGGTGATTTTAGGATTGGCGAAGAAATACCTGGTTTGGTCATGAATATCTGTTGCAATTTACTTTGCCCTCTTACTAATCCCTTGCTATGTCTTAACTTAATACCTTCTGCACACCATCGTTATGCTAATTGGTTTTCTTCATTCCCTACCGGTCGGCACCAGCCTAAGGTTTGGAAGAGGACAATCCAATTTGCGTAATAGGTGTACTACCCCTAAACCAAGGAGTACTCGTAACCTGAGAGAGGGTAAAAGGAAAAGACAACTGAATAATCCTATCCGTTTCCTCCAGAACCTGAAACCATCCTCGAATAAATTCCTTCGAGTTCGTATCTAACCATACGATGGTTTTGTCCAATGGAAGTGGACGTTCGTAGTAATACGGGGTGTCCTGGAGAAAAGGGTAAAAGTAGGAGTGGCAATGAGGTTCGCAACTCTGACAATCCAAAAGCCAGTGTTAAAAAGGTTCGGTCAACTTGGTCACTGAGTCATAGTCTTAGGGTCAGGTCAATGGTCGCTGCCAAAGAGAGAGAGAGAAAAGAAACACTCAGCGTGCACTCTAACCTAGATCAGAATGGTTACCAATTTATCTAATCTGGAATCCTCCCACTGTACCTCAAATTCTCCTCCAAACCTGAAAGAAGAATTAGTCGGGGTCACCCGAGGAGTAAACTAACTCATCAGTGGGAATCGGGATCCAACTATCACCGCATGATAACGTGACGGAATCCGCTCACGGTGTCACACTCCAGAAGGTATGCGCATATTTGGCAAGTTTCAGTTCTTTTGAAACCCCCGATGTGATTTCTGCCCCATGCTCTTATGACCTTGACTAAGGCCAACAAATCATAAGTCACATGTCAAGTTCTACCCGTCATTATCCAGGTTGATTTGAACCCACCCGTACAAGCCCTTGACTAGGGCCAACAAGGCTATACAACTGTCCCAAACCAACGCATCTATCTATGCAGCATATGAACACCCAACAGCTACCAAACACTGTGCCTTGACTATGGCCAACAAACACAGCTTGAATACTATTGACTACCCATATGAAACGACGGAGGGCTACGAATGGTTTCTGGCGAAAACCTTTAACGTAATGAACTTGATATCGTTGAAGGAACTGATAGCTTTTTTAAAAGTATAGTGACGAAAACCGTTGCTAAAGAGGTCACTCCCGGTGAAGGGATCTCGGCTCTTTCCCCGTAGAATGGGGTGCAGGATATTCCAAATGAATACCACGATGCAAAACAAAAGTGAACGTCCTTGCAATAACAGCTTTTTGAAAAGTGTTCCAACAACATCAGATTAGGTTTGTTTTTAACTTGCATTGATCCAAATCAACGCAGTCCCATCAATTGATCACACCACAAAGAACGAAAATATACTGATGTACGTATATGCCATCCGCATTCGCCACTGGGTCCCGTCATTACCCGTTAGGTTAGCTTACTAACGACAGAGCGGGGACTGGACTAGCGCGGATGCAAAACATATACAACATCTACTAATATATATACCAATATATTATATTTCGCTCAAGGCGTGAATAGAATGCAACATCACAGAGAATGAACAGCATCACAGAAACAATACAGATATCTGGGATCCCCGGGTTTCACAGAGCCGCTGAAACCCGACGTTCCCTTGGTCGTGTGGATAGCCTGTGCAATGAAATCCTAGACCCCTACGGGCGCGGCAAGTCACCCGCCAAAACCTGAAGCGAGGCAGCCCCCTTCAGCACCGTTAATGGACCACCCAGCACTTCACGGAATCCGGTAGCTTGGGCACCCCTCCTGGGTCAACCTGTACCCCCTACGGGTGCGGCGAATAGCCCGCCAATCCTAGAGTGAAGCCCCCTCCGCAGGGCAATCCTAGTACAGAAAGTAAAATATACATACAACGGGTACATCGACCGCAACCAGGTCGTGCCCCAAAATAATAATACAAACAGGCAGTGACGGCAGTCCACATGTCGGATGCTCGCCCCGCAATATCAAATGTACATAATACAACCACAACTGTACTAGCATTGCATCCAGGCTATCCCCCACGACCGATCCGCAACATCACAGCAAAAACAGAACATCAACGTGAAAGTCACGTTCGCAAATCCGTCTAACCGGGCTATAGCAGTTAGACCGGATTTACCGATCGAGTGACATTCACGGTCGCAGATATAATGTAAATACTGTGAAAAATGTGTTTAAAATATCCGACCGATCAAATTTTAACAAGTGGGCCCCAAAACAATACTGTAGCAGTTAAAGAAATTATGGGCCCAATATTAATATTCCAAAAACCCCAATTAAACCCCAGAAGCCCACTGGAGAACTTTGGCCCATTGATCTCTCTGAACTGCCGCGGAACCGCGGCCCAAGGTAGGGTTTGGCCGCGGTTCCGCACTCCACTTAAGAGATCACTTTGCCGAACTTTTCCAGTGGCCTTATATCTTCCTGTACAGTACTTTTATACAACATGAAAAATTTTTCGAGACTGAAAAATTTCAACAGAAACTGATGCTGAAGGAAATGCGGGTTTCGGGATTTTTGATCGATCCGAATTGCAAACACATTACACAAAGCTAGACTAAGTTAATGGGGAGGCTCTGATACCACTGTAAGTGCACGGCGGCGCCCCGGCCGTCAATCCGACGGCCAAATGCGGAAGCGGTGATAAACTTTAATTTTTCTTGAACTGGCAAACCGCCGCGCACTAATACCCGGATCGAACCATTAATTAGTCCTAGCTAACAACAAGAATGGGAATAAAGATATACCGACGATCCAAGTCCTCCGGTCTTCTCTTCATCGTCCCGATCTCCTGCGGAATGTCCCGTCTCCTCCTCGTCGCCGGAAGTGCACCACATCGCCTACTTCTTTTACGGGCTCCCACCTCAATGCCGAGGCAACTCGGGCACGAAGCCGGCTACTCGACGTGCCCAAGGTTCGCTGTAGAATATGTAGTCCTCAAGTCTCACTTTGGGGTTGTAGGAATTGCCATTGGTGGAGGGATTGAACTTGGAGCTTTTGAGATTGATCTTGTGGGGATTTTGCAATATGAAATGAACCAAAATCCCACACACACAAATTTGGACAGCCCACTAGGAGCTTGGCCGGCCAATACATGGTGGTGGAGAGAATGAGAGAGTGGAAGAAGTAAATCAAATGGGAGCCATTCTCATCTAATACCCAAGAGAGAGAGAGGAAAGCTATCATGCAAAAGAAATGATAGTAAGGAAAACTCAACACTCAACACCACCATTATCACCTCACAAAGTCCAACCATCATGAACCATGATGACTCAAAAAGTCATGCCATCATGAAGAAATCAAGTCAAAGGATGGTGCACATCATGAAAGCCATCATGATGCAACAAGATGCAAAGAACCCCCTCCACTAATGCCTATTTGCAACAATGCAAATAAACCCTCCTCCACCAATCTTCGGCCAATGAACGGAACAAAGGAAATTGGCCGAAACGGAAAGCAAACTGGCAACTCCAGAAAACTGGACCCGTAATAAATTACAGGAAAACCCCGATACTGTGCATACACACCCGCATCTGTATTTCGACCGAAATACAAATGCAATGAGACAAACTCTACACTGTACTATGCTAGGATCCGGCTTATACCAAAACCGGCTAGTAATATCCGTTCGATCCTGATCCGTGCAATACCGCACGTATCTGATCGAACCCTGCCATATAACCATACGGCCTATAGTACAAACTGTCCGATCCTGATCCGTGCAATACCGCACATATTTGATCGGACCTTGCCATATCTCCATACGGCCTCTACAACCTTTCGCCCGAAAGCTGAGTAACTGAATGTGGGGGACTCTAAAGACTCGTCAACACCTTGGTCGTGGATTTAACCACTAGCACGTCAGAGGTATAAGCCAATACGTAACGGGCTACCAGGTATTGACCAAAAGGGACATCTGTGAGCGAACTCAGCCTGACTCCCTACTGAGCCTGTCAGTGACAATATCCGTACAGTCCGGTCCGTTCGTCTATGAGCATCGCATGGCGGGCCTAGGGGGTTGGTAAAAGTCAGACCCCTAAAAGCGGTACAAGTCGTGTCGGAGTGTAGCCCAGAACACCCTGAGATACTACTGGAATACCTACCAGTAAATCTCCTTGCCTCGGCCGAGGGCTTCGTGTAATGGCTCTCCTAGACACAGCACGACCTCACCCCCAATACCGGGAGAGACGAACCCCTGAAGATACGCTCACTGCCTCCATGTGGCTCGGGACTGTACCCAACTAAAACCTGTTTGCACGACTCCTTTGAGCCGTGGTAGGGTAGTAATCAAAGTACAGTGGGAACTCACACGAGACAAATGACGATCCCCAGGTCGATGAACTAACCTGCACACATGTCACCAGGGAACTGCCATCTGACGTCTGGTATATGACCAACTAGCATGTTCCCGGCGAGTCCTGTCCGGTGTACTCATAACCCAATGAGCACCTGTATACATCTTAGGTGATCCAACTGACACCAGTGGCTTGTGAGACCGGCCACCGCCCCTCGTCGGGGTCTCGACTGTATACACTAGTCTACTATGGAGAATCGATGCCCTGTCTCGAAACTCTCACGACTAGGGACCTTTTAAGGATATGCTTATAGACCCCCAGCTCCCACTTATATGATCGCCCTCATACTGCTGGTGGTCAAGCAAGAATCCTAGGGGCTCTATCAACGTGTAATAGCGACGTGTCAGGTCACTTAAAACAGTACACGATGATAAAGGTAAACCAGATAGCATACTATCATCTCGAGTAAGACTGTCCTACCGGGATAGGTCCTCCATCAATCATTGCAATCACGTACCTGTGACCTAATAATTGACTCTGAGGGCACTATCTCCAACATAAGTTTTGCGGTTTTCCCCCCAAATCCAGAAAATCTCATGGAAATCCGAATTCAAAACCTCAATAGCACGTAAAATAGTGAATATATGCATGAGAATCCATGAATGCGGCATAACAATGAATAACAGTTTGCATGAAGTAGCAGATAATAACTACAATGTCTAAACTAGCATATAAGGCAAGTACACTAATATCATGTCTAAACTATTAGCTAACAGGCTATGTCAATGTAATAGTATTTTCTATGTGTACGTGACATGGCAATTACCGATGAAGATGTGTGTGAGCCGGAAAGTAAGTGTACGTGGTACATACGCATCATCGGTAATGGTGATGGTGTCCTAACAACATGATATCAATAATGAAATATGAATTACAATAAGTATGCGATGCGGAGCAACAGCAATAATATGCGGGAGCTGAATACTAGACACAATGGTAACTAAACTGCATTAACCTAATATAAGTCCTACAATAGTGCCTTTTGAAATAACACGAATCGCGGTGTTTTGAAAATAAGGGCTACGGTGTTTTTAAGAAAAGATACGTCTTTTGAAATATCCGTAGAATTCCTTGACCTGTCTTTTAAAATACCAACAATTCGTTAGTTTTGAAATATGTAGGAGTCTAATCTAGTCTAACAACTACACTAACTATACGGCTGAACTAACAAGCTGAACTACGGGTAAGGAAACCGCCTAACATCTGAGTCGATATATATATAAACATATATATATATATATATATTAGTCGGTGATCCCGCCTCGATAATATCACATTCGATACCATATCTATAATAAGATATTCCCAAATCAAGAGTGTGGATCTATCATCAATATATAGCTCGTACGTAAATCCGTCGTACGGCATCTCCAAATCTGGGTACGGGTCAATATCACATTCATCACACTATTCATCTGGTATCCCATTTATCAAAGATCATAATCCGGGTACGGATCTATGTCTACTACAATACTGATACCACCTACGTATGCATGCACGTGTGTGAAACACTACGTCAAAGGACCCGCTACAACGTCATGTCGTATCTCAAATACGAACCCTGCCAAATCACCGATCTCACGGCCTCAAATCAAATCTCATCGACTCATCTTAGATCCCAAGTATCATCCGCAAATCCAGTATGTGAGCACCTAGTCCCATACCCAGGTGAACACATAAACACATCTCCCCATTTACGCATAGGTAATAACATAGATGTATGCATGTGTGTGTGTGCGTGTGTGGGTGTAACGACTACTCTAGGGTTTCGCAACTAACACTAAACTAATCCATGAACACCTAGAATCTACTATTATCATCAAGTCTTATATGAACATAAAATATATTCAAAATATATGTGTGTATACGTATACGTATACATCACTACGAACTGCGGGGATGCTATACGCCATCCACCCGACTTCTCCCCGTAGATATAAATCTACTCACCTGGTCCTTGCTCGCCGGTGCCGATGTCATCACGCGCTTGCTTGTCGTCTCAAAGTCCACATGGGGTACCTACATATCATAATGCACCGTATCGCATTAAAACCAAATTCGAAATCGAAACGGCATACGAAAATCAAATCGGCAAGCGTATCACGCATAGGTCAAAACCTATCGCATACGCATGCAAGAATAGCCAAACCAACCCTCGATGTCGATGTACAAACGTCAAACTATCGAGAAAAACCCAAACACTCTCATTTGCGCATTCACGAACACTAATTATAATATAAAATAGGTTAAAATTCACAAAAACCCCAAATTCACCTTAAAAGCCATTTTTCCGAAAATCTAGCAAGCAAAAATTACCCGTTTTAGTACAAAACTCGACGTTTAAACAAATCTAGCGACCGCAATATCCGCTCAATATCATAACCAAGTCATAAAAACCATTCCAATAATTTAATCTCATCAAAATATATATAATTACAAAACCTAGTTAAAAAAAATTAGCACAATTTTCCATTTTAGCTCAAAACTTGGTGTTTTAATCAACTTTAAATATGTTAAGAATTTTAATCGCCTTAATACTCATTAAAACATATTAACTAAGCCACACAACCATTAACGAGATTTTTAATCTCATACTTTATATTAATTACAAAAATCTAGTTTTGCAAAACAAACATAATTAGGACAATTTACATATAACAATTTAGCAATAAGCAACAAGGTTTAGTTTTGCATAGAATTTACATGCTAATCACTCACTATAACCATAATCTAATGCTAGAAAGCTCACTTGAATTTTACAAACCCTAATCCCAAAATCAAACCCTTTCTAGAATATCCTAAACTAGCAATTACACCCAAAATAACACTTGAATAAAATAGATTATCTTAATTAAACAACAATTAGCCATAAGGTTAAGAATTTACCCCACAATTATCTTGAGATCTAGCACAAATCTAGCCTCCCAAACATGCTTCCCTTCACCAAGATCCATACAAGAATAGCTAAGGAAAAATGGGTAAGCTTTGTATTTGGAAATTTGTGAGGTTTTACTTGATTTTTCTTGGGATTTTTGTGGACTTTTGGAGAAGAAAAGAGATGGAGAAATGAGAGAGGGGGCTGCAGAATTTCGGCTGTAGGAGGGAGAGGGAGATGTGTGTGGGTTTTGTGGGTAAAAGCCCAAGCCAACTCTCTCCCAAAGTACAATAATACCCACCTCAATTTACTTTATTAAAACATATACTTTTATCCTATTTCCCCACTTAACAAAAGAGTTGAAGTGAGAACTTGGAGGGGGGTTGCTGCTGTGGTGGGGCCGGCCAAGGAAGGGCATGTGAGTGAGTGATTGACAAAAAAAGTTACATGCAAAAACACCCCCTCAAGTTACCAAATTGCAAGTTTTCGCTAATTTCACCCAAAAAAAGCCTTTTTTCTTCAATAATTTCTAAACCGTTTTAGCAAACGATTTCATTTCAAAAAGCACATGATAAAATTTTATTTAATGTTTTATGATGCACAAAATTTGTTTCAACTCATTCCAATTTGTAATTTTCCCTAATTAAATATATTAGTGACGGCTTAAAATAGTATTAAAATAATTAATTTCGGAAAAAATTTCAGAAAATTTGAAATTTCACCGGTGGGTCAATAAACACAAAATACTAGCAATTACCTAGCTAGAATATGTATATTTAATTTTATAATAAAGATATTTGTATTTTGACTTTTTACAGAAAACCCCCTTATTTTACCGATTTTTTCGAAATTTCACCGAAACGATTTTCAAAACGTTACACCTATTATGCTTACTAGATAGTCTTCTTCCAAACCATAGGCTGGTGCCGAACGGTAGGGAAGGAAGAAAACCTTTTAGCCTAATCATGGTGTACAGAAGATAACGACTAGAGACAAATAAAGTGATTTGGAAAGGTGGCAAAGAAATATACGGTTAAAGTCATGATTTGGATTATGGAAGAGGCATTACTAGGAATCTTGATTTGAGTGATTTTAGCGTGCTTGCGCTTAAAAGATAGATCAAAAATATTTGTAACCGCAATCAAGAAGGCGTCGCATGAAACTAGCCGGTGAGTACGGGTCGGTCCACAGGGATGTTGTGAATTTCCGATTCATTCTTACGAGTTAATTCCGAAGGGTATTCGGATTAATTATTAAATCTAAAAACCTAATTAACCTAGGGCAATTATCTAGATCTACTCTTGCTAGGGCTAGGTTTAGGGATGGTTTGGAAATGTAATTAAATCTCACCGCTTTCAATACCCGAATGAAGATCTATGAGGAGTTATGGTAATTATCAATAAAGTGGATTAGATCCATTCGGGAAGATGTTCCTCCCTCTAAGTTCTTGTCCTTCCTTTAGAGATCCTTACTCTAACCTCCATGGAAAACGCGGGCAACTGAGCCTTTATACTACGGTATCACCGCTACCTCGAGGGATAGGGTGCCGTAGGGCGCAGTGTGTGCGTGTATGCATGGAGTCCTATAGATTCTATGTGATGGGTAAGAAAGGGATGAGAGATCTCATCTCTCAAAAGCCCTTCCCAAAGCTAACATCTAAGGAAATGAATTAAAATCTAAACTAGAACAATTAAATAAAACTACTTACAGTTGGCTCTCTCGAAACATCAACGCAGGGTTGTCAGATCTGGATTCATGATTTGAAAAGAGGCACCGATGCTCTCCAAAGGAATTCTAAAATTTATTAATGAAGGGGGGCATGAAAAGAATACAATGATTTGGGCTTCTATTTATAGGAGATAGAAACCCTAGATTACAATTGATTCGCATGTCTACATTTACCAAATTATCCTTAGGAAGACCTAGTCAAAGTAGACTTCAAGCTTTGGTAAAATTTTATGTCTCTGTCTTTTATTAAAAGGAAGTATTGGGCCTTGGATCTTTGGGCTTCCTTATTATTTGGTTCTTTATTAAAATAGCTTCTATGTTTCTTCCAGATCTCCAGTGAATAATTGCGGTGGACTTTTAACCGTTCGCTTTGTAATCTTGGACCTTGCATTGCCTTGTACTTTGTGAATTTTATCTTTGATGTCGGCTTAATCAAGAGTCTTCTGTTTGCTGGTCAAAGTCCACTTTTTCATCGTCTCTACATCGTTTTTACTGTTTTCTGTCTAAGAACCTGTAACCTGTAACATGTAGCAGACATGCGTCAAAAGCACCTGTTTATTTATAAAAAGAATAAGAATGGGGAATATAATAATGCAATATTATGGTATGAACAAATACCCCCAAACTTATCTTTTGCTCGTCCTCGAGCAAACTTATTTTTATTCTCTAAAAAACCTAACCGCACTTTCGCAGGGAAACGCGATTGCACTGAGCTCGTGCAACAAGCCGTTAAACCACTAGGTGTCCCTAGTAGGAGGAGTGTTGTCTCCTGAGGGTTTTCAGCGGATACTACCCACAAAATCCTATCAATTTGGCTTTTTGACTTTTATTCTCCAATTAGGTTTCTAACTAAGAATTCTATTATCTTTTACTTGTAAATTATCCACCCATATTCTTCACACTTCATCATTATTTAACTTAAGATTATATATGTTATGTAGACCTACTTAGCTTTCGGCATCTCTTAAGTTTTTTTTCTAAAGTTCCATCTCCACGTAGGAATTTCTATCAACTCTAATAAAGATACAAGTTCTATTCTTCATCCCTTTCTCTCATCTAAATTCCAATTACATACCCCTACGTGTGTGTAAAGATCACCCCTACACTTGGAAATTCAAATCCAGCAATCATACTCTCGTCCATTGTCCAAAGCACTTATTAATTAGTGAATTTTTAAATGAAATTTGCTTACACATCCTTCATGCGACCGTTAATACTTCTTGAGGTACCAACAACCGATTACAAGATGCGTTAGCACTTTAAAGCGTACTTCCTAGTTTTGCAACACTCAAGGCTTTAGCAGTGACTCCCAAACCAGTTAGTCTAAGGCACTAGGTGATGAAGCACCCTCGCTAAATATTTTTCTATTTTTGCAGCCTTAAGTAATCACAAAAACCAGTGTCCATTTTTTTTATTCTTTATTCACTTTTTTTCTTCTTTATTTTCATTGTACTAAGGACTTTAGACAAGAGCACTTCAAGGTCTCTTCTACTATTCCAAGTTTCAAGGTGCGTGATTGTGCAAATTGTAGGGTATACATTTTCAGAATCTAGACTTAAGCTAGGAACTATTTTTCAAACTTATACTCTAATAAAAGCTTCAATATTTTTCCTTCGTTTTGACTTAGCCCAAGAAGTGAACCCAAAATTTGCCTATTTCTAAATAAACTACAAGGCATATACTTTCTACCGTTAAACTTTGAGGAATGTTATTTTTAGGGTTTTTAATTCACTAAGTCTAAGATCTAGTTGTTCCTAGCCAGTTAACATATTTGTCAAACTCAAGTCAATTAGCCAAAATTGAATACAATAATTTTTATAATTTTTGAAATTTTTCAATTTTTATGGGTTTTTCAAATAAATATGCAAATGCAAAAATATGTACAAATGAATGCGAAGGAAGAAGACGTACCGAGCATACCCCAAACTTGAACTTGACAGTGTCCTCATTGTCATGCTAAACCAAGAGGGTCAAAATACCGACACTCCCCTGTTTATTTATTTATAATTTTTTTTTATATTTTTAATGTTTTGAAATTTTTTTTTTATAGAAAAGAAAACAAAAAATATATACATATATACAAAGATTCCCCCAAACTTAAACTTGGCCTTGCACAAGACAAAAGTTAGCACCAATCATTCAAAAATCTTATCGTGGAAATGGTATAGTTGGTGCAAGAAAATGAGAAGCACGCGAGGCCGTGTGGAAAGAAGAATGGTAGAATATGGTCTCGGTAGGGGAGAAGAATGGCAAAAAGAAGAAGGAAGTGGAGTACGATCTTGAGGGTGTAAATTGAGTGAATAAATTAGCGCAATATGTGATGACCGATATGTTATAAGAGATTGCGCCAACCTATCTACTCGTCGAGAAATGGGATCAAATCCCTCAAGATTCGCAAGAAAACATGGGTACGCCGAACTTGGTATCGGAGATGAAAGCGTAACGGTCATTTGTACGGTCGGGTCATTAGAAGAGACGAAAGGGAGTGAATTAGGGATAGTATCTTGCTCACCGTAGTAAACTGTTTCGAACTTGAAAGATTCTATTAATGGTTCGAAACTACTATAATCAACCGAGTCTGATGGCTCATCTGAAAATGTAAAAGACTCAAACTCGGGCGGTGAGTCATCAGCATTGTCCGAAAAAGTGAAACACTCGTAGGTGATATCGTCTGTGAGAATTGTGTCAGATTCAAAGGAAAAGGTTTCAAGCTCACAGTCTTCAAGCAGGGTCGGAACGATGGGAAGGGGGAAGGGTGATATAACAGTCAAAGGTTCATGAGGATGAATTGGAAAATCAGACACATCAAATAAAAATGATTCAACCTCAATATTATCCTCAAGACTCTCCTCAATACTATCCTCAATATTTAACTCATCCATGCCGTTATCATCAAAATCTAGACGCATATGAGATTCGGGAGAAACATTTAATAACTCAGGACGATGATTTGAACATAAGATTTCAATTAAATCGACAGGTTCATCATCCGAAATATTCCCGGCGTCTATATCCTCAATCAAGTGAAAATCAATTTCTTTAGACACCTCATCAAAAGCATGGATATCTATCGATTTAGGTTCTAGAGTGGAGGCGTAAAGATCGAAAGGATTAGGTGCGGTTTCACTCGAAAGGGGTTCCTCACAATCTGGCAAATCAAACACTACAAGTTCGCTCAACTCATCTTTATTTTCAACAGGTGAACTATTTAGGGTAATCGATGGAAAACAGGAGTTGTGGGCTTCAATTGGGTAAGGGTAGGTTTGATTTGAAAATCCTCTCTCATTCTCACTCTGTCCAACTGCCGCCTCATACATTGAAAAATTTGGAGCTAGCGGGACACTAGCTACCGGTTCACTAGGTTGCATAAGGGCGGCCATGGACGCTTCCACATTCCTCATCATTTTATTTGTTACAGCAATATATGCCTCCAACGACTCTTCCAAACTAGACTTGGATGGTGAGGGGGTTTCAGTAAAAGATTCAAAATTGGTTGGATATGTGAAACTCCCTAATGGCTGTGTCGAAATAGTGTCTAGTGAAGGTGGGAAGGTTGGGTATGACTGGTAGGAAATGGGTGGTTGGGCAGGGGTAGGGTCAACATATGGATAAAAAGGTGAATAGTCGTGCGGATCCCTAGAACTAGATGAGTGGAGAGGGGTGAAAGATCGACTGCGAGATTGAGCAATATGTTCAGCAATGGACATCGGCTTAGGAGTTACAGCAGGACTAGGAAAAGTGGTGTCAACATATGTAGGTGGTAAAGGTTGACTAGGTTGACACAAAGTGGGTTGAAAAGTCAAACTGTTTCTCCTAGATGCCTCTATGTGATCTTTCAAAGATATTTTTGGCAAGGAAGGATCGTTTTTAAATTGACCGAACAAACTAACGTACGACGCAAAATTAGGTTCGGGATACCAAAGTTCGGCTAATGATTTATTGTGTGGGGTACCCATGTTAGAAGAAGAAAGGTGACAAGAAGGAAGGTTGGGTGGTGCAAGGATTTATTTGGGGCTAAAAATTTTTACAAGTTCTATAAAATATTTGTCCTTTTTATTTTCATTTTTCATTGATTTTTTTTCTTTATCTTTATTTCGAAAAAATTTTGTTGCAAAAAGATTTTAGAGAAAAGATATGCAACAGCAAAATATTTTATAGAAAAGATATGCAACAGCAAAATATTACTTGCAATTGGTTATTATTTGAAGCATATCACAAGAATCTTTATTTGAAAAAAAATTGTTGCAAAAAGATATTCGAGAAAAGATATGCAACAAAAAAGATTACTTGCAATCAATTTCAATTTTGAGCGGGGCCCAAAAATCCTGCACAAGACTTGTTATATGGAAGAGAATATATTTTTAAAGCACACAAAATCTTGCAGGCATTATTTAGAAAATATATTAAAATTTGCAGAGGAGAAATAACAGAAAGCTTACAATGCAAATTTCGTAGGATGATCTCACCGAAAGAGCGCGGTTCCGCGGTATAAACGCGTTATTGCCGCGTTTTCGCGGCAGTCTAATCAGCACGAATCCCCAAAAAAAATTTGACGCTCTGATTCCACTAGAAGGCCGCGGTTCCGCGGCCTAAGGTGGGTTTTGGTCGCGGAATCGCGGCGGGTTGGGGGAATTGGGTCTCCAAAAAATTTTCACTGTTCTCTTATTTTATTCCCCTTCTGTTTCGGTCTTCTGATTTCTGTTTCGCCTTCTGGAAATTTCCAGATCGTCTTTGTAAATCCTGCAGAATTAAAACAACAAAGTATCCCTTCCAAATATAACAAAATATATATATTTTTATATTTTTTTGGATTTTTTAGATTTTTATGAATTTTTTTTTATTAACCCGAAATTGCAAAAGGGAAAGTTCTACGCCATCCCCGGCAACGGCGCCATTTGATTTGAGTGATTTTAGCGTGCTTGCGCTTAAAAGATAGATCAAAAATATTTGTAACCGAAATGAAGAACGGCGTCGCATGAAGCTAGCCGGTAAGTACGGGTCGGTCCACAGGGATGTTGTGAATTTCCGATTCGTTCTTACGAGTTAATTCCGAAGGGTATTCGGATTAATTATTAAATCTAAAAACCTAATTAACCTAGGGCAATTATCTAGATCTACTCTTGCTTGGGCTAGGTTTAGGGATGGTTTGGAAATGTAATTAAATCTCACCGCTTTCAATACCCGAATGAAGATCTATGAGGAGTTATGGTAATTATCAATAAAGTGGATTAGATCCATTCGGGAAGGTGTTCCTTCCTCTAAGTTCTTGTCCTTCCTTTAGAGATCCTTACCCTAACCTCCATGGAAAACGCGCGCAACTGAGCCTTTATACTACGGTATCACCGCTACCTCGAGGGATAGGGTGCCGTAGGGCGCAGTGTGTGCGTGTATGCATGGAGTCCTATAGATTCTATGTGATGGGTAAGAAAGGGATGAGAGATCTCATTTCTCAAAAGCCCTTCCCAAAGCTAACATCTAAGGAAAGGAATTAAAATCTAAACTAGAACAATTAAATAAAACTACTTACAGTTGGCTCTCTCCAAACATCAACGCAGGGTTGTCAGATCTGGATTCATGATTTGAAAAGAGGCACCGATGCTCTCCAAAAGAATTCTAAAATTTATTAATGAAGGGGTGCATGGAAAGAATACAATGATTTGGGCTTCTAATTATAGGAGATAGAAACCCTAGATTACAATTGATTCGCATGTCTACATTTACCAAATTATCCTTAGGAAGACCTAGTCAAAGTAGACTTCAAGTTTTGGTAAAATTTTATGTCTCTGTCATTTATTAAAAGGAAGTATTGGGCCTTGGATCTTTGGGCTTCCTTATTATTTGGTTCTTTATTAAAATAGCTTCTATGTTTCTTCCAGATCTCCAGTGAATAATTGGGGTGGACTTTTAACCGTTCGCTTTGTAATCTTGGACCTTGCATTGCCTTGTACTTTGTGAATTTTATCTTTGATGTGGGCTTAATAATGAATCTTCTGTTTGCTGGTCAAAGTCCACTTTTTCATCGTCTTTACATCGTTTTCACTGTTTTCTGTCTAAGAACCTGTAACCTGTAACCTGTAGCAGACATGTGTCAAAAGCACCTGTTTATTTATAAAAAGAATAAGAATGGGGAGTATAATAATGCAATATTATGGTATGAACAAATCTCAGCATACCCCTACGAAACATATTTATGTTTCATATTCACTGTACATTATTAATAGAAAACTGATTTTTCAATTAGACACTTACTCCAGGGTATGTATTTACCAGGTTTCATTCTCACATCTGTATAGTTTTACAGATGTTGATTGGGAGTGAGTTATTGGGAATTAGGTGATCATCCTCATTATATCGGAATTCTTTGTAATTGGTGATATTTGAGGAAATCATCTGGGGACAGTTTTTCAACCTACGATGCACAGGTTTTGAGTTATTAAACTCAGCAGACTTATACAGAGTATTGTATGTTGTCCTGTGTCCATAAGGACAAAGGGGTTAGTCCTCATACTATGTTCTATTTACTTATGACTTCTCTAGTTTTTAGACAAGTGTTTCCTAGAAATGCAATGTCTAAGTTTTGAGAAGTTGTGGGTATAAGAATAAAGTGGAGAGCCAGGTGTCACAAGTATCGGGATTCTTCAAAGAGATTGAAGATGTAGATTCTTATGATTGGTACTCAGCTGATAGTAATGGTTTTGAGAAACTTGTTTCTCTTTCAGGTTACTCATAATTGGATGGATTCCTAAGATGAGTAATTCTGATAAGCCTCTCTGCATTAAGTTGATATGCACTGGAGACAGCTGCAGGATTTGAATCTGGTTCCAATTAAATAAGTGCCAAATTTTCTATATTGGATATAGAATGGTTAATATCTTAACGATGTTAAGGTACGAGGAGTTGTCCAGCTTATGCTTAAAACCAGACACTAGATAACTCAAGGCACGTTTCTGTAATAGCAGTTTGTGGGTTGACCCTAGCTTTGACGAGGGTTGATTTTCTACCATCTGGAAGATCAATAGTGATATTGTTCTTGACTCGCCACAGTTTTATTAAAATAGATTTTTTCTGAAAACAGTAGTGGGAGTATGGTAGAACTGGAAGTAATTCCAGAACCGCAAACGATTACGGAAAATTTGATAGGACCTATATATTCAAACAGGTTTGACATTCTAATAGCCACTCCGCAGATATGGTGGGTAACCTCAGAAACCCGAGAGGTACTCCAGTAGCCTCAAGAAAGGTGACAAGGAGGTTCTCGTTTACCCAGACTTGACACTAATGCTGTTCCAGACTATGAGACCCGGCAGGAGGATATGTATAGCATCGTTCTAAACTAGTTTTAGAAGTGCACGTATATATTGTTCTGCCTGAGGGTTGTTGTAGTCTGTGGGAGCAGCGGAAGCATAGTGGGCAAGTTGCTAGTGTCTATTTATAGACATGAGCAGAAATAGCGGAGATAGATCATCTATTTTTGATGTGACAGTCATGGGTTTGACTTCGTCAGAATAGGGGATGGATTGTTGAGAAGGTAGTAGGGTGTGATGTCCTGGTATTTTGATGACATACACAGTGTAGGAAGTAAAATTCCTATACTACAATCGGTTGTACTATGGTCGTCACACAGTTGTTTCTCCACAAAGGATATGGATATAATATAAGACATTCTGGATACAAGATCTATAGTTTTAGATCTAGATTTGGGTAGTTTTCCAATGTGGGTACTTCAACAGTATTCTAATAGTATTTTAGAATAAACGACTCCTGGCATGGTGGTGTACCTGCAGGTGATGGAGTCACCCTCTCTAAAAGTGTCTTACAGACTAAATGGGAGAGGGACGTGCATGATTGGCAGATCACTTGCTTAGGCAATTGAGTCAATCGTGAGATGTCAAGTACCACACCAGATGTTGTTTTTTCACTAGATGCGATAAGTTTATATTAATCCAATCATGAAGAAACATACAGAAGCAGTTTTAGAACATAAGTGCATGTTCTACGGATTTGATGACGGCAGCCTCCTTCGGGGACAGTTATCATTCCAGGCTTCAAAGGTGACATGGATGACAGAGTGATTGTCAGAGTTATATTTTTCCCTTAGACGAGGGACAGTATTATGGACAGGTGGTCCAAGTGGATACTGTGGGAGGCATAGTGCTGGACACTGATTAGTTTCAGTGATCGATACAGTGTAAGAGGTTTGGATTTGGAGTTCATTTATGAACTAGGTCCCATCAGATATCCAGATATATTCTAAGACAGGTATTACTAAATTCGGGAGATGTTTTTCTCCGCGAAGATGAGATATAGAGAGATACAGAAAGGAACACCGAACCGGATCCACTCACTAAGGCTATTTCTCGAACACAATAGTTTTGCAAACGAGCTTTGTGAAACTGATTAGTGGATGATTTGGATGCTCGGTATCACACGAGCTGTGAGTACACGGCATCGCAATAATTAGCCTTAAGTGCAAGTGGGAGATTGTTGGATATAGTACCCTCTAAGTCAATTATTGTATCGCAGGTATGTGATTGCAATGAATGAGGGAGGACCTATACCGATAGGACAGTCTTGCTCGAGATGATAGTACGCTATCTGGTTTGTCTTTATCATCATATACATGCTTTAGTTCACTATTGCATGATGATAGAGCCCATAGGATATTTGCTTGACTACCAGCAGTATGATGGCGATCATATACGTGGGAGCTGGGGTCTGTAAGCACATCCTTAATGTGTCCCTAGTCGTGGGAGTTTCGAGACAGGGCATCGATACTCCAGAGTAGACTAGTGTATACAGTCGATACCCCGATGAGGGGCAGTGGCCGGTCTCACAAGCCACTGGTGTCAGTTGGATCACCTAAGATGTATACAGGCGCTCATTGGGTTATGAGTACACCGGACAGGACTCGCCGGGAACATGCTAGTTGGTATTATACATATCGTCAGATAGCAGTTCCCTAGTGACATGTGTACAGGTTAGTTCATCGACCTGAGGTCGTCATTTGTCTCGTGTGAGTTCCTACTGTGCTTTGATTTATACCCTACCACGGGTCAAAGGAGTCGTGCAAACAGGTATATTTTGGGTACAGTCCCGAGCCACATTGGAGGCAAGTGAGCAGATCGTCGGGGATTCGTCTCTCCCGGTATTGGGGGTGAGATCGCGCTGTGTTTAGGAGAGCCATTACACGAAATCCCTGGCTAGGGTAATCGAGATATACTGGTAGGTATACCAGTAGTATCTCAGGGTGTTCTGGGCAGCTCTCTGACACGACTTATGCAGCTATTGGGGATCTGACGTTTACCGACCCCCTAGGCCTAATATGCGATACTCATTGAAGAATGTTCCGGACTGTACGGATATTGTCACTGTCAGGCTCAGTAGGGTTTATAGATGAGTTCGCTCGTCAGCTTCCCTTCCAATCAATACATAGGCAAACCGTTACGTACAGCTTGTATCTCTGACGTGCTAGTGGTTATACCCAGTGCCAGTGTATTGATGAGTCATTAGAGTCCTCCACAGACACTTTCCCATGTTCGGGCGAAACGTTGTAGACGCCGTATGTTTTTATGGTAGGGTTCGGAAAACGCACGTGCGTTTTCGCACGTGTTATTTTTCGGGCAGATAATACTGGTAGGCCTTGGTTTAAGCCAAATCCAAGTATTATACTATGTAGATATAATATGTTTGTCTCAGTTGCATTTGTATTCAGTCGTAATACAAATACGGGTAGGTTTATACTGTTACGGGGTTATCCTGAAATTCATTTCAGGATCACTTTTGGAAGTTGCCAGTTTCCAGTTTTCTATCACCCGTATTTAATATTCGGTTAAATACGGATTTATCTTTTCGTCTTGTGGGTGAGTCATGCTTCTAGAAGGTTCTAGAAGTGGTGATTAGGCTTGTGACTCATTTGTTCATTAATGGTGCTTTAATAGTGCATTTAATGTGTTCATGCATGCCTCATTTTTTCTTTAATGGTTGTGATAAGTATGAATGCTTATGGTCACCACTTGAAGCTCCTACACTCACCCTCCCTCTTCTATATATAGTGGCCGGCCCTTTCTAGTGAGGGTATGGGATTAATTTATTTGGCATAAGCTTATGAAATTTGCTTCATAGAATTTTCATATATTGATTTCTCATTTCACCCGATCCAAACTGGCAACTTCATTAACCGTTCATCCATAGCCTTGGACGTAACGAGACAAAGTGTTCTACTCATTCTCTACATCATCTTGGTCATCTCTTTTAGCAAACTTGATGACCGAGTTGCCTCGGTTCAGAGGCGGGAGCCCGTTTAAAGATCCGTCGACGTGGTGCCACCTGGATGACGAGACTGGAGTTTCAGAAGATCAAAGCCGCCGCAACAAAGCGTGGGATGATGGTTAAAGACCGAAGAACTCGGATCGTTCGGTATAACAATTCTACCCTCTTTACAATATTTTAGTTTAGCTTTAATGGCAGATCCGGGTTATAGTATGCGATAGCGCCAGTCATAAAAGTTTTGTTCCGCATATTGGCGTCTCTTAGACGGCCGGGGCGCTACCGTATACTTACACTATCATCGCATGATAACTCGATGGAAGCCACTCAAGTTATCACACTCCAGAAGGTATGCGCATGCCTGGCAAGTTTCCTGTATCTTTTAGAAACTCCCGATATTATTTTTGTCCCAAGCTCTTATGACCTTAACTTTGGCCAACAAATTATAAGTCACATGTCAAGTTCTACCCGTCATTTATCCAGGTTAATTTGAACCAATCTGTATATACCCTCAACTTTGGCTAACAAGGCAGTACGATTGTCCCAAACCAACGCATCTATCCATGCAACAGATGAATATTCAGCAGCTACCAAACACTATGCCTTGACTTTGGCCAACAAACATAGCTTCAATACTACTGACTATCCATAAGAAATGACGGAGGGCTACGGCTAGTTTTTTTGGCGAAAAACCTTTAACGTAATGAACTTGATCTCGTTGAAGGAACCTGATAGCTTTTTATAAAAAATATAGTGGCGAAAACCTTTTGCTAAAGAGGTCACTCCCGGTGAAGGGATCTCGGCTCTTTCCTCGTGGAATGAGGTGCAGGATATTCCAAGTGAATACCACATGCAAAGCAACTTGTAATCGACTATAGTGAAGTTATTAACCTGACGTAAACTTCTGCCTAAGGGGTCACTCCCGGTGAAGGGATCTCGGCCCTTGCCTCGTCGAATGAGGTGCAGGATATTCCAACTGAATACCGCTATGCAAAACAAAAGGAAACATCTTTGTAATAACACCTTTTAAAATTTGTTCCAACAACATCAAATATAGGTTTGTTTTATCCTTGCATTGATAAGAATCAATGCAGTCCCATCAATCAATCACACCAGAAAAGAACGAAAATATAATGTACGTATATGCCATCCGTATTCGCTACTTGGTCCCGTCATCACCCGTTAGGTTACTTAACTAACGACAGAGCGGGGACTAGACTAGCGCAGGTGTAAAACATATACAACATCTAATAATATATATACCAATATACAATAATCGCTCCAGGCATGAAAATATGCAACATTACAGAAAAGTAATAAGCATCACAGAACAATACAGATAATCTGGGATCTCCGGGTTTCACAGAACCGCTACAGAAACCCGACGTTCCCCTGGTCATGTGGATAGCCTGTGCAATGAGACCTAGACCCCTACGGGTGCGGCCAGTTACCCGCCAAAACCTGAAGAGAGGCAGCCCCCTACAACATAGTGAATGGACCACCCGGCACTTCACGAAATCCGGTAACTTGAGCTCCACTCCTTAGGTCAACCTGTACTCCCTACGAGTACGGCGAATAGTCTGCCAATTCTTAGAGTGAGGCCCCTCTGCCTCTCAAAGCCATGAGATACGGACCCGTTGCCCTCCAGAACCCGGTTATCCGTGCACTCCGTCGCGGGGTAAACCTAGTACAGAAATAAAAATATGTACAACGGGTACATCGACCTCAGCCCGGTCATGCCCCAAAAAGAATAGTATACAAACAGGCAGCGACGGCAGTCCACATGTTGGACGCTCGCCTCGCAATATCAAATGTACAAATAAATCCAAATTGTACTACCATTGCACACTGCTATCCACCAGAACAAATCCGCATCATCACAGCACAGCACAGAACATCAACGTGAATGTCACGTTCGCAAATCCGTCTAAAAGGACTATAGCAATTAGACGCAATTTACCGGTCGAATGACATTCCCGGTCGGAGATATAATATAAGTACTGCATACTAACAAGTTTAAAATTTCGAACGACAAAACTTCCCGAAGTGGGCCCCATGTACATCTGCTCTACAGTAATAAAATCTGGGCCCAAAAGAAATATTCCATAAACCACAATTTCCCATGGTAAACTGTCTGGAAAAATTTGGATCACTGTTCCCATTTACTGGCCGCGGTTCCGCGGTCAAACCCTAGCTTTGACCGCGGATCCGCGGCAGTACTATAGGATCACGTGCCCAAATTTCACCAGAATGCTTGAAAAAGCCTGCTTAAATTTCTGTGATATGAAAACTAATTTTTAGACCCTTTTAAAAATTGACAGAAACTTTAACAGAGAAAATTGTAGTTTTCGAAATTCCATTCGATCGATGTTTTAAACGCGTTAGCACAAGTTACTAAAGCTTAATGGTGAGGCGCTGATACCACTGTAAGTCCACGGTAGCGCCCCGGCAGTCTAACAGACGCCAAATGCGGAACAAAAACTTTTTACTAAATGGCGCTATCGTGTACTATCATCCGGATCTGCCATTAAAGCTAAACTAACAAACTACAAATTGGGTAGAAAAGTTATATCGAACCATCCGAGTCCTTTGATCTTCAACCATCATCCTACGCTTCGTTGCGGCTGCTCCGATCTCTTGAATCTCCAGTCTCCTCGTCCAGGTGGCACCACATCGACGGATCTTTAAACGGGCTCCCGCCTCTGAACCGAGGCAACTCGGTCATCAAGTTTGCTAAAAGAGATGACCAAGATTGATGTAAAGAATAAGTCGAACACTTTGTCTCGCTTCGTCCAAAGCTATGGACGAACGGTTAATGATGTTGCCTTTTGGATCGGGTGAAATGAGAATTGAATATACTAATTTCCATGAATCCGTAACCTTAATCTTTTATGAAGCAACCATTTTCCGTCCCAAAAGAGGGGCCGGCCACTAAATAGAGGAGAGGGTGAGTGTAGGAACTAAAATGGTGACCATAAGCACTAAAACAAATGAATGAGTCACAAAGAACACCTAGCATAACCATAAGCACTGAAACAATGATTCATTACAACACATCATCAAATAATTAATGCTCTAAGCCACCTCACCATCCTAGTCATCATCTAGAAACTTCTAGAAGCACGACTCACCCTCATGACTCACCCAAGAGACGAAAAGATAAATCCGTATTTAACAGAATGTCAAATACGAGTGATAGAAAACTGAAAACTGGCAACTTCAAAAAGCGATCCCGAAACGAATTTCTGGATAACCCCGTAACAGTATAAACATACCCGCATTTGTATTACGACCGAATACAAATGCAACTGAGACAAAGATATTATATCGACACAGTATAATACTCTGATCCGGCTTAAACCAAAGCCCACCAGTATTATCTGCTCGAAATATGACACTTGCGTAAATGCACGTGCATTTTCCGAACCCTGCCATACTCCCATACGGCCTCTACAACGTTTCGCCCGAGCTTGGGAAACTGTCTGTGGGGGACTCTAATGACTCATCAACACACTGGCACTGGGTATAAAC
The DNA here is from genome assembly GCA_030015575.1 of Agapanthus africanus. Taxonomy (NCBI): domain Eukaryota; kingdom Viridiplantae; phylum Streptophyta; class Magnoliopsida; order Asparagales; family Amaryllidaceae; genus Agapanthus; species Agapanthus africanus. Next base: position 671,388,601 of record CM057338.1, read on the forward strand.
ACTAGCACGTCAGAGGTACGAGCTGTACGTAACGGTTGCCTATGTATTGATTGGAAAGGAAGCTGACGAACGAACTCATCCAGAAACCCTACTGAGCCTAACAGTGACAATATACATACAGTCCGGTCCGTTCGTCTATGAGTATCACATATCGTCCTAGGGGCACCCTCAATAGCGGTATAAGTCATGTCAGAGAGTCGCCCAGAACACCCTGAGATACTACTGGAGTACCTACCAGTAAAGCTCCTGCCTCGGCCGAGGGCTTTGTGTAATGGCTCTCCTAGACACAGCGCGATCTCACTCCTAATACCGGGAGAGACGAATCCCCTGCCGATCCGCTCACTTGCCTCCATGTGGCTCGGGACTGTACCCAAAAAAGACCTGTTTGCACGACTCCTTTGAGCCGTGGTAGAGTAGAAATCAAAGCACAGTGGGAACTTACACGAGACAAATGACGACCTCAGGTCGATGAACTAAGCTGTACACATGTCACTAGGGAACTGCTATCTGGCGCTAGGTATAATACCAACTAACAAGTTCCCGGCAAGTCCAGTCCGGTGTACTCATAACCCAATGAGCACCTGTATACATCTTAGGTGAACCAACTGACACCAATGGCTTGTGAGACCGGCCACCGCCCCTCGTCGGGGTCTCGACTGCATATACTAGTCTACTTCGGAGTATGGATGCCCTGTCTCGAAACTCCCACGACTAGGGACCACATTTAAGGATATGCTTATAGACCACCCAACTCTCACGTATATGATTGCCATCATATTGTTGGTATTCAAGCAAGATCCTGAGTGCTCTATCTAAGTGTAACAGTGATCAGTCACCGGAACCTGTACCCGACTGATAAAGGTAAACCAGATAGCATACTATTATCTCGAGTAAGACTGTCCTACCGGTATAGGTCCTCCTCAATCATTGCAATCGCGTACCTGCGATCCAATAATTGACTTTGAGGGCACTATATCCAACACATTTTACAAAAAATGACCACCTCTTCATCCTCTACAAGATGGGCCAAGCAAAGTTGGATTTAAGTGACATTGGGAAGCTAGGGTTTCTCTTGAGTGACATCCATGACGTATAATTTATTCCATTAGTTTAGTTTCAAGTTAACCTAGATTTTGTTTAAGTTTAGAGTTCATTTAGTGATGGATTGGTGATACTTAGAAATCCTAGTGAGGGTTTGAGTGAAATTGTGGATTGGTGATGATTGAGTGGCCGTTTAAGACCTGGATTTGAGTATAGAAACCAAAATACGGATTTAGGAATTGATTATGTCGGGTTTGTGTTGAATTGTGAGGGTATATGGGAATCTGGAGTAACCCGGAGGCACAAAAAATTATTTAGGATACACAGTGAGTCGTGCAGGCACTAAGGAAGCTACCACAGAGACCCGAACCCGAACCCACTTGACATGGCCGCAATTTTATTCTTCCTGGCCGCAATTTGTGGCCAAGCTAGGGCAGAACCCCTCCAGGTTTAGTCCCTTGCTCCTTTAGCAGTAAATTAGACTCCTTATATGTGCCGAATTAGCCAATTTTACCTGAGAGAGAATCTGGGACCGCATTTGTCTGATTTTGGTTATGATTTCCGTATTTTGAATGCTATGTTTTGATATTTGGATTTATATTTGGTTGTTGAATGTTTGTACATCAATGACTAGGGGTAATTGGTTGGTTTTTCATGCAAGGCTATAGGTTTTAACCTGTGAGCGAAGCGTGTGCTCAATGAAAGATCTAGGTGATGCCTCCTGCATTTTGGTAATTAAGAACTATAGAGATAAATCTAAGAGGATACTGGGATTGTCCTAATATAGGTATATTGAAACCTTACTAAAGAGGTTTAGTATGGAAGAATCCAAGCGTGGTAATATACCTACGATCACTGGACTCACTCTCTCCAAATAGATGTCTCCTAAGACTGATTTGGAGAGAGCTCGCATGCAAGGGATACCCTATGCTTCGGCAGTACGCTCTATCATGTACGCAATGCTACGTACCAGACCCGATGTATAATACTCACTAAGTGAGTAGGTATCAAGCAGATCCTGGAGAGAATCACTGGATAGCTGTGAAGAACATTCTCAAGTACTTGAGAAGGACTAAATAGATGTTCTTGGTATATGGTAATGGAGAACTACAAGTGGAGTCCTTTACCGATTCGAGCTTCCAAAGTGATACAGACGACTCTAAGTCGGTCTCGAGATTTGTCTTTACCTTCAATAGAGGGGCGGTGTGTTGGAAGAGTTCCAAACAGGAAACTGTTGCAGACTCGACGATGGAAGCTGAATACATCGCTTCAAACGATGCTGCCAAAGAGGCTATCTGGATTAAGATGTTCATTACCAAACTTGGTGTGGTTCCGTCCATCGAGATTCCAATACCTTTGTATTGCGATAACAATTGAGCAGTGGTTTTGGCCAAGGAACCCAGTTTCCATCAGCGATCCAGGCATATTCTGAGGCGGTATCACCTGATCCGGGAGATAGTTGATCGCCAGGAGATCGAGGTCAGGAGAGTAGATGTGAAGGATAACACTGTGGATCCATTCATGAAGGCCATTCCCCCGGATACAGTTTGAGAGACTCTTCGGGATGTTGGGCATGAGATACTACAACAGCTGGCCTTAGTGCAAGTGGGAGATTGTTAATTATATATATGCCCTAGAGGCCATTATTGTACATGTGATGTATATTATATAGAGTCCTACATAGAGGTTTCCTGGCTCAGGCAAAATATAGTAGGAGCACATATGCGATATGTGCGGGACCGAGATTGTACGAGTATGATATGTCGTATTCTATTCTCGCGATATGTGATATCGGCCGATTATATGTGATATAGCAGGGTTATCGGATCAAGTGTTGATTCGATGAAATAATATATATATATATATATGTGTGTGTGTGTGTGTGCGTGTGTGTGTGTGTGTGTGTGTATGTGTATGTATATATATATATATATTATGCTCACTTATGATACATTTAACATATATGTGATATATGTTTATTGTATTATTTTCTATTGTTACATAAATATTATATATGTGATATATAATATTGTGACATGCTAGGTTATACATGCAATAAGGATGTATGAGAATTATACCATGCTACATATAATATTTGGGTTTAAATTCTTAAGTAATTCAAAAATGTGGAAATGAGTCAAGGTGGAAGCTTAATGAATCTTGTTGATAACCATTGACAAAGTCCACCCTTTTTGTTTTGCTTAAGATATTTTCTAACCCAACCATGACACATAACCATGGTTAACTCTCTATATGGGTTAGGGTTTGACATATACTAACCCGTGGTTTCATTTCTAACCTTATTTCAATCATTCATCTTCTTCTTCCTCATCTCATTTTTTCTCTCTACATTCTGAGTTCAAGAAGAAAATAATGAGAAATTAAATACTAAAGTGAGATAAATTCCTACTTCATCATCCTCTTCTATACTAGCCATAGAGATTAGTGTGTTAGCTTCACTAGTTCCTACTTAATGAAGAGATGGCTTGAGACCGTGTTTCCTCAAAGTAGATCATCATAGACTTTGAAGATTTCAAGCAAGGATGCATCGTACATCTTGTGGAGCCTCTCAAGAGTTCGGAAGCTCGTTGATCGCAGCGAAGGGACTACTACTTGGAGCCTGTGAAGTGAAGGAGCGGACTACAAAGATTATAATCCCTAATCACTTAGTTGTAAAGTTGTTTACATACATGCCTAACCCTAATTCTCTTGTTAAGATCTTGGTTAGGGTTTCATAGCACCCCATATTTTTATAAAGTGGCATGGATGATGCCTTCCTAAACCATTGTCGTGATATGAAACGCTATACTCATGTGTAAAACACGTGAGCGCTCATATGCAAAGCATAATAAAGCTGAACATAAATAAATCTAAAGGGCCAAATGGGCCACACGTGTAAAACACATGAGCACTCATATGCTAAACATATGAACGCTGAACATAAATAAATCTAAATGGCCAAACGCGCATCACGTGTTAAACACGTGAGCACTCTGAAGATAAACTGGCTAAAACCCACACCAGGGGTCACATGTTAAACATGTGAGTTCTCTTGCCTCTCACATGCAAAGAGCCCCAATTTAAAATGCTCCCATTAAATTCTATTTGATAAAATTAAATCCTATTTCGGAAATATTTTCCCTGATCTTTCTAATATTGAAAGATCTTTCTCTAACAGAGAATCCTGGATTTAAAATCCGATGGTGAAAAAATATCAACAATTAAATCATCTGATATAATTAAATTCTATTTGGGAAATATTTTCCTGATTTTCCTCAAACTAAAAAGATCTTCTCTGTTAAACAGAGGACCATTGGATCAAAGATCCAATGGTGATTATCTGGTAGAATAAAATTCTATCATAGCAAAATATTTTCTTAATCTTATTAAACTAACAAGATATTCATATGACAAGAATAAAATTCTATGTTAGAATAAAATTCTAACCTTGTTAAACTAACGAGATATCCATATGATAGAATTAAATTCTATATTAAGAAAATATATTTCTGATCTTGCTAAACTAAAAAGATATGATAGAATAAAAAATTCTGATTTTGTTAAAACTAACAAGATATTCATAATCTTGCTAAACAAATAAGAAATCTTCTCTATTAAACAGAGAGCCTTTGGATTAAAAATCCAACGGTGAATAAAATTCACCGATTGATCTAAAAGATCATGGAATCAATCAAGATCTCTCAATGAGTGATTTTCTTTACAAATTGATTCTTTTTCTTCTCATATAAACACGAGCAAGGAGAGGAGAAATAGGTGAGATATACACAGAGAGGCGGAGGGGAAGAAAAATAGAGAGAGAATTTAATTCTCAAAAAGAAGGAGACCACCCCATAAGCTTCTAAAAAAATATACAGAAGCCTTTCAAAAGCTCCCACAAAACAAAAGATAATTTAATTCTCAATCCAAGAGTTTAAATCTTCTCAATATTTTAGTTCTTCCTCTGGTTGAGGTCTGCAGAAGCAGATCTCCCCACAAGTTGAGAATTTAATTCTCACCGGGGAGATTCTGTTATGCAGATTCAAAACTTAAGGGAAAGAACTATGTCCAAAGAAATTAATTCATCCAAAAGTATATAGGAATTTAATTCCTGTAATAAAACTATGGTTTAACCCTGTAAAAGAATTTAATTCTTATAGAACAAGGGACTTGGAATTCTTAAAACTAAGATCAAGATCTTCATACACATAGAGGAAAAAACAGATGATTCCTACGCAAGTGTCTAAAAAGAAGAACAAGAGGTGCCTCCTAGGGAAGTCACGTGTTCCCACGTGACCCTTAAGCATTTATACAGAAAAGGGAATAAACCCAAAAGAAGCACTCACGTTTTGAGAGCACCTCACGTGTTTGCACATGAGCATCAATGAATTAAGTGCTTAGCACTTATGAAAGAATAGGGAATAATCCAAGGACAGTTCCCATTCTGGGGCATCTCACGTGATCCCACGTGACCCCCAATAATGCTTATCACTTATAAAAGAAAAATGTAATAAACCAAAGACAGTTCCCAATTTTCGGGCGCCTCACGTGATCCCACGTGACCCCCAATAATGCTTAGCACTTATAAAAGAACAAGGGAATAAGCCCAAATAAGCAGTACTCAAATTCTCAGGCGCCTCACGTTCCACACTTGAGCGCTCCAAATTTTATTGTTTAACACTACTTTAGAGCCTCACGTGGGAGCACGTGAGCGCCGGGCAAATGTTAGTGTTAAACACTATGAGAGGCCAACCATAGCCTAAATTAGCCAAGTCACCCGTGGACAAAAACCTTTAGACCATCAATAAACCGAGCCCTCCTATACTCAGGTCTCCCCAAATCGATCTTAGTTCCAAAAATGACTAATGATCTCCTAACACATGTCATCTAAAATGATGTTCGTTCCACCATGATCTCTCCCTTCAATCTGGACTTCGGTTCAAGGGTACATCTCTCCACACCTCTGATACATGTCGTTGTAATTCTCCAACGTCTTCAGAGAGATGGAGGGTCCTGAAAACCAAAAGCTCTTTGGTGCACTCCCAAACCCATGAGCACAACCCTGTGGACCGCAATGTCCTTAAACTAGCTCTGGACCGCAATATCCTTAAACTAAGCTATGGACCGTAACGTCCTTAAACTAAACCCTCACCTAAAGAAATGGTGATCTACGGACCGTAACGTTCCTAAACTAAAACGATTAAACCCAAATGCTCTTTTGTTGGATCAAAAATGTTCCTAAACCAAGTTAAGTAGATCTTTGTCCAAGATCGGACTAACGTATCCTTAACAAACATTTAAGTTGATCTTAATCTCGAACGAGATTAACGATCCTTAAATCAAACCAATCCCAAATCTAAGAATATACGGTATTGGACTAATCCACGCCCTACGGGCTTCAACATAAATTAGTCTCCATATACAATCCACGGGCAACCAAAAATAAAACAAACACACACGACACGAAGTGAACATCTGGAGCAGGAGAAAGTGGTTATTGCTACGCGGTAACATAATTAACTGTAAGGGCTTGCGCCAGCAGGGAAGAGCGTCCCTATAATCAAAAACCCCTCACAACGAGGGGGAATCTGACGAAGTCTACTACAACGGCCGCATCCGTCCAAACCTCTGATACACGGTGCCATAAATCAACTTGGTATCTTCGGAGAGATGGACGGATAAACCAAAATAGCATCTGCCCCCAAATTCAGGCAAGAAGTTTGTCTTCCCGGCTTTCGGCGGGGAACAGTATGCTGCAGTCTGAAGCGCATGTCCCCAAAATGAAAGAGGCAACTCAGCACTACTCATCATGGAGTGAACCATATCCAAAAAGGTACGAATCCTCCGCTCCGATACACCGTTGTGTTGTGGTGTATACGGAGGAGTAAGCTGAGAGAGAATTCGATTCTCTTTTAGATATTCTAGGAATTCCATGCTTAAGTACTCCCCTCCTCTATTAGATCGGAGGATCTTGATACTTTTTCTAGTCTGGTTCTCTACTCCGTTTCTGTATTCTTTGAATTTCACAAAAGCTTCAGATTTGTGTTTCATAAGGTACACATATCCGAACCTAGAGAGATTGTCGGTGAGTGTGATGAAGTATGAGAACCCACCCCTTGCATGTATAGACATTGGACCACATAAATCACTGTGTATCAGTCCCAAGAGCTCTGCTGCTCTTTCTCCGTGTCTGGTGAACGGATATTTGGTCATTTTTCCTTTGAGACTGGACTGAAAAGTTTCATAAGATGAAAATTCGAACGTATTCAAATATCCATCCTTATGAAACTTACTTAGTCTTTTCTCTCCGGTATGACCAAGTCTACAATGCCACAAGTAGGATTCGTTCGCTTCTGAACTCTTCCTCTTGAGTGTGTTTTATATATTAACAACTGTGTTTTGATTTAGAACATAGATACCATTACACAGTGTACCTTCTGCAACCAATACTTTATCAAGGTAAATGTTCAAGATATTTCTATCTAGAACAAAACTATATCCATCTTTATCAGGTAATGAAACTGATATGATGTTGCAAACCATGAAAGGTACATTGTAAAAATTATTCAAAATCATAGTATTGCCATTTGGCAAAGCTAGGTGATATTCACCGACGGCAGCAACATCAACTTATGCTTCGTTCCCTATTCTGAGAGACATATCACCAGGTCCAACCATCCTACTTCTCTCAGTCCCTGCAATAAATTATAGATATGAGATCCTAATCCGGTATTTAGTACCCAGGAGGTAAGACTGACTGCAAAAACAGTTTTCAATAACAAGTACACCTGAAGGAGACACAATACCATTCTTCTTCTTCGTTAGGGTCATCAAGGAATTCTTGCAATCCCCTCTCTCTTGCTCATACTCATGACTGCTGTCATAAGTTAGAGCTAAACCGACGTTCCACAGCCCCGAATAAGAATTCGGATTGGTCAAGCGATAAATTTCATTATCTTGATTAAGGCATGAATAGGCAGCTACCTGGAGAGAGAGATAAGAAACACTCAGCGTGCTCTCTTACAAGATTAGATGTGTTATTAATTTATCTAATCTGGATGGCTCCCACTGTTTCCTCGAATTCTCCTTCAAACCTTAAAAGGGGAACTAGCTGGGATCATTAACACCTTACAATTTCGCTAACCGTTCATCCAGGTGAGCGTTGGTACTCTGAGGGAGGTTCCCCGTGCTCTCACACGGACCTAATTAAAATAAACCATGTTTCCGTAGAAGCGTAGCCCCGTTAACACTTTTCAAGGCACCTAATAGGTTAGATTATTGTGAAGTGAAAAATATCTCCCATGAGTGATCCTACTCATCAATAGGATCTGAATCCAATTATCATTGTGTGATAAACTAGATGGAAGCCATTCTAGTCACCACACTCCAGAAGGCATGCAACATAAGCAAGTTTCTTGTATATTTGAAACTCCCGATGTGGTTTTGCCCCTAGGATCCAAGTGACCATGACGGAGTCAAGAAATCAAAGAGTCCTAGTATATTTCAACCCGTCATTATCTTCATTGCATTAAACCCACCTACATAACCCTTGATGAAGTCAACAAGGTTACACGATTGTCCTAACCAATCACATCTAATGCTACAAACAAGCACCACTTATGTAACGTTTTAGAAATCATTTTGCGAATTTTCCGTTTTTAGGTAAAATAAATTGTTTTTTTCCGTAAAAACCTAGAAACGATCTTTTTGCAGTATAGCATTCACTGCACCAAGTTTAGCTAGGAAATTGCTAGTTTGCGGATTTTTGTGAGCCACCGGTAATTTTTGTGCATTTGAATACTTTTTCCCTAATTAAAATATTATTTTAATACTTTATTTGTGCACTAAACTAGTGGTAATTACATTTTGGTTTGGGTTAACTATTGCTAATATAAATCTTTGCTAAGTTAATCACTGGATTAAGTTTAATCCTTTCCACCCAAAATATCTTGAGTTTTGTGTTTTAAAATGAAATTTAAAAGAAAGGAAAATGAGGTGGCATAGATATTATTGCATTTATGAACTTTTAGTTTTGTTTTGCACTAGATTTTCCACACAACTCCACATCACTCGCCATTCTTCTTGTTGCCGACCCCCCTCCCCCAATTCTGCCCTCTTTTTCTTTTCTCCATTTTCTTCACTTCAAAGTTCCAAAAATTCTTCAAAAATCATCAAATATTCTCACAAACTCATAAATTAATCCATACCGACAATTCTTCATCTCCAAACTAGCTTGGATCTTCACTAAAGACTTCTTTTTGGTGATAAAGTTTGGATTTTTGTTGCAAAAATTGTGACCTAGTTGTGAGGTATAATTCTAACCCTAAACTCTAATTGTTGCTTAATACTTTAAACTAGCTTAATTAGATGTTAATTTAATCCTTTTAAATTGCATGTTTTGAAATTCAAGAAATGGTTTTTGGATAATCAAGTTAGGTTTTGATTAGTGAAAAGATTAAGTTATAAGTTAAGACTTGAAGAAAACTAAACATAGTTGCTAGTTTGTTAAATGATATTTTTCTAATTGTATAATTAAGATAATTAGCAAAATATGCTTTTACTAAATCCTAATTAAGTGAGATTAAAATTATAGTATTGGTATGAGTGGTTTAATCTTGCTATATTGTGATATTTGTAAATTCTAGTTTTGATAAAAACTTGTAGTTTTGTGCTAAAATGATATATGTTGCTTACTAGATTTTAGGATAATTTAGACATGGGTTTCTTTTGACGTTGCGTCGTTAATTATATTGATTCCACACTATATCTTGTGTTGTGAATGCGCGATCGGTACGATCAGGGTCTAGGCTTGGTAGTTGTGTCGCGTTGCATTCCTAGTTAGGGTCGTGCAGATGTCGTTCGTGTCTTTGTGCAGCTTTTGCTTTTGAGTTGGTTTTGTAGTGTCGCTACGCGCGTTAGCCACTTGATGAACACTTGAGAGTATATTTGGAGTTCGTGCGTTGGTCAAACGTAGTTTATACGTGTTATTGGTCGATTGCTGATAAATACTTGTTATATTGTTATATACTTTCAGGATCACAGGCGGGGACTTCGGGGGCTGCGAAGAAGGAAAAGCGAGTGGTTGGCTTAACTTAGCCAGGATTGTTGTGAGTAAATTTAACATCTACAGGGGAATCGCCCGCATGACGTTATGCGTCTGGGCTAGATTAAATGATATGACTATTAATTAGATGTATACGGATATTGATTGTGCATGTGTACTTTTGTTGCATATCACATTTCCTATTGTGCATGGACTTAGTATTAATGGAACACAACACTATTATTGACGGTTCATGGTACACGAGCACTAAATGTATGCTACACCCACACCGTCGATAATTGCCATAACACGCACAATACCTATACATATGTGATATTGTATTGTTTAGGGACATTGAGACATGATCCTTATTTTCCTTCATGGACATATATCATATCTGTATACCTACATGCTTGCACATATGCCTTGCTATGCATACATACTTACCTGTACACTCATATACCTTGCTAGTTACATGTACACCGTGCATACATACTTACATGTTTACTCACTTACCTAGTTAGGGCTACAAATACCAATATTGTACTGTTTTGTCATTGATGTGGGGTCAATGATTGTTATGCGTTGGCGCATATAATAGGTAATATACATTTCTATGCCTACATGCTAGTTACTTATATACCTATATGTTATCGTACCATTAGTGACAGGTATATACACACATGAGACAAAGCTACATGTACAGCTTGAATACCTACTTACACATATACCTGGAAGGTATTACATCATTATTGATTGGTAGATACGCATATCTTGCAATATCGACATGGTTAGGCACACCTGGTTATAGCTACATGTTCACCTTTATTTGATGTGATATGGACTTGGAGAAATTTAGGAACCACATGATATATATTAACTTGTTGAAGTTAAATAGCGGCTTTTCCTTTATATGCTCACATTACAGTTTTATGTTGCATATATTATATTTCATGGATTTCGCATTGATAGATGGTTTTCATATGATGTCCTCTGATATTTTTACTCCTAAGTATATATAACAGTGGAATGGGACGCTGTTATATATGCATATATATATATATATATATTAGTGGAATGGGATGCTAATATATATGTATACATGTCTAATTTATATATATCATCATAATGATTAATGCAAATATACTTATTCATTACTTGATGTTTTCTAGACTTGAGGACCGTGGTAGTTTCGTGAAATTATGCATTTTTTTGAAAAACCCGGTTTCTCTTGATATAATATTTCAGCGTCCACCATGAGATTTCTCGGTTCTGAGATTGTGATATATACCTGATGCGAGTAATGCAGTGGGCCGTGTGAGGGTACATGGTAGAGCCCGGTACGGTTCCCCTCGGCAAGAAGATCGACGGTACACGCCGATTAGCTTTGAAAGTGGGCAAGTTCCTACCAGTGATAGTATTTAGACTCGGCGGTTATTGTGGAGATACCGACCGGTGTCATGTACGTATGGAAACATAGAATTTCGAGGGTCGAAGCTGGACACTCGAGTTTTCCATATAGCGTATGATACGTACCTATCAGGGCCAGTCATGGTGACAGCACCTGATAGAGGAGTATTTATGTGTCGATGCTAGACACTGGTTTTCATGATATTTTCGGGTGTCAATGATTGACCCTCAGGTTTCCATGAGACTTACAGGATGTGTTTTACCCCATACTCCGCATTTATCTTATATGCAATGCTTCATGTATTAGCAGTACCTGATAGAGTACCTTTCATGACTGTTGCATATACATATTGCCATTTATTGCTTCATGTATTAGTGGTACCTGATAGAGTACCTTACATGACTGTTGCATACATATTGCCATTTATTGTTCATGTATTAGTGGTATCTGATAGAGTACCTTACATGACTGTTGCATACATATTGCCATTTATTGTTCATGTATTAGTAGTACCTGATAGAATACCTTACATGACTGTTGCATATACATATTACCATTTATTGCTTCATGTATTAGTAGTACCTGATAGAGTACCTTACATGACTATTGAATACATATTGCAATTTATTGTTCATGTATTAGTAGTACCTGATAGAGTACCTTACATGACTGTTGCATACATATTGCCATTTATTGCTATCAGCTTGCATGCATTGGATTCGCGCTGTACGTGCATACTTGCGATTACCTGCATATGTTATTTACTATTCACGAGTTTGCAACTCACCCCCGTTGTGCTACAGTGTTTTGCAGGTAGTCCCTCAGTGCAGTCGCGGCAGGCTTTTCATATTTCATATCATCTTTTGCAGCGAATACCGCTTCGGCTGACTGTGCGCAGTTTTGCTATAGGTTGGTTTTGCGGCTATCCGATATTGTTTATTGTTATCTTTGTACCATGTACTCTCCATCTACCACTTTCATGTATGACTTAGAGACTTGATGTGAGGATGATATTGTATGTTATTTTGTGACTTGGTTGTCTTTTAATGCAGTTTTACGTATATCATCTTTTATTTCTTCGCTACGGCGTCGTATATCTGTTGTAGGGGTTGTTTTCTGCCGCTGGGCGTGGATTTGCTCCCGTTGGGGATGCTTTACATATATTTATGTTGTACCCATTTTAGGGTTAGTTTTTACAAAGGTGGTGCTGCCAAAATTTTTAAGAAAGTAAAGTTGGAATTTAAAGAATTTTTACTTGAGATTTTCAAAAGTATTAACAATGTTCTTATCACTTACTACTTTTGATGGTTTAGATTGCTGGGTTTTTGGCTTACTTAAATTGCGTTACGCCAGGAGACGTTGCGTAGTTTAAGGGCCGTCACGTGCCAATTTCGGGTCATGACAAAGTTGGTATCAAAGCGCTAGGTTTTACCTTTCGGAATGTAGGATGACCGCGGTATGATGGATTAGGTAGCTTAAGCAGAATGACGTAGCGTGTGTATGTCCGCGGCATACTCGCGATCACGTTACTCCGCCTAAAGTGACCTAAGTAATAATTGCTTGAAATTCGTATCCTTGTGATTTGATTTCCGTGTTCATATCGAATCCTATTTTTATTTATAGCCTTTGCTGCCGATGACCAAGAGGACTCAGAGTGATGCAGCGAGAGCCGATGGCACGCTCATTGCACAGGAGCAGATGGATCCGCCTTCGGTAGATCGTATCGCTTGGCTTGAGGCAGAGATGAAGGACTTGCGCCAGACGATGAGGTCTTTGGTTGAGGCCATTAGAGCGCGGCGACAGGAGGTTGCCACCGCTGTTACCCAGTTGTTCCTTGCGATCAGCACACAGCATCGTGTTACTCACACAGCACCTGTGGACGCAGCCCTATTTGACGAGGAGCGTCTTTTTGAGACTTTGGGAGTTCTAGGACAGAGGAGGGCTCGTGCAGGTGTACCAGCCCAGAGACAGAAGTTCAGTCGCCGTGACAGGTTTCGGCACGTCGCGGGAGTAGCAGACGCTTGGGACAAGGAGAGTAGGTTAGCTAGATCAGCCGTTGTTGTGTAAACTTCTATCAACGATTCTTTTGTTGCGCGACACGTATTTCGGTCGTGTGCCAATCGGATAGGAGATAGAGATTCGTCCGTCATTTTGATCCATCTTGAGATGTTGGATTTGACGTCCTCCTGGGCACGGACTGGTTAGCTACGTGCTAGGCGTTTGTGGACTGCCGCGAGAAAACAGTCAGGTTTGTTTTTCCGGCGAGTCGGTTCTTGTTGGGCGGGAGGACAGTGATGCCGCTCCTCACAGTTTGAATTCAGCCTTTTTCGCTAGTCGGCTTTTGAGGAGAGAATGCCGAGGATTCTTGGCTTTCATTTGGGATGCTGGACCTACAGTGGGTTTGTTGGACCGGCTTCCTATCGTGCGAGAGTTTTCCGACGTTGTTTCAGATGAGTCGGCGGAGCTTCGGGAGCTTAACGATCAGCTGCAGAGTTGCTAAATAGGGGGACTTGTACGTCCAAGTGTTTCGCTTTGGAGAGCTCCTAGTTTGTTCGTCCGAGAGAAAGACGGTAGTTTGAGATTGTGTGTTGATTGATCATTAATTGAACCGAGTTACGGTGCGGATAGGTATCCTTTACCTCGCATTGACGAATTGTTCGACTTGCTCCAGAGTGTGAGACATTTTCTTATTTGCTTTGAGATCGGGTCATCATTGGTTGCGGGATCGGAGTGATGACATTCCGAAGACTGCTTTGTGTACGCTACGGGCATCATGAGTTCTTGGTGGTGTCGTTGGACTCACCAATGCCCTAGCAGCGTTCATGGATGTGATGAACCAGATTTCTTCAGGCCGTTCCTCGACCAGTTGATTTTTGTGTTATTGATGACATTCTGGTCCATTCCAATGTATTGTGAGGAACTCGAGCAGCACTTGAGTATTTGCTTTGCAAGCATTAGGAGAGCCCCAAAGGTTTGCTAAATTCTCGGAGTGTTCCTTCATGCTTGATTATGTTGACTTCCTAAGATCTTATGGTTATGGGCGACTTTGTTGTTCAATGTAATGTTTCGAGAGTGGGGCTCAATTGTGTACTGATGTGGCACTATTGAGTTATCGCTCATGCTTCCTGACATTTGGAGGAAGTACGAGCAGGATATCCCACTCATGATCTGGAGATGGCCACGGTGCTCGTGTGTTGGAGATTTGGAGACACTACATGTGTGGAGAGTCATGTCAGATTTTCACGGACCACCAGAGCATAATGTACATCTTCCTACAGCGGGTTTTGATCTTTGAGACAGCGCCGTTGGATGGAGCTTGTGAAGGTTTCTCACTGTGAGATCTTTTGGTTCTCGTGGCAACGCGATTGTGGTAGCTGATGCTTTAAGTCGTAGGCCCGGGGGTAGCTTGTTCCAGTTGTGCGCAGTTCAGAGATATTCTTCTGCAGATTTACAGTTCTTGTGCGATCGTGGAGTACATCTAGGTTCGCCTCTTCTAAGGGGGGATTGCTTGCTCATGTCTGCACCCGTCCACTTTTACTTAATCGTTTCGTGAGGCATAGTCCGCCGATGCTCGTTTGTCTGAGATTCTGAGCATGTTCAGCTACTAAGGATTCGCAGTTCTTGATTTATGACCAGGGTGTGCTACGTTCCGGACTCGTTGGTGTGTACCTAATACTGATAGATAGAGACGCGAGGTCCCAGAGCAGACACATCAGTCAGCTTTCTGTGTTCACCCCAAGTGCCACCAAGATGTAACGAGACTTGAGAATTAGTTACGGGTGGGCAAGGATGAAGATTGAAGTTTCGGATCTCATTTCGAGGTGTCTGACTTGTTGCGAGCTAAGGTTGAGCATCTGAGACAGGCTGGAGAGTTGCAATCTTTAACCATTCCGGAGTAGGAACGGGAGCAGATCTCCATAAATTTCGTTGTGGTGTCTACCCAGGTTTAGACAGATTGTGACTCCATTTGGTTGTTTGTTGTCCGGTTATGCTCAGTTTTCTCAGTTGTTCTTCATTATGTTTGTGCGTTTGCACGGAGTTCCTTCATGCGTTGTATCCAATAGAGGCACCCAGTTCGCTTGCCGTCGTTGGCAGAAGCCTCAGGAAGCCTTGTGTAAGGTTACTAGGCACTCTAATAAGGTTCTACAATGCATCAACCATGCCCGTTTAAAACTTTAGTCGTGTCGAATAACCCTAAGGAAGATCGTTGCTAGAAAATTAGAGTTTCATATGCTAGTAAACTACGTTTACGACTAAGTGAATATGAAATACAACCTTTGTAGATTGATGCTTCACTTCTATAGCTCCTTGTTGAAGTCCCTTCACTGCGATCATGTGTCACGTCCCGAAAGTACGGAACATGACCGGCACTTAAACTACGAATGTCTCGAGGCGTACGTAATCTAAGTAAGCCGAAAACCCAGAAATCCAAACCAAGAAAAGTAGTAGAGTGAAGGAAAAACCAATTTAAAACAAGTAGTTTTAATAGCATAAGCCGAATTATGCGGTTTTTAAGAACATCAAAAATTTACTGAAAATTGCGGCAGAGTCTCCTTTGTAAATACTGCCCCCAAAACGGGATACAATATGAATAGTATACGAAATAAAAAAAAGGGCATCCCCAAGCGGGAGCTAGCTCTTCGTCAATCGACGGCCACAACCACACAAGCAATATAATATATAACGCCAAGGGCGAGGATCAAAACTCAAATAGAAACTCAAAATAACAAGAAATTTACAGAAATATAACGCGCGACTCTAAGGTCGAAAGAAAAAGCATCACTGGTCTCTAACTCAAAATAAATACATGTTTGGTTGATGGAACTTCTAGATACAACAGAGTAATAATATACAAGTTATATAATGGAGGGTACGATACAAGTAAACCCACCTACTAGCAAATCACCCGAAGGAAACTATGCCCGCGAGCCGTAATGAAACCTGTACGGCAAACCTGCAAGAAACTGGGGCACAACGGGGGTGAGTTGCCAACTCGTGAATAGAAAAACATCTACGAAAAGAAATCGCATAAATAAAGCAATCCTAGGTCAATGATCATAATATATCCTCAAATATATAACCAGCAACCCAACAAAAGTTAGGGCAAATATCTAACCCAAGTGTAAATCCATGTGCCGTGTCAGTGCCTCGGGTAGTAATGTATGAATGCATGAAACAGAATGCATGTACTAAAGAAAACTGCTTTCATAAATCAGTGAGATTCTGTATTTTAAAAGTGAGGTACCATAAATGAAATCAGCATAAAACAGTGCCCAGCATCGACACAAAACAAGTGTCCAAATATCTCGATATCTCTGTATCACAATCTCTGTACCTCAATATCTCAAAATCAATATCTAGGGTGCCGTCAATCCAGACCGGCCCCTACCATCCATCTCAAGACCACGACGGTATCCTCCGGATATCCGACGTGTCGGGTAATATCATCGGTCGGTAGTGCTCCCCTGCCGGGCTCAACGTCAACAACACATTCCTCTTGCCCCGGGGTACCGCACCGGGCCCACCATGTACCCGAAACGGTTCCTCCACTCCTTGAATCGGGTCTCGAAATCCATCAGCAAACTCATGGTGGACGACTCATACATCATGGGAAAACCCCACTTTTTATTTTAAAATAGAGAAAATGTTTATTTATGTTTTTGCGGTTTTCCTCCAAATCCAGAAAATCTCATGGAAATCCGAATCCAAAACCTCAATAACACGTAAAATAGTGAATATATGCATGAGAATCCATGAATGCGGCATAATAATGAATAACAGTATGCATGAAGTGGTAGGTAATAACTACAATGTCTAAACTATTAGCTAACAGGCTATGTCAAGCAATAATATTTTCTAAGGTGTACGTGACATGGCAATTACCGATGAAGATGTGTATGAGCCGGCAAGTAAGTGTACGTGGTACATACGCATCATCGGTAATGGTGCTGGTGTCCTAACAGCATGATATCAATAATGGAGTATGAAACATAATATAAGCATGCGATGCGAAGCGAACCGCAATGATGAGCTGGAGCTGAATACTAGACGCAAGTATAACTAATCTGCACTAATCTAATATAAGTCCTACAAATGGTGCCTTTTGAAATAACACGAATCATGGGGTTTTGAAAATAGGGGCTACGGTGTTTTTTTTTGAAAAGATACGTCTTTTGAAATATCCGTAGGATCCCTTGGACTGTCTTTTAAAATACCCACGATTCGTTAGTTTTTGAAATAGGTAAGAATCGAATCTAATCTAACAACTAAACTAAACTAAAGAGCTAAGCTAACAAGCTGGACTACAGGTAAGGAAACCGCCTAACATCTGAGTCGATCCATATACATACCTGTATATATATTAGTCGGTGATCCCGCCTCAATAATATCATATCCAATACCATATCTATAATCAGACCTCCCAAGTCAAGAGTGCGGATCAATCATCAAAATATAGCTCGTACGTAAATCCGTCGTACGGCATCCCCAAATCTGGGTACGGGTTAATATCATATTCATCACACTATTCATCTGGTATTCTCTTTATCCAAGATCATAGTCCAGGGTACAGACCTATGTCTAGTACAATACTAATATCATCAATATAGTCATGATTTGACTACTGATTGACAGTCTCGTACAAACCGATATCACAACCACAAAATAAATCTCATCGACTCGGCTCAATCCCAAGTATCGTCCTTAAATCTGTATGTGCACACATAGTCCCATACCCATGTGAACACATAACTAAAAAGAATCCCATGAGCACATATAAATAGGAATGTATGCAAGTATGTATGTGTGTATGTATGTGTGTATGTGTAGCGCAACACTGCCCTAGGGTTCGCAACACTAAAGTAATCCAACACACCAATATCCATCCTAACGTCGATATTAATCCTAAATAACATATAATAATTGTTGGTGTGTATACGCATCCGTATACACCACCACGGACTGCGGGGGTGCCATACGCCATCCACCCGACTTCTCCCCGTAAATATAAATCTACTCACCTGGTCCTCGCTCGCCGGTGCCGACGTCGCCACGCGCTTGCTTGTCGTCTCGAAGTCCACCTGGGGTACCTACATGTCGCCACGTATCGTAACGCATAAAAACCAAAACTGAAATCGAAACGGTATACGAAAACCAATTCGGCACGCGTATCACGCATAGGTCAAAACCTATCGTCTACGCATGCAAGAATAGCCAAACCAACCCTCGATGTCGATGTATAAACGTCAACCATCGAGAAAAACTCAAACGCACCATTCGTGGTTTCACAACACCTAAATATATATATAAAATAGGGTTTAAATCATCAAAACTTCAAATTCGCTTTAAAAGCTATTTTTCCGAAACCTAGTAAGCAAAACTAACCGTTTTAATACAAATCTTGACGTTTTAGCAAAACTAGTGGTCACAATATTCACTAATTAGCTTAAATAGGCCACATAAACATTTACTAGATTTTTAATCTTGCCAAATTTCCTTAAACCAAAATCTAGTTAGCACAATTATCCTTTTTGTTCAAAACTTGATGTTTTAACCAATAAAAACATTTTAACAAATTTTAGTGGCCATAACGCTCACTAATTAACTCAACTAATTCACACAAACCATTTCTAAATTCATCTCTTCTAATTATATTAATTATAAAAACCTAGTAAACAAATTTAAGAAATTGGACAATTTTTGAAGCAACAATTAGTAGACTAACTACTAGCTTACATTCTCCAAAACTTAAGATGTTAAACTACGCATTACAACAAAAAAAAACAAGTGATACAACATTCACTTGAATTCCAAAACCCCCTCTAGAAATCTTAAACTCGAAATCTAACCCATAATACTAACTAATTATGTCTTGATTTAAAGTATTAATACAACAATTTAACTAAAGATTTAGGATTTATACCTCATTGATTGAAGATCAAACATGAATCTTAGCCTCCCAAACTTTCATCCATCCCCCAAGATCTATGCTAAATTGGCTAAAGGAAAATGGGTAAAGCATGGATTTGAAGTTTGTAAGGTTTTTCTCTTGATTTTGTTGAAATTGTGTGAAATTTTGTGTTAGAAAAGAAGTGGGGAAAATTAGGGGCTGATTGGGGAGGGCTCGGCCTGCAGGAGGAAGAGGGGAATGGTGTGGTGTGTGGGAAATGTCACCAAGTCAAACCCCCCTCAAAGTCAAATACACCATACCTCCAAAATAATATATTTTAAAACCTACACTTTAACTCAATCATCACCTAACAAAAGAGTTTAAAAAAAAGGAGAGAGGGAGAAATTTCTGCAGTTGGGACAGCCAAGGGAGATGTGAGGATGTGTGTATGAGAGTGCCCAAAAAAAAATTATGCAAAAAGACCCCCTACAAGTCCAAAATTGCAAGTTTTAGCTTAAATTCAATAAAGTTCGTTTTCCATAATAAAAATTAGTTAAAATTTAAAATAAAATACTAAAAATTTATATTACAACTAGATTTTAATTAACATGATTTTAAAAATTAAAATTAGCCCAAAGAAATTTGTATTTATCGCTAATTTAATGTATTTTCTTACCGGCTTAAAATAATATTAAAAAATTGAAAAATTGGGAAAAAATTTTAAATGACCAAAAATTAATAAGTAGCTCATTAGCTACTAAAAACTAGAAATTACCTATCCAAATTAGGTATAATTAGGCCTAAACTGCAAAATAACAAAAAGACGATTTACGGAAAAATACCAAATTTTCACCGATTTTCGGGAAAATACCAAAACGACTTTTCAAGGCATTACATCGTGGTTCTCCTAGACCCTTGCATGGATTCACGAGGCAAAAGACGCGTCCTTGCTTGAAGTCTTCGAGGCCGAAGATGATCTACGTCGAGGGGATGCCAACTCAAGCTTCTACTTCACTAACTTGAGAATTAGTGAAGCAAACACCCTAAACTAAAGTGCTAGTCTAGTAGAGGATGGAGAAATAGGAAGTGGGTTCTCTTTAGAATTTTATTTCTCACAATCTTTCTCACTTTGGAACAAACCCTAGCAAGCTTTTTCTTTTGCTCAATGAAGAAGAAGATGAACAAAAGAAAAAGATTAGGATAATGATCAAGTGAGAAGGGTAACCATGGTGAGTGAGTATCATATACTAACTCATGTAGAGACTTAACCCATGGCTAATCCTTATGGTTGGGTTAAGAAATATCCATAGTAAAAACAAATTTAGTGGAATTAGTCAAATGCTTCCACAAGCTTCCACAAGCTTCAAGCATTTAGCTAATCCTCCACTAATTTTGTAAATACTTTTGTCACGTAACGAAAGTACGGAACATGACCGGCACTTAAATTACAAAATGTCTCGAGGCGTACGTAATCTAAGTAAACCGAAAACCCAGAAATCCAAACCAAGAAAAGTAGTAGAGTGAAGGAAAACCAATATAAATCAAGTAGTTTTAATAGCATAGCCGAATTATACGTTTTTTAAAAAACATCAAATATTTCCTGAAAATTTCGGCAGAGTCTCCTTTGTAAATACTGGTCCCCAAACGGGATACAACATGAATAGTATACGAAATCAATAAAAAGGCATCCCAAGCGGGAGCTAGCTCTTCGTCAATCGACGGTCACAACCACACAAGCAGTATAATATACAACGCCAAGGGCGAGTATCAAAACTCAAAAGGAAGCTCGAACAACAAGAATTCTACAGAAATATAACGCGCGACTCTAAGGTCGAAAGAATAACATCTCTGGTCTCTATCTCAAAAATAAATACATGTTTGGTTGATGGATCTTCTAGATACAACAGAGTAATAGTATACAATGTATATAATGGGGGTACGATACAAATAAACCTACCTACTAGAAAATCACCCGGAAAAGGAAGTAGTGCCAGCAAGCCGTAATGAAACCTGTACGGCAAAACCTGCAAGAAACTGTGGCACAACGGGGGTGAGTTGCCAACTCGTGAGTAGAAAAAGATCTACGAACAGAAATCGCATGAACAACGCAATCCTAAGTCATACAATCATAATATATCCTCAAATATATAACCAGCATCCTATAACAATGGTTAGGGTATACCTCTAACCAACGGTAATACCAAGTGCTCGTGTCAGTGCCTCAGTTAGCAATGTATCATATGAATGATGTATGAAAGCATGAAACAGAATGCACGTACTGGAGAAAACTGCTTTCATAAATTAGTGAGATTTCTGTATCTTTTTAAAAGAGCTATCATAAATAAAATCAGCATAAACAGTGTCTAGTATCGACACAAAACATAAACCTCAATGTCTCAAAATCTCAGGCTCCAGCTATCCGGACTGGCCTGTATCATCAAATCTCAGTACCTCAATATCTCGAAATCTCAATGTCTCAATCTCAATATCTAGGGCACCGTCAGTCCAGACCGGCCCCTACCATCCATCTTAAGACTACGACGGTATCCTCCGGATATCCAACACTTCGGGTAAAATCACCGTTAGGTAGTGCTCCCCTGCCAGGGCTCAACGTCAGCAACACGACCTTCTTGCCCCGGGATACCATACCGGGTCCACCATGTACCCGAAACGGTTCATCCAACTCCTCGAATCGGGTCTCGAAATCCATCAGCAAACTCATGGTGGACGACTCATACATCATGGGAAAACCGCACTTTTTCTTAAAAAAAAAAAGAGAAAGAAGTTTATAAGTGTTTTTACGGTTTTCCCCCAAATCAAGGAAATCTCATGAAAATCCGAATCTGAATCCTCAATAGCATGTAAACAGTGAATATGGACATAAAAATCCATGAATGCGGCATATCAATGAATAATAACATGCATGAAGTAGCAAGTAATAACTACAATGTCTAAACAAGCATATAAGGTAAGTACACTAATATCATGTCTAAACTATTAGCTAACAGCACATGTCAAATGAAATAGTATTTTCTACAGTGTTCGTGACATGGCAATTACCGATGAAGATGTGTGTGAGCCGGAAAGTAAGTGTACGTGGTACATACGCATCATCGGTAATGGTGATGGTGTCCTAACAGCATGATATCAATAATGAAATATGAATTACAATAAGTATGTGATGCGGAGCAACAACAATAATATGCGGGAGCTGAATACTAGACACAACGATAATTAAACTGCATTACCCTAATATAAGTCCTACAATAGTGCCTTTGAAATAACACGAATCGCGGTGTTTTGAAAATAAGGGCTACGGTGTTTTTAAGAAAAGATACGTCTTTTAAAATATCCGTAGAATCCCTTGACCTGTCTATTAAAATACCCACGATTCGTTAGTTTTGAAATAGGTAGGAGTCTAATCTAGTCTAACAACTACACTAAACTATACGGCTGAACTAACAAGCTAAACTACAAGTTAGGAAACCGTCTAACATCTAAGTCGATACGTATACATACCTGTATATATATTAGTCGGTGATCCCGCCTCAATAATATCATATCCGATACCATATCTATAATCAGACATCCCAAGTCAAGAGTGCGGATCAATCATCAATATATAGTTCGTACGTAAATCCGTCGTACGGCATCCCCAAATCTGGGTACGGGTCATTATCATACTCATCACACTGTTCATCTGGTATCCTTTTTATCAAGATCATCATCTGGGGTACTGACCTACGTCTAGTACACTACTAATATCACTATTCACATGGCATTGTCATCAAAAGATCCGCTATAACATCAGGACGTATCTCAAGTACGAATCCTTCCATATCACCGATCTCACAGCCTCAACTCAAATCTCATCGACTCATCTCAATCCCAAGTATCATCCGCAAATCCAGTATGTGAACACCTATTCCCATACCCAGGTGAACACATAACCACATCTCCCCATATACGCACAGGTAATAACATAGATGTATGCATGTGTGTGCATGCGTGTGTGGGTGTAACAACTACTCTAGGGTTTCGCAACTAACACTAAACTAATCCATGAACACCTAGAATTCACCTTTATCATCAAGTCTCATATCAACATAATATATATAATCAAAATATATGTGTGTATACGTATTCGTATACATCACCACGAACTGCGGGGGTGCTATACGCCATCCACCCGACTTCTCCCCGTAGATATAAATCTACTCACCTGGTCCTCGCTCGCCGGTGCCGATGTCGCAACGCGCTTGCTTGTCGTCTCGAAGTCCAAATGGGGTACCTACATATCATAATGCACCGTATCGCATTAAAATCCGACTCGTGACCAAAACTACACACGAATCCCACATAGGTCAAAACCTATGGTTGCTTTCACAAATCAACCTAAAAA
The DNA here is from genome assembly GCA_030015575.1 of Agapanthus africanus. Lineage (NCBI taxonomy): Eukaryota > Viridiplantae > Streptophyta > Magnoliopsida > Asparagales > Amaryllidaceae > Agapanthus > Agapanthus africanus. Next base: position 671,412,383 of record CM057338.1, read on the forward strand.
CCCTTGATATCGGTGTACAGACGCCGAGTGATCGAGAAAAACTCAAACGCACCATTCGTGGTTTCACAATCCACTAAATATATATATATATATAAATATATATATATAATTGGTTTTAAATCATCAAAACTTCAAATTCGCTTTAGAAGCTATTTTTCCGAAAGTCTAGTAAGCAATAATTGCCAATTCAGTTCAAATCTAGTTGTTTTAACAATTCTAGCGGCTACAACGTTCACTAAATATCTTCAATAAGTCATACAAACCATTTCCAAAATTTTATCACACCAATTGTAGAAATCTTAAAATTTTAGTTTGCAATTTTATCTAATTTTGACCATTTTATATAAAAAAAAAAATGCACAAACAACAATTTAGCTTGGTTTTGCATGAACTAAAGTATTAAACTACAATTTAAAATGTTAATAATTTCATGAAAACACTAATTAGATTTTTATCTTAATTATTTTCATAGTTTACAAAAAACCTAGTTTGCTAAAAAAAGCTTAAATATTACGATTTTAATTTAACATATTGCAAACTAGCGACTAGATTAGGTTTTTCTATGGCTTAGCATGATAAATACACCATTAAACCATGATCAATGATAAGAACCCTCACTTGGTAACAATTCTCTTTTCTTGAATTTCAAGTTTGAAGTTAGAACACAAATTAAACATCAAAATTAAATAAATTGAAGTAATTAGCAACCCATTAAACATGGGGTTAGGATTTATACCTCAAGATTTGTAGATCTAACAAGCAGCTCTAGCCTCCCAATTGCTAACTTTTCTCCATGATCCAAGCTAGTTTGGCCAAAGAAAGAATGGTTAAAGGTTGAAGGAAGAAATTGCTTTGAATTTGTGACCTTTTGTTTAGATTTTGATGATTTTTAATGGAAATTTGACATAGAAATCAAGTGGGGAAAATGGGTAGGGGACTGCTGGGATAGCTCGGCCAGCAAGGGAGAGAAATTGAGAGAGTGGGGTTATAGTTGTGGCCAAGTCAAAAGTAATACCATACCTCATGTATAAAAGCCCATACCTCTTGTTTAATGTTTCCCTTCATTCATTTTTTTTTTGTAAGATGAAGTAGAGAAAAGGAGATGGCTGCTGATTTGGGAGGGGGCTCGGCCACATATGGGGCAAGAAGGGTGAATGAATGTGTTTGTATAATTTCCTAAGTCAAACTAGCACCACATCATCTTTATTATATTCATTAAATTTTCCTTTTTCTATTTAACCCTAGAACTTTCTAACCATGCAAACAAAATAGAAAAAGAAACATGTTACAAATTTAGTTTAACATGCCATGATGCACAAAACTTATATTAACTCATTCCAATTTGTAATTTTCCCTAATTTAATGTATTTTTGACAGCTTAAAATAATATTAAAATAATTAAATTCGGAATTTTTTTCCAGAAAATTAGAAATTTACCAATGGATCAATAAACACCAAATACTAGCAATTACTTCGCTAGAAATATGTATATTTAATTTTATAATAAAGATATTTGTATTTTGACTTTTTACACAAAACCTACTTATTTTACCGATCTTCCGAAATTTCAACGAAACGATTTTCAAAACGTTACAATCTTCCACCTTTAAAATATTCGGTCCCCGAATTTAAATTAAAACTCCCCCCAAATACTAAAACATCTAAGCAAAACAATCAAATCGTCGGGGCTCCAAAATCATAAATACATAAAACAAATCGTAGCGCAGCGCATGCGCATGAAAAATGAGCATATAACTCAAAATCAAAACTCCGTCAAGCATCCCGCAATCATCGGAGTCATGGTGAAGACACAATGTCTAAATCAAAAATGAAAATCAATATGATATACATCATTAAAACATCTGGAAGCAATGCATGCCAAATCTTCTTCAAATCGCTGTGCGATACTCGCAGCACTGCACAGTAGCGGACGTCTATTGTAAGAAAATAACTACATATATATATATATATCCTTTATTTAATATGTACGTTCCGCCGTTTTGGAAACAATTTAGAAGGGTCTCCTTGTTTTATGTCATATCAGACACGTAGGTAAATACTGAGACTATAGCTCGCTTTTTGGAAATCCCTTCAATAACTATCAATGCATGCAAAATATATTCAGGTACAGTCCTCTGACTAGTCCTGCTCAGTACAAAAACTCATAGCAATCATCATAAAAACGTACTGCTCCATAAGAAATCAATTCCAAAAATATGCATATAAATTCTATGTGCGTCTGGGGCGCACGGAAATCAAAATCCATATATGTGTCATACATGCGCACAGAAACAACATCTAAGTGCATCAGGTGTACACACAACATCTGTCATAGGCAACGTGTATGCCTGATAGCAAGGACAGGTGCATCTGATACGCACGAAGAATCTCGATTTAGTGCATCTGGTGTGCACCAAAATCGCTTCTCAAAACATGCGCTCAACATGCACGAAAATCCAAACCAGGTGCATCCATCATGCACGAGATCATGAAATCCAATATCAAGCGTCGAACATACGCAAAATCAAATCAGGTGCACAAGGTGCACAAAACAAACATCAAGTATCATAATCGAAATCAAAGTCCAGTGCATCTAAGTGCACAAAATGCGTAACACTGCACTGCAAGCATATATGAACTATACCGAGTGCAGAAACCAAATCGTGTGCGTACATACGCACAAAATCAACTCAACTGTATGAAACCCATAAAATCATAAACATGCAAAACCAAGGCATGAAAATGATATCAAGTGCAACAACTGTGCAAAAATCGTAAATACTCAGTAGGTGCAACCATGGTACATGAAAACAAATACCATGAAACTCAATCATCAAAATCAGTCATGCGAATAGATCGTCCAAAATACCGAAATCAAATATGGCGGAATAGTCCCGCTCAAGCACATCCTCCAAGAATCTCTGGCCAACTGTCGTGGTCACTCATAGCATGTCTCGTCGACGATCCTGAACTCTGACCTGCCGGTGTGCATAACATGACCACTCCTGGGTCCAAGTCTTCTCGTAATTTATTCAAGAAAGGTTCTATCGAGATCTCTCCCAAATCTCGTCTCTGCCGAACTGTCCGGAAGTCATCGTCCCTTACTAGATCTATTCTCGTTCCGGAACGGCTGCAAACTCATCGCGACTCCTTCTGGAAGGTATATCTAAGTACAATGCCTCGGTATGCGTATCGCATCTCTGATGTTGGCGGAGTGGAACGTCGTCTCATCAAGTCCTCATACGAACCTCTTACTCCACTTTTCTCTGATGTCGACTGCTTCGGACTCGTCTCGTCATGACTGCATGGACTGAGATCCTACGGCTATCCTCGTATATGGAGTCTCCCAAGAAATGCATCTCACCACCTGGCATCCGAATGAAGTCGAACCATCCGATCGATTTGTTAAAACCTCATAATCCCCTAAAATCTCAACATCTTGGTACAGTTTAATAGTATCGAGTACGTACCATAGCATCGATGGTCTAGTCGTAGAAGGGCAAACCCAAGCCTCACTAATGGCGCCGCGAAACTGCCGCAAACCCTAAGGTTCAAAGACTTTCACACGATCATTAAGTCGAGTTAGGGTTTCATTCTTCTAGAGGGTCCATAGAATTGCCTGCATGCCTTTCCGAATACTTTAAACTTGGAATAATAGGTTGCTGACATTCGATCGTCTCTGTTGACTCTCAACGTCTCCGCGTGAAGTCGTCTCTAGCTGGAATGAATCTATCTGTTGACCTCGCATCGGGATAGGTGAACGAACCACATGTCTTAGTCATTCATCCCCGGGTGACTAGCGACCTTCTATCATCTCTTAGTATAACCCGTACTGCAATAGCTCCAACATCTGGGACGATATCTTGTCGTTCGCAGCAACAACTGGCTTATTCGTCTGCACGCTGAACAGTGCCTCAATCATCATGAATAAGCAATACGCCAACGGTCATCAAAATCAGGCTGGCCTCTTATCATTGGCTCAATCCTCTGGCGCTGATCTGCACGTCCGAGTAATCTCATACAGCGATCCATCCAAATGCTCGTGGCGTAAAAACACAATCAGACGACGCCTCTCAATGCAATCGTATGTCGCCGGAATTACGCCCTGGTCAGTCCTCGTTCGTGACGAGCTCGTGCTGGCAGCAATTCTAGCCGTAGCTCTCCCTGCCCGTAATCGTGGCAGCAAAACCATAACTGATACCGGCGAGGCTAAATCAGGAATGAATATAATACTAAACAAAGAAATGTACATCTTAAGGCTTCTTAAGTGGAGTAGCGTATCGTAAGTATGCCGCGGAACATACCCACGGTACGTCACTCTACTTTAGTCACCTATTCCATCAACCAAGGGTCATCCTACGCTCCGAAGGTAAAACCTAACGCTCTGATACCAACTTTGTCACGTCCCGAAAGTACGTAACATGACCGGCACTTAAACTACAAAACGTCTCGAGGCGTACGTATTCTAAGTAAACCGAAAACCTAGAAATCCAAACCAAGAAAAGTAGTAGAGTGAAGGAAAACCAATTTAAATCAAGTAGTTTTAATGGCATAGCCGAATTATGCGTTTTTTTAAAAAACATCAAATATTTCCTGAAAATTTCGGCAGAGTCTCCTTTGTAAATACTGGCCCCCAAACAGGATACAACATGAATAGTATATGAAATCAATAAAAAGGCATTCCCAAGTGAGAGCTAGCTCTTCGTCAATCGACGGTCACAACCACACAAGAAATATAAAATACAACGCCAAGGGCGAGGATCAAAACTCAAAAGGAAACTCAAACAACAAGAATTCCACAGAAATATAACGCGCGACTCTAAGGTCGAAATAATAACATCTCTGGTCTCTATCTCAAAAATAAATACATGTTTGGTTGATGGATCTTCTAGATACAACGGAGTAATAGTATACATGGGGGGTACGATACAAATAAACCTACCTACTAGAAAATCACCCGGAAAAGGAAGTAGTGCCAGCAAGCCGTAATGAAACCTGTATGGCAAAACCTGCAAGAAACTGTGGCACAACGGGGTGAGTTGCCAACTCGTGAGTAGAAAAAGATCTACGAACAGAAATCGCATGAACAACGCAATCCTAAGTCATACAATCATAATATATCCTCAAATATATAACAACAGCCCATAACAACGGCTAGGGTATACCTTTAAACAACGGTAATACCAAGTGCTCGTGTCAGTGCCTCAGGTAGCAATGTATCATATGGATGATGTATGAATGCATGAAACAGAATGCATGTACTGGAGAAAACTGCTTTCATAAATTAGTGAGATTTCTGTATCTTTTTAAAAGAGCTATCATAAACGAAATCAGCATAAACAGCGTCTAGCATCGACACAAAACATAAACCTCAATGTCTCAAAATCTCAGGCTCCGGCTAACCGGACTGGCCTGCATCATCAATTCTCAGTACCTCAATATCTCGAAATCTCAATGTCTCAATCTCAATATCTAGGGCGCCGTCAGTCAAGACCGGCCCCTACTATCCATCTCATGACTACGACGGTATCCTCCGGATATCCGATACGTCGGGTAAAATCACCGATAGGTAGTGCTCCCCTGCCAGGCTCAACGTCAGCAACACGACCTTCTTGCCCCGGGGTACCTTACCGAGTCCACCATGTACCCGAAACGGTTCATCCAACTCCTCGAATCGGGTCTCGAAATCCATCAGCAAACTCATGGTGGACGACTCATACATCATGGGAAAACCGCACTTTTTCTTAAAAAAAGAGAAAGAATTTTATAAGTGTTTTTGCGGTTTTCCCCCAAATCCAGGAAATCTCATGAAAATCCGAATCCAAATCCTCAATAGCATGTAAACAGTGAATATGGACATAAAAATCCATGAATGCGGCATATCAATGAATAATAACATGCATGAAGTAGCAAGTAATAACTACAATGTCTAAACTAGCATATAAGGCAAGTACACTAATATCATGTCTAAATTATTAGCTAACAACCTATGTCAAATGAAATAGTATTTTTTAAAGTGTTCGTGACATGGCAATTACTGACGAAGATGTGTGTGAAGTAAGTGTACGTGGTACATACGCATCATCGGTAATGGTGATGGTGTCCTAACAACATGATATCAATAATAAAATATGAATTACAATAAGTATGCGATGCGGAGCAACAACAATAATATGCGGGAGCTGAATACTAGACACAACAATAACTAAATTGCATTACCCTAATATATGTCCTACAATAGTGCCTTTGAAATAACACGAATCGCGGTGTTTTGAAAATAAGGGCTACGGTGTTTTTAAGAAAAGTTACGTCTTTTGAAATATCCGTAGAATCCCTTGACCTATCTTTAAAATACCCACGATTCATTAGTTTTGAAATTGGTAGGAGTCTAATTTAGTCTAACAACTATGCTAAACTATAAGGCTGAACTAACAAGCTGAACTACAGGTAAGGAAACCGCCTAACATCTGAGTCGATACGTATACATACCTGTATATATATTAGTCGGTGATTCTGCCTCAATAATATCATATCCGATACCATATCTATAATCAGACATCCCGAGTCAAGAGTGCGGATCAATCATCAATATATAGCTCGTACGTAAATCCGTCGTACGGCATCCCCAAATCTGGGTACGGGTCAATATCAGACTCATCACACTGTTCATTTGGTATCCTCTTTATCAAGATCATCATCTGGGGTACTGACCTACGTCTAGTACACTACTAATATCACTATTCACATTGCATTGTCATCCAAAGATCCGCAATAACATCAGGACGTATCTCAAGTACGAATCCTGCCATATCACCGATCTCATGGCCTCAACTCAAATCTCATCGACTCATCTCAATCCCAAGTATCATCCGCAAATCCAGTTTGTGAACACCTAGTCCCATACCCAGGTGAACACATAACCGCATCTCTCCATATACGCATAGGTAATAACATAGATGTATGCATGTGTGTGCGTGTGTGTGTAGGTGTAACAACTAATCTAGGATTTCGCAAGTAACACTAAACTAATCAATGAACACCTAGAATTCACCTTTATCATCAAGTCTCATATCAACATAATATATATAATCAAAATATATGTGTGTATACGTATTCGTTTACATCACCACGAACTGCGGGGGTGCTATACGCCATCCACCCGACTTCTCCCCGTAGATATAAATCTACTCACCTGGTCCTCGCTCGTCGGTGCCGACGTCGCTACGTGCTTGCTTGTCGTCTCGAAGTCTACATGGGGTACCTACATATCATAACGCACTGTATCGCATTAAAATCTGACTCATGACCAAAACTACACACGAATCCCACATAGGTCAAAACCTATGGTTTCTTTCACCAATCAACCCAAAAACCCTTGATATCGGTGTACAGACGCCGAGTGATCGAGAAAAACTCAAACGCATCATTCGCGTTTTCACAATCCACTATATATATATATATATATATATATATGGTTTAAATCATCAAAACTTCAAATTCGCTTTAGAAGCTATTTTTCCGAAAGTCTAGTAAGCAATAATTGCCCATTTAGTTCAAATCAAGTTATTTTAACAATTCTAGCGGCTACAACGTTCACTAAATATCTTCAATAAGTCATACAAACCACTTCCAAAATTTTATCACACCAATTGTAGAAATCTTAAAATTTTAGTTTGCAATTTTATCTAATTTTAACCATTTTATAACAAAAATGCACAAACAATAATTTAGCTTGGTTTTGCGTGAACTAAAGTATTAAACTACAATTTAAAATGTTAATAATTTCATGAAAACCCTAATTAGATTTTTATCCTAATTATTTTCATAGTTTACAAAAAACCTAGTTTGCTAAAAAAAAGCTTAAATATTACGATTTTAATTTAACAAATTGCAAACTAGCGACTAGATTAGGTTTTTCTATGGCTTAGCATGATAAATACACCATAAAACCATGATCAATGATAAGAACCCTCACTTGGTAACAATTCTCTTTTCTTGAATTTCAAGATTGAAGTTAGAACACAAATTAAACATCAAAATTAAATAAATTGATGTAATTAGCTACTCATTAAACATGGGGTTAGGATTTTGTTGCGCCACGGCAGCGCCCCGGCCTCGTACTCGAGGCCAAAATGCGGAATCAAAATTTTTTCCTTACTCGGAAACCGGCGCTACCGCGGACAAAGAAAACCCGGATCGTAACCATTAACCTAATGCTAGCAAACAAGAGATAGGGTAAGAAGTATACCAAGTGATCCGAGTCCTCCGGTCTTCTCATCATCGCCCCGATCTCCCGCGGAAAGTCTTGTCTCCACATCGTCGCCTCCTCGCCGGAAAGGGCACCACATCGCCTGCGTCTTTTACGGGCTCCCGCCTCAATACCGAGGCAACTCGGGCATGAAGCCGGCAACCCGACATGCTCAAGATATGCTGTAGAATGTAGTGTAGAGGATGCTTGTCTCTTTGGGGTTATGTTGTTGCCATTGAGGATGATGGAGGAAACAAGGATTAGAAAAATGGTGCTTACATTTTTCTAGCATGAAAATGAGATCAAGAAAGAAACTCTCAAGAATGAAGCTCTCTTCTTCTTCTTCTCTCAACCATGAAAAAAAAACTTCTCTCCTTAGAAAAATGGTGGAGGAAAAGAATATGAATCCATCACCTTAGAAGGAAGGTGAGTGTAGGAAAAGGTGGAGGGTAACCACAAGCTAAACATCATCATCACAAAATCAAATCAACTCCAAATCACTTCTAATCAACCAAAAGCAAGTGATGAGAATGGTATCTAAAGATTCTATCATAATAAATACATTTGCATGAAAAACCCTCCACAAAGTGTAATTTGCAAAACTGCAAATTACCCCCTCCATCAGAAAAGTCCGGCCGGGAAAGAACAAAGGAAAACCGGCCGGAACGGAATGCAAACTGGCAACTCCAGAAAACTGGTCCCGTAATAAATTACAGGAAAAACCCCGATACTGTGCATACACACCCGCATCTGTATTCCGACCGGATACAAATGCAATGAGACAAAATCTACACTGTACTAAACTAGGACCGGCTTAAGCCAAAGCCGGCTAGTAATATCCGTCCGATCCTGATCCGTGCAATACCGCACGTATCTGATCGAACCCTGCCATATAACCATACGGCCACTAGTACAAACCGTCCAATCCTGATCCGTGCAATACCGCACGTATCTGATCGGACCCTGCCATATCTCCATACGGCCTCTACAGCGTTTCGCCCGAAAGCTGAGTAACTGAAAGTGTGGTGGACTCTAAAGACTCGTCAATACTATGGTTGTGGATTTAACTACCAGCACGTCAGAGGTATAAGCCAATATGTGACAGGCCACCAGCTATTGACCAAAAGGGACCTCGATGAGCGAACTCATCCTGACACCCTACTGAGCCTGTCAGTGACAATATCCGTACAGTCCGGTCCGTTCGTCTATGAGGATCGCATGTCGGGCCTAGGGGGTTGGTAAAAGTCAGACCCCCAAAGGCGGTACAAGTCATGTCGGAGTGTAGGCCAGAACGCCCTGAGATGCTACTGGAATACCTACCAGTAAATCTCCTGCCTCGGCCGAGGGCTTTGCGTAATGGCTCTCCTAGACACAGCGCGACCTCACCCCCAATACCGGGAGAGACGAACCCCTGCAGATCCGCTCACTGCCTCCATGTGGCTCGGGACTGTACCCAACTAAAACCTGTTTGCACGACTCCTTTGAGCCGTGGTAGGGTAGTAATCAAAGCACAGTGGGAACTCACACGAGACAAATGACGATCTCAGGTCGATGAACTAACCTGTACACATGTCACCAGGGAACTGCTATCTGACGTCTGGTATAATCCCAACTAGCAGGTTCCCGGCGAGTCCTGTCCGGTGTACTCATAACCCAATGAGCACCTGTATACATCTTAGGTGAACCAACTGACACCAGTGGCTTGTGAGACCGGCCACCGCCCCTCGTCGGGGTCTCGACTGTATACACTAGTCTACTAATGGAGTATCGATGCCCAGTCTCGAAACTCCCACGACTAGGGACCATTTAAGGATGTGCTTATAGACCCCAGCTCCCACGTATATGATCGCCATCATACTGCTGGTCGTCAAGCAAGAATCCTAGGGGCTCTATCAACGTGTAATAGCGACCTGTAAGGTCACCTGAAACAGTACACGATGATAAAGGTAAACCAGATAGCATACTATCATCTCGAGTAAGACTGTCCTACCGGGATAGGTCCTCCCTCAATCATTGCAATCACGTGCCTGTGATCCAATAATTGACTCTGAGGGCACTATCTCCAACAATCTCCCACTTGCACTCAAGGCTAATTATCGCGATGCCGCATACTCACAGCCCGTGTGATACCGAACACCCAACTCCTCTACTAGTCAGTCTCACAAAGCTCGTTTGCGAAACTATTGCGTTCGAGGAATAGTCTCAGTGAGTGGATCCCCTGTGATGTTTCTTTCTATGTCTCTCTATATCTCAAGTTCGCGGAGAAAGACATCTCCCGAAATGAGCAATACATGTCTTAGAATGTCTGGATGTCTGATGGGACCTAGCTCATAAATGAACTCCAAATCCAAACTTCTTAGACTGTATCGTCAACTGAACTTAATCAGTATCCTGCGCCATTCCACCCTCAGTATTGCTTTGGACCACCTGTCCAAAATACTGCCCCTTGTCAGAAGGAAAATTATAACTCTGACAACCTCCTTGTCGTCCATGTCACCTTGGAAGCCTGGAATGATAACTGTCTCCCAAATGAGGCTGTCGTTATCATATCCCTAGAACATCCACTTATGTTCTAAGACTGCTTCCGACTGTTTCTCCAGGATTGGATCAATATCAACTTATTGCATCTAGTGCAAGAACAACATCTGGTGTGGTACTTGACATCTCATGATTGACTCAATTGCCTAAGCAAGTGATCTGCCAATCATGAGTATCCCTCTCCCTTTTAGTCTATAAGACACCTTTAGAGAGGGTGACTCCATCAACTGCAGGTACACTACCGTGTCAGGAGTCGTCCATTCTAAATACTCATAGAATGCTGTCAAGGTACCCAGATTGGGAAACCACCCAAATCTAGATCTAAAACCATACATCTAGTAACCAGTATGTCTGATATAATATCCAAGTCCTATGTGGAGAAAACACTGTGTGACGACCAAAGTATAACCGATCGTAGTATAGGAGTATCTTTTCCTATTCTGTGTATGTCATCCAAATACCAGGACATCATACTCTACTACCTTCTCAACAGATCCATCCCCTATTCTGATGAAGTCAAACCTATGACTGTCAGGTCAGAAATAGATGATCTATCTCCGCTGTAACTGCTTTAGTCTATAAGTAGACATAAGCCTGATGACCACCAATGCTTCCACTGCTCCCACTGACTACGACAACCCTCTGCCAGAGTCATATAGACATGCACTTCTAAAGCTAGTTTAGAACGATGCTATACTCATCCTCCTGCCGAGTCTCACGGTCTGGAACAACAGCAATGGTAAGTCTGGGTAAACAAGAACCTCCCTGCCACCGTCCTTGAGCATACCGAAGTACCTCTCGAGTGCCTTAGGTTACCCATCATATCTGCGGAGTAGCCAATGGAATGTCAAATCAGATTGAATCTTTAGGTTCCTTATCAAATCTTCAGTAATCGTTTGTGGTTCTGGAATTACTTCCAGTTCTACCATACTCCCACTACTGTTTTCTGAAAAAATCCATTTTTATTAAAACTGTGGCGATTCAAGAACAATATCACTATTGATCTTCCAGATGGTAGAAAGTCAACCCTCGTCATAGCCTGGGTCAACCCACAAATAGCCATTACAGAAACGTGCCTTGAGTTATCCAGAGTCTGGTTTTAATCATAAGCCGGATAACTCCCCGTACCTTAACAATGTCAAGATATGAACTGTTCTATATCCAATATAGGAACAGAGGCACTGATTTAATTTAACCAGATTCAAATCATGCAGCTGTCACCAGTGCATGTCAACTAAATAGAAGGAGGCTGATCAGCGTTACTCAACTTAGGAATGCTTCCAATTATGAGTAACCTGAAAGAGAAGCAAGTTCTCTTTATCATTATTATCAACTGAACACCATACACAAGTATCTACATCTTCGATCACTTTGAAGAATCCCGATACTTGCTACACCTGGTTCTCTACTCTATTCAAATACCTATAACTCCACAAAACTTAGACCCTGTGTTCCTACGAAACACATGTCTAAGAACTAGAGAAGTTAAAAGTAAACAGAATATAGTATGAGGACCAACCCCTCTGTCCTAATGGACACTGGACAACATACAATACTCTGTATAAGTCCGCTGAGTCTAACAACTCTTTCACTGTGCGTCGTAGGTTGAAAACTGTACTTATGGTTAAGAAGAATTACACCGCTGTTTAATGCTCCTTACCTAACCATCCACTGATATAGGTAAATGTCATTGACATAATATCAAAAGGTACATCTCACTCTATGAAAATAGACGTACAGATATAACAATTTGAAATTGGTGCACAATAGCGGATATTCAAAACCAAATATTTGCCCACCGGCAAACAGCCCAGATGATCTCCTCAAATATCACCGATTACAACGAATCCCGATATAATGAGGATGATCACCCTATTCCCAATAACTTACTCCCACTCAACATCTGTAAAACCATACAGATGTGAGAATCATACCTGGTAAATACATACCCTGGAGTAAGTGTCTAACTGGGAAATCAGTTTTCCATTAGCAGTACACGGTGAAACTGAAACATTGAAATGTTTCGTCGGGGTATTCTGGTATTCTTAGTAATGCCTCTTCTATTATCCAGATTCACAACTGTAACCGTATATCTCTTTGCCATCTGTCCAAATCCCTTTATATGTCTTTAGTCATTACCGTCTGCACACCCCTTTAGGCCAATTGGTTTTCTTCCTTCCCTACCCTTCGGCACCAGCCTATGGTTTGGAAGAAGACTATCCAATAAGCATAAAGGGTGTACTGTCCTAATCCTAGGAGCACTCGCAAAGCGAGAGAAGGTGAAGATAAAAGACAACCGAATAAAACTTATTCCTATTTCTCCTGGACCAGAATCCATCCCCGAACTGGAACAAGTTCCTTTCGAGTTCGTATATAACCATACGATGGAGTATCCAATAAACTGTGGATCTTCGTAGTGATACGGAGTGTCCTGGAGAAATACAAAGGTGATTTAGGATTGGCGAAGAAACACTTGGTTCGGTCGTGAATAGCAGTCGCAATTTACTTTGCCCTCTTACTAATCCCTTGCTTTGTCTTAACTTAATACCTTCTGCACACCATAGTTATGCTAATTGGTTTTCTTCATTCCCCACCGTTCGGCACCAGCCTAAGGTTTGGAAGAAGACTATTCAATTTGCGTAATAGGTGTACTATCTCCTAAACCAAGAAGTACTCACAACTTGAGAGAAGGTAAAAAGGAAAAGACAACTGAATAATCCTATCCATTTTCTCCAGAACCATAAACCATCCTCGAAGTCCTTCGAGTTCGTATATAACCATACGATGGTTTTGTCCAATGGAAGTGGACGTTCGCAGTAATGCGGGGTGTCCTGGAGAAAAGGGTAAAAGTAGGAGTGGCAATGAGGTCTGCAACTCTGACAATCCAAAAGCCAGTGTTAAGAAGGTTCGGTCAACTTGGTCACTGAGTCATAGTCCAGGGTCGAGTCAATGGTCGCTGCCAAAGAGAGAGAGAAAAGAAACACTCAGCGTGCACTCTAACCTAGATCAGAATGGTTATCACTTTGTCTAATCTGGAAACCTCCCACTGTACCTCAAATTCTCCTCCAAACCTGAAAGAAGAATTAGTCGGGATCACCCGAGGAGTAAACCAACTCATCAGTGGAAATCGGGATCCAACTATCATCGCATGATAACTTGACGGAATCCACTCAAGTCACCACACTCCAGAAGGTATGCGCATGCCTGGAAAGTTTCAGTTCTTTTGAAACTCCCGATGTGATTTTTACCCCAAGCGGTTTATGACCTTGACTAGGTCAACAAACCATAAACCGCCAGTCAAGTTCAACCCGTCATTATTCTGGATTGCATTAAACCCACCCGCACGTGCCCTTGACTAGGTCAAAAAGGCCGCACGACTGTCTCAACCAATCCCACTTATGCAACAAACAAGTACCACTTAGCTACCGAACACTACGTCTTGACTAGGTCAACAAACGCAGCACGAATACCAAATAATACCTGTAGGAAATGACGGAGGGCTACGGCTGGTTTTTGGCGAAAAACCTTTAACGTAATGAACTTGATATCGTTGAAGGAACTGCATAGCCTTTTATAAAAATATAGTGACGAAAACCTTTACTAAAGAGGTCACTCCCGGTGAAGGGATCTCGGCTCTTTCCCCGTAGAATGAGGTGCAGGATATTCCAACTGAATACCACGATGCAAAGCAAAAGTAATCGGCTATAGTGAAGTTAATGCCCTGACGCAAACTTCTGTCCAAGGGGTCACTCCCGGTGAAGGGATCTCGGCCCTTGCCTCGTCGACTGAGGAGCAGGATATTCCAAATGAATACCACGATGCAAAACAAAAGTGAACATCCTTGCAATAACAACTTTTTGAAAAATTGTTCCAACAACATCAGAATAGGTTTGTTTATCTTGCATTGATCCGAATCAACGCAGTCCCATCAAAAGATCACACCACAAAGAACGAAAATATACTGATGTACGTATATGCCATCCGCATTCGCCACTGGGTCCCGTCATCACCCGTTAGGTTACTTAACTAACGACAGAGCGGGGACTGGACTAGCGCGGATGCAAAACATATACAACATCTACTAATATATATACCAATATATTATATTTCGCTCAAGGCGTGATAAAATGCAACATCACAGAAATGTACAGCATCACAGAACAATACAGATATCTGGAAGCCCCGGGTTTCACAGAGCCGCTGCTGAAACCCGACGTTCCCCTGGTCGTGTGGATAGCCTGTGCAATGAAATCCTAGACCCCTACGGGCGCGGCAAGTCACCCGCCAAAACCTGAAGCGAGGCAGCCCCCTTCAGTACCGTGAATGGACCACCCAGCACTTCACGGAATCCGGTAACTTGGGCACCCCTCCTGGGTCAACCTGTACCCCCTACGAGTGCGGCGAATAGCCCGCCAATCCTAGAGTGAAGCCCCCTCCTTCTCAATGCCATAAGATGTGGTCCCGTTGCCCTCTAGAACCCGGCTATCCATGCACCCCTCCGCGGGGTAATCCTAGTACAGAAAGTAAAATATACATACAACGGGTACATCGACCGCAACCAGGTCGTGCCCCAAAAGAATAATACAATCAGGCAGTGACGGCAGTCCACATGTCCTCGCCCCGCAATATCAAATGTACATGATACAACAAAAACTGTACTAGCATTGCATCCAGGCTATCCTCCACGACCGATCCGCAACAACACAGCATAAACATAGAACATCAACGTGAAAGTCACGTTCGCAAATCCGTCTAACCGGGCTATAGCAGTTAGACGGGATTTACCGATCAAGTGACATTCACGGTCGCAGATATAATGTAAATACTGTGAAATAATGTGTTTAAAAATATCCGATCGATCAAACAATTAACAAGTGGGCCCCCAAGTAATACTGTAGCAGTCACAGAAGATCTGGGCCCAAATTTAATATCCCAAAAGCCCTGTTTTCAGCCCAGAAAGCAACTGAAGAAAAACGACCAAGTGAACTCACCATAGTGCGGCGGAACCGCGGCCCCAAGGGGGTTTTGGCCGCGGTTCCACGCTCCAACTAGTGAATCACTTTATCGTTTTTCTACAGTAGCCTTATATTTTCTAGCACATCAGTTTTCTGCAACCTGAAAAATTTTTAGACACCAAAAAATTCCAACAGAAAACTGATGTGAACAAAAATGATGTTTTTGGAATTTTGGTCGATCGGATAAGCAAAACGCATTAGAACAAGCTAGGCAAGGTTAATGGCGTGGCTCTGATACCATGTTGCGCCACGGCAGCGCCCCGGCCTCGTACTCGAGGCCAAAATGCGGAATCAAAATTTTTTCCTTACTCGGAAACCGGCGCTACCGCGGACAAAGAAAACCCGGATCGTAACCATTAACCTAATGCTAGCAAACAAGAGATAGGGTGAGAAGTATACCAAGTGATCCGAGTCCTCCGGTCTTCTCATCATCGCCCCGATCTCCCGCGGAAAGTCTTGTCTCCACATCGTCGCCTCCTCGCCGGAAAGGGCACCACATCGCCTGCGTCTTTTACGGGCTCCCGCCTCAATACCGAGGCAACTCGGGCATGAAGCCGGCAACTCGACATGCTCAAGATATGCTGTAGAATGTAGTGTAGAGGATGCTTGTCTCTTTGGGGTTATGTTGTTGCCATTGAGGATGATGGAGGAAACAAGGATTAGAAAAATGGTGCTTACATTTTTCTAGCATGAAAATGAGATCAAGAAAGAAACTTTCAAGAATGAAGCTCTCTTCTTCTTCTTCTCTCAACCATGAAAAAAAAACTTCTCTCCTTAGAAAAATGGTGGAGGAAAAGAATATGAATCCATCATCTTAGAAGGAAGGTGAGTGTAGGAAAAGGTGGAGGGTAACCACAAGCTAAACATCATCATCACAAAATCAAATCAACTCCAAATCACTTCTAATCAACCAAAAGCAAGTGATGAGAATGGTATCTAAAGATTCTATCATAATAAATACATTTGCATGAAAAACCCTCCACAAAGTGTAATTTGCAAAACTGCAAATTACCCCCTCCATCAGAAAAGTCCGGCCGGGAAAGAACAAAGGAAAACCGGCCGGAACGGAATGCAAACTGGCAACTCCAGAAAACTGGTCCCGTAATAAATTACAGGAAAAACCCCGATACTGTGCATACACACCCGCATCTGTATTCCGACCGGATACAAATGCAATGAGACAAAATCTACACTGTACTAAACTTGGACCGACTTAAGCCAAAGCCGGCTAGTTATATCCGTCCGATCCTGATCCGTGCAATACCGCACGTATCTGATCGAACCCTGCCATATAACCATACGGCCACTAGTACAAACCGTCCGATCCTGATCCATGCAATACCGCACGTATCTGATCGGACCCTGCCATATCTCCATACGGCCTCTACAGCGTTTCGCCCGAAAGCTGAGTAACTGAAAGTGTGGTGGACTCTAAAGACTCGTCAATACTATGGTTGTGGATTTAACCACCAGCACGTCAGAGGTATAAGCCAATATGTGACAGGCCACCAGCTATTGACCAAAAGGGACCTCGATGAGCGAACTCATCCTGACACCCTACTGAGCCTGTCAGTGACAATATCCGTACAGTCCGGTCCGTTCGTCTATGAGGATCGCATGTCGGGCCTAGGGGGTTGGTAAAAGTCAGACCCCCAAAGGCGGTACAAGTCGTGTCGGAGTGTAGGCCAGAACGCCCTGAGATGCTACTGGAATACCTACCAGTAAATCTCCTGCCTCGGCCGAGGGCTTTGCGTAATGGCTCTCCTAGACACAGCGCGACCTCACCCCCAATACCGGGAGAGACGAACCCCTGCAGATCCGCTCACTGCCTCCATGTGGCTCGGGACTATACCCAACTAAAACCTGTTTGCACGACTCCTTTGAGCCGTGGTAGGGTAGTAATCAAAGCACAGTGGGAACTCACACGAGACAAATGACGATCTCAGGTCGATGAACTAACCTGTACACATGTCACCAGGGAACTGCTATCTGACGTCTGGTATAATCCCAACTAGCAGGTTCCCGGCGAGTCCTGTCCGGTGTACTCATAACCCAATGAGCACCTGTATACATCTTAGGTGAACCAACTGACACCAGTGGCTTGTGAGACCGGCCACCGCCCCTTGTCGGGGTCTCGACTGTATACACTAGTCTACTAATGGAGTATCGATGCCCAGTCTCGAAACTCCCACGACTAGGGACCATTTAAGGATGTGCTTATAGACCCCAGCTCCCACGTATATGATCGCCATCATACTGCTGGTCGTCAAGCAAGAATCCTAGGGGCTCTATCAACGTGTAATAGCGACCTGTAAGGTCACCTGAAACAGTACACGATGATAAAGGTAAACCAGATAGCATACTATCATCTCGAGTAAGACTGTCCTACCGGGATAGGTCCTCCCTCAATCATTGCAATCACGTGCCTGTGATCCAATAATTGACTCTGAGGGCACTATCTCCAACAGATTTATACCTCAAGATTTGTAGATCTAACATGCAACTCAAGTCTCCCAATTGCTAACTTTTCTCCATGATCCAAGCTAGTTTGGCCAAAAAAAAGAATGATTAAAGGTTGAAAGAAGAAATTGCTTTGAATTTGTGACCATTTGTTTGGATTTTGATGATTTTTAATGGAAATTTGACATGGAAATCATGTGGGAAAAATGGGGAGGGGACTGCTGGGATATCTCGGCCAGTAAGGGATAGAAATTGAGAGAGTGGGGTTATAGTTGTGTCCCAGTCAAAAGTAATACCATACCTTAAGTATAAAAGCCCATACCTCTTGTTTAATGTTTCCCTTCATTCATTTTTTTTGTGAGATGAAGTAGAGAAATGGAGATGGCTGTTGATTTGGGAGGGGGCTCGACCACATATAGGGCAACAAGGGTGAATGAATGTGTTGTATAATTTCCTAAGTCAAACTAGCACCACATCATCTTTATTATATTCATTAAATTTTCCTTTTTCTATTTAACCCTAGAACTTTCTAACCATGCAAACAAAAGAGAAAAAGAAACATGTTACAAATTTAGTTTAACATGTCATGATGCAGAAAACTTGTATTAACCCATTCTAATTTGTAATTTTCCCTAACTTAATGTATTTTTGACAGCTTAAAATAATATTAAAATAATTAATTTCGGAATTTTTTTTCCAGAAAATTAGAAATTTACCAATGGCTCAATAAACACCAAATACTAGCAATTACATCCCCAGAATATGTAAATTTAATTTTATAATAAATATATTTGTATTTTTACTTTTTACAGAAAACCCATTTATTTTACCGATCTTCCGAAATTTCACCGAAACGATTTTCAAAACGTTACAATGTTCTCCTCCGAATGGCGGCCGCCACGCGAGGACGTCTTTCCTGAGATTTGGGGCAGATGCTATATGGTTTTATCCGTCTACCTCTCCGAAGATGCCAAGTTGATTTATGCCTCCGTGTTTCGAGGGTTTAGACGGATGCGGCCGATGTAGCAGACTTCGTCAGATTCCCCCTCGCTTGAGGGGTTTTTGATTGTGGGGATGCTCTTCCCTGCAGATGCAAGCCCCAGCAGTTAATCACGCTACCGCATCGCGGTAACAACTTTCTCCTACTCCCGAATTTCACTTCGTGTCATGTGTGTTTGTTTTGTTTGTGGTTGCCCGTGGATTGTATATGGAGACTATTTATTTCGTCGCCCGTAGGACGTGGATTTGTCCAAATCCGTATTTACTTAGATTTGGGTTTTGGGTTTTGGTTTAAGGATACGTTAGCCATTTTTGAGGCTAAGATCAACTTAATCGTTCGTTAAGGATACGTTAGTCCTGTTTGAGACTAAGATCGACTTAACGTGGTGATCCATTTAATATATGGTCGTCGGGACTCGTCACCTCTTTGACGTCGTTGAAAGATTAAAACGACAGGTGTCAGAGGAGTTCGGAGATGTACCGTTGAACCAAAGTTGATTATGGAATATGTAGTCTGTTGAAATGATAAAAGATACGTTAGCAGTGTTTGGGGAAAAGATCAACTTAAACGGGACCGTTTAGATCCAGCAAAAGAGCATTTGGAAGCTCTATTGTTCCAGTTCAGGGATGTGGCGGTCCATGTTCCAGTTTAGGGACATGGCGGTCCTTGTTCCAGTTTAGGGACGTGGTGGTCCATCATTAGTTTAAGAACGTTTCGGTCCAATATCAGTTTAAGGACGTTTCGGTCCAACATTCCCATTTTGGGATGAATATTAGTTTAAAGACGTTTCGGTCCACGAGTTTAAGGACTCCGCAGTCCATATTGATGTATGGTCGTCGGGACCCGTCACCTCTCTGACGTCGTTGAAGGATTAGAACGATAAGTGTCAGAGAAGTTCGGAGATGTACCCTCGAACCGGATATAAATTGATTTAGGGAGCAACCGTTCTCAGTTAATTTAATTTGAGGACTTATGGCCATGACTGGGCTAAGTCCAGTTTTAATATTCTTTTGTCTTTAGCCTATTGGACCTATGCTAGGCCCTTGCCCCTTTACTGTATTATTTTTCTTTATTTTGGTTGGGCTTTGCCCTTTTTTTTTAAATGCATAGCATTTTGATTAGGCCTGTTAGGCCTTTTAATTGGGCTCTATCCCTTTCTTAATAATGCAGAGCATTAAATACTCTGACAGTGCCCCACGTGGCTTGTCAGGCGCTTTGCGCCAATTAATGAGCCCAGGCGCTCGTGGAGGTGACACGTGTCACGCTCTGGTGAGCGCAAGTGCAGCAGCGCAGTGCGCTGCGTCAGTGCGCTGCGCTGTTGTACTGCAGACACGTGGCGCTTCCTGGCGGCTTGCGCAATAGTGCAGTTTTGGCAAGTGCCGAGCACTGTTCTTTTTGGATCAATTTTAGATCAAAGAAAACAAGTTTCTTCTTATTTTCAAAGAACCAGTGGTTCATAAAAAGTGCAAGGCACTGTTATTGTTTTTAATTTTTTTTTTTTTCCTTGAAGATCATTGATCTTGTTCTTAGATCAATGATCTGTTTATAAGAGAATTTTCTCTTCTTCTAAAGGTTTTTACCTTTTTTTTCTTGTTCTTGAGTAATTCTCTCCAATTCTTCAGAGTTCTCTCTGTTTGAAGTTCCTGATTTCTCACAAATGTCGATGCCTTTGAATTAAGGTCTAGGGTCCTTTTTATAGTGCCTACAAATTAGTTAAATTTGTTAAAGAGATTTTTCTTTGAGTGATTTGGGGAATTTTCCCCACCGTTGGATCTTTGATCCAAGGGCTTCTGTTTTACAGAAGAAAATCTTCTTGTTTTAACAAGAATAGAAAGATTTCTTTAAAATCTTAATTCTGTTTGGCGCAAATGCCACAGCGCGTGACACGTGTCTAGCAGCGCACAACGCAGTGCAACTGCACTTGCACAACTGCGCTGACACGTGTCGCATAGCACAAAGTAAAGCGCAACTGCGCTAGGGCATCTGCGCTGACACGTGTCATGCAGCGCAACTGCGCTGACACGTGTCGCGCAGCGCAACTGCGCTGACAGGTGTCGCGCAGCGCAAAGCGCAGCGCAACTGCGCTAGCGCACCTGCGCTGACACGTGTCGCGCAGCGCAGTGCTTGCACAACTGAAGCGTTTCTTCCTTTAATTTTGTTTTAAATAGAGCTTTGCTCTGATTGGCCGCGCTGCCTCGGGTGCTGCGCTGCCATATCAGCGCCTGACATGTGGCGCGTTGCGTCCGGGATTTGAAGCGTTGCTTTAAAATTTGAATTTTGAATTTCCCACAGAGCTTTTCTCTGATTGGGGGAAACAAATGCCCCCCTACCGTTGCGCTCACGTGGCGTGCACGTGAGTGCAGCGGTTGCAAGCTCCTGACCGTTGGATCAACGGGTGAGCTGAAGGGGCGCAAGTGCCTTATAAATAGGACCTCTGGCCCTTAAAAAATCTTCACCATTTCTTTCAAGATTTTGATTTCAACAGAGCTTTGCTCTTTCTTAAGAACTTCAGAGCTTTGCTCATTTCCTAAGTTAGAAACTCTAGGTAAAAATTAATCTAAATTAATTTAAACCAATCTTAAACCAAAGAGCTTTGCTCTCACAGATCTTTTTATCTAAAGAAATCCCCATTGGGGTTTCATAAACAGAGCTTTGCTCTCAAAAACATATAGATCTACAGAGATCTTGTTCATGGGTTCTAACCCATGAGCAGAGCTTTGCTCTTGAATCTAATGTAGATCTTTTAGATCTGAAAAATGAAGAATTTTTTATAAGTTTTCATGGATTTTTCAAGATTCCAGAAATTTTAATTTTAAATTTCTTTTCAAAATTTTCTTTTTGATGGAATATTACAGAGCTAAGCTCTTTTTAAGGAATTTTATTCCTTTGAGACCAGAATTTGTCAAGTGTCATTCTGTGACAGAGCTTTGCTCTAAAAGAGGAGATTTTCTCCTTGTCTCTAGGGATTCCCCACCGATGAGAATATTCTCTTGGGGATCTTTTCTTTAACTGACAGTCTCACCCAATAATGGGGATGTCTTATTAAATTAGGCACTTTCATCCAGATTTTGTGGGTCCCCATTTGGTCCCCTACCCACTGCACTACAGTGTGGTGTGATTAATTTTGATTTAATTAATTTTTAAATTCAGTTAATCGAAAATTTCTAAACGCCAAGCGTTGGAATTGCAGCACTAACGGCTATTTTTTGTTCCTTTGCAGTGACCATGTCTCTCGATACCTCATTCCCGTTTGCCCGCTCGGAGGAAGGGTTTCCTGAAGCGCCCTTAGACCGTGAAGTTCTAGCCATGATTAAGGACCACGACCCGGAATACAAGAGTCTCCACCTTTGGGGGTCATGGTATAATCAGATTATCATGGGTCGACGGAGCTTCACATCCGCAGTACCGTCAGAACCGATCACAGCGATTCACTATGCCACCCCACCCTCGGTGCAGTATGCCGTGGAGATGGTTGATTGGACATCGAAGGGCTTTCTTCATCCCGCTATGGATGCAATTCCGCTCCAGCGTCCTATGGTTTTGGATATCCTAGGACGCCGTATCTGTCAGGGTAAGGCGCGACCCTGGGGGCAATCATATAACATTTGTTTGATCCCCCGCCACCCGATCGGCTTTCTGTCGTGGGCCCGGTATATCCTGTCGACGAAGAATTCGCAGTTGATAAGGTTAGGATTGTACACAGCGGTCTACGTCTCTCTCTTTCAGTATCCCACGCTCCTCACCTGGTGGGTCAAGACTTTCTTGGAGCAGTGGAACATTCCTACCCACACTTTCCTCGCCATGGATCGGGAAGTGTCAATCTCTCGGGAGGAGTTCACGGAGGTATCCGGTTTACCGGTTATTGGGGAACACTATGAGGAGTTGCTCCCAACAGACGAGTATGTCTTCGGTGCTAAGCCGGTGGTAAGGGGGCTCACGCCGGAAAATGCTGTTCAACACCAATTCCCAAGCTTAATTAAAGTGTTGAAAATTTATGAGGCCCTTTTCATCGAACATGGGAGTCGCGGAGTTAGCTTTGAGGATTTCATCACTCGGTTCCTTCGTCCAAGTGTCCTCTCATCAGAAGCTGCCAAGTTTGCTACCCTGGATGACCCTTTCGGTCTAGGTGTGGATAACCTGCCGGCGAAGGAGATAGAACAAAAGGGTTTTTTACTTCTGGACTTCCTGACCATGTCTTTTGAAGAAATTCCATCCCCTGGGATGGACGAGGAGGCCTTTTTCTTAGGATTTCTCGGGTTGTGGCTGAGTTGATTTGCGATCCCAATGCACTCTCACCGTATGTGGCCCTCTGTCTTTTACCCAGCCCACCGGATGACCATCGGGGTAAAAGTGGCTGTTGGGATTGCCGGCTTGGCACACTTATATCATGGCCTCAGTCGAGCAGCGGATGCTAATGAGCCTGGAGTACAGCACGTGGTCTTTCCGATACACTATTTCGTATCGTGGCTCAAGCTACATACGGCGGGTGTCTTCGGCATGCATAAAAGGCCCTCGTTCTTCGACAAGTGTGGTTTCCCTCGCATCATACAGCTGATTGGCGCATCAATCGTGACTCCTTCGCCACGGAACGCCAGGGGTTTACTCCTTCGCCCCCACACCGTTGGAGACGGGATGTCTTTTGTCGATAAGGTGTTGACCATTGGAAAGGCGTCTACCACTGTGATGCGGCCGTTACAAGATGCTTTCAAGGATGGAGCCTCAATTTTGACGGCTCGGAAGACCCTTCACTTATATTCCATTAGACCGGGCTTCATAGTATTCAGGCAGAACGGTGCGGCGATTTTTATGAGATACAACCCGCATCGTTTCGCACAGCAACTGGGCTCCGATCAAGGGGTACCCTTGGAAGCTTTCTAGCTGGAACCCGCTGCCACTGAAGAAGGGATGGAGAACGCGCTGCATCATTTCATGCACCTGAATACGGTTCTCATTTTTTTATCAGTGAGCCGGCTTGAGCTCCATGACTCCTCAATGTATACAGAGAATGGTATAATCATTCGACGGGAGCCGTTATAAAGGAAGAGAGGCGGGTGTTGATTGACCGTAAAGGTGTGCCTCCCGGCAGCGACTGCAAAGCTCCTCTGGTGCCAAGTACCCCGGTAGTGCCTCCACTGAAAGATGACAGAGCCGGACCATCGCGTGCGCAAAGTCATCCGCACGGATTGCCGCTTCCCGACATTGTGGATGCACCTCCAGCGCCTTGTGCTCCAGTGGAGACGGTGGTTGTGGCCTCACCGGAGTCTGGAGTGGGTGCGGACATCGGGACCCGCCGTCCCAAGGTGGCTGCTAAACGTAAGTCAATCCCGCGTGCACCTAGTGTTGGAGGACAGAAGAAAAAGAAGTCGCTCTTCGCCGCAGACGTCGCTTTCGGTCAGGAACCCCGCGCTCCCTACGCCGAGGGCCTGAGTGAATACGGGACTAATGAGGGATTTGTCATGCCGCCGGATGACACGGACTTGGAGGCCGCCCTCGAAGCTTCGTAGCGGTTGGCGCGGCGTGACGCATGGCTGGCTAAGCTTGCGGAATCAGGTAGTCACTAGTCGCATTTTCTATTGCATCATATCTTTATTATTGCCTTTGACTAATATTTTTCCTTCTTTTCTCCCAACAGGCATCACCACTGAAGAAGCCATTGCCGCTTCCTTCAAGACCTTCTAAGAAGAGGAACGCCTTAGAGCGTCTCTCGGCCTTAGTAAATTTCAATTCATCAAGTTTTCATTTTCCTTGTGTTATGGTCGATCTAACCTCTCCCTTTTTATCGCAGGGACCTCAATCCCGTTCCCGCCAAGCGACGCAGATATCCTACCAGCTGCCGATGTTCCGGCTTCCTCAGGGTTACCGCGGGAGGTCCGTCTTGAAGAGCCGATGAGAGATGCCTTAAAGGCTCTGGAGGCATATCTGAATGAAGACGATGAAGCCTTAATGAAGGAAGCGTCAAAGAGGTCCATCGCGACAGCCCGGGAGGAAAGGAAGCGATCGAGGCGCGAAGCAAAAGCACGTAGAGCTGCCTTGGCCATTGGAGCGGGCCCAAGCACCGTCCCTCGTGCTAATACTCCCTCCAAAGAGGCCCTCGTCACCCTATCCACTGCTCGCAGACAAGTGGCGTGTGCAGTTCGGAGTGCTAACGATAAATCCACTTCAGGTAATATTTCTTTCAGAATCTTGTAGGAAGAATTAGAAGTCCATCGGTTCTTATATATTCTATCCTGCATGGCCAAGTCTGACCGAGGGGGAGGCGGAGACTGTTGAACCCAAGGAAACAGAGTAGGCGGTACCTGCCGAAACCGAGCTAACGGTGGGCAACGTTGCTGGGGTTGCAGAGCCTGAGATGGAGGTTGAGGGATCTGCAGCCGAGAAGGTCATTGATGCCGAGCCCGAAGTGGCGGCATATGAAATGGCCGTTATAACTGAGCCCAGGGTAGTGGCGGATGAGGTGCTTGAGGCCGGCGACCACGTGGTGACGGCGGATAAGCCGATGGAGACTGCGGGGCCCGAAGAAATAGCGGGTGAGATGGGCACGACTCTTGGGAAGGAGTCAGCCGCTCTCTCTCAAGAGTCTGGCAATGCTCCGATCATTGCCCTCACCGCCTATGATCTTCCGCCGTCTCCTGGCGGCCCGAGCACGACGACGGTCCCCATCGAGTCGGGTGATGAGGCCACGGGCAGTGGCCTCATGTCGATGGAGGAGGGAGTCGCCTCCGTTTCAGCCGGCAGCTCATCAGGTAAATCCCAAGTTGTTGTCTTTCTTTACCTTACAATCCTTTCTGACAAGTTCACCTTTTTCGTAACGCAGGTGCAGCCAGTGCCGATGCCCCAATGCTCGAGGGAGCGCCTTCAATGACTGCCTTGGCGGTGGTCACCTCTCAACCCTCTCTCATACCATCGAAGATGTTGGAAGGTATGGGTTTGTAACTTATTGATCTTATCTTTCAGACGTATAATTTTTGTACTAAAGTCATACTTTTGTGCCTTTCAGGAGTGCTTTTTGACCATCTTTATCAGGTGTTGTTCCCATACTTCTCCTTCCCATCTGAACTCGCTTCTTCCTCTGGTGGCGCTGGTGAGTATGGTTTCCCATTGATATCTTTCTTTTTCGTTGATGGGATTACTTCTAACTTCTTTTTTGTCCCGACTGCAGTGCTACAAATTGAAGGAGGGGATGAAAGATCGGCTGCGCCACCGACCCTTCCGGCCTTGCCACTTGCCTCAGCAGGTACTGCGTTTGTTACAATGTTAACCCCCCCTTTTTATTTCCTGAACTGTTATCTGATGAATTTTTTTTTTCTTTTCAGCCGTCGTTCCGGTCTCGGCGCCTTTTCAGCCTGGCATCATAATGCCGGCAGGTCCTTATCTGAGACGTCCATCTTCAAAAGGCGCCGCGAATAGTCTGCGCATGTTGAGTGATTACATCGATGAACTCGATGTTGAAACTCCTACAACTGCCGCAGACTTCGCTAAGGCGGTTAATCCGATGCTGGTGATACTCGTGAACTTTAATGATGAGGGCATCGTTGCATCTTTGGTTAACTATTGCCGGGAGATCGAGGCCCGCCTGCTTCAGCTGGAGTCGATGCGTCCCGCTCCCGAGACCTTAGCCGCCAGTAATCAAAGAGTAGTGTGGATTGAGCAGAGCGCTTCTTACTTCCGCCATCTCGAACAAGAAGTTATTTCAAGGCATAAAGAGCGTGGTGAGACTTCGACCAAGTCTGCCCAACTACATGCTCAGGTAGGGGCCAACGCTGAACGGCTGAAGGTTAATTTTGAGAGCCTTCTGCAATGCCTCTCCGAAGGGTTATCACTGAGGCAACAGCTTGACGTTGTCGAGCGGGATGCACCTAGCCAGGAAGCAGCCCAGAAGGCGGCGGAGGAACAACTTTCATCCCTTTTGCAGCAGCGGGCCCAGGTGGAGGCAGAACTGGCGGTGGTGGCAGATCAGGAAAAGGCGTGGAATGAAGTGCGCGAACAATTAATAGGGCTATGCAAGATGCTTCCTTCACAATAGCTGCCTTTGTACCTATAAACATGTAAATTTTTTTTCTTTTTCAAATAATATGTATCCATTCTTTACTCTTTTGTACGATTCATCTTTTATTTGATTGAAGTCAATAAATAAAGATACACATTTTTTCCTTTGCAATGTCTTGTATGCTCTTTCGCTTTCTCCCTTCCTCTTATTATCAGCATGTTGACTCGATAATTATAATTGGCAGACAACTTAGTTTTTTCCAAGAGATAGCGATGGCTTAGGCCGCAGGTTCAGATCTGTCACCTAAGACTTTTCAACTCTATGAGCCGTGAGGGTCTCATAGAGTGTTTTCTCCCTACGAATCGAGAGGATCTCGTAGGTGGGTTTTCTCCTTAAGAATCGTGAGGATTCCTAAGTGTGTTTTATCTTACAAGTCGTAAGGATCCTAAAGAGAATTTTTCCCTCTTACGAGTCGAGAGGACCCGTAAGCGGTTATTTCCCTCCTTGTCGAAACTCGACTTTGGAGAGTGAGACTCGTGAATAGTATGCAAGAGACCGTTTTAGACCGACTTGCAGGGTCCCATTGTTCAGGAAACAAGTTTTTTAATCCCTGCTGCCTGAGGCTTCATCTTGCAAGTTGAGACGAATCAGGAATTTCCCGCAGAGACACTGGTTTCTCTGCGAGCCGATGCGAATCAGGAGGTTCTCATCAAGGACGCTGGTTTCCCTGAATTGAAGTATTTGCCAAGGATTATTTGTTTCCCTGGTGTTGAAACGAATCGAGAATTTCCCATGGAGACACTGGTTGCTCTGCGAGTCGACGCGAATCAGGAGGCTCTCGTCAAGGACGCTGGTTTCCCTGAGTTGAGGTATTTGCCAAGGATTATTTGTTTCCCTGGTGTTGAAACGAGTCGAGAATTTCCCACGGAGACACTGGTTCCTCTGCCAGTCGATGCGAATCAGGAGGCTCTCGTCAAGGATGCTTGTTTCCCTGAGTTGAGGTATTTGCCAAGGATTATTTGTTTCCCTGGTGTTGAAACGGATCGAGAATTTCCCATGGAGACACTGCTTGCTCTGCGAGTCGATGGGAATCAGGAGGCTCTCATCAAGGACGCTGGTTTCCCTGAGTTGAGATATTTTTCCAAGGATTATTTGTTTCCCTGGTGTTGAAATGGATCGTGAATTTCCCATGGAGACACCGGTTGCTCTGCGAGTCGACGCGAATCAGGAGGCTCTCATCAAGGATGTTTGTTTCCCTGAGTTGAGGTATTCGCCATGGATTATTTGTTTCCCTGGTGTTGAAACGAATTGAGAATTTCCCACGGAGACACTGGTTTCTCGGCGAGTCGATGCGAATCAGGAGGCTCTTGTCAAGGATTGTTTGTTTTCTTGAGTTGAGGTATTTGCCAAGGATTATATGTTTCCCTGGTGTTGAAACGAATCGGGAATTTTCCACGGAGATTCTGGTTTCTCTGCGAGTCGATGCGAATCAGGAGGCTCTCGTCAAGGATTATTTGTTTCCCTGAGTTGAGGTATTTTCCAAGGATTATTTGTTTCCCTGGTGTTGAAACGAATCGATAATTTACCACGGAGACACTGGTTGCTCTGCGAGTCGATGCGAATCCGGAGGCTCTCGTCAAGGATTGTTTGTTTCCCTGAGCTGAGGTATTTTTCAAAGATTATTTGTTTCCCTGGTGTTGAAACGAATCGAGAATTTCCCACGGAGACACTGGTTGCTCTACGAGTCGATGCGAATCAGGAGGCTCTTGTCAAGGATTATTTGTTTCCCTGAGTTGAGGTATTTTTGCCGCAGACACTGATTTCTTCGAGGTTAAGACGAATCGTCGAGATTTGGCTTCATTTTCTGGCGGAGCCTGTTGGGAAAGTATGGTTCCCTCTTCGTTTGCGCCCTTGGATTGTATACAGGGATCGACGTGGTCTCAACTGTAGGGCCAAAGTTTTATTATTTCCTTTTTTTGTTCTATTCCCGCGATGCTCTATCATTTCAGCTTCTATATCGCGAAGGTCGTGATTGCCCAATCATTTCGGCTATTTTTCGCGGTGCCCAATCATTTCGGCTGTTTATTTTATTTTTACTCGTTGTTTTCTATTGCGAGTTGCCTAATCATTTCGGCTGTTTTGCATGCATACATTTTTACTTGCTGCTATTTATTGCAAGTTGCCCCATCATTTCGGCTATTTCATATGCATGTGTTGCCTACTGGCTTTTCGCCGTAAACCTGAAATTAGACACCGATTTCGGCATCAGCACCGCTACAACTGGGATATTGCCAGGAGCGAATCATCATCTGCCTCTGTCGATGTCGAACAAAGGTGGCTTAGCAACCAGGGTTAGGGTCCTGTCGACTAAGGCTTTTAACTTTATGAGCCGTAAGGGTCCCATAAAGGTATTTCTCCCTACAAGTCGTGAGGATCTTGTAGGTGTATTTTATCCTTAGGAATCGTGAGGATTCCTAAGTGTATGTTCCTCTGTAAGTCGTAAGGATCCTACAGGAGGGTTTTCTCCCTATAAGTCGAAGTGACTTACAAGGGTCATGTAGGGTTCCTAGGCACACTAGTGAAGGTTCATATAGCATCAAACATGCCCAGATAAAAATTTAGACGTGCCGAACAACCCAAAGACAGGATCTTTGCTAGATAATTTGGGTTAAGCATGTAAGATAACAACTTTTTATCTAAGTGTGAGGGATTACAACCTTTGTAGTCCGCTCCTTCGCTTCACTAGCTCCGAGTAGAAGTCCCTTTGCCGCGATCCACGATCTCCCGGACTCAACTGTGGCTCCACGACTCGAACGATCCATGATAGCTTGAAGTGTTCCAAATCTCCGATGATATACGTCGAAGTTTCAATAACTCATGCTTTCTCACTCTAAAGAGATGAACATATTAATCTCATGGGCTAGATGAGATGAGGATGAGAGAGTAGTATTTATGCTTTCTTTTTAAATCATTTTCTCATAATTTATCATCACAAAATGAATTTCTAGTGAGCTCAAAATCAAGAGAGAAGAAGATGATAATGGAAATGATAATTCCTTTTGTGATGAATAGAAAGAAATGTATATGATTGATATATAAACCATGGTCAAGGATGAGTGGCTAAGAGTTTGTAGAGAATAAACTAGAGTTAGGGTTTGGTTAGGTTAGAAATGAGTCATGAGATATTATCAACCATAATATCTAAACCAAGACAAAAGAAAAAGCTTCTAGAATGTGCAAGAAGAAGCTAACCCTAAACCCTAATCCCATTTAATCATCCTTAAACATGTTTAATAACAAATCATATCATGTCACAATAATATATATCACATATATATTATATATTTGCAACAAAAGAAAATAATACAATTAACATATATCGCATATATATCAATGTATTAATCCGGTGAGAAAATGAAATAATAAAGCGAGCCAATATTAGATAATGTAATAATATATCATATATATTATTATCTATTAAATCATCGAATCAACACTTGATCCGACGATCCGCTATATCGAATATAACCGACTAATATACCATGTACCGATTCATCGAATCAACACTTGATTTGATGTCCCGGTTCATATCTAAATATCGCAAGAATATAATATGGTATCTCATATCGCATTATCCTCGGTCCTGCACATATCACATATGTGCCTCTACTCCGTTTCGCCTGAGCCAAGAAACCACTGTGTAGGACTCTAAAGATTCGTCAATACGCCGGTAGCAGGTGATGATCATATCAAACACCCACAAGCTGCAAGCGGTCAGCTAAACGTAACAGCCACCCAGGTATTGAGCGATCAGAAGATCAACAAGCTAGCCTGTGCGTTCTCCTGTGAATCCAATCAGTAACACTCCCATACAGTCCGGTCTGTTCGTCTGATATGCCGCATATCCAGTCTAGGGGTGGTAAACGTAAGACCCCAATAACCGATAAGTCGTGTCGATGTGTGGCTCATAACGGGTCGAGAAACTACTAGTAACACTTACCAGTAAATCTCTATATCAGCCGTGGCCAGGGACTTCCAGTTATAGCCAATCGAACACAGCACAACATCAACTCCCTATACCGGGAGAGACGAATCCCCTCCTATCGCTCATTGCCTCCATATGATTCGGGACTGTACCCAAAAGCCACCGTTTTGCATGCCCTCTTGGACGTGGTAAGGTGGAAATCAAAGCACAGTGGGAATCACACAAGACACTATGACGATCTCGGGTCTACAGACTACCCTGTATCAGTGTCACCGGAGAACTGCCATCTGACGTGTGGTATATCACCATCTGGGAGTTCTCGGCGACTCCGTCCAGTGTACCCAGTCTCTACTGAGCACCCGTACACCATCTCTGATGTCAAACACCGATGGATATGGGATCATCCATCGCCCATCATATGGGTCAAGATGCGTATACGCTAGTCTACACTGGTGTATCGATGCCCTGTCTCGATATACCCTCGACTAGGAACAGTTATACGATGTACTCATCGACTACCATGGCCCCACTAGTATGATCTCATCATAGTCCCAGCAGTCGAGTACAGATCCTAAGGGCTTTATCAACATGTGAGAGAAAAACACTAAACCAATACAAGTCAACATGTTAAGATAAAGTGAAACCAAATAGCATACTATCATGAAGAGAAAGAAAGTCATCTCTATATATATCCAAGCATCCATTATAATATACATCATATGTACAAGAATGGCCTCTAGGGCATATACATAACTAACAATCTCCCACTTGCACTAAGGCCAGCTGCATTAGTATCTCATACCTAGCATCCCGAATAATCTCTCAAATTGTATCTGGGGAATAGCCTTCGTGAATGGATCCGCAGTGTTGTCCTTCGTATCTACTCTCCTGACCTCGATCTCCCGGCGATCAACTATCTCCCTGATCTGGTGATACCGCCTCAGAATATGTCTGGACTTCTGATGGGATCTGGGTTCCTTGGCCAAAGCCACAGCTCCATTGTTATCGCAATACAGAGGTATTGGATGCTCAATGGATTGAACCACACCAAGTTCACTAATGAACTTCTTCATCCAGACAGCCTCTTTGGCAGCATCGTTGGCAGCGATGTATTCAGCCTCCATTGTCGAGTCTGCAACGGTATCCTGTTTGGAACTCTTCCAACATACCGCCGCTCCATTGAGGGTAAAAACAAATCCCGAGTGCGACTTAGAGTCGTCCTTATCACTTTGAAGCTGGAATCGGTAAAGGACTCCACCTGGAGATCTCCGTTACCATACACCAAGAATATTTCCTTAGTCCTTCGTAAGTACTTGAGAATGTTCTTCACAGCTGTCCAGTGACTCTCTCCAGGATTTGCTTGATACCGACTCACTATACTTAGTGAGTATGCTACATCGGGTCTGGTACATAGCATCGTATACATGATAGAGCCTACTGCCGAAGCATAGGGTATCCCTTGCATGCGAGCTCTCTCCAAATCAGTCTTGGAAGACATCTTTTTAGAGAGAGTGAGTCCAGAGATCGTGGGTTGGTTCCCACGCTTGGATTCTTCCATACTAAACCTCTTTAGTATTGTGTCAATGTACCTGGATTGGGACAATCCCAGTATCCTTTTAGATCTATCTTTATAGATCATGATTCCCAATATGCAGGAGGCATCACCTAGATCTTTCATTGAGAATCTCTGTGATAAAAAGAGCTTGACTAATTGCAGCATAGGAATACCATTTCCTATCAAGAGTATGTCATCCACGTATAATACGAGGAAGACAACCTTACCTTCTGCTACCTTCTTATAGATACAAGGTTCATCTATATTTTTGATGAAGTCAAACTCTTTTACTACAACATCAAAACAGATGTTCCAACTCCGCGATACTTGCTTTAACCCATAAATGGATTTAAGCAGCTTGCACACCTTTCCGCTGCTCCCACTATCTACGAAGCCCTCTGGCTGAGTCATGTACACGCTCTCTTCTAAATCACCGTTTAGAAAGGCGGTCTTAACATCCATTTGCCAGATTTCGTAGTCATGGTATGCAGCAATGGCAAGTAAGATCCGGATGGACTTAAGCATAGCCACTGGAGAAAAGGTTTCGTCACAATCCACACCTGGTCGTTGACGAAAACCCTTTGCTACAAGTCTAGCTTTGAAAGTCTCAACTTTTCCATCTACACCAAATTTCTTTTTAAAGATCCACTTGCTCCCAATGGGTTTTACCCCTTCAGGAGCATTTTCCAAAGTCCATACTTTGTTGGTGTACATGGATTCCATCTCAGATCGCATTGCATCCAGCCATTTCATAGAGTCACCACTCGTGATGGCCTGCTCGAAACTAGTCGGGTCATCATCGTCCATGATGCAATCCTCGCTTCCACCATCTATGAGAAAACCGTAGTATCTCTCAGGTGGACGAGAAACCCTGCTAGTTCGGCGGAGTGGCTGGGGTTCGTCGGGTATTACTGAATCCTCTGGTTCCACTAAATCATCTGTTGTAGTTTGTTCTGCTGGAACTTCTTCCAGTTCTACCTCAAAGCCACTAATTTCTTTTGCAAGAAATTCCTTTTCTAAAAAGGTGGCGTGCCGAGAAACAAACACCTTTTGTTCTTCGGTGTGGTAGAAGATATACCCGTGTGAATGTTTGGGATATCCAATAAACTTGCACAGAATAGACCTTGCGCCGAGTTTGTCCGGATTTTGTGTTTTCACATATGCCGGAGAACCCCATATCCAAACATAATTAAGATATGGTCTCTTTCCTTTCCATATCTCATATGGAGTGGTTGGCACAGATTTGGTGGGAACCATATTCAATAGGTCTGCAGCAGTCTCCAGTGCATACCCCCAGAAGGAAATAGGTAACTCAGCTGTACTTATCATCGAGCGCACCATATCTAATAGGGTGTGATTCCTCCGCTCCGATACACCGTTGTGTTGTGGTGTATAAGGAGGAGTGAGCTGAGAGAGAATCCCATTCTCTTTTGGATAATCTAGGAACTCACGGCTTAAGTATTCACTTCCTCGATCAGATCGAAGAATCTTAATACTTTTGCCTGTTTGGTTCTCTACTCCGTGCTTATATTCTCTGAATTTCTCAAAAGCTTCAGACTTGTGTTTCATCAGAAACACATGTCTGTATCTAGAGAGATCGTCAGTGAATGTAATGAAGTAGGAAGAACCGTTCCTGGCATGCGTAGACATGGGACCACATACATCACTATGTATCAGTCCTAAGAGTTCTGTAACTCTTTCTCCGTGTCCACTAAACGGAGCTTTGGTCATTTTTCCTTTGAGACATGAATGGCAAGTATCATAAGATGATAATTCGAATGAATTCAAATATCCATTTTTAGGTAACTTAGCTAGCCGTGTCTCATTGATATGACCAAGTCTACAATGCCACAAGAAGGATTCGTTCATTTCTGAACTTTTCCTCTTGTGCGTGTTTTGTATATTGAGGACTGTATTCTGATTTAGAATGAATATGCCATTATGTAACGAGCCTGATGCAATCAACTTTTGATCTAGGAATATGTTCATAATATTATCCTGTACTACAAAATTATATCCTTCTTTACTTAATAAAGAAACTGATATAATATTGCACATCATGTTCGGTATATAATAGCACTCATTTAGAATCAGTGTATTACGACTTGGTAATACAAGGTGATATTCGTCAACTGCTTTGGCTACAATACTTGCACCGTTCCCTACTTGAACGGAATGATCACCTTTTCCCAGTTCTCTATCTTTACGTACCCCATGTAACAATTTACATATGTGGAATCCTGATCCGATATCTAATACCCAGGACGTAGGGTGAACTGAAAACAGTTCTCAATAACTAACACACCCGAAGAAGATGCATCAACATGCATGTTCTTTTGGGCGGCGTGAGAATCCAGATATTCTCATGTTTCCTGTTCAGTCTTATAACTCTTATAAGAAAGAACGGGTCCAAAGTTCCTTTGCTCAGTACAATAATCAGATTCAGTCAATACATCCATATTATTATCTTGATTATGGCCTGACATGGTCGCTACCTGGAGAGAGAGAGAGAAGAAAACACTTTAGCGTATGCTCTTGCAAGATTAGATTGGTTATTATCTTATCTAATCAGGATGTCTCCCACTGTTTTTATCAAATCTTCCTTCAAACCCTAAAAGGTAAGATTAGCTGGGATTAATTACACCCTACAATTTCGTAAATCTTTCAGCCAGATCAGTGTCGGTACTTTGAGGGAGGTTCCCCGTGCTTTCGCACGGACCTAATTAAAGTAAACCTCGTTTTCCCAGAGGCATAACCCCGTTAACACTTTTCTAGACACCTACTTGATCGGCTAATTGTCCTGTGTAAAACTCTCCCAGGAGTAACTCTTACTCGCAGTGGGTATCAGGATCCAACTATCTCATAGGAGGTATGCAATCTCATTGCAAATTTCAACACTTGAAATTCCCGATAATATTTTGCCCCTAGTGTGCTATGACCTTGACGCAGGCCAACAAACCATAGTGCGCTAGTCAAGTTCAACCCGTCATTTTTTGATTGAATTAAACCCACCCGCACGACCCGTGACGCAGGCCAACAAAGTCGCACGACTACCCTAATCCAATCTGCATCATATGTATAGACAGATAAATACTAGTTAGCTACCGCACACTACGCCTTGACGCAGGCCAACAAGCGTAGCACGAATACTAAATAATATCTATCTGAAATAACGGAGGGCTACGCAGGTTTTTCAGAAAAACCCTGAGCGTAATGAACTAGATATCGTCGTAGAATCATGTGGTTTTGGAAAGGAGTGTTTTTTAGGCTTCTAGTTTCGCTAAAGGGGTCACTCCCGGTGAAGGGATCGTCGGCCCTTTCCTCATCGAATAAGGTGCAGGATATATCATATATACCGCTGTGCAAAGCAAAACTCTAAAAGCAATCAAAAAGACAAACCGAGTTTTGTAGCATCTGCCAGTTTCGCTAAAGAGGTCACTCCCGGTGAAGGGATCTCGGCTCTTTCCCCATCGAATAAGGTGCAGGGTATATCATATATACCACTATGCAAAGCAAAACTGTAGCTACCATTTTATAAAGTTCTGATTCTACAACATCTTTTAGGTTTCTTTTCTTTTTATTAATCTCATTAATAAAATCCCATCAGCTTATGCTTCCTAAGCATCACAGAAGAAACGAAAGCAGTAATATTTATATATCAGCATATATATATAGTATAAGCATTCGCCTCAGGCAGTAATATGATCTCATCACAGAACATTGCGGCAGAAGAACATATATGAAATATTGGATATACTAGGACGTCCGTGATTTCAATACGAGCCTGTATAAAACACGGATTCCACGGTCGCGACGAATAGCCAAACCCACATCCCAAGACCCCTACGAGAGCGGCAAGTAACACTGCCAATTCTAGGGTTAGGAGACCCGGTCTCGACTCCTCGAGATGGCCTCCCACTGGACCCTAGAACCCGGTTACTTGTGATCCCCTCCTTGGGTCTACCTAATGCGGAAAAGTAAATAATATACAACGGTGACATCATCCGCAACCTGGAAGTGCCATAATAAAAGAATATTACATTACAAATGAATTTTACATGAATGAAAATAAAAACCCTCATCTCACATAAAACCCCCGGCTATTCAGAACGCGACGATCCAATATAACATATCACAGCAACAAATAATATCACATATCATCAACGTAAGTAAATATGCGCATCCCAATTGTCGTTGACATATAGCAACGAAACCGGCGATATCACATATTACACTTACGGTCACAGAAAAGAAAGTGTAAAACTACAACATTTGGAATCCACAATCACTTTAGACATCGTAAATCCGAAATATCACATACTTCGCATTTCATGCCTAACTCTATGAATTTCACATATTGTATCACATTCCAGATAAATAGACAGTTTTAAACTTTTCGAACAGATAATCAAATACCCAAAATTTCCTAAAATGCTCAACACTTGAGCGGAGTTCAAATAATCCCAGAATATGTCACAGTACCAGTGATCCAGCCGTAGAAGGGTCAAGCCAATGCCTCACATGTGGCACACCGTACTGCCCCAAACCCGAAGGTTCAAAAGGCAGTTCAAGATGGTCACATAATCGAGTTAAGGTTTGTTGT
This sequence comes from Agapanthus africanus, assembly GCA_030015575.1. Taxonomy (NCBI): domain Eukaryota; kingdom Viridiplantae; phylum Streptophyta; class Magnoliopsida; order Asparagales; family Amaryllidaceae; genus Agapanthus; species Agapanthus africanus. The sequence goes on from CM057338.1 coordinate 671,449,774, forward strand.
CTTCTAGAGGGTCCACCGCTTATCTTGTACAATTTTTCCGAAAGATTTAAACCCGATAAAAATTCAACACTTGAAAGTTTGCCGTGCCGGGAAAAAGTGAGTTAATGATATCCGTTCAAATAGTTTAACAGTTTCTAAATATCGGGAAATAAAAAAGAATTTAAATATTCCGATCGAATCTACGATTACAATGCAAATCCCAGAATATTCAACACTTGAGTCACTTTAAAAATACCCAGAAGCATCAACAAGTACCTACGAATATTACCATGAAGCCACGTGTCACAATTCCAAAATTCGGCCGCGGAACCGCTGCGGGAAGCAGGTTTCCGCCGCGGTTCCGCCGCGGTTTAGTGGATTTGTGGGCCTGTGTTTCATGGTAATTCTTAGAATTCCCTGCTGATTTTTTTAGGAATTTTTAATTCAGAAAAATCCCAGATTTTGAAAAATTTCCAGAGAGGGGGTTATTTTCGTCGGTACGGATTCGATCGGAGTTTTAACTTCGTAAACACGTCGCCTAATGCTCTAGTTAGGCTCTGATACCACTGTAGGGTTCCTAGGCACACTAGTGAAAGTTCATATAGCATCAAACATTCCCGGATAAAAATTTAGACGTGCCGAACAACCCAAAGACAGGATCTTTGCTAGATAATTAGGGTTAAGCATGCAAGATAACAACTTTTTATCTAAGTGTGAGGGATTACAACCTTTGTAGTCCGCTCCTTCGCTTCACTAGCTCCGAGTAGAAGTCCCTTTGCCGCGATCCACGATCTCCCGGACTCAAGAAAGGCTCCACGACTCGAACGATCCATGCTAGCTTGAAGTGTTCCAAATCTCCGATGATCTACGTCGAAGTTTCAATAACTCAAGCTTTCTCACTCTAAAGAGATGAACACACTAATCTCATGAGCTAGATGAGATGAGGATGAGAGAGTAGTATTTATGCTTTCTTTTTAAATCATTTTCTCATAATTTATCATCACAAAATGAATTTCTAGTGAGCTCAAAATCAAGAGAGAAGAAGATGATAATGGAAATGATAATTCCTTTTGTGATGAATAGAAAGAAATGTATATGATTGATATATAAACCATGGTCAAGGATGAGTGGCTAAGAGTTTGTAGAGAATAAACTAGAGTTAGGGTTTGGTTAGGTTAGAAATGAGTCATGAGATATTATCAACCATAATATCTTAACCAAGACAAAAGAAAAAGCTTCTAGAATGTGCAAGAAGAAGACAACCCTAATCAAACCCTAATCCCATTTAATCATCCTAAAACATGTTTAATAACAAATCATATCATGTCACAATAATATATATCACATATATATTATATATTTGCAACAAAAGAAAATAATACAATTAACATATATCGCATATATATCAATGTATTAATCCGGTGAGAAAATGAAATAATAAAGCGAGCCAATATTAGATAATGTAATAATGTATCATATATATTATTATACATTAAATTATCGAATCAACACTTGATCCGACGATCCGGCTATATCGAATATAACCGACTAATATACCATGTACCGATTCATCGAATCAACACTTGATTTGATGTCCCGGTTCATATCTAAATATCGCAAGAATATAATACGGTATTGTTAGTTGTATGTATGCCCTAGAGGCCATTATTGTACATTGGATGTATATTGTAGTGGATGCTGGGACATATATAGGGAGGACTTTCTTGCATGATATGATAGTATGCTATCTGGTTGCTCTTTACCTTAACGTGTATACTGATTGTCTCTCTGTTACATGTTGGTAAAGCCCTTAGGATGTGTGCTTGACTACCTGGACTATGATGCGGATCATACTAGTGGGGACATGGTAGTCCATAAGTACATCCTTCAAAGTCCCTAGTCGTGGGTGTATCAAGACGGGGCATCGATATACCAGAGTAGACTAGCGAATACCTTGTCGACCCATACAGATGGGCGATGGATGATCCCATATCCATTGGTGTTTGACATCAGAGATGATATACGGGTGCTCAGTAGAGACTGGGTACACTGGACGGACTCGCCGAGAACTCCCAGATAGTATTATACCACACGTCAGATGGCAGTTCTCTGGTGACACTGGTACAGAGTAGTCTGTTGACCCGAGATCGTCATAGAGTCTTGTGTGGTTCCCACTGTGCTTTGATTTCCATCTTACCACGTCCAAGAGGGCGTGCAAAACGGTGGTTTTTGGGTACAGTCCCGAGTCACATGGAGGCAATGAGCGATAGGAGGGGATTCGTCTCTCCCGGTATAGGGAGTTGATGTTGCGCTGTGTTCGATTGGCTATAACAGGAAATCCCTGGCCAGGGCTGCTGAGATTTACTGGTAAGTGTTACCAGTAGTTTCTCGAATTGTTATAGACCTCATATCGACACGACTTATCGAGCTATTGGGGTCTGACGTTTACCATCCCTAGGCGAGATATGCGACATATCAGACGATCAGACCGGACTGTACGGTAGTGTTACTGGTTGGATTCACAGGAGTGTGAGCGGGCTTGCTCGTCGATCTTATGATCGCTCAATACCCGGGTGGCCGTTATGTTTAGCAGACCGCTTGCGGCTTGTGGATGTTTGATATGATCATCATCTGCTACCGGCGTATTGACGAGTCTTTAGAGTCCTACACAGAGGTTTCCTGGCTCAAGCGAAACGAAATAAGAGCGCATATGAGATATGTGCGGGACCGAGAATAATGCGTGTATGTGATACCGTATTTCATTCTCGCGTTGAATGTGTCGAATGGTTGTATGCGATATAACCTAGTTATCGAATCAAGGATTGATTCGATAAGCCGATACATTGGATACTAGCCGGTTATATGCGACATGACCGGATCATTGAATCAAGTGTTGATTTAATGTATAATTATATATTTGATATATTACTTTGCATTAACTAGTATTGGTTCACTTTAAATTGATTTTCTCACTCGGGTGTGCGCATTGCATATGCAATATGATTTTTTGCACTTGATTGTATCATGTTTGATGATACATGCTTTTTGGTTAAGTGTAAAGTATTAAACTATGGTTAAGTGGATGATTAGGATTTTTACTTATTCATTTATTTATTTCATTTATTCTTTTTGGAAAATAAAATGCAAAGAGAAAAATGGTGGAATTCTTTTGTTCATTCATGAAGCTTCATGAATACTTTGACTTAGTCACCATTTTTGTCTTCATACCTAACCTAACGATTCACTTAACTTGAGTTTAGTCTCTACACATAACCATGGTTGGATTATGATAAGTTTGGATTTTCTTTTCTATTTTAAATTAACTTATCATAATACTTTCTTCTTCTTTTTCCTTGAACTCAAGAAGAAAACCTTGCACTTCATCAATGGTGGATTGATGAAATGAGTGAGAAATCCAATTCTAAAGTCTACCCACTTCCTATTTCTTCATCCTCTACCTCTTGCCCAGTAGTAGAGTATGTTTTCTTCACAAGTTTCTTGACTTGGTGAAGTCGGAGCTTGATTTAGCGATGCCTCGACATAGATCATCTTCGGCATGGACATCGATGACCTAGCCCGTCCATTCTCCGATGAAGCCGACGCTAGAGCCCGGGACTTGTTATGGACAGCGAGGAGACTTCATCGCGGAGCTATGGAGGTGGAGAACCGGATCTACAAAGGTTGTATTTCCGTATCTCTTAGTTAAGTGTTAACTAGTTTACTTTTCGCCTAGATTTCTAGCCAACGATCCGTAGTTTAGGGTTTCTCGGCACCGTATTTTTTGAAATTGGCATGGTTGATGCCTTGTGAGACCTCACTAGAGTGCCTAGGAACCCTACAGTGGTATCAGAGCCTAGCTAGAGCCTTAGGCGAAGTCTAGACGGAATTTGAAGTCCGAACGAACCCGAAACCCGATCACAAAATGGCTCTCTGGACTTTTTCTAAAAACAGGGATTTTTCAGTATTAAAAATATGTAGAAATATCAGCAGGAATATCTAAGAGTTACTGTAAATTTCGATGCCCTAATTCCATTAAAGCGCCGCGCTTCCGCGGCACGAGCATGGCTCGTGCGGCGGAACCGCGGCCTGTTTGTCGTGTTGTGAAGTGATGTTTGCACAGTAACTCCTATTTAACAGTGCTGGTTTTCCTGGGTATTTTTAATATTTTTTCAAGAGTTGAATTTTTCTGGAGTTGTTTTGGGGATTCGGTGTTTCGATCGGGGTATCAAATTTCGTCTTTGTGTATTTCCGGATAATTTTTAGAATATGTTAAAAGGTTCGACCGGATATAAATACCCAATTTTTCCCCTGTCGGGAAATTTCCAAGTGTTGGATTTTTCCGTAGTTTAACGACGTTCTAAGTAGTGCAAGTAACTGGATGGACCCTTTAGAAGACAACAAACCTTAACTCGATTATGTGACCGTCTTGAACTGCCCTTTGAACCTTCGGGTTTGGGGTAGTACGGCGTGCCATATGTGAGGCGTTGGCTTGACCCTTCTACGGCTGGACCGTTGGTACTGAGGCACGAACTGAATGTTGTTAGACTTATTTCATGTGTTGAGCTGTATCGGGAAAACTTGGGTGTTCGATTGTTCGATCGGAAAGTTTAACATTTTCTATTTATCTGGAATGTGATACAATAATTGGAATTCACAATAAGTTTTGTGATAACTGAATGAATGTTATAAACATAGCAATTTAGTCTCACTTGATCGGTTGCCACGGAATTTTGATGTGATCAAAAGTCCGTCGCAATCACGTAGCGTACGCGGATACTCGCCGGGTAAACTTAATAGACAGCCTCGCTCCATAGCCCCGACCAAGTGACTGTAGGAGAACCCCGTCGCCGAAAGCATCCGTTCGGGTGCTCGCGGTAGCGGTGTTCCGCCTTGGTGCACTTGGTCGACGGCGTCGGGGGTGCGGCCGCCTACTGAAGTTTGCGACGAGCATTCGATCAAGATGTCGGGATTGCGGATTCCAACTGTTGTTGTTTTACATTTTGAGACTAAAATGCGGGGTTTATAATTGTTAGGCATGTGATGTCTAAGGTATTCATTTGATTAGGCATGCGATGTCTATGCAGATTGCGGATTCCAACTGTTGTTGTTTTACATTTTCTTTTCTGTGACCGTAAGTGTAATATATGGTATCACCGGTTTCGTTGCTATATGTCAACGACAATTGGGATGGACATATTTACTTACGTTGATGACATGTGATGTTATGTGTTGCTGGATATGTTATATTGGATCGTCGTGTTTGAATAGCCGGGGTTTTTTATGTGAGGTGAGTGTTTTTCATTTTCATTCATGTAAGAACTTGTATGTAATATTCTTTTATTGGGGCACTTCCAGGTTGCGGAAGATGTCACCATCTGTATATTATTTACTTTTCCGCACTAGGATAGACCCAAGGAGGGGAGCACAAGTAACCGGGTTCTGGAGTCCAGTGGGAGACCAACTCGAGGAGTCGAGTCCGGGTCTCCTAACTCTAGAATTGGTAGGGTTGCTTGCCGCTCTCATAGGGGTCTAGGGGTGTGGGTTTGGCTATTCATCGCGACCGTGGAATCCGTGTTTTATACTGGCTCGTATTGAAAACACGGACGTCCTAGTATATCCAATATTTCATATGATTCTTCTGCTGCGATATCTGTGATGTGATCATGTGATGTTCTGTGATATATACAGTATATAGTATATATGATATATTATATAGACGTTACTTATGTTTTACACCCGCGCTAGACCTGCCCCGCTCTGCCGTTAGTTACCTAACCTAACGGTGCACGAGGGGACATCGAGGCGAATGCGGATGGCATAAGTGTACGTCGTATTTATCTGTGATGTTTAGGTATTTAAATGATGGGACTTCATTAATGTGATTAGTGAATTAAAAGAAACCTAAGATGTTGTAGAATCGAATTTCAAAATAAAACAGGTAGCTACAGTTCTTGCTTTGCACAGAGGTATATGTGATATATCCTACACCTTATTCGATGAGGAAAGGACCGAGATCCCTTCACCGGGAGTGACTCCTTTAGGAATAATTGGCAGATGCTACACACTCGGCTTGTCTTTTGATTGCTTTTAAGAGTTTTTGCTTTGCACAGTGATATATATGATATATCCCGCACCTCATTCGACGAGGAAAGGACCGACGATCCCTTCACCGGGAGTGACTCCTTTAGCAAAACTAGAAAAGCCTCAAAAGCACTCCATTTTAAAATCATTTGATTCTACAACGATATCAAGTTCATTACGCAATAGGTTTTCAGAAAAACCTGTCGTAGCCCTCCGTCATTTCAGATAAGTATTAGTTAGTATTCGTGCTGCGGTTGTTTAGCATGCGTCAAGGCGTAGTGTACGGTAGCTAACTAGTGCTTATCTGCCAGCATATGATGCGATTGGATTAGGGTATTCATACGGCGTTGTTTGGCATGCGTCAAGGGTCGTGCGGGTGGGTTTAATTCAATCAAGAAATGTACGGGTTGAACTGGACTAGCAGACTATGGGTTGTTTGGCATGCGTCAAGGTCATAGCAAGCTAGGGGCAAAATATTATCGGGAATTTCAAGTGTTGAAATTTGCAATGAGATTGCATACCTTCTATGAGATAGTTGGATCCCGATACCCGCTGCGAGTAATTGTTACTCCTGGGAGAGTTTATACATTACAATTAGCCGATCAAGTAGGTGTCTAGAAAGGTGTCAACGGGGTTACGCCTCTGGGAAAACGAGGTTTACATTAATTAGGTTCGTGCGAAAGCACGGGGGACCTCCCTCAAAGTACCGACACTGGCCTGGCTGAAAGATTGGCGAACTTGTAGTGTGTAATTAATCCCGGCTAGTCTTTCCTTTTAGGGTTTGAAGGAAGATTTAATAGAAAGCAGTGGGAGCCACCCTGATTAGATAAAATAATAACCAATCTATTCTTGCAAGAGCGCACGCTGAGTGTTTTCTTCTCTCTCTCTCCAGGTAGCGACCATATCATGCCTTAATCAAGATAATAATACGGATTATTGACCGAACCCGCTTGTTATACTGAGCTGGGGAACGTTGGTCCCGCTCCAACTTATAATTGTTATAAGACAGAGCAGGAAATTGGGGATTACCAGAATTCCCGTGCCACCCAAACGAAGAGAGTGCATGGTGATGCATCATCTTCGGGTGTGTTCATTATACAGAACTGTTTCTCAGTATCCTTTACGTCCTGGGTATATGATACCAGATCAGGATCCCAGATATGTAATCTGTTACATAGGGCTACAGATAGGTAGAGAACTGAGAACGGGTGATAAATTTCATGAGGCAGAAAACGGGGCAAGTGTTGCAGCCAAGTCTGTTGGTCACTGTCACCATGTATTACGAATACATTGATTCTGAACGAATGTTATTAGATACCGAACCTGATATACAAAATCATATCTGTCTCTTTATTAGTAAAGAAACGATGAAATTTTGTATTGTTGGATAATGTTTTGGACATTTCCTATATCAAAAGTTGATCGGTTCAGGCACGTTGTCTAAAAGCATTAATGTTCTAAATCAAACTACAGTTCTTAGTATATGGAACACACACAGGAGGAAGAGTTCAGAAATGAACGAATCCTTCTTAAGGTATTGTAGACTAGGTCATATCAATGCGACCCGACTAGCTGGAGTTACATAAAGATGCATATTTAAATTAGTTTGAATTTACATCTTGTGAAACTCGCCAGTCATGTCACAAAGATAAGATGATCACAGCTCTGTTTATTGGAAACAGAGAAAGAGTTAGTGAACTCTTGGGACTGATACATGATGATGTATGTAAGGTCTCCTGTCTACACATGCCGGGACTGGTTCTTTGTACTTCATTACATTCTCTGATAATCTCTCAAGATTCAGTCATATGTTCCTGTTGAAACATCAGTCCGAACCTTTTGAGATAGTCACAGAATATAAGTTAGAAGTAGAGAACCAATACGGGTATAAGTATTATGTCCTATGATGAGATCAAGGAGGAGAATACTTGTGCACGGAAATCCTGGATTATTCTAAAGGAGAATGAGATTATCTCTCAGCATTACTCCTCCGAATACACCATAGCACGATGGTATATCGGGGCGGAGCAATCTCACCGTATCTGATATGGTGTGCTCTATGATGAGTACTACTGAGTTACCTGTTTCCTCTTTGGAGTTATGCGCTTGAGAAGCTGCATACCTATTGAATAGGGTTCGAATCAAATCAGTTGCCTACCACTTCATATGTGATATGGAAAGGGAAGAGCCCATATCTTAAGTTAGTTAAGATTTGGGGTTGACCGGCCTATGTCTAAAAAGCAAAATCCGGAAAAGCTCGAGGCAAGATCTGTTATGTAGAACTGGAAATGTTCCAGCTATACAAACTACAGCAGATGATTTGGTACAACCAGAGGATCTAGTAGATACCAACGAACCTCAACCTCTCTGCCGATCTAGTAGGGTTCCTCACCCACCTGAGAGATACTTCGGTTTCTCTATGACAGTGGGAGCGAGGATTGTATCATGAGATGATGACCCAACTAGTTTCGAGCTGGCCATCAGGAGTATGACTCTGTAAGAATGGCTGGATGTTTAGCGATCTGAGATGGAATCCTGATACACCAACAAAGTATGGACTTTAGTTGCTATATCTGAAGGGTTAAATCCCCATCAGGAGCAAGTATATCTTGAGAAGATTACTTGGTGTACATGGAAAAGTTAAGACTTTCAAAGCTAGACTTGTTAAAGGTTTTCGTCATCGACCAGGCTTGGATAATGATGAAACCTTTTCCAATATCTATGCTTAAGTCCATCCAGATACTACTTGCCACGGCTACATACCATGACTACGATATCTGGCGGTTGGGTGTCTTGACTGCTTTTCTAAATGATGTCTTAGAAGAGTGTGTCTATAAGTACACAGCCAGAGGGCTTCGTAGACAGTAGGAGCAGCGGAAACGTGTGCAAGATGCTTTATAGGATAAAGCAGGCATCGCGGAGTTGGAACATCTATTTTGATGGATTAGTCAAAGAAGTTGACATCATCAAAATGGTAGATAAACCTTGTATAAACAAAAAGGTAGTAGGGAGTATGGTGATGATCCTCGTAGAGTACGTGGATGACATACTCTTGATAGGAAAAGAGTTTCCTATGCTACGCTCGATCAATCTCCGCTTATCACTAGGATTCTCCATATAGGATCAAAGTGATACCTCCTAAATCCTGGGTTTTTGGATCTATGAGATAGATCTAATTGGATGTTAGGACTCTCACTAGTTGTAGTGAGACGGTATCAACCGATCCTGGGGAGAATCACTGGAAGGGTTCCAGGGTGATAAAGACGACTGAATGTCAGTCACAGGCATTGTCTTTACCCTCAGTGGAGGGACGGTATGTTGGAAGAGTTCCAAGCTAGATACCATGGCAGACTAGAAGATAAAGGCAGGATACATCTCTACTTAAGATGCTACCAAGGAGGATGTTTGGGTGTATATTGGTTCATGAGATGAACTACGTTCCCACCATTGTGAGACAATGGAGTTGTGGCTTATGCCAAGGAACGCAGGTCCCATCAGTGATCCAGACATATTCTAAGGCAGTATCACCTGATCATGGAGATGGTTGATCTCTAAGGGATCGAGGTAAGGAGAGTAGACTCAGAGGACAACACAGCGGATCCACTCACAAAGGCCTGTTCCCAGAGAGAGATTTTTATGGGATGGTTGAGTATGAGATACTACAACCACTGCTACAGATGGCCCTAGTGCAAGTGGGAGATTGTTAGTTGTATGTATGCCCTAGAGGCCATTACTGTACATTGGATGTATATTGTAGTGGATGCTGGGACATATATAGGGAGGACTTTCTTGCTCGACATGATAGTATGCTATCTGGTTGCTCTTTACCTTAACGTGTATACTGATTGTCTCTCTGTTACATGTTGGTAAAGCCCTTAGGATGTGTGCTTGACTACCTGGACTATGATGCGGATCATACTAGTGGGGACATGGTAGTCCATAAGTACATCCTTCAAAGTCCCTAGTCGTGGGTGTATCGAGACGGGGCATCGATATACCAGAGTAGACTAGCGTATACCTTCTCGACCCATACAGATGGGCGATGGATGATCCCATATCCATTGGTGTTTGACATCAGAGATGATATACGGGTGCTCAGTAGAGACTGGGCACACTGGACGGACTCGCCGAGAACTCCCAGATGGTATTATACCTCACGTCAGATGGCAGTTCTCTGGTGACACTGGTACAGAGTAGTCTGTTGACCCGAGATCGTCATAGAGTCTTGTGTGGTTCCCACTGTGCTTTGATTTCCATCTTACCACGTCCAAGAGGGCGTGCAAAACGGTGGTTTTTGGGTACAGTCCCGAGTCACATGGAGGCAATGAGCGATAGGAGGGGATTCGTCTCTCCCGGTATAGGGAGTTGATGTTGCGCTGTGTTCGATTGGCTATAACAGGAAATCCCTGGCCAGGGTTGCTGAGATTTACTGGTAAGTGTTACCAGTAGTTTCTCGAATTGTTATAGACCTCATATCGACACGACTTATCGAGCTATTGGGGTCTGACGTTTACCACCCCTAGGCGAGATATGCGACATATCAGACGATCAGACCGGACTGTACGGTAGTGTTACTGGTTGGATTCACAGGAGTGTGAGCGGGCTTGCTCGTCGATCTTCTGATCGCTCAATACCCGGGTGGCCGTTACGTTTAGCAGACCGCTTGCGGCTTGTGGATGTTTGATATGATCATCATCTGCTACCGGCGTATTGACGAGTCTTTAGAGTCCTACACAGAGGTTTCCTGGCTCAAGCGAAACGAAATAGGAGCGCATATGAGATATGTGCGGGACCGAGAATAATGCGTGTATGTGATACCGTATTTCATTCTCGCGATGAATGTGTCGAATGGTTGTATGCGATATAACCTTGTTATCGAATCAAGGATTGATTCGATAAGCCGATACATTGGATACTAGCCGGTTATATGCGACATGACCGGATCATTGAATCAAGTGTTGATTTAATGATTTAATGTATAATTATATATTTGATATATTACTTTGCATTAACTAGTATTGGTTCACTTTAAATTGATTTTCTCACTCGGGTGTGCGCATTGCATATGCGATATAATTTTGTGCACTTGATTGTATCATGTTTGATGATACATGCTTTTTGGTTAAGTGTAAAGTATTAAACTATGGTTAAGTGGATGATTAGTGTTTTTACTTATTCATTTATTTATTTCATTCATTCTTTTTGGAAAATAAAATGCAAAGAGAAAAATGGTGGAATTCTTTTGTTCATTCATGAAGCTTCATGAATACTTTGACTTAGTCACCATTTTTGTCTTCATACCTAACCTAACCATTCAATTAACTTGAGTTTAGTCTCTACACATAACCATGGTTGGATTATGATAAGTTTGGATTTTCTTTTCTATTTTAAATTAACTTGTCATAATACTTTCCTCTTCTTCTTCCTTGAACTCAAGAAGAAAACCTTGCACTTCATCAATGGTGGATTGATGAAATGAGTGAGAAATCCAATTCTAAAGTCTACACACTTCCTATTTCTTCATCCTCTACCTCTTGCCAAGTAGTAGAGTGTGTTTTCTTCACAAGTTTCTTGACTTGGTGAAGTCGGAGCTTGATTTAGCGATGCCTCGACGTAGATCATCTTCGGCATGGACATCGATGACCTAGCCCGTCCATTCTCCGATGAAGCCGACGCTAGAGCCCGGGACTTGTTATGGACAGCGAGGAGACTTCATCGCGGAGCTATGGAGGTGGAGAACCGGATCTACAAAGGTTGCATTTCCGTATCTCTTAGTTAAGTGTTAACTAGTTTACTTTTCGCCTAGATTTCTAGCCAACGATCCGTAGTTTAGGGTTTCTCGGCACCGTATTTTTTGAAATTGGCATGGTTGATGCCTTGTGAGACCTCACTAAAGTGCCTAAGAACCCTACAGGTATCTCATATCGCATTATCCTCGGTCCTGCACATATCACATATGTGCCTCTACTCCGTTTCGCCTGAGCCACGAAACCTCTGTGTAGGACTCTAAAGAATCGTCAATACGCCGGTAGCAGGTAATGATCATATCAAACACCCACAAGCTGCAAGCGGTCAGCTAAACGTAACAGCCACCCAGGTATTGAGCGATCATAAGATCATCAAGCTAGCCTGTGCGTTCTCCTGTGAATCCAATCAGTAACACTCCCGTACAGTCCGGTCTGTTCGTCTGATATGTCGCATATCAAGTCTAGTGGTGGTAAACGTCAGACCCCAATAACCGATAAGTCGTGTCGATGTGTGGCTCATAACGGGTCGTGAAACTACTCGTAACACTTACCAGTAAATCTCTATATCAGCCCTGGCCAGGGACTTCCAGTTATAGCCAATCGAACACAGCACAACATCAACTCCCTATACCGGGAGAGACGAATCCCCTCCTATCGCTCATTGCCTCCATATGATTCGGGACTGTACCCAAAAGCCACCGTTTTGCATGTCCTCTTGGACGTGGTAAGGTGGAAATCAAAGCACAGTGGGAATCACAGAAGACACTATGACGATCTCGGGTCTACAGACTACCCTGTACCAGTGTCACCGGAGAACTGCCATCTGACGTGTGGTATATCACCATCTGGGAGTTCTCGGTGAGTCCGTCCAGTGTACCCAGTCTCTTCTGAGCACCCGTACACCATCTCTTATGTCAAACACTGTTGGATATGGGATCATCCATCACCTATCATATGGGTTAAGATGCGTATACGCTAGTCTACACTGGTGTATCGATGCCCTGTCTCGATATACCCTCGACTAGGAAAAGTTATAGGATGTACTCATCGACTACCATGGCCCCACTAGTATGATCTCATCATAGTCCAAGCAGTCGAGTACAGATCCTAAGGGCTTTATCAACATGTGAGAGAAAAACGGTAAACCAATACAAGTCAACATGTTAAGATAAAGTGAAACCAAATAGCATACTATCATGACGAGCAAGAAAGTCATCTCTCTATATATCCAAGCGTCCATTATAATATACATCATATGTACAACAATGGCCTCTAGGGCATATACATAACTAACAGGTCATGCGAACATAACCCCAGTCACGGATGGGACTTGGTTAGGGAAATGTTTATTTGCGCCCGTGGATTGTATACAAGAGCCAGTATTGGACTACTTGTAGGGTAATATCGGAAGTTGTGGGGGTTGCTTAATCACAGGTTTAGGTCTCTATAACTTAAGACTTTCAAATCTTATGAGCCGTGAGAGTCCCATAAGAGAGTTCTCCTTACGAGTCGTGAGGATCTCGCAAGTGTATTTTCTACTTAGGAATCGGGGGGATCCCTAAGTGTGTTGTTCCCATGTGAGTCGTAAGGATCTCACGCGGGTGGTTTCTCCTTACAAGGTCGAGAGGACCCCATAAGTGTCTTTTTACGCGGTTGCGCCCTTTCGGGTTTTCACAAACACTCGCCGGTAGTCCTACTGTTTTTAATCACGGAGCCCTTTCGGGTTTTCATCCGTGCCTTTTTTTTTGCTTATGGACATACCGTTTTTTTTTTCTTTTTATTTTCTTCTTCTTTTTTTTACAAGGTCGCGCCCTTTTGGGTTTTTCACGAACACTCGCCGGTTGCCCTGCTGTTTTTACTCATGGAGCCCTTTCGGGTTTTCATCTGTGCCCGTTTTTCTTATGGAGATACCGTTTTTATTTATTATATATTTTTTTATTTTATATTTTTTTATTCATCTCGTCAGCCTAAGGATGCTGCTGTAGTAGTTTAAGGACGTTTCGGTCCGTCATTAGTTTAAGGACGATTCGGTCCGTCGTTAGTTTAAGGACGTTTCGGTCCGCTATTAGTTTAAGGACGTTTCAGTCCGTCATGGAGAAGGCTTGCTACTGCTTGTAAAGTTTAAGCTTGGGAAGATAGCGAGCGGACATAGTCGTCGTCATCTATCGTTGACCTAGGCTGTGACTCTTTAACCATAGTATTTCTTTAGAAAGAGACCGTTTATTGGCCTGAAAGGCCTTTCACCGTGCATGTCCATGAGCAGATAGGCCCCACCTTGGTAGACCTTATCTATGATTTACGGGCCTTCATAGTTTGGCTCGAATTTCCCCGCTTGGCGCGATTGGGGATCATAGGCCTTTTGACCACTAGCATGAGTTTGCCTTGGCTGAATGTCCTCGGTCGGGTCAATCTTTCTTATGAGCGCGTCATCTTTGGTTTATAAGCTTCCAGATTTTGTTGCGCTATGAGCCGTGTTTCTTCAAGGGCATCAAGCTCCTCAAGCCGAAGGTTTGCATTTTCTTCGTTCGTCAACTCGTAGTGGACCGCCACTCGTAAAGAGGGTAGCTCTATCTCGAGGGGGAGTACTGCTTCTGTACCAAATACCAACGCGTACGGCGTTGTGTTCATGGCCGTCATGAACGTAGTTCGATACGCCTAAAGAGCTTCTTGCCAGTCCGTCTTATTTCGGGAGACCGTCTTTTTCATGATTTTCGTCAGGGTCTTATTGAAGGCTTTAGCTAGACCATTAGCTCGTGAATTGTAAACTGAAGAATATCTTCAGTCTATATTATGCTGCTGTGCGAAGCAACTGATCTTGTGGCTTCTGTAGGTTCGCCCGTTATCAGAGATGATCCGTCGTGGAGTTCCAAACCGATATATGACGTGCGTCTTGAAGAAATGGAGGATATTCTCCGTCTTCACTTCTCTTAACAGTACTGCTTCTGCCCATTTGGAGAAGTAACCAGTCGTCGCCAGGATGAAACGATGTCCTCTAGACGATGCTGGTTCGATGGGGCCGACTATGTCAGTTCCCCACATTTTGAAAGACCAGCTAGCCACCGTTGGATGGAGTGGATTTGGATGCTGGTGGATGAAGTCCCCATGAATTTGGCATGAATGGCATTGCTTCGCATATTCGAGGCAGTCCTGGATCATCGTGGGCCAGAAGTAACCCATCCTTTTAATCTTTAACTTCATCTTCGGGCCTGCTTGGTGAGAACCGCAGAGTCCGTCGTGAACTTCCTGAACGACACTTTTCGCTTCATCAGGTCCTAGGAATCTCAACCACAGAGAATCAAACGACCTCTTGTATAGAGTATCATTGACGAAAGCGAAAAACAGCGCTCTTTTCATAAGCTGATGTCTTGAGGACGTATCTTCGGGCATTCGACGGTATTTGAAGTAGTCTATAAAGACTTCTCTCCAATCCTCGGCCTTTTCTCGTTTTATTTGTAAGGTCGTCTGCTCAGTCGCTCCCTTTTCTTCGGATGTTTCCGGAGATATTTCTACTGGGGAAAGCACCCGACGGCTTTGTACCACGATTCTGATGTCATCGAGGTTCTCGTCAGCCAGTTCTTTAGCAAGCTTAGCTAACGCGTCCGCTTTGCTGTTTTCCACGCGCGGTATGCATTCCAAAGTATAGGAGGGAATTTGGGTCAACAGTTGTTGCACCTTCTCACCGTATTTTATTGGAGATAGTGCCCTCGGAGCCAATTATTGGATCACAGGCACGTGATTGCAATGATTGGGGAGGACCTATCCCGGTAGGACAATCTTACTCGAGATGATAGTATGCTATCTGGTTTACCTTCATCATCGTGTACTGCTTTAGGTGACCTGACAGGTCACTATTACACATTGATAGAGTCCCTAGGATTCTTGCTTGACCACCAGCAGTATGAGGGCGATCATATAAGTTGGAGCTGGGGGTCTATAAGCACATCCTTAAAAGGTCCCTAGTCGTGGGAGTTTTCGAGACAGGGCATCGATACTCCAGAGTAGACTAGTGTATACAGTTGAGACCCCGACGAGGGGCGGTGGCCGGTCACACAAGCTATTGGTGTCAGTTGGATCACCTAAGATGTATACAGCTGCTCATTAGGTTATGAGTACACCGGACAGGACTCGCCGGGAACATGTTAGTTGGTCTTATACCAGACGTCAGATAGCAGTTCCCAGGTGACATGTGTACATGTTAGTTCATCGACCTGAGGATCGTCATTTGTCTCGTGTGAGTTCCCACTGTACTTTGATTACTACCCTACCACGCTCAAAGGAGACGTGCAAACAGGTTTTAGTTGGGTACAGTCCCGAGCAACATGGAGGCAGTGAGCGGATCTTCAGGGGTTCGTCTCTCCCGGTATTGGGGGTGAGGTCGCGCTGTGTCTAGGAGAGCCATTACACGAAGCCCTCGGCCGAGGCAGGAGATTTACTGGTAGGTATTCCAGTAGTATCTCAGGGTGTTCTGGGCTACACTCCGACACGACTTGTACCGCTTTTGGGGGTCTGACTTTTACCAACCCCCTAGGCCCGCCATGCGATACTCATAGACGAACGGATCGGACTGTACGGATATTATCACTGACAGGCTCAGTAGGGTGTCAGGATGAGTTCGCTCATCGACGTCCCTTTTGGTCAATAGCTGGTGGCCCGTCACGTATTGGCTTATACCTCTGACGTGCTAGTGGTTAAATCCACAACCAAGGTGTTGACGAGTCTTTAGAGTCCCCCACATTCAGTTACTCAAGCTTTCGGGCGAAAAGCTGTAGAGTCCGTATGGAGATATGGCAAGGTCCGATCAGATACGTATGGTATTGCACGGATCAGGATCGGACAGTTAGTACTAGAGGCCGTATGGAGATATGGCAGGATTCGATCAGATACGTGCGGTATTGCACGGATCAGGATCGGACGGTTAACACTAGCCGGCTTTGGTTTAAGCCGGATCCTAGTATAGTACAGTGTAGTTTTGTCTCATTGCATTTGTATTTCGGTCAGAATACAAATGCGGGTGTGTATACACAGTAGCGGGGTTTTCCTGTAATTTATTACGAGACCAGTTTTCTGGAGTTGCCAGCTTGCTTTCTGTTTCGTCCATATTTCTTTGTATCCTTCATTGGCCGAAGATTGGTGGAGGAGGGCTTATTTCCATTGTGCAAAGAAGCTTTTATGGAGGGGGTCTTTGCATATTATTGTATCATGATGGTGCACCATCCATTGACCTTGCTTGACTTTTTGCTTCATGATGGTTTTCATGATTGCTTGACTTTGGACATCATGATGGTTGTGGTGGAGTGTTGGTTTTAGCTTGTTATCATGCTTGAGCATGATAGCTTTTTCTCTCTCTCTCTTGGATTATTTTGGTGAGTGGCTCCCATTTTTTGGTAAACACTCTCATTCTCACTCTCCCCTCACTTGTGATGGCCGGCCATTCCTCATGGGGCTGCCCAAATTTGAAGTGTGAGATTTTGGTTCATTTCATGTCGGAAAAATCCCACAACACCATCTCCAAAAAGCTTAGTTCATTTCCTCCACCAATGGCAACTCCCAAAACCCCTAGAGACACAAATAGCTCACTATACATTCTACAGCAAACCTTGGGCACATCGACTAGCCAGCTTCGTGCCCGAGTTGCCTCGGCATAGAGGTGGGAGCCCGTAAAAGATGTAGGCAATGTGGTGCACTTCCGGCGACGAGGTGGAGACAGGACATTCCGCGGGAGATCGGGACGACGGCGAGAAGACCGGAGGACTTGGATCAGTCGGTATATCTCTCTTCCCCATCTTGTAGTTAGCTAGGACTAGTTAATGGCCCGATCCGGGTTTTAGTGCGCGGTGGTGCCGGTTTGCTAGTTTGCAAAATTAAAGTTAACCATCGCTTCCGCATTTGGCCTCGTGATGGAGGCCGGGGCGCCGCCGTGCACTTACAGTGGTATCAGAGCCTCGCCATTAACCTAGTCTAGCTTTGTCTAATGTGTTTACATTTCCGGTCGACAAAAATTCCAAAATCCGCGTTTTTCACATGCATCAGTTTTCTGTTGAAATTTTGTGGAGTCGAAATTTTTTTCAGGTTGTAGAAAAGTGATGTACTGGAAATTCTAAGAACACTGTAGAAATTCGATACAGTGACTCCACAATAGGAGCGCGGAACCGCGGCCAAACCCCCCTTTAGGCCGCGGTTCCGCCGCACTATGTTGAGATCACTGCATCAAATTTCATCAGTTGCTTTCTGGGTTTAAATTAGGATTTTTGGAATATTAATTTTGGGCCCAGAATTTCTTGATGTGCTACAGTAGTACTTGGGGCCCACTTGTTAAAATTTGATCGATCGGATATTTTAAACACATTTTTTCACAGTATTTACATTATATCTGCGACCGTGAATGTCACTCGATCGGTAAATCCTGTCTAACTGCTATAGCCCGGTTAGACGGATTTGCGAACGTGACTTTCACGTTGATGTTCTGTGTATTGCTGTGATGTTGCGGATCGGTCGTGGGGGATAGCCTGGATGCAATTCTAGTACAGTTTTGTTGTATTATGTACATTTGATATTGCGGGGCGAGCGTCCGACATATGGACTGCCGTCACTCCCTGTTTGTATTATTATTTTGGGACACGACCAGGTTGCGGTCGATGTAACCGTTGTATGTATATTTTATTTTCTGTACTATGATTGCCCCGCGGAGGGGTGCACGAATAGCCGGGTTCTAGAGGGCATCAAGCCCGCATCTCATGGTATTGAGACGGAGGGGGCTTCACTCTAGAATTGGCTGGCTATTCGACGCACTCGTAGGGGGTACAGGTTGACCCAGGAGGGGTGCCCAAGTTACCGGATTCCGTGAAGTGTTGGGTGGTCCATTCACGTTGCTGAAGGGGGCTGCCTCGCTTCAGGTTATGGCGGGTAACTTGCCGCGCCCGTAGGGGTCTAGGATTTCATTGCACAGGCTATCCACACGACCAGGGGAACGTCGGGTTTCAGTAGTGGCTCTGTGAAACCCGAGGATCCCAGATATCTGTATTGTTCTGTGATGCCGTACATTTCTGTGATGTTGCATTTTTATCACGCCTTGAGCGAAATATAATATATTGGTATATATATTAGTAGATGTTGTATATGTTTTGCATCCACGCTAGTCCAGTCCCCGCTCTGTCGTTAGTTAGCTAACCTAACGGGTAATGACGGGACCCAGTGGCGAATGCGGATGGCATATACGTACGTCATATTATTTTTGTTCTTTGTGGTGTGATCAATTGATGGGACTGCGTTGATTCGGATCAATGCAAGTTAAAAACAAACCTAATCTGATGTTGTTGGAACACTTTTCAAAAAGCTGTTATTGCAAGGACGTTCACTTTTGTTTTGCATCGTGGTATTCAGTTGGAATATCCTGCACCTCAGTCGACGAGGCAAGGGCCGAGATCCCTTCACCGGGAGTGACCCCTTGGACAGAAGTTTGCGTCAGGGCAATAACTTCACTATAGCCGATTACTTTTGCTTTGCATCGTGGTATTCAGTTGGAATATCCTGCACCTCATTCTACGGGGAAAGAGCCGAGATCCCTTCACCGGGAGTGACCTCTTTAGCGAAAGTTTTCGTCACTATATTTTTAAAAGCTATCCGGTTCTTTCAACGATATCAAGTTCATTACGTCAAAGGTTTTCGCCAGAAACCATTCGTAGCCCTCCATCATTTCAGTTAAATATTCGGTAGTATTCAAGCTATGTATTTTGACCTCACGCCAAGGCATAGTGTTTGGTAGCTGCCGGATATTTATCTGTTGCATAGATAGATGCGTTGGTTTGGGACAGTCGTACTACTATTTTGGCCTACGTCAAGGGTATGTACGGGTGGGTTCAAATTAACCTGGACAATGATGGGTAGAACTTGACTTGTGACTTATGATATTTTGACCTCACGCCAAGGTCATAAGAGCATGGGGCAAAAATCCACATCGGGAGTTTCAAAAGAACTGAAACTTGCCAGATATGTGCATACCTTCTGGAGTGTGATGACGTGAGCGGATTCCGTCACGTTATCATGCGGTGATAGTTGGATCCCGATTCCCACTGATGTGTTGGTTTACTCCTCGGGTGACCCCGACTAATTCTTCTTTCAGGTTTGGAGGAGAATTTGAGGTACAGTGGGAGGTTTCCAGATTAGATAAATTGGTAACCATTCTGATATAGGTTAGAGTGCATGCTAAGTGTTTCTTTTCTCTCTCTCTTTGGCAGCGACTATTGACCCGACCCTAAGACTATGACTCAGAGACCAAAATTAACCGAACCTTCTTAAACACTGGCTTTTGGATTGTCAGAGTTGCAAACCTCATTGCCACTCCTACTTTTACCCTTTTCTCCAGGACACCCCGTATTACTACGAACATCCACTTCTATTGGACAAAACCATCGTATGGTTATATACGAACTCGAAGGGATTTATTCGAGGATGGTTTCAGGTTCTGGAGAAAACGGATAGGACTATTCAGTTGTCTTTTCCTTTTACCTTCTCTCAGGTTGCGAGTACTCCTTGGTTTAGGAGATAGTACACCTATTACGCAAATTGGATTGTCTTCTTCCAAACCATAGGCAGGTGCCGAACGGTGGGGAATGAAGAAAACCAATTAGCATAACGATGGTGTGCAGAAGGTATTAAGTTAAGACAAAGCAAGGGATTAGTAAGAGGGCAAAGTAAATTGCAACTGATATTCACGACCAAACCGAGTATTTCATTACCACTCCCACTTCACCTTTGTATTTCTCTAGGACACTCTGTATCACTACGAAGATCCACAGTTTATTGTGTTGGAGATAGTGCCCTCAGAGTCAATTATTGGATCACAGGTACGTGATTGCAATGATTGAGGGAGGACCTATCCCGGTAGGACAGTCTTACTCGAGATGATAGTATGCTATCTGGTTTACCTTTATCATCGTGTACTGTTTAAGTGACCTGACACGTCGCTATTACACGTTGATAGAGCCCCTAGGATTCTTGCTTGACCACCAGCAGTATGAGGGCGATCATATAAGTGGGAGCTGGGGGTCTATAAGCATATCCTTAAATAGTCCCTAGTCGTGAGAGTTTCGAGACAGGGCATCGATTCTCCATAGTAGACTAGTGTATACAGTCGAGACCCCGACGAGGGGCGGTGGCCGGTCTCACAAGCCACTGGTGTCAGTTGGATCACCTAAGATGTATACAGGTGCTCATTGGGTTATGAGTACACCGGACAGGACTCGCCGGGAACATGCTAGTTGGTCATATACCAGACGTCAGATGGCAGTTCCCTAGTGACATGTGTGCAGGTTAGTTCATCGACCTGGGGATCGTCATTTGTCTCGTGTGAGTTCCCACTGTACTTTGATTACTACCCTACCACGGCTCAAAGGAGTCGTGCAAACAGGTTTTAGTTGGGTACAGTCCCGAGCCACATGGAGGCAGTGAGCGTATCTTCAGGGGTTCGTCTCTCCCGGTATTGGGGGTGAGGTCGTGCTGTGTCTAGGAGAGCCATTACACGAAGCCCTCGGCCGAGGCAAGGAGATTTACTGGTAGGTATTCCAGTAGTATCTCAGGGTGTTCTGGGCTACACACCGACACGACTTGTACCGCTTTTGGGGGTCTGACTTTTACCAACCCCCTAGGCCCGCCATGCGATACTCATAGACGAACGGACCGGACTGTACGGATATTGTCACTGACAGGCTCAGTAGGGTGTCAGGCTGAGTTCGCTCACAGACGTCCCTTTTGGTCAATACCTGGTAGCCCGTTATGTATTGGCTTATACCTCTAATGTGCTAGTGGTTAAATCCGCAACCAAGGTGTTGATGAGTCTTTAGAGTCCCCCACATTCAGTTACTCAGCTTTCGGGCGAAAGGTTGTAGAGGCCGTATGGAGATATGGCAAGGTCCGACCAGATACGTGCGGTATTGCACGGATCGGGATCGGACAGTTTGTACTATAGGCCGTATGGTTATATGGAAGGGTTCGATCAGATACGTGCGGTGTTGCACGGATCAGGATCGAACAGATTTTACTAGCCGGCTTTGGTTTAAGCCGGATCCTAGTATAGTACAGTGTAGACTTTGTCTCATTGCATTTGTATTTCGGTCGAAATACAGATGCGGGTGTGTATGCACAGTATCGGGGTTTTCCTGTAATTTATTACTGGACCAGTTTTCTGGAGTTGCCAGTTTGCTTTCCGTTTCGGCCAATTTCCATTGTTCCGTTCATTGGCCGAAGATTGGTGGAGGAGGGCTTATTTGCATTGTTGCAAATAAGTGTTTATGGAGGGGGTCTTTTCATATTCTTGTGTCATGATGGTTGCACCATTCCTTGACCTTGACTTCTTGACTTCTCCATCATGGCTTGACTTTCATATGACATGGTTTTCATGATGATTGTGGTGGAGTGAGGTTCTCTTTTGGTGATCATTTCTTTGCATGATTTGGTTGTTGAGTGTTGGTGTTTCTTTGTGATCATTATTCCTTATGATAACCATTCCTCTCTCTCTCTCTTGCATGATTGATATGGTCACTTCCCCCTTGACTTTTCCCTCTCTCTTTGATATACATGGGCCGGCCATCCCTTGTGGTGGGTTGATTGATTTTTGGTGTGGCATTTTTGGTTCTCTTCATGCTCCAAAAATCACACAACAAGACTCTCCAAAATTCCAAGTTCTTTTCCTCCACTAAAAAGGCAATTCCACAAACCCAAAGTGAGACATGGTTATTCACACATTCTACAGCAAATCTTAGGCACGTCGAGTAGCCGGCTTCGTGCCCGAGTTGCCTCGGCATTGAGGTGGGAGCCCGTAAAAGAAGTAGGCGATGTGGTGCACTTCCGGCGACGAGGAGGAGACGGGACATTCCGCAGGAGATCGGGACGATGACAAGAAGACCGGAGGACTCGGATCTGTCGGTATACTTCTCTTCCCTATCTTGTAGTTAGCTTAGACTTGTTAATGGTTCGATCCGGGTGTTTAGTGCGCGGTGGTGCCGGTTTGCTAAGTCCGCAAAATTTGAGTTTATCACCGCTTCCGCATTTGGCCGTCGGATTGACGGCCGGGGCGCCGCCGTGCACTTACAGTGGTATCAGAGACACGCCATTAACTTAGTCTAGCTTTGTGTAATGTGTTTGCATTTCCGATCGATGAAAAAGTTCCAAAACTACATTTTTGTTAGCATCAGTTTTCTGTTGGAAATTTTTGGTGTCGAAAAATTTTTCAGGTTGTAAAATATTGATGTACTGGAAAATCTAAGAACTCTGTAAAATTTCGATGAAGTGAATCCACAGTGGGAGCGCGGAACCGCCGCATATACCCCCATTCTGCCGCTCTTCCGCCGCACACTGTGGAGATCACTTCACCAATTTTTTTCAGAGGCTTTCTGGGCTTAAAATATGGGTTTTGGAATATTAAAATTGGGCCCAGGTTTTCTGTGAGTGCTACAGTTTTGATTGGGGGCCCACTTGTTAATTTTTGATCGATCGGATATTTTAAACACATTTTTCACAGTATTTACATTATATCTGCGACCGTGAATGTCACTTGATCGGTAAATCCGGTCTAACTGCTATAGCCCGGTTAGACGGATTTGCGAACGTGACTTTCACGTTGATGTTCTGTTTTTGCTGTGATGTTGCGGATCGGTCGTGGGGGATAGCATGGATGCAATGCTAGTACAGTTGTGGTTGTATTATGTACATTTGATATTGCGGGGCGAGCGTCCGACTTGTGGACTGCCGTCACTGCCAGTTTGTATTATTGTTTTGGGGCACGACCTGGTTGCGGTCGATGTACCCGTTGTATGTATATTTTACTTTCTGTACTAGGATTGCCCCGCGGAGGGGTGCACGGATAGCCAGGTTCTAGAGGGCAATAAGCCTGCATCTCATGGCATTGAGACGGAGGGGGCTTCACTCTGGGATTGGCGGGCTATTCGCCGCACTCGTAGGGGGTACAGGTTGACCCAGGAGAGGTGCCCAGGTTACCGGATTCCGTGAAGTGCTGGGTGGTCCATTCACGGAGCTGAAGGGGGCTGCCTCGCTTCAGGTTTTGGCGGGTAACTTGCCGCGCCCGTAGGGGTCTAGGATTTCATTGCACAGGCTATCCACACGACCAGGGGAACGTCGGGTTTCAGCAGTGGCTCTGTGAAACCCGGGGATCCTAGATATCTGTATTGTTTCTGTGATGCTGTTTATTCTCTGTGATGTTGCATTTTATTCACGCCTTGAGCAAATATAATATATTGGTATATATATTAGTAGATGTTGTATATGTTTTACATCCGCGCTAGTCCAGTCCCCGCTCTGTCGTTAGTTAGCTAACCTAACGGGTAATGACGGGACCCAGTGGCGAATGCGGATGGCATATACATACATCAGTATATTTTTGTTCTTTGTGGTGTGATCAATTGATGGGACTGCATTGATTCGGATCAATACAAGTTAAAAACAAACCTAATCTGATGTTGTTGGAACACTTTTCAAAAAAAGCTGTTATTACAAGGACGTTCACTTTTGTTTTGCACCGTGGTATTCATTTGGAATATCCTGCTCCTCAGTCGACGAGGCAAGGGCCGAGATCCCTTCACCGGGAGTGACCCCTTGGACAGAAGTTTGCGTCAGGGCAATGACTTCACTATAGCCGATTACTTTTGCTTTGCACCGTGGTATTCAGTTGGAATATCCTGCACCTCATTCTACGGGGAAAGAGCCGAGATCCCTTCACCGGGAGTGACCTCTTTAGCAATGGTTTTCGTCACTATATTTTTAAAAGCTATCCGTTCCTTCAACGATATCAAGTTCATTACGTTAAAGGTTTTCGCCAGAAACCATTCGTAGCCCTCCGTCGTTTCATATGGGTGGTCAATAGTATTCAAGCTGTGTATGTTGGCCAAAGTCAAGGCACAGTGATTGGTAGCTATTGGGTATTCATATGCAGCATAGATAGATGCGTTGGTTTGGGACAGTCGTACTGCCATTTTGGCCAAAGTCAAGGGTAGGTACGGGTGGATTCAAATTAACCTGGAGAATGACGGGTAGAACTTGACATGTGACTTATGATATGTTGGCCAAAGTCAAGGTCATAAGAGCATGGGGCAGAAATCACATCGGGAGTTTCAAAAGAACTGAAACTTGCCAGATATGCGCATACCTTCTGGAGTGTGATGACGTGAGCGGATTCCGTCACGTTATCATGCGATGATAGTTGGATCCCGATTCCCACTGATGAGTTAGTTTACTCCTCGGGTGACCCCGACTAATTCTTCTTTCAGGTTTGGAGGACAATTTGAGGTACAGTGGGAGGTTTCCAGATTAGATAAATTGGTAACCATTCTGATCTAGGTTAGAGTGCACGCTGAGTGTTTCTTTTCTCTCTCTCTTTGGCAGCGACCATTGACCCGACCCTAAGACTATGACTCAGTGACCAAGTTGACCGAACCTTCTTTAACACTGGCTTTTGGATTGTCAGAGTTGCAGACCTCATTGCCTCTCCTACTTTTACCCTTTTGTCCAGGACACCCCGTATTGCTACGAACGTCCACTTCCATTGGACAAAACCATCGTATGGTTAGATACGAACACGAAGGAATTTATTCGAGGATGGTTTCAGGTACTGGAGAAAACGGATAGGATTATTCAGTTGTCTTTTCCTTTTACCTTCTCTCAGGTTGCGAGTACTCCTTGGTTTAGGAGATAGTACACCTATTACGCAAATTGGATAGTCTTCTTCCAAACCTTAGGCTGGTGCCGACCGGTAGGGAATGAAGAAAACCAATTAGCCTAACGATGGTGTACAGAAGGTATTAAGTTAAGACAAAGCAAGGGATTAGTAAGAGGGCAAAGTAAATTGCAACAGATATTCACGACCGAACCAAGTATTCCTTCGCCAATCCTAAAATCACCTTTGTATTTCTCCAGGACACTCCGTATCACTACGAAGATCCACATTTTATTGGATACTCCATCGTATCGTTATATACGAACTCGAAAGGAATTTATTCCAGTTCGGGGATGGATTCTGGTCCAGGAGAAATAGGAATAAGGTTTATTCGGTTGTCTTTTATCTTCACCCTCTCTCATTGCGAGTGTTCCTAGGATTAGGACAGTACACCCTTTATGCTTATTGGATAGTCTTCTTCCAAACCATAGGCTGGTGCCGAAAGGTAGGGAAGGAAGAAAACCATTTGGCCTAAAGGGGTGTGCAGAAGGTAAAGACTAAAGACATATGAAGGGATTTGGAGAGGTGGCAAAGAATTATACGGTTACAGTCGTGAATCTAGAAGAGGCATTACTAAGAATACCAGAATACCCCAACGGAACATTTCAATGTTTCAGTTTCACTGTGTAATGTTAAACGAAAACTGATTTCCCGATTAGATACTTACTCCAGGGTATGTATTTACCAGGTACGATTCTCACATCTGTATGGTTTTACAGATGATAAGTGGGAGTAAGTTATTGGGAATTGGGTGATTATCCTCATTATATCGGGATTCGTTGTAATCGGTGATATTTGAGGAAATCACCTGGGCTGTTTGCCGGTTGGCAAATATTTGGTTTTGAATATCCGCAGTTATGCACCAATTTCAAATTGATATATCTGTACGTCTATTTTCATAGAGTGAGATATACCTTTCTGAAATTATGTCTACGACATTTACCTATATCAGTGGATGGTTAGGTAAGGAGCATTAAACAGCGGTGTAATTCTTCTTAACCATAAGTACAGTTTTCAACCTACGACACACAGTGAGTGAGTTATCAGACTCAAGCGACTTGTACAGAGTATTGTATGATGTCCAGGGTCCATCAGGACAGAGGGGTTGGTCCTCATACTATATTCGGTTTACTTATGACTTCTCTAGTTTTTAGACAGGTGTTTCGTGGAAACACAGGGTCCGAATTTGGAGAAGTTATAGGTATTTGAATAGAGTAGAGAACCAGGTGTAGCAAGTATCGGGATTCTTCAAAGTGATCGAAGATGTAGATACTTGTATATGGTATTCAGTTGATAGTAGTGATTAAGAGAAATTGCTTCTCTTTCAGGTTACTCATAATTGGAAGCATTCCTAAGTTGAGTAACGCTGATTGGCCTCTTTCCATTTAGTTGACATGCACTGGAGACAGTTGCATGATTTGAATCTGGTTCAATTAAATCAGTGCCTCTGGTCCTATATGGGATATAGAACAGTTCATATCTTAACGATGTTAAGGTACGGGGAGTTGTCCGGCTTATGCTTAAAACCAGACACTGGACAACTCAAGGCACGTTTCTGTAATGGCTGTTTGTGGGTTGACCCAGGCTATGACACGGGTTGATTTTCTACCATCTGGATGAACAATAGCAATATTGTTCTAGACTCGCCACAGTTTTAATAAAAATGGATTTTTTCAGAAAACAGTAGTGGGAGTATGGTAGAACTGGAAGTGATTCCGGAACCACAAACGATTACTGAAGATTTGATAAGGAACCTAAAGATTCAATCTGGATTGACATTCCATTGGCCACTCCGCAGATTATGGTGGGTAACTTCAGGCACCCGAGAGGTACTACGGTAGCCTCAAGGACGGTGACAGGGAAGTTCTTGTTTACCCACAATTGCCATTGCTGTTGTTCCAGACTGTGAGACCCGGCAGGAAGATGAGTATAGCGTCGTTCTGAACTGGTTTCAGAAGTGTACGTGTATATGACTCTGCCAGAGGGTTGTCGTAGTCAGTGGGAGCAGCGGAAGCATTGGTGGACAGGTAGCTTATGTCTATTTATAGGCTAAAGCAGATATAGCGGAGAAAGATCATCTATTTCTGACGTGACAGTCATGGGTTTGACTTCATCAGAATAGGGGATGGATCTGTTGAGAAGGTAGTAGGGTGTGATATCCTAGTATTTGGATGACATACACAGAGTAAGAAAAGAAACTCCTATACTACAATCGGTTATACTTTGGTCGTCACACAGTGTTTTCTCCACAAAGGAAATGGATTTTATATCAGACATACTGGTTACTAGATCTATGGTTTTAGATCTAGATTTGGGTGGTTTCCCAATCAGGGTACTTGACAGCATTCTAAGAGTATTTAGGATGGACGACTCCTGGCACGGTAGTGTACCTGCAGGTAATGGAGTCACCCTCTCTAAAGGTGTCTTACAGACTAAAGGGGAGAGGGATGTGCATGATTGGCAGATCACTTGCTCAGGCAATTGAGTCAATCATGAGATGTCAAGTACCACACCAGATGTTGTTCTTGCACTAGATGCAATAAGTTGACATTAATCCAATCCTGGAGAAACAGTCGGAAGCAGTTTTAGAACATAAGTGGATGTTCTAGGGATATGATAACGACAGCCTCATTCGGGAAACAGTTATCATTCCAGGCTTCCAAGGTGACGTGGACGACAAGGAGGTTGTCAGAGTTATAATTTTCCTTCTGATGAGGGGCAGTATTTTGGACAGGTGGTCCAAGGCAATACTGAGGGTGGCATGGCGCAGGATACTGATTAAGTTCAGTTGACGATACAGTCTAAGAAGTTTGGATTTGGAGTTCATTTATGAGCTACGTCCCATCAGACATCCAGACACATTCTAAGACAGGTATTGCTCATTTCGGGAGATGGCTTTCTCCGCGAACTTGAGATATAGAGAGACATAGAAAGAAACAACAAAAGGGATCCACTCACTGAGGCTATTCCTCGAACGCAATAGTTTCGCAAACGAGCTTTGTGAGACTGACTAGTAGAGGAGTTGGGTGTTCGGTATCACACGGGCTGTGAGTATGCGACATCGCAATAATTAGCCTTGAGTGCAAGTGGGAGATTGTTGGAGATAGTGCCCTCAGAGTCAATTATTGGATCACAGGTACGTGATTGCAATGATTGAGGGAGGACCTATCCCGGTAGGACAGTCTTACTCGAGCTGATAGTATGCTATCTGGTTTACCTTTATCATCGTGTACTGTTTAAGTGACCTGACACGTCGCTATTACACGTTGATAGAGCCCCTAGGATTCTTGCTTGACCACCAGCAGTATGAGGGCGATCATATAAGTGGGAGCTGGGGGTCTATAAGCATATCCTTAAATAGTCCCTAGTCGTGAGAGTTTCGAGACAGGGCATCGATTCTCCATAGTAGACTAGTGTATACAGTCGAGACCCCGACGAGGGGCGGTGGCCGGTCTCACAAGCCACTGGTGTCAGTTGGATCACCTAAGATGTATACAG
Organism: Agapanthus africanus; assembly: GCA_030015575.1. Lineage (NCBI taxonomy): Eukaryota > Viridiplantae > Streptophyta > Magnoliopsida > Asparagales > Amaryllidaceae > Agapanthus > Agapanthus africanus. Next base: position 671,478,802 of record CM057338.1, read on the forward strand.
GTGCTCATTGGGTTATGAGTACACCGGACAGGACTCGCCGGGAACATGCTAGTTGGTCATATACCAGACGTCAGATGGCAGTTCCCTGGTGACATGTGTGCAGGTTAGTTCATCGACCTGGGGATCATCATTTGTCTTGTGTGAGTCCCCACTGTACTTTGATTACTACCCTACCACGGCTCAAAGGAGTCGTGCAAACAGGTTTTAGTTGGGTACAGTCCCGAGCCACATGGAGGCAGTGAGCGTATCTTCAGGGGTTCGTCTCTCCCGGTATTGGGGGTGAGGTCGTGCTGTGTCTAGGAGAGCCATTACACGAAGCCCTCGGCCGAGGCAAGGAGATTTACTGGTAGGTATTCCAGTAGTATCTCAGGGTGTTCTGGGCTACACTCCGACACGACTTGTACCGCTTTTGGGGGTCTGACTTTTACCAACCCCCTAGGCCCGCCATGCGATACTCATAGACGAACGGACCGGACTGTACGGATATTGTCACTGACAGGCTTAGTAGGGTGTCAGGCTGAGTTCGCTCACAGACGTCCCTTTTGGTCAATACCTGGTAGCCCATTATGTATTGGCTTATACCTCTAATGTGCTAGTGGTTAAATCCACAACCAAGGTGTTGATGAGTCTTTAGAGTCCCCCATATTCAGTTACTCAGCTTTCGGGCGAAAGGTTGTAGAGGCCGTATGGAGATATGGCAAGGTCCGACCAGATACGTGCGGTATTGCACGGATCGGGATCGGACAGTTTGTACTATAGGCCGTATAGTTATATGGCAGGGTTCGATCAGATACGTGCGGTATTGCACGGATCAGGATCGAACAGATTTTACTAGCCGGCTTTGGTTTAAGCCGGATCCTAGTATAGTACAGTGTAGACTTTGTCTCATTGCATTTGTATTTCGGTCGAAATACAGATGCGGGTGTGTATGCACAGTATCGGGGTTTTCCTGTAATTTATTACTGGACCAGTTTTCTGGAGTTGCCAGTTTGCTTTCCGTTTCGGCCAATTTCCATTGTTCCGTTCATTGGCCGAAGATTGGTAGAGGAGGGCTTATTTGCATTGTTGCAAATAAGTGTTTATGGAGGGGGTCTTTGCATATTCTTGTGTCATGATGGCTGCACCATTCCTTGACCTTGACTTCTTGACTTCTCCATCATGGCTTGACTTTCATATGACATGGTTTTCATGATGATTGTGGTCGAGTGAGGTTCTCTTTTGGTGATCATTTCTTTGCATGATTTGGTTGTTGAGTGTTGGTGTTTCTTTGTGATCATTATTCCTTATGATAACCATTCCTCTCTCTCTCTCTTGCATGATTGATATGGTCACCTCCCCCTTGACTTTTCCCTCTCTCTTTGATATACATGGGCCGGCCATCCCTTGTGGTGGGTTGATTGATTTTTGGTGTGGCATTTTTGGTTCTCTTCATGCTCCAAAAATCACACAACAAGACTCTCCAAAATTCCATGTTCTTTTCCTCCACTAAAAAGGCAATTCCACAAACCCAAAGTGGGACATGGTTCTTCACACATTCTACAGCAAATCTTGGGCACGTCGAGTAGCCGGCTTCATGCCCGAGTTGCCTCGGCATTGAGGTGGGAGCCCGTAAAAGAAGTAGGCGATGTGGTGCACTTCCGGCGACGAGGAGGAGACGGGACATTCCGCAGGAGATCGGGACGACGACGAGAAGACCGGAGGACTCGGATCTGTCGGTATACTTCTCTTCCCTATCTTGTAGTTAGCTTAGACTTGTTAATGGTTCGATCCGGGTGTTTAGTGCGCGGTGGTGCCGGTTTGCTAAGTCCGCAAAATTTGAGTTTATCACCGCTTCCGCACTTGGCCGTCGGATTGACGGCCGGGGCGCCGCCGTGCACTTACATATTGGATATTCCATCGTATGGTTATATACGAACTCGAAAGGAACTTGTTCCAGTTCGGGGATGGATTCTGGTTCTGGAGAAATAGGAATAAGATTTATTCAGGTTGTCTTTTATCTTCACCTTCTCTCGCATTGCGAGTGCTCCTAGGATTAGGACAGTACACCCATTATGCTTATTGGATAGTCTTCTTCCAAACCATAGGCTGATGCCGAACGGTAGGGAAGGAAGAAAACCATTTGGCCTAAAGGGGTGTGCAGAAGGTAATGACTAAAGGCATATAAAGGGATTCAGAGAGGTGGCAAAGAATTATACGGTTACAATCGTGAATCTGGAAGAGGCATTACTAGGAATACCGGGATACCCCATCGAAACATTTCAATGTTTAAGTTTCACTGTGTACTGTTAAAAGAAAACTGATCTCCCAATTAGTCCTTACTCCAGGGTATGTATTTACCAGGTATGATTCTCACATCTGTATGGTTTTACAGATGATGAGTGGGAGTAAGTTATTGGGAATTGGGTGATCATCCTCATTATATCGGGATTCGTTGTAATCGATGATATTTGAGGAAATCACCTGGGCTTTTTGCTAGTTGGCAAATATTTGGTTTTGAATATCCGCTGTTGTGCACCAATTTCAAATTGATATATCTGTACGTCTATTTTCATAGAGTGAGATATACCTTTTTTGAAATTTTGTCTATGACATTTACCTATATCAGTGGATGGTTAGGTAGGGAGCATCAAACAACGGTGTAATTCTTCTTAACCATAAGTACAGTTTTCAACCTACGACACACAGTGGATGAGTTATCAGACTCAAGGGACTTATACAGAGTATTGTATGTTGTCCAGGGTCCATCAGGACAGAGGGGTTGGTCCTCGTACTATATTCGGTTTACTTATGGCTTCTCTAGTTTTTAGACAGGTGTTTCGTGGAAACACAGGGTCCGAATTTTGAGAAGTTATAGGTATTTGAATAAAGTAGAGAACCAGGTGTTGCAAGTATCGGGATTCTTCAAAGTGATCGAAGATGTAGATACTTGAGTATGGTATTCAGTTGATAGTAATGATTAAGAGAACTTGCTTCTTTTTCAGGTTACTCATAATTGGAAGCATTCCTAAGTTGAGTAACGCTGATCGGCCTTCTTCCATTTAGTTGACATGCACTGGAGACAGTTGCATGGATTGAATCTGGTTCAATTAAATCAGTGCCTCTGGTTCTATATTGGATATAGAACAGTTCATATCTTAACGATGTTAAGGTACGGGGAGTTGTCCGGTTTATGATTAAAACCAGACACTGGACAACTTAAGGCACGTTTCTGTAATGGCTGTTTGTGGGTTGATCCAGGCTATGATGAGGGTTGACTTTCTACCATCTGGAAGATCAATAGCGATATTGTTCTAGAATCGCCACAGTTTTATTAAAAATGGATTTTTTCAGAAAACAGTAGTGGGAGTATGGTAGAACTGGAAGTAATTCCAGAACCACAAACGATTACTAAAGATTTGATAAGGAACCTAAAGATTCAATCTGGTTTGACATTCCATTGGCCACTCCGCAGATATGGTGGGTAACTTCAGGCACCCGAGAGGTACTCCGGTAGCCTCAAGGACGGTGACAGGGATGTTCTTGTTTACCCACACTTGCCATTGCTGTTGTTCCAGACTGTGAGACCCGGCAGGAGGATGAGTATAGCGTCGTTCTAAACTAGCTTTAGAAATGTACGTGTATATGACTCTGCCAGAGGGTTGTCGTAGTCAGTGGGAGCAGTGGAAGCTTTGGTGGACAGGTTGCTTATGTCTATTTATAGACTAAAGCAGATATAGCGGAGATAGATCATTAATTTCTGATGTGACAGTCATAGGTTTGACTTCATCAGAATAGGGGATGGATCTGTTGAGAAGGTAGTAGGGTGTGATGTCATAGTATTTCGATGACATACACGGAGTAGGATGTGATATTCCTATACTACGATCGGTTATACTTTGGTCGTCACACAGTGGTTTCTCCACATGGGACTTGGACATTATATCAGACATACTGGTTACTAGATCTATGGTTTTAGATCTAGATTTGGGTGGTTTCCCAATCAGGGTACTTAGACAACATTCTAAGAGTATTTAGAATGGACGACTCCTGGCACGGTAGTATACCTACAGGTAATGGAGTCACCCTCTCTAAAGGTGTCTTACAGACTAAAGGGGAGAGGGATGTGCATGATTGGTAGATCACTTGCTCAGGCAATTGAGTCAATCATGAGATGTCAAGTACCACACCAGATGTTGTTCTTGCACTACATGCAATAAGTTGACATTGATCCAATCCTGGAGAAACAGTCGGAAGCAGTTTTAGAACATAAGTGGATGTTCTAGGGATATGATAACGACAGCCTCATTCGGGAGACAGTTATCATTCCAGGCTTCCAAAGTGACCTGGACGACAAGGAGGTTGTCAGAGTTATAGTTTTTCCTTCTGACGAGGGGCAGTATTTTGGTCAGGTGGTCCAAGGCAATACTGAGGGAAGCATAGCGCAGGATACTGATTAAGTTCAGTTGACGATACAGTCTAAGAAGTTTGGATTTGGAGTTCATTATGAGCTAGGTCCCATCAGACATCCAGACATTCTAAGACAAGTATTGCTCATTTCGGGAGATGGGTTTCTCCGCGAACTTGAGATATAGAGAGACATAGAATGAAACATCAAAGCGGATCCACTCACTGAGGCTATTCCTCAAACTCAATAGTTTCGCAAACAGGCTTTGTGAGACTGACTAGTAGAGGAGTTGGATATTCGGTATCACACGGGCTGTGAGTATGCGACATAGCAATAATTAGCCTTGAGTGCAAGTGGGAGATTGTTGGAGATAGTGCCCTCAGAGTCAATTATTGGATCACAGGCACGTGATTGCAATGATTGGGGAGGACCTATCCCGGTAGGACAGTCTTACTCGAGATGATATTATGCTATCTGGTTTACCTTTATCATCGTGTACTGCTTTAGGTGACATGACAGGTCACTATTACACGTTGATAGAGTCCCTAGGATTCTTTCTTGACCACCAGCAGTATGAGGGTGATCATATAAGTGGGAGCTGGGGGTCTATAAGCACATCCTTAAAAGGTCCCTAGTCGTGGGAGTTTTCGAGACAGGGCATCGATACTTCAGAGTAGACTAGTGTATACAGTCGAGACCACGACGAGGGGCGGTGGCCAGTCTCACAAGCCATTGGTGTCAGTTGGATCACCTAAGATGTATACAGGTGCTCATTAGGTTATGAGTACACCGGACATGACTCGCCGGGAACATGCTAGTTGGTCTTATACCAGACGTCAGATAGCAGTTCCCAGGTGACATGTGTACAGGTTAGTTCATCGACCTGAGGATCGTCATTTGTCTCGTGTGATTTCCCATTGTACTTTGATTACTACCCTACCACGCTCAAAGGAGACGTGCAAACAGGTTTTAGTTGGGTACAGTCCCGAGCCACATGGAGGCAGTGAGCGGATCTTCAGGGGTTCGTCTCTCCCGGTATTGGGGGTGAGGTCACGCTGTGTCTAGGAGAGCCATTTCACGAAGCCCTCGGCCGAGGCAGGAGATTTACTGGTAGGTATTCCAGTAGTATCTCAGGGTGTTCTGGGCTACACTCCGACACGACTTGTACCGCTTTTGGGGGTCTGACTTTTACCAACCCCCTAGGCCCGCCATGCGATGCTCATAGACGAACGGACCGGACTGTACAGATATTGTAACTGACAGGTTCAGTAGGGTGTCAGGATGAGTTCGCTCATCGACGTCCCTTTTGGTCAATAGCTGGTGGCCCGTCACGTATTGGCTTATACCTCTGACGTGCTAATGGTTAAATCTACAACCAAGGTGTTGACGAGTCTTTAGAGTCCCCCACATTCAGTTACTCAAGCTTTCGGGCGAAAAGCTGTAGAGGCCGTATGGAGATATGGCAAGGTCCGATCAGATACGTGCGGTATTGCACGGATCAGGATCGGACAGTTAGTACTAGAGGCCGTATGGAGATATGGTAGGGTTTGATCAGATACGTGCGGTATTGCACGGATCAGGATCGGACGGTTAACACTAGTCGGCTTTTGTTTAAGCCGGATCCTAGTATAGTACAGTGTAGTTTTGTCTCATTGCATTTGTATTTCGGTCGGAATACAAATGCGGGTGTGTATACACAGTAACGGGGTTTTCCTGTAATTTATTACGGGACCAGTTTTCTGGAGTAGCCAGCATGCTTTCTGTTTCGGCCATATTTCTTTGTATCCTTCATTGGCCGAAGATTGGTGGAGGAGGCCTTATTTGCATTATGCAAATAAGCTTTTGTGGAGGGGGTCTTTGCATATTATTGTATCATGATGGTGCATCATCCATTGACCTTGCTTGACTTTTTGCTTCATGATGGTTTTCTTGATTGCTTGACTTTGGACATCATGATGGTTGTGGTGGAGTGTTGGTTTTAGCTTGTTATCATGCTTGAGCATGATACCTTTTTCTCTCTCTCTCTTGGATTATTTTGGTGAGTGGCTCCCATTTTTTGGTAAACACTCTCATTCTCACTCTCCCCTCACTTATGATGGCCGGACATTCCTCATGGGGCTGCCCAAATTTGAAGTGTGGGATTTTGGTTCATTTCATGTCGGAAAAATCCCACAACACCATCTCCAAAAAGCTTAGTTCATTTCCTCCACCAATGGCAACTCCCAAAACCCCTAGAGACACAAATAGCTCACTACACATTCTACAGCAAACCTTGAGCACGTCGACTAGCCAGCTTCATGCCCGAGTTGCCTCGGCATAGAGGTGGGAGCCCATAAAAGATGTAGGCGATGTGGTGCACTTCCGGCGACGAGGTGGAGACAAGACATTCCGCGGGAGATCGGGACGACGGCGAGAAGACCGGAGGACTTGGATCAGTCGGTATATCTCTCTTCTCTATCTTGTAGTTAGCTAGGACTAGTTAATGGCCCAATCCGGGTTTTAGTGCGCGGTGGTGCCGGTTTGCTAGTTTGCAAAATTAAAGTTAACCATCGCTTCCGCATTTGGCCTCGTGATGGAGGCCGGGGTGCCGCCGTGCACTTACATATTTTACCAACTCCGGTTTGCACGTTTGGTAGTCGCCGTTTACTTGACTAACGACCAGTTGAGAATCTCCCTATATGAGGAGTTTTTTCAATTCCCATGTCCATGGCGATCTCGAGACCTGTTATGAAGGCTTCATATTCGGCTTCATTGTTTGTCCTTGGCTCTGTTAGGGAGAAGGCTAAGCGCATTATTCCTCCTTGTGGGGTCACGAAGATGAGGCCTACCCCCGATTTGATCATTGGCGTACTTTGTTTGCGCTTCTTCATGGAAGACGCTCCATCAAAATAGAGTTCCCATCGGGTATCGTTCCTATCGATAGCGTCAAACGTATGTTCGTCTGGCAACTCGCAATTCAGAGGAGAATCGGCCAGTATCGGATGCTCTGCAAGGAAGTCGTCGATGGCCTGGCCTTTCACTACCTTGAGAGGTTGATACGTTATCAAGAATTCCATCAAGAGCAGGGACCATTTAGCGAGTCGCCCCATCAGCCTTTGACATTAAATATTTAAGAGGTCCACCTTCGAGATGAGATGGACTTCATGTGCCAACGCGTAGTGCCTGAGCTTTGTTATCGCAAAGATCAATGCCAGGCAATGTTTTTGAATGGGAGAGTAGTTGCTTTCTGCCCCCAGTAGGACTCGACTCAAATAGTAGAGTGCTCTTTCTTTCCCCTGATCATTCTCTTGCGCCCATAATGCGCCTAAAGAACCTTCGAGGGCGGTTGTATAAAGAATGAGAGGTTTTCCCTTAACCGGAGCAGCCAACACTGGCGGGTTCTGCAGGTACTGTTTAATTTCTTCCAGCGCGCCCTGGCATTTTTTATCCCAGACGAATGGAGTTCCTTTCTTCATCAAATGGCTATAAGGACGACACTTTCCCGAATGGTTAGCTATAAATCGCCATATATATGCGAGCTTCCCTTGGAGAGACCGCAGCTGTTTGAGAGTCCTTGGCGGAGGCATTTTCATGATCGCCTTGATCTTTGACGGATCTATCTCAATACCTCGGTGTCGGACGATGAATCCCAGAAATTTGCCCGAGGAAACTCCGAATGCACACTTAAGAGGGTTCATCTTCAAGTTGTATTGCCAAAGTCGTTGAAATACGGTCTTCAGATGCTCTAGATGTTCCTCGTATGATTTGCTCTTAACCACGAGATCGTCGATATAGCACTCTACAATTTCATGTATAAGGTCGTCGAAGATCTTCGTCATGGCCCTCTGATAGGTGGCACCGGCGTTCTTTAGACCGAAGGGCATCACCTTGTAGCAAAATATTCCTACAGGGGTCAGGAAAGCGGTATGCTTCTTGTCTTCAGGATGCATCATTATCTGATTATACCCTGATGAGCCGTCCATGAAGAAGAAAACCTCATGAGTGGATGTATTGTCTATCATCAGTTCGGTGACTGGCACCGGAAAATCATCTTTCGGGCAAGCTTTATTGAGATGCCAGAAGTCTACGCATATGCGCACTGTCCCATTTTTCTTCATCACTGGGATGATGATCCATTCAGGATATTGAACCTCCTGAATAAAGCCAAAGTCGATTAGCTTCTTGACCTCGGCATTGATGCTCATCTCAAGCTCGAGCCGTATTCTCCTCGGCGCCTGTTTGACTGGCTTCACGTCCGGGGATATCACCAATTTATGCACAGCAATTTCTGGATCTAGTCCCGGCATTTCGGAATAGTTCCATGCGAAGCAATCTCTATGCTGTACAAGGACGTCTTTTAACGCAGCCACCCTTTCTTCAGATAGCAGCTCGCTGACAAATGTCGGTCGCGGGTCGTTCACCGTCCCCAACTCAATCTTGAGGTTATCTGCGGTAGTATGTATTCCATCTTCCAGTTCTTTCGGAGCAGGTGGAAATTCTGAGATCACCTCATCATTGCTGTTTTCGAAGCACCATGGAAGGTTATCCATGCTCTCGTGCTCTTCTTTTAATATTGTTATCATGTGCCAAGTGCGAATCCGCTTCCAATCCCAATGTGGAGTTGGGTCTGTTCTCATGGCTTTGGGTTCGTGCTTCTGTGGTAGCGTTATCCTCCAGTTGTCAGATAGAGCGAACTTGCCAAGCTGATATTGATCTTCGACCCAATTCTTGAAGGTGAAGCAGTCTTCGAGAGGATACCCTATTACTCGATGGTAAGAGCAATAATTTGGGTCAGAGACTTCGCCTGCTCGTTCGGGGTTTTTGGACTCCGGCAGTGTAAGCATTTGATGTTTTAGAGCAAGATCAAGTATCTTCTTTGTCTTGTCCCGAGGAAACGAGTACGCTCGACCCATTTTCTTCATGAGGGATAGATCAATAACGCTCGACTCCCGTTTGCGTGGCTTCTTAGCCCCGCCTTGTTGCTGTTGAGCGCTTTATTTGCCTTTCAAATTATTTCTGCCTCTGCGTCGAGCCTTTTTATAACAGGTTGACAGGGGGCAGTATTTTCGTCTTTCACGGCATGTTCAAGGAGGCGTTGCGTTTTGGCTTTCACGTAGATGGTCATTTGGCGGTTGTGGTAGTCTCGGACTTTTTGACCAGCTTCCCTTATAAGCCTGTCCATTTGTTCTTCAAACGACGGACTAGACACTTTTGCATCAGGAACTTTTACTGATTCAGGATTAGTGTCCTCCCGTTGAGCATCTGCTTCTGTAACGTTTTGAAAATCTTTTCGGTGAAATTTCGAAAAAACGATAAAATAAGGGGTTTTTCTGTAAAAAGTCAAAATGCAAATATCATTATTATTAAATTAAATATACATATTCTAGCTATGAAATTACTAGTATTTGGTGTTTATTGAGCCACTGGTGAAATTTCAAATTTTCTGAAAATTTTTCCGAAATTAATTATTTTAATATTATTTTAAGCCGTCACTAATACATTTAATTAGGGAAAATTACAAATTGGAATGAGTTGAAACAAATTTTGTGCACCATAAAACATTAAATAAAATTTTATCATGTGATTTCTGAAATGAAATAAAATTAGTAAGATGGTTTTAGAAAATATAAACTAAAAAGGCTTAGTTTGTGGAATTTAATTAATGTAAATGAAGTTTAGGCTTGTTGACTTGAGTGTGGGGGGTTATTTTGACTTGGGAACTTGTACACAACCCACACACACCCCCATATCCCTCACCAACCGACCCCAATCAGCAGCCCCCCCAAATGCCACCCCATTTTATGTGTAGAAAATGAAAGTAAAAGGGAATTAGCAAAAGTCAAAGAAGTGATGCTTAGACATTTGAGGAGTGGGTCTTTTTTCTTTCTTTCTTTGACTTTCCAAACTCACCCACACCTCTCTCCCTTCCCCCTTGCTGTTCTGGCCGAGCCCTCCCCCTTGTGCAGTCCCAGAAAATCCCATCTCAATTTCCCCTCAAAATTCATCAAATTTCACTCAAAAATCAATGCAAAAATCCCTCAAAATCAAAATCTAATCCCTACCCATTTTTCCTTGGCTATTCAAGCATGGATCTTGGAGAAAAGAGAGCATTTTGGGGGTCTAGATTTCATGGGAGATCTCAAAAATTGTGAGGTATAATTTTAACCCTATGCTTATATTGTTGTTTAATTGCTTCAATATTAACAATTTAGATGTTTAATTGCTTCAATATTAACAACTTAGATGTTTAATTGGGTTTTATTGCAACTTTAGGAAATTCAAGACTAGGGTTTGAATTTAATTAAGGTTTTTATCATTAGTTTATGGTTGTAATGAGGAGATTAACATGTAATTGTATGCAAAATCTAGGTTGGTTGCTACTTGCTAATTTGTTAAATTAAAATGGTGATAATTTTGCTAAATTGCTAACTAGGTTTTAAAAAAATTGTTTAAATATTGGGTTTAAAATGTAATTTGGTTTTTCATGAATTCATTAACATTATAAAATATAGTTTAATACTTTAGTTCATGAAAATCCAAGCTAAATTGTTGTTTGTGCATTTTTTTGCTATAAATTGTTAAATTTGGGTATATTGTAAACTAGAATTTTGGAATTTATGGAAATTGATGAGAATAAATTACAGGAATAGTTTACATGACTTTGTTATGATATTTAGTGAATATTGTGGCCGCTAGATTTGTTTAAACATCAAGATGTTGTATTAAAGCAGATAATTTTTGCTTATTAGGTTTTCGGAAAAATAGCTTTAAAGCGAATTTGAAGTTTTGGTGATTTTAACATTTTTTATATATATATTTAAGGTGTTGTGAAACCACGATTGATACGTTTGAGTTTTTCTCGATGGATTGGCGTTTGTACGCCGACGTCGAGGGTTTTTGAATTGATTTGTGAAAGCAACCATAGGTTTTGACCTATGTGGGTTTCGTGTGTCGTTTTGGTCATGAGTCGGATTATAATGCGATACAGTACGTTATGATATGTAGGTACCCATGTGGACTTCGAGACGACAAGCAAGCGCATGGCGACGTCGGCACCGTCGAGCGAGGACCAGGTGAGTAGATTTATATCTACGGGGAGAAGTCGGGTGGATGGCGTATAGCACCCCCGCAGTCCGTGGTGGTGTATACGGATGCGTATAGACACCAATAATTATTATATGTTATTTGGGATTAATAACGATGTTTAGGATGGATATTGGTGTGTGGGATTATTTTAGTGTTGCGAACCCTAGGATAGTGTTGCACTACACATACACACATACATACTAGCATACATTCCTATTTATATGTGCTCATGTGATTCTTTATAGTTATGTGTTCACATGGGTATGGGACTATGTGTTCATATACGGATTTGAGGATGATATTTGGGATTGAGCTGAGTCGATGAGATTTGTTTTGTGGTTGTGATATCGGTGATATGGCAGGATTCGTACTTGAGGTATGTCCTGGTGTTATAGCGGATCATGGAGCGGCGATACGAGTGAATAGTGTTATAAATAAAATGGTCGACATGTGATCGTGATATGAGGCATAATATGCTAGGATGTTAATATTAGGCCGTATCGGGCGATGTATACCCCTTGATGATGATATGTGCTGACGATATCAGTTTGTACGAGATTGTCGATCAGTAGTCAGATCATGAGTATATTGAGGATATTAGTATTGTACTTGACATAGGTCAGTACCCTAGACTATGATCTTGGGTAAAGAGGATACCAGAGGAATAGTGTGAGGAATATGATATTGACCCGTACCCAGATTTGGGGATCCCGTACGACGGATTTACGTACGAGCTATATCTTGATGATTGATCCGCACTCTTGACTTAGGATGTCTGATTATAGATATGGTATCGGATATGATATTATTGAGGCAGAATCACCGACTAATATATATACAGGTATGTATCTGGATCGACTCAGATGTTAGGCGGTTTCCTTACCTGTAGTCCAGCTTGTTAGCTTAGCCCTTTAGTTTAATTGTTAGATTAGATTCGATTCTTACCTATTTCAAAAACTAACGAATCATGAGTATTTTAAAAGAAAGCCCAAGGGATCCTACGGATATTTCAAAAGACGTATCTTTTCATAAAAACACCGTAGCCCCTATTTTCAAAACTCCATGATTCGTGTTATTTCAAAAGGAACCATTTGTAGGACTTATATTAGATTAATGCAGATTAGTTATAGTTGCGTCTAGTATTCAGCTCCCGCTCATTATTGTGGTTCGCTTCGCATAGCATGCTTATATTCCATTATTGATACCATGATGTTAGGACACCAGCACCATTACCGATGATGCCTATGTACCACATACACTTACTTGCCGGCTCACACATATCTTCATCGGTAATTGCCATGTCACGTACACCTTAGAAAATATTATTGCTTAACTTAGCTTGATAGCCAGTAGTTTGACATAATATTAGTGTACAAACTTTATATGCTAGCTTAGATATTTTAGTTATTACTTGTCGCTTCATGCATACTGTTATTCATTGTTATGCCGCATTCATGGACTCTCATGCATATATTCACGATTTTACGTATTATTGAGGTTTTGGATTCGGATTTCCATGAGATTTTCTGGATTTGGAAGAAAAACCGCAAAAACATAAATAAACCTTTTCTCTCTTTTAAAATAAAAAGTGCGGTTTTCCCATGATGTATGAGTCGTCCACCATGAGTTTGCTGATGGATTTCGAGACCCGATTCGAGGAGTGGAGGAACCGTTTCGTGTACATGGTGGGCCCGGTGCGGTACCCCGGGGCAAGAAGATCGTGTTGTTGACGTTGAGCCTGGCAGAGGAGCACTACCGACCAGTGATATTACCCGACGCGTCGGATATCCGGAGGATACCGTCGTGGCCTTGAGATGGATGGTAGGGGCCGGTCTGGACTGACGGTGCCCTAGATATTGTGATTGAGACATTGAGATTTCGAGATATTGAGGTACAGAGACTGTGATACAGAGATATCGAGATATTGGGATTACGTTTTGTGCCGATGCTAGGCACTGTTTTATGATGATTTCATTTATGGTACTTCCTATTTAAAATACAGAAATCTCACTGATTGATGAAAGTAGCTTTATTCAGCACATGCATTCTGTTTCATGCATTCATGCATCATCCATATGATATATCGCTACCTGAGGCACTGACACGGGCACATGGGATTACACTCGGGTTAGATATTTACCCTAATCATTGTTAGGCTGCATGTTATATATTTGAGGATATATTATGATCGTTGACCTAGGATGGCGTTGTTCATGCGGTTTCTTTTTGTAGATGTTTTTCTATTCACGAGTTGGCAACTCACCCCCGTTGTGCCACAGTTTCTTGCAGGTTTTGCCGTACAGGTTTCATTACGGCTTTACTGGCACTGCTTCTTTCGGGTGACTTGCTAGTAGGTGGGTTTATTTGTATCGCACCCATCATTATACATTGTATATTATTATTCAGTTGTATCTAGTAAATTCCATCAACCAAACATGTATTTATTTTGAGATAGAGACCAGTGATGTTATTCCTTCGACCTTAGAGTCGCGCGTTATATTTCTGTGGTTTTCTTGTGGGTTTGAGTTCCCTTTTGAGTTTTGATCCTCGCCCTTGGCGTTGTATATTATATTGCTTGTGTGGTTATGACAGTCGATTGACGAAGAGCTAGCTCCCGCTTTGGGATGCCCTTTTATTGATTTCGTATACTATTCATGTTGTATCCCGTTTGGGAGCCAGTATTTACAAAGGAGACTCTGCCGAAATTTTCAGGAAATTTTTGATGTTTTTAGAAACCCGCATAATTCGGCTTATGCTATTAAAACAACTTATTTAAATTGGTTTTACTTCACTCTACTACTTTTCTTGGTTTGCATTTCTGAGTTTTCGGCTTACTTGGATTACGTACGCCTCGAGATGTTTCGTAGTTTAAGTGCCGGTCATGTTCCGTACTTTCGGGACGTGACAAAGTTGGTATCAGAGCCTTAGGTTTTACGTTCGGAGCGTAGGATGACCCTTGGTTGATGGAATAGGTGACTAAAGTAGAGTGACGTACCGTAGGTATGTTCCGCGGCATATTTACGATACGCTACTCCACTTAAGAAGCCTTAGGATGTACATTTCATTGCTCAGTATTGTATTCATTCCGATCTAGCCTCATCAGTACCAGTTATGGTTTTGCTTCCATGATTACGGCCAGGGAGAGCTACAGCTAGAGTTGCGGTCAGCACGAGCTCGTCACGAACGAGGACTGACCAGGGCGAAATTCCGGCGACACACGATTGCGGAGATGTGTCTTTTTACTGTGTTTCCGGGCCACGAGCGTTTGGCGGATCGCCTTTATGAGGTTACTCGGATGTGCTGATCGACACTAGAGGATTGAGCCAATGATAGAGGCCAGCCAGATTTTGATAACCGTTGGTGTATTGCTTACTTATGATGATTGAGGCACTGTTCAGCGTGCAGACGAGTGAGCCAGTTGTTGCTGCGAGCGACGAGATATCGCCCTATATGTTGGAGCTATTGTAGTACAGGTTGTACTAAGAGATGATAGAAGGTCGGTAGTCACCCGAGGATGAATGACTAGGACATGTGGTTCGTTCGCCTACCCGATGAGAGGTCATCAGATAGATTGATTCCAGCAAGAGACGACTTCACGCGGAGACGTTGAGAGTCGACAGAGATGATCGAATGTCAGAAACCTATTATTCCAAGTTTAAAGTAGTCGGAAAGACATGCAGGCAATTCTATGGTCCCTCTAGAAGAATGAAACCCTAACTCGACTTAATGACCGTGTGAAATCCTTTGAACCTTCGGGTTTGCGGCAGTTCTACGGCGCCATTAGTGAAGCTTGGGTTTGCCCTTCTACGGCTGGACCACCGATGCTGTGGTATGTACTCGATACTATTAAACTGTGCCCAAGATGTTGAGCTCTTGGGGGATTATGAAGTTTTGACAACTCGATCGAATGGCTCGACTAATTCGGATGCTACGTGGTGAGATGCATTTCTTGGGAGACTCCTGATACGAGGATAGCCGTTGGAGCTCAGTCCATGCAGCCGCGACGAGACGAGTCTAAGACGACATTAGAGAAAGGTGAAGTAAGAGATTCGTACCAGATCTAGATGAGATGACCAGAGAAGTGCCAGAACGGAATCATCCCCGTTAGCACACCTGACAGGGCCGATGAGCCGATGGACCGAGAGATTGGTAATTTACAGTGAAGACCTTGACCCAGGAGTGGTCATTGTTACGCACACCAGCAGGCCAGAGTTCATGATCATCGACGAGATGTCCCACTAGTGACCGCGATAGTTGGCCCGAGATTCTTAGAGGATGCACTTGAGCGGTACTATTCCGCCATTATTGATTTCGATGTTTTGGGTGATTTATTCGTATGATTTGATTTTGATGATTGAGGATTTACGATCTTTGCACAGTGTTGCACTTGATATCGTCTTTTTTCTTTGGTTTCACATGTTTGTGATTTTACGGTTTTGGACATTTGAGTTGATTTTATGCGTATGCACGCACACGATTTGGTTCCTGCACTCTGTATAGTTATATATGCTTGCAGTACAGTGATACACCTTTCGTGCACTTAGAAGCACTGGACTTCGATTTCGATTGTGATACTCGATATTTGTTTTGTGCACCTGATTTGATTTTGCCCATGTTCGGCGCTTGATATTGGATTTCATGATTTCGTGCATGATAGATGCACCTGCCTTGGATTTTCGCGCATGTTGAGTGCATGTTTTGAGATGTGATTTTGGTGCACACCAGATCCACTAAATCAAGATTTTTCGTGCAAGTCAGATGCACCTGATTTTGCTGTCAGGCACACACGTTGCCTACGACAGATGCTTTGTGCACACCCGATGCACTTAGATCTTGTTTCTGTGCATATATATGGCACATATATGGATTTTGATTTCTGTGCGTTCCAGACGCACGTAGTATTCATACGCGTATTTTGGGATTGATTTCTTATGGAGCAGTACGTTTTTATGATGATTGCTATGAGTTTTTGTACTGAGCAGGACTAGTCAGAGGACAATACCTGAATATATTTTGCATGCATTGATAGTTATTGAAGGGATTTCCAAAAAAGCGAGCTATAGTCTCAGTATTTACCTACGTGTCTGATATGACCCGAAATGTTTAAAACAAGGAGACCCTTCTAAATTGTTTCCAAAATGGCGGACCGTACATATTAAACAAAGGATATATATATTTAGTTATTTTCTTACAATAGACGTCCGCCACTGTGCAGTGCTGCGAGCATCGCACAGCGATTTGAAGAAGATTTGGCATGCATTGCTTCCAGATGTTTTAACGATGTATATCATGTTGGTTTTCATATTAGATCTTGACATTGATGTCTTCTCCATGACTCCGATGATTGCGGGATGCTGGATGGAGTTTGATTTTGAGTTATAGGCTCATTTTCATGCGCATACGTTGCGCTACGATTTGTTTTATGTATTTATGATTTCGGAGCCCCGGCGATTTGATGGTTTTGGCTGAAATATTTTCGGATTTGGGAGAAGTTTTAATTTAAATTCGGGGACCGAATTTCTTTAAGGGGGGAAGATTGTAACGTTTTGAAAATCGTTTCGGTGAAATTTCCAAAAAAACGATAAAATAAGGGGGTTTTCAGTAAAAAGTCAAAATGCAAATATCTTTATTATAAAATTAAATATACATATTCTAGCTATAAAATTGCTAGTATTTGGTGTTTATTGAGCCACCGGTGAAATTTCAAATTTTCTAATTTTTTTTCCGAAATTAGTTATTTTAATATTATTTTAAGCCGTCACTAATACATTTAATTAGGGAAAATTAAAAATTGGAATGAGTTGAAACAAATTTTGTGCAACATAAAACATTAAATAAAATTTTATCATGTGATTTCTGAAATGAAATAAAATTAGTAAGATGGTTTGAGAAAATATAAACTAAAAAGGCTTAGTTTGTGGAATTTAATTAATGTAAATGAAGTTTAGGCTTGTTGACTTGAGAGAGGGGGTTATTTTGACTTGGGAACTTGTACACAACCCACACACACCCCCATATCCCTCACCAACCGACCCCAATCAGCAGCCCCCCTAAATGCCACCCTATTTTATGTGTAGAAAATGAAAGTAAAAGGGAATTAGCAAAAGTCAAAGAAGTGATGCTTAGACATTTGAGGAGTGGGTCTTTTTTCTTTCTTTCTTTGACTTTCCAAACTCACCCACACCTCTCTCCCTTCCCCCTTGCTGTTCTGGCCGAGCCCTCCCCCTTATGCAGCCCCACAAAATCCCATCTCATTTTCCCCTCAAAATTCATCAAATTTCACTCAAAAATCAATGCAAAAATCCCTCAAAATCAAAATCTAATCCCTACCCATTTTTCCTTGGCTATTCAAGCATGGATCTTGGAGAAAAGAGAGCATTTTGGGGGTCTAGATTTCATGGGAGATCTCAAAAATTGTGAGGTATAATTTTAACCCTATGCTTATATTGTTGTTTAATTGCTTCAATATTAACAATTTAGATGTTTAATTGGGTTTTATTGCAACTTTAGGAAATTGAAGACTAGGGTTTGAATTTAATTAGGGTTTTTATCATTAGTTTATGGTTGTAATGAGGAGATTAACATGTAATTGTATGCAAAATCTAAGTTGGTTGCTACTTGCTAATTTGTTAAATTAAAATGGTGATAATTTTGCTAAATTGCTAACTAGGTTTTCAAAAAATTGTTTAAATATTGGGTTTAAAAATGTGATTTGGTTTTTCATGAATTCATTAACATTATAAAATATAGTTTAATACCTTAGTTCATGAAAATCCAAGCTAAATTGTTGTTTGTGCATTTTTTTGCTATAAATTGTTAAATTTGGGTATATTGTAAACTAGAATTTTGGAATTTATGGAAATTGATGAGAATAAATTATAGGAATGGTTTACATGACTTTGTTATGATATTTAGTGAATATTGTGGCCGCTAGATTCGTTTAAACATCAAGATGTTGTATTAAAGCGGATAATTTTTGCTTATTAGGTTTTCGGAAAAATAGCTTTAAAGCGAATTTGAAGTTTTGGTGATTTTAACTTTTTATATATATATATATTTAAGGTGTTGTGAAACCACGATTGATACGTTTGTGTTTTTCTTGGTGGATTGGCATTTTTACGCCGACGTCGAGGGTTTTTGAGTTGATTTGTGAAAGCAACCATAGGTTTTGACCTATGTGGGATTCGTGTGTCGTTTTGGTCATGAGTCGGATTATAATGCGATACGGTGCGTTATGATATGTAGGTACCCATGTGGACTTCGAGAAGACAAGCAAGCGCGTGGCGACGTCAGCACCGTCGAGCGAGGACCAGGTGAGTAGATTTATATCTACGGGGAGAAGTCGGGTGGATGGCGTATAGCACCCCCGCAGTCCGTGGTGGTGTATACGGATGCGTATACACACCAACAATTATTATATGTTATTTGGGATTAATAACGATGTTTAGGATGGATATTGGTTTGTTGGATTATTTTAGTGTTGCGAACCCTAGGGTAGTGTTGCACTACACATACACACATACATACTTGCATACATTCCTATTTATATGTGCTCATGGGATTCTTTATAGTTATGTGTTCACATGGGTATGGGACTATGTGTTCACATACGGATTTGAGGATGATACTTGGGATTGAGCTGAGTCGATGAGATTTGTTTTGTGGTAGTGATATCGGTGATATGGCAGGATTCGTACTTGAGGTACGTCCTGGTGTTATAGCGGATCTTGGGGCGGCGATACGGGTGAATAGTGTTATAAATAAAATGGTCGACATGTGATCGTGATATTGTTAGTTATATGAATGCCCTAGAGGACATTACTGTACATAGGATGTATATTGTAGTGGATGCTGGGACATATATAGGGAGGACTTTCTTGCTCGACATGATAGTATGCTATCTGGTTACTCTTTACCTGAACGTGAATACTAATTATCTCTCTGTTACATCTTGGTAAAGCCCTTAGGATGTGTACTTGACTACCTGGACTATGATGCGGATCATACTAGTGGGGATATGGTAGTCCATAAGTACATTCTTCAAGGTCCCTAGTCATGGGTTTATCGAGACGGGGCATCGATATACCAGAGTAGACTAGCGTATACCTTCTTGACCCATGTAGATGGGCGATGGATGATCCCATATCCATTGGTGTTTGACATCGGAGATGATATACGGGTGCTCAGTGAAGACTGGGTACACTGGACGGACTCGCCGAGAACTCCCAGATGGTATTATACCTTACGTCAGATGGCAGTTCTCTGGTAACACTGGTACAGAGTAGTCTGTTGACCCGAGATCATCATAGAGTCTTGTGTGGTTCCCACTGTGCTTTGATTTCCACCTTACCACGTCCAAGAGGGCGTGCAAAATGGTGGTTTTTGGGTACAGTCCCGAATCACATGGAGGCAATGAGCGATAGGAGGGGATTCGTCTCTCCCGGTATAGGGAGTTGATGTTGCGCTGTGTTCGATTGGCTATAACCGGAAATCCCTGGCCAGGGTTGCTGAGAATTACTGTTAAGTGTTACCTGTAGTTTCTCGAACTGTTATAGACCTCATATCGACACGACTTATCGAGCTATTGGGGTCTGATGTTTACCACCCCTAGGCGAGATATGCGACATATCAGACGACGAGACCGGACTGTACGGTAAGTGTTACTGGTTGGATTCACAGTAGTGTGAGCGGGCTAGCTCGTCGATCTTCTGATCGCTCAATACCCGGGTGGCCGTTACGTTTAGCAGACCGCTTGCGGCTTCTGGGTGCTTGATATGATCATCATCTGTTGTCGGCGTATTGACGAGTCTTTAGAGTCCTACACAGAGGTTTCCTGGCCCAAGCGAAACGAAATAGGAGCGCATATGAGATATGTGCGGGACCGAGAATAATGCGTGTATATGATACCGTATTCTATTCTCGCGATGAATGTGTCGAATGGTTGTATGTGATATAACCTAGTTATCGAATCAAGGATTGATTCGATAAGCCGATACATTGGATATTAGTCGGTCATATGCGATATGACCGGATCGTTAAATCAAGTGTTGATTTAATGATTTAATGTATAATTATATATTTGATATATTACTTTGCATTAACTAATATTTGTTCACTTTAAATGGATTTTCTCACTTGATGTGCACATTGTATATGTGATATACTTTTGTGCACTTGTTTGTATCATGTTTGATGATATATGTTTACTTGGTTAAGTGTAAAGAATTAAACCTTGGTTAAGTTAATGATTAGGGTTTTCTTTTTCTTATTTATTTTGGAAAAGATAAGAAATGAAATGGTTGCTAGTTTTGTTTTTCTTTGAAGCTTCTTGAATCTTTGACTAAAGTGACCATTTTGTCTCATACTTAACCCTAACCATTCCACTTAACCTTAGTACATTCTCTACACCTAACCAAGGTTAGAAAATGATAAGTGTTGATTTTATTTTCTATTTTGAATAGAACTTATCATATTCTATCATCTTCTTCTTCTTCTTCTTCTTCAAGAAGAAAACCTAGATTCCATCAATGGTGATTTGATGAAATGAGTGAGAAATCCAATTCCAAAGTGAACCCACTTCCTATTTCTTCATCCT
Source organism: Agapanthus africanus (assembly GCA_030015575.1). Classification (NCBI taxonomy): domain Eukaryota; kingdom Viridiplantae; phylum Streptophyta; class Magnoliopsida; order Asparagales; family Amaryllidaceae; genus Agapanthus; species Agapanthus africanus. Next base: position 671,499,846 of record CM057338.1, read on the forward strand.
CTACCTCTTGCCATGTTGTATAGGGTGTTTCCTTCACATGTTTCATGACTTAGTGAAGTGGGAGCTTGATCTTGTGATGCCTCGACGTAGATCATCTTCGGCATCGTTGTCGATGACCTAGCCCGCCCATTTCTTCGATGAAGCCGACGCTAGAGCCCGGGATTCGATTTGGACAGCAAGGAGACTTCATCATGGAGCTATGGAGGTGGAGAACCGGATCTACAAAGGTTGTATTTCGGTTCACTTAGTTAAGTTGTTAACTAGTTGCTTGTTTCGCCTAAAATTCTAGTTAACGATCCGTATTAGGGTTTCTCGGCACTTGTAAAATTTAAAATTGGCATGGTTGATGCCTTGTGAGACCTCATGAGAGTGCCTAGGAACCCTACAGTGGTATCAGAGACTAGCTAGAGCCTTAGGCGATGCTTAGACGATGTTAGAAACCCGATCGAACCGAAACCCTAAACCCAAAATTGCTCTCTGTACTTTTTTGAAAATTATGGATTTTTGAGAATTAAAAATATGCAGAAAATTCTGCAGGGAATTGTAAGAATTACTGTGAAGCCCGTACCCATGATTCCCTCAAAGTGCGGCGGAACCGCGGCATTAGCATGGCTAATGCGGCGGTTCCGCGGCCATTTTGTCTTTTCTTTAGTTGGTCTTTGCACAGTAATTCATATATTTGGGTGCTGTATTTTCTGGGAATTTTTAATTTTAACTCAAGAGTTGAGTTTTCTGGGTTGTATTGGGAGTTCGCAGATTCGATCGGATTTTCAAGCTTTGTCTATGTGGCTTTCCCGATATTTTTGAATATGTTAAAAAGTTCGACCGGATATAAATACCCAATTTTTTTCCTGCCGGAAAATTTCCAAGTGTTGGATTTTTCCGAGGTTTAAAGACATTCTAAGTAGTGTAAGTAACGCGATGGTCCTTCTAGAAGACAAAAAACCTTAACTCGATTATGTGACCGTCTTGAACTACCCTTTGAACCTTCGGGTTTGGGGCAGTACGGCGTGCCACATGTGAGGCGTTGGCTTGACCCTTCTACGGCTGGACCGTTGGTACTGAGACACGAAGTGAATGTCTTTGAACTTATTTCATGAGTTGAGCTGTTTCGGGAAAACTTGGTTGTTCGATTGCTCGATCGGAAAGTTTAACATTTTCTATCTTATTCGGAATGTGATACAGTAATTGGAATTCACAAGTAATTATGAGATAACTGAATGAATGTTATAAACATAGCAGTTTAGTCTCACTTGATCGGTTGCCACGGACTTTTGATGCGATCAAAAGTCCGTCGCAATCACGTAGCGTACGCGGATACTCGCCGGGTAAACTTAATAGACAGCTACACCCCTTAGCCCCGACCAAGTGACTATAGGAGAAACCCGTCGCCGAAAGCATCCGTACGGGTGCTCGCGGTAGCGGTGTTCCGCCTTGGTGCACTTCGTCGACGGTATCGGGGGTGCGGCCGTCTACTGAAGTTTGCGACGAGCATTCGATCAGGATGTCGGGAATCTTGTTGAATTGCCCGACTTGATATTGAAAAGAGTTTTCGATAATGAGACTAAAATGCGGGGTTTATAATTGTTAGGCATGCGATGTCTAAGGAATTCATTTGATTAGGCATGCGATGTCTATGTAGGTTGCGGATTCCAACTGTTGTAGTTTTACACTTTCTTTTCTGTGACCGTAAGTGTAATATGTGATATCGCCGGTTTCGTTGCTATATGTCAACGACAATTGGGATGCGCATATTTACTTACGTTGATGACATGTGATGTTATGTGTTGCTGGATATGTTATATTGGATCGTCGTGTTCGAATAGCCGGGGGGTTTTTATGTGAGATGAGTGTTTTTTCATTTTCATTCATGTAAAAACTTGTATGTAATATTCTTTTATTGGGACACTTCCAGGTTGCGGAAGATGTCACCGTTTGTATATTATTTTCTTTTCCGCACTAGGATAGACCCAAGGAGGGGAGCACAAGTAACCGAGTTCTGGAGTCCAGTGGGAGACCAACTCGAGGAGTCGAGTCCGGGTCTTCTAACTCTAGAATTGGTAGGGTTGCTTGCCGCTCTCGTAGGGGTCTAGAGGTGTGGGTTTGGCTATTCATCACGACCGTGGAATCCGTGTTTTATACTGGCTCGTATTGAAAATACGGACGTCCTAGTATATCCAATGTTTCATATGTTTCTTCTGCTGCGATATCTGTGATGTGATCATATGATGTTCTGTGATAGATACAGTATATAGTATATATGATATATTATATAGACGTTACTTATGTTTTACAGCCGCGCTAGCCCTGCCCCGCTCTGCCGTTAGTTACCTAACCTAACGGTGCACGAGGGGACATCGAGGCGAATGCGGATGGCATAAGTGTACGTCCTATTTATCTGTGATGTTTAGGTAACTTAAATGATGGGACTTCATTAATGAGATTAATGAAATAAAAGAAACCTAAAATGTTGTAGAATCGAATTTCAAAAATAAAACAGGTAGCTACAGTTCTTGCTTTGCACAGCGGTATATATGATATATCCTGCACTTTATTCGATAAGGAAAGGACCGAGATCCCTTCACCGGGAGTGACTCCTTTAGCAATAACTGGCAGATGCTACAACACTCGGTTTGTTTTTGATTGCTTCTATAAGTTTCTGCTTTGCACAGTGATATATATGATATATCCCGCACCTCATTCGACGAGGAAAGGACCGACGATCCCTTCACCGGGAGTGACCCTTTAGCAAAACTAGAAAAGCCTCCAAAACACTCCATTTTAAAATCATTTGATTCTACAACGATATCAAGTTCATTACGCAATAGGTTTTCAGAAAAACCTGTCGTAGCCCTCCGTCATTTCAGATAAGTACTAGTTAGTATTCGTGCTGCGGTAGTTTGGCCTCCGTCAAGGCGTAGTGTACGGTAGCTAACTAGTGCTTATCTGCTAGCATATGATGCGATTGGATTAGGGTATTCGTACGGCGTTGTTTGGCCTCCGTCAAGGGTCATGCGGGTGGGTTTAATTCAATCAGGAAATGACGGGTTGAACTTTACTAGCGGACTATGGGTAGTTTGGCCTTCGTCAAGGTCATAGGACGCTAGGGGCAAAATTATCGGGAATTTCAAGTGTTGAAATTTGCAATGAGATTGCATACCTTCTATGAGATAGTTGGATCCCGATACCCGCTGCGAGTAAGAGTTACTCCTGGGAGAGTTTTACACATTATAATTAGCCGATCAAGTAGGTGTCTAGAAAGGTGTTAACGAGGTTACGCCTCTGGGAAAACGAGGTTTACATTAATTAGGTTCGTGCGAAAGCACGGGGGACCTCCCTCAAAGTACCGACACTGGCCTGGCTGAAAGATTGGCGAACTTGTAGTGTGTAATTAATCCTGGCTAGTCTTTCCTTTTTGGGTTTGAAGGAAGATTTGACAAAAAGCAGTGGGAGCCATCCTGATTAGATAAAATAATAACCAATCTATTCTTGCAAGGGCGCACGCTGAGTGTTTTCTTCTCTCTCTCTCCAGGTAGCGACCATATCACGCCTTAATCAAGATAATAAAACGGATAAATTGACCGAACCCGCTTGTTATACTGAGCTGGGGAACGTTGGTCCCGCTCCAACTTATAATTGTTATAAGACAGAGAAGGAAATTGGGGAATACCAGAATTCCCGTGCCGCCCAAACGAAGAGAGTGCATGTTGATGCATCATCTTCGGGTGTGTTCTTTATACAGAACTGTTTCTCAATGTCCTTTACGTCCTGGGTATCTGATACCGGATCAGGATCCTGGATATGTAATTTGTTACATGGGCTACAGATAGGTAATGAACTGAGAATGGGTGATAAGTTTCATGAGGCAGAAAACGGGGCAAGAGTTGCAGCCAAGTCTGTTGGTCACTGTCACCCTGTATTACCAATACATTGATTTTGAACAAATGCTATTTGATACCGAACCTGATATACAAAATCATATCAGTCTCTTTATTAGTAAAGAAATGATAAAATTCTGTATTGATGGATAATGTTTTGAACATTTCCTATATCAAAAGTTGATCGGTTCAGGCACGTTATCTAAAAGCATTGACGTTCTAAATCAAACTACAGTTTTTAGTATACGGAAGACACATAAGAGGAAGAGTTCAGAAATGAACGGATTCTTCTTGAGGCATTATAGACTGGGTCATATCAATGCGACCCGACTAGCTGAAGTTACATAAAGATGCATATTTAAATTAGTTTGAATTTACATCTTGTGAAACTTGCCAGTCATGTCACAAAGATAAAATGACCATAGCTCCGTTTACTGGAAACAGAGAAAGAGTTAGTGAACTCTTGGGATGATACATGTTGATGTATGTAGGTCCCCTGTCTACACATGCCAAGATTGGTTCTTTATACTTCATTACGTTCTCTGATGATCTCTTAAGATTCAGACATATGTTCCTGTTGAAACACAAGTCCGAACCTTTTGAGATATTCACAGAATATAAGTTAGAAGTAGAGAACCAAAATACGGGTATAAGTATTATGTCCTTTGATGTGATCGAGGAGGAGAATACTTGAGCACGAAAATCCTGGATTATTCTAAAGGAGAATGAGATTCTCTCTCAGCATTACTTCTCCGTATACACCATAGCATGATGGTATATCGGGGCGGAGAAATAACACCCTATGTGATAAGGTGTACTCTATGATGAGTACTACTGAGTTACCTATTTCCTTTTTGGGAGTTATGCACTTGAGAAGTTGCATACCTATTGAATAGGGTTCAAATCAAATCAGTTGCCTACCACTTCATATTTGATATGATAAGGGAAGAGCCCATCTCTTAAGTTGGTTAAGATTTGGGGTTGATCGGCCTATGTCTAAAAGCAAAATCCAGACAACCTTGAGGCAAAGTCTGTAATTTAGAACTAGAAAGGTTCCAGCTATACAAACTGCAGCTGATGATTTGAAAGAACCAAACGATTCAGTAGAATCCAACGAACCTCAGCCTCTCCGCCGATCTAGTAGGGTTCCTCACCCACCTGAGAGATATTTCGGTTTCTCTATGACAGTGGGAGCGAGGATTGCATCATGAGATGATGACCCAACTAGTTTCGAGCTGGCCATCAGGAGTGGGACTCTGTAAGAATGGCTGGATGCCTAGTGATCTGAGATGGAATCCTTATAAACCAACAAAGTATGGACTTTGGTTGCTATATCTGAAGGGTTAAATCCCCATCAGGAGCAAGTATATCTTGAGAAGATTACTTGGTATAGGTGGAAAAGTTGAGACTTTCAAAGCAAGACTTGTTAAAGGCTTTCGTCATCAACCAGGCGTGGATAATGATGAAACCTTTTCCAGTGGCTATGCTTAAGTCCATCCAAATCCTACTTGCCACGGCTACATACCATGACTACGATATCTGGTGGTTGGGTGTCATGACTGCTTTTCTAAATGATGTTTGGGAAGAGAGCGTCTATAAGTATACAGCCAGAGGGCTTCGTAGACAGTGGGAGCAGCGGAAACGTGTGCAAGATGCTTTATAGGATAAAGCAGGCATCGCGGGGTTGCAACATCTGTTTTGATGTGGTAGTCAAAGAGTTTGACTTCATCAAAATGGTAGATGAACCATGTAAATATAAGAAGGTAGTAGGGAGTATGGTAATGATCCTCGTAGAGTACGTGGATGACATACTCTTGATAGGGAAGGAGTTTCCTATGCTACACTCGGTCAATCTCCGTTTATCACAAGGATTCTCTATATAGGATCAAAGTGATACCTCCTAAATCCTGAGTTGTCATCTATGAGATAGATGTAATTGGATGGTAGGAATCTCACTAGTAGTAGTAAGATGGTATCAATCGATCCTGAGGAGAATCACTGGAAGGGGTCCAGGGTGATAAAGACGACTGAATGTCAGTCACAGGCATTGTCTTTACCCTCAGTGAAGGGACGGTATGTTGGAAGAGTTCCAAGCTAGATACCGTGGCATCCTACACAATAAAGGAAGGATACATCGCTACTTAAGATGCTACCAAAGAGGATGTTTGGGTGTATATTGGTTCATGAGATGAACTACGTTCCAACCATTGTGAGACAATGGAGTTGTGGCTTATGCCAAGGAACGCCGGTCCCATCAGTGATCCAGACATATTCTAAGGCAGTGTCACCTGATCATGGAGATGGTTGATCTCCAGGGTGATCGAGGTTAGGAGAGTAGACTCAGAGAACAGCACGGCGGATCCACTGACAAAGGCCTTTTCCCAGAGAGAGACTTTTATGGGATGGTTGAGTATGAGATACTACAACCACTGCTATCAGATGGCCCTACTGCAAGTGGGAGATTGTTAGTTATATGTATGCCCTAGAGGCCATTACTGTACATAGGATGTATATTGTAGTGGATGCTGGGACATATATAGGGAGGACTTTCTTGCTCGACATGATAGTATGCTATCTGGTTACTCTTTACCTTAACGTGTATACTGATTGTCTCTCTGTTACATGTTGGTAAAGCCCTTAGGATGGGTACTTGACTACCTGGACTATGATGCGGATCATACTAGTGGGGACATGGTAGTCCATAAGTACATCCTTCAAGGTCCCTAGTCGTGGGTGTATCGAGACGGGGCATCGATATACCAGAGTAGACTAGCGTATACCTTCTTGACCCATGTAGATGGGCGATGGATGATCCCATATCCATTGGTGTTTGACACCGGAGATGATATACGGGTGCTCAGTGAAGACTGGGTACACTGGACGGACTCGCCGAGAACTCCCAGATGGTATTATACCATACGTCAGATGGCAGTTCTCTGGTGACACTGGTACAGAGTAGTCTGTTGACCCGAGATCGTCATAGAGTCTTGTGTGGTTCCCACTGTGCTTTGATTTCCACCTTAACACGTCCAAGAGGGCGTGCAAAACGGTGGTTTTTGGGTACAGTCCCGAATCACATGGAGGCAATGAGCGATAGGAGGGGATTCGTCTCTCCCGGTATAGGGAGTTGATGTTGCGCTGTGTTCGATTGGCTATAACCGGAAATCCCTGGCCAGGGTTGCTGAGAATTACTGGTAAGTGTTACCTGTAGTTTCTCAAACTGTTATAGACCTCATATCGACACGACTTATCGAGCTATTGGAGTCTGGCGTTTACCAACCCTAGGCGAGATATGCGACATATCAGACGACGAGACCGGACTGTACGGTAAGTGTTACTGGTTGGATTCACAGGAGTGTGAGCGGGCTTGCTCGTCGATCTTCTGATTGCTCAATACCCGGGTGGCCGTTAGGTTTAGCAGACCGCTTGCGGCTTGTGGGTGCTTTATATGATCATCATCTGCTGCCGGCGTATTGACGAGTCTTTAGAGTCCTACACAGAGATTTCCTGGTTCAAGCGAAACGAAATAGGAGCGCATATGAGATATGTGCGGGACCGAGAATAATGCATGTATATGATACCGTATTCTATTCTCGCGATGAATGTGTCGAATGATTGTATGCGATATAACCTAGTTATCGAATCAAGGATTGATTTGATAAGCCGATACATTGGATATTAGTCGGTCATATGCGATATGACCGGATCGTTAAATCAAGTGTTGATTTAATGATTTAATGTATAATTATATATTTGATATATTACTTTGCATTAACTAATATTTGTTCACTTTAAATGGATTTTCTCACTTGATGTGCACATTGTATATGTGATATACTTTTGTGTACTTGTTTGTATCATGTTTGATGATACATGTTTACTTGGTTAAGTATAAAGAATTAAACCTTGGTAAAGTTATTGATTAGGGTTTTCTTTTTCTTATTTATTTATTTATTTATTTTGGAAAAGATAAGAAATGAAATGGTTGCTAGTTTTTTTTTTCTTTGAAGCTTCTTGAAGCTTTGACTAAAGTGACCATTTTGTCTCATACTTAACCCTAACCATTCCACTTAACCTTAGTACATTCTCTACACCTAACCAAGGTTAGAAAATGATAAGTGTTGATTTTATTTTCTATTTTGAATAGAACTTATCATATTCTATCTTCTTCTTCTTCTTCTTCTTCTTCAAGAAGAAAACCTAGATTCCATCAATGGTGATTTGATGAAATGAGTGAGAAATCAAATTCCAAAGTGAACCCACTTCCTATTTCTTCATCCTCTACCTCTTGCCAAGTTGTATAGGGTGTTTCCTTCACAAGTTTCATGACTTGGTGAAGTGGGTGCTTGATCTTGTGATGCCTCGACGTAGATCATCTTCGGCATCGTTGTCGATGACCTAGCCCGCCCATTTCTCCGATGAAGCCGACGCTAGAGCCCGGGATTTGATTTGGACAGCAAGGAGACTTCATCATGGAGCTATGGAGGTGGAGAACCGGATCTACAAAGGTTGTATTTCCGTTCACTTAGTTAAGTTGTTAACTAGTTGCTTGTTTCGCCTAAAATTCTAGTTAACGATCCATATTAGGGTTTCTCGGCACTTGTAAAATTTGAAATTGGCATGGTTGATGCCTTGTGAGACCTCATGAGAGTGCCTAGGAACCCTACAGTGGTATCAGAGACTATCTAGAGCCTTAGGCGATGCTTAGACGATGTTAGAAACCCGATCGAACCGAAACCCTAAACCCAAAATTGCTCTCTGTACTTTTTTGAAAATTGTGGATTTTTGAGAATTAAAAATATGCAGAAAATTCAGCAGGGAATTGTAAGAATTACTGTGAAGCCCGTACCCATGATTCCCTCAAAGTGCGGCGGAACCGCGGCATTAGCATGGCTAATGCGGCGGTTCCGCGGCCATTTTGTCTTTTCTTTAGTTGGTCTTTGCACAGTAATTCATATATTTGGGTGCTGTATTTTCTGGGAATTTTTAATTTTAACTCAAGAGTTGAGTTTTCTGGGTTGTATTGGGAGTTCGCAGATTCGATCGGATTTTCAAGCTTTGTCTATGTGGCTTTCCGGATATTTTTGAATATGTTAAAAGTTCGACCGGATATAAATACCCAATTTTTTCCCTGTCGGAAAATTTCCAAGTGTTGGATTTTGCCGAGGTTTAAAGACGTTCTAAGTAGTGCAAGTAACGCGATGGTCCCTCTAGAAGACAACAAACCTTAACTCGATTATGTGACCGTCTTGAACTGCCCTTTGAACCTTCGGGTTTGGGGCAGTATGGCGTGCCACATGTGAGGCGTTGGCTTGACCCTTCTACGGCTGGACCGTTGGTACTGAGGCACGAAGTGAATGTCTTTGAACTTATTTCATGAGTTGAGCAGTTTCGGGAAAACTTGGGTGTTCGATTGCTCGATCGGAAATTTAACATTTTCTATCTTATTCGGAATGTGATACAATAATTGGAATTCACAAGTAGTTATGAGATAACTGAATGAATGTTATAAACATAGCAGTTTAGTCTCACTTGATCGGTTGCCACGGAATTTTGATGCGATCAAAAGTCCGTCGCAATCACGTAGCGTACGCGGATGCTCGCCGGGTAAACTTAATAGACAGCTACACCCCTTAGCCCCGACCAAGTGACTATAGGAGAACCCCGTCGCCGAAAGCATCCGTACGGGTGCTCGCGGTAGCGGTGTTCCGCCTTGGTGCACTTCGTCGACGGTATCTGGGGTGCGGCCGTCTACTGAAGTTTGCGACGAGCATTCGATCAGGATGTCGGAATCTTGTTGAATTGCCCGACTTGATATTGAAAAGAGTTTTCGATAATGAGACTAAAATGCGGGGTTTATAATTGTTAGGCATGCGATGTCTAAGGAATTCATTTGATTAGGCATGCGATGTCTATGTAGGTTGCGGATTCCAACTGTTGTAGTTTTACACTTTCTTTTCTGTGACCGTAAGTGTAATATGTGATATCGCCGGTTTCGTTGCTATATGTCAACGACAATTGGGATGCGCATATTTACTTACGTTGATGACATGTGATGTTATGTGTTGCGGGATATGTTATATTGGATCGTCGTGTTCGAATAGCCGGGGTTTTTTTATGTGAGATGAGTGTTTTTTCATTTTCATTCATGTAAAAACTTGTATGTAATATTCTTTTATTGGGGCACTTCCAGGTTGCGGAAGATGTCACCGTTTGTATATTATTTTCTTTTCCGCACAAGGATAGACCCAAGGAGGGGAGCACAAGTAACCGAGTTCTAGAGTCCAGTGGGAGACCAACTCGAGGAGTCGAGTCCGGGTCTTCTAACTCTAGAATTGGTAGGGTTGCTTGCCGCTCTCGTAGGGGTCTAGGGGTGTGGGTTTGGCTATTCATCACGACCGTGGAATCCGTGTTTTATACTGGCTCGTATTGAAAACACGAACGTCCTAGTATATCTAATGTTTCATATGTTTCTTCTGCTGCGATATCTGTGATGTGATAATGTGATGTTCTGTGATAGATATAGTATATAGTATATATGATATATTATATAGACGTTACTTATGTTTTACAGCCGCGCTAGCCCTGCCCCGCTCTGCTGTTAGTTACCTAACCTAACGGTGCACGAGGGGACATCGAGGCGAATGCGAATGACATAAGTGTACGTCCTATTTATCTGTGATGTTTAGGTAACTTAAATGATGGGACTTCATTAATGAGATTAATGAAATAAAAGAAACCTAAGATGTTGTAGAATCGAATTTCAAAAATAAAACAGGTAGCTACAGTTCTTGCTTTGCACAGCGGTATATATGATATATCCTGCACCTTATTCGATAAGGAAAGGACCGAGATCCCTTCACCGGGAGTGACTCCTTTAGCAATAACTGGCAGATGCTACAACACTCGGTTTGTTTTTGATTGCTTCTATAAGTTTCTGCTTTGCACAGTGATATATATGATATATCCCGCACCTCATTCGACGAGGAAAGGACCGACGATCCCTTCACCGGGAGTGACTCCTTTAGCAAAACTAGAAAATCCTAAAAAACACTCCATTTTAAAATCATTTGATTCTACAACGATATCAAGTTCATTACGCAATAGGTTTTCAGAAAAACCTATCGTAGCCCTCCGTCATTTCAGATAAGTACTAGTTAGTATTCGTGCTGCGGTAGTTTGGCCTCCGTCAAGGCGTAGTGTACGATAGCTAACTAGTGCTTATCTGCTAGCATATGATGCGATTGGATTAGGGTATTTGTACGGCGTTATTTGGCCTCCGTCAAGGGTCGTGCGGGTGGGTTTAATTCAATCAGGAAATGACGGGTTGAACTTGACTAGCGGACTATGGGTAGTTTGGCCTCCGTCAAGGTCATAGGACGCTAGGGGTAAAATTATCGGGAATTTCAAGTGTTGAAATTTTCAATGAGATTGCATACCTTCTATGAGATAGTTGGATCTCGATACCCGCTGCGAGTAAGAGTTACTCCTGGGAGAGTTTTACACATTATAATTAGCCGATCAAGTAGGTGTCTAGAAAGGTGTTAACGAGGTAACGCCTCTGGAAAAACGAGGTTTACATTAATTAGCTCTCGTTTCTTTGACTGGATGTATCCAAGCCCTTTTGTCTCCATTCTCCCATTGGGCAGTTTTCGTTGAGTCCCGGGAACGTTCCAGACTTTATTATAGAACATGGCTTTTTGAACGGTCTTCTTGAAGGATATCGCTTGGCGTTTCAGCAACCTTTTCAAGCCTTCTGTATAATATCTGGGGAGACGAATGGGTTGAAGCCTATCAAGCGTAGGATCCGCGCCATGCTAGATTTCTTTCTCCACTCTGGTTTCTTCAGAGCGGTAGAATAGAATTGCTTTGTCGCCTTCTCGCCTGGGAGGGATATAGAACGTTTGTAGCTCTTCTACATTGTAAATATCAAGTGCGTCCAGTTCTTTACAGTGTTTAAGTGGCACAAAGGCGACTTGTAGACTTTGCTCTTCGTCAGCGGACGTTTGTATTGAAGGTTGAGCGGGGAATACAGCATGGACCTCATCTTCCGAGTCGCTACCAAAGATCAACGTAGGAGCAGGCGGTTTCGGCTTGTTGTATTGGGGCGGTCCCGAATAAATTATCTCCTCTTCCTCCTCGGTATCACTCCCGAAAACAAGGATGGTGGCGTTAGCTTTGTTCTCCAGCTTGTGACACCTCTCCGTGTCATCAAAATCCGGTAAGAAGTATTTGGCATCTTCATATTTGCGGACCTCATTCATGGAGAACGGGTTCAGTTCTCCCGCCACAGTATACTCGAGACCATCCTTAGAATACTTCATACACTGATGTTGTGTAGAAGGGATGATGTTGTACTCATGTAACCACGGTCGGCCGAGCAGGGCGATGTAACATGTCTTGGTGTCTATGACGTGGAACTTAATGTCCGTGACAAGTAGCCCAAAGCGCAGCGTTAGTATCACAAACCCAAGAGTTTTTGATGACTGGGAGTCAAACCCGGAGATGGTAATCTTATCCCGAGCAAGGTGTTGGACGCTTATGCAGATTTCTTTTAACACTCACACATTGAGGAGGTTAACGGAGGATCCATTGTTGATCAGGATTTTGCCTATCTTTATATCGTGGCAGTATCCTGAGACATAAAGAGGGTGATTGTGTTCGCATGTCCCAAGTAGAAGGTCTTCATCACCAAAAGCGACATCGGCCGTATGCACTTCCTCCAATTCATCCTTCATCTTTTCCTCGGCCAGGAAACCTTGGAACTGCTCCGGGTCCGGTAGTGCCTTAATTAACGAATCTCTCGCCTCCTTTGATAGTAAAAGGGCATCAAGAATGCTGAGCTGTGATGGTAGCTTTCTCAGATGCGCTAAGACGTTGTAATCCACCTTATTTTTCTTCGGCAGGTCTTTGGCAGTCAGCTCTTCCATGACTTGGTCATCTAGGGCGATGTCTTCAGAGACCTTTTCTTTCCCTTTATCTTTTTTGTTTGAAGGTCCGAGATTCTTTTCGGGTAGCGTCCGATTACGCAGTCGGATATTTTCGCAAAACTTCGGCTCTTCTTCTTTTCCGGAGGTGGATTCTTTAAAGAGGGGGCCAAGCTCCAGCTCCTCATCCGAATCGCTCCCGAATGTAGGCACCTGTGATCCCGCAGCATTAACCATGCGACAATTACCGGTAGTTCTGTTAAACCCTTCGGTCGTACTTTTCTGCTCCCGACGAGTTTTGCGCTTCTCCTGCTTAAAATGTTGTCGATGAGCAACGTATCTTTGCCACCATCTATCGAAAGTTTTGCACTCTTGAGTAGGGTGCGAACCCTTCTGATGATATAAGCAATAGGAGGGGTGCATTTCCATTTCACCAGTATTATTTCCTTCGGAGGATGGTAGCTTCATGCCCATTGATATAGCCTTAGCAAACATTTTCCTCATCTTGAATTTGCTTTTGTCAGTAGTGGAGGTATTTTGCTCCAGCGGGAGCGTCTCAGCTCTTTCATCAAGTCGATGGCGCTTGGCCCTTTCAAATATAGCCGTCTCGCGTTCCCGATCAGCTTTACTCTTCAGCAGAGCTTCGTTGAAGAATGCGTCAATTACCTCATCTGATGGCACCAGAATTTTTGATTCGGTATCTGCCCCCAGCGTTTCAGTACAAGAAGTCTCCTCATCGTTCATGAACGAATGGGAAATCACATGACAGCTCGCCACGTATTCTTCAGATTCATCAGATGAACTTTCTCTCTCATCTTCCTCTTGAAAGATGTGATTGAGGAACTCTTGGAGCGTAATGGGAGTCCGTGCTTTCTGATTGTAATCTTCCACCGCGTCAATTTATTTTTGTAAGTTTGTGCGCTTGTCGCCAGGCTTCACAAACTTCTTAGATTTCTTTTTCTTCTTCTTTGATGATTTTGACTGCAGGTTGCAAGTGCTTGAGCCACCACCATCGGTCTTTGGAGTTGGACGTGGCTTCAACATCCCATCAATGACCAGCGGTTCCAACGAGTTCATCCACTTGATCGCTAGGCATACTTGAAGATCGTTTAGCATCCTTTTTGTCTTGGCTGATAATAAACCTCCCAAGGAGCTTCTTCAACGACAGAGCATGTTGCCCCCGGCGTACCCATCCCCTTAGAGGTATGGGGCTGCGGGGGATTCACCTTCCATTTGTCAGATAACGCGAACTTGCCCTGTCGGTACTGGTCTTCAAGCAAAATTTTGAAGACGTAGCAATCTTCGATCGGATGACCCAGTACTCGATGATAAGGACATTAGTTGGGCTCATTGACATCATTTGGTTGCGACGGACGTTTTGGATCCGGCAGATTTATGAGTCGGTTTCGCAATGCTAGCTCGAATAACCTTCTCATTTTTTCTCGGGGAAACGAGTAAGGACGCCCTAACCTCTCCTTAAGGGCTACGTATGGGCGCATATTATTTTGACGAACAACCGGCTTCAAGTTGCTTGGTTGTTGTTGAGCATTAGCGACAACGACAGCTTTTCCTTTCCCCTTGTCATTTTGGTAGTCCGGCTTTGGAAGAGGGGTTTATGGCCTATCTGATCCATTTGCGCTAGCTTGTCAATCAAGGCCTGGAAGGTAGTCGGCATGAAAAACATCATAAATTGTGAGATGGTTGCTTGCGGATCATGGGTTCCTACAAACATACCCACTGCGGGAGCTTCTTCAATGCGATGCTCGCACTTTGACCATAAGTTCCGCCACCGTATAGCATATTGAACCCATGTCTCGCCTGGCTTTACCCTGGTGTTAATCAGTGCCGTCATCGGGGTGCGTTCACTGGCGCTTGCAAAATGCTGAGTAAACAACAGCTCCAGCTCCGCGAAGGTCTTGATAGAGTCGTTTGGGAGCTCAGAGTACCACTCGAACGCCATATCTGATAAACTTCCAACAAGTTGGCGATGCAAAAGCTTGTCGTCACCGCCGGTGTTGCCGTAGAGTGCGCTGAACTGGGCAACATGCTGGTGAGGATTGCCCGTCCTCTTGTAGACATGGAACTTGGGAATTGTGTAACCGAGCGGGTACTTGATCTGGTCATACCAACTCGGATACGGCCGTCCTGTTTTTAAGACCTGGGCGGCTGCTTCAGTCGCATGATGAACCCGTATTTGCTGGGCTATGTACTCGTCCATGTCAGCTTTGGAGATTGTCTCCTCCTTAGCTGTTGACAGAGCTGGTGGAGGATTTGACGTCTCTCTCCTATCGTCTTCAAGGACGATCGGGGGATCTTCGGCCGGAGGATCTTGTTGGATCATCATCTTCACCATGTCTTGGAACAGGAGGCCCATACGCTTTATGTTGGCTGCTTGTTCAGCCGCCTCTTTGTCCTTCTTCTCTAATATTCGACGAAGGAATTCGGCGTTGGTTTCTTGCTCTTGGCGTTCATCCGAGGACGTTTGAGGGTTTTCTTTTGGCCCAGTAAGTGCGGCCATAGCGTTCATCATCTCTTGGAGCTTATGCTGCTGCTCCTGTGCTTTGGTCATCGATCGCGTGAGCGGTCTATGACCTGTTGATATGCGGCTATCCTCTCTACCAGACGCCATACAGACGGTATGAACTACAATGCCCCCTGACTTAGGGCGTTTGGATTCACCACCTTTGATATTCGTCATCGGCGTTGGCACTTTCTCCGGCCTTCTTCTTTTATGGGCCATAGAAGTTGAGGGGGCCGTTGCTTTGGGCACCCAACCGGCCGTCACCTATCGTTGCTTGACCGGGGGATTCTCTTCTTGCCGACCTCTTTTCTTCTTCTGTTGGCGAGAGGAATTGGAATCAATCACAGATTCTTGGACTCATCGCCATGTCTTGTAAATCCTGGACGACAGCGATTGATGAGGCTGCTCTGACTTTTCTGTTTCCACGGCGTTCTCTACCGGTGGAGGAGATCTTTTAAGGACCGCAGTTGGCGAGTTTCTGCGTACCCTTTTCAACAGTTCAAAGCTGTTCCCGGTTGGAACAGCAGCGTTAACTTCCACCGTTGGAGCTGGCGGAGTCATCCCAGAAGGGGAGTTGCCCCCGGTCTTCCTTATCCGGCGCCAGTGGCATCGTCGGGCGCGACGAGTCGTCGGTATCGGTTCAAAGACAGAAACAGCTTCTTCTTGCCCCCTGTTCAGGTATGGGGCTGTTGCCGGCGTTAGCCTATTAAAGACTGATGTCTTTTGAGCAGCAAGAGCAGGAGTGGGAGTTTGGACGGTCAATTTTGTAAAGACCGATCTCTTAGCAGGAGAAACCGCTTTGATGTCTTCAGAAGAAGGTTTGGCTACTCTTTTTGGAATAACCTTTTCCGAGACAGCAAGCTTCATCGTGGGCCCGCAGGAGTTTTGGCCCAGTCTAGAGAAGACCGAGGCACTGGTGTTGGGCGACCCGTTGAGAGGGACCGCAGTAACTGAAAGTCGATCGAAGACCGACTTCTTAGGAGCTTCTTGTACGGGCACGGGGGTGCTGAAGCTTGTTGGCGGAAGCATAGTTCCGAAAAACAACCCCGTGGTGGCTTGAGTAATCTGCTCTACGGGCATGGTGAACAAAGAGGCCGCTTGGGGCCCGTAGGTTATGCCCCCAGTTGAGGCCGGACGTGAGCTGCAGCTGCAGTTGGAGTAGTTCGAACAAGTAGAGGCCATCGATGCTTGATTTCTTTCCTGCGCCAAACAAGAGACCAAATCTTTGTAAACTTGAAATCCAAAGGCAACCATTAACAAACAGCGATTCGTTCGCGAAGACCACACACGAAGTGTGTAGTGGAAAGAGGAAAAGGTCCCACCGGACGTGCCAGAATCTGTTCCCCTCCGAATGGTGGCCGCGACGCGAGAACGTCTTGCCTGAGATTCGGGGCAGATGCTATATGGTTTTATCCGTCTACCTCTCCGAAGATGCCAAGTTGATTTATGGCACCGTGTATCGGAAGTTTAGACAGATGCGGCCGATGTAGTATACTTCGTCAGATTCCCCCTCGCTTGAGGGGTTTTTGATTGTGGGGACGCTCTTCCCTGCAGACGCAAGCCCCTGCAGTTAATCACGCTACGGCGTTGTGGTAACAACTTTCTCCTTCTCCAGAATTTCACTTCGTGTCGTGTGTGTTTGTTTTGTTTGTAGTTGCCCATGGATTGTATACGGAGACTATTTATTTCGTCGCCCGTAGGACATGGATTTGTCCAAATCCGTATTTACTTAGTTTTGGGTTTTGGGTTTTGGTTTAAGGATACGTTAGCCATTTTTGAGGCTAAGATCAACTTAAAGGTTCGTTAAGGATACGTTAGTCCTGTTTGTGACTAAGGTCGACTTAATGTGGTGATCCATTTAATATATGGCCGTCGGGACTCATCACCTCTCTGACGTCGTTGAAGGATTACAACGACAGGTGTCAGAGGAGTTCGGGGATGTACCCTTGAACCAAAGTTGATTATGGAATATGTAGTCTGTTGAAATGCTTAAAGATACGTTAGCCGTGTTTGGGGCTAAGATCAACTTAAACGGGGCCGTTTAGATCCGGCAAAAGAACATTTGGAAGCTCTATTGTTCCAGTTTAGGGACGTGGTGGTCCATGTTCCAGTTTAGGGACGTGGTGGTCTATGTTCTAGTTTAGGGACGTGGTTGTCCATGTTCCAGTTTAGGGACGTGCTGGTCCATCATTAGTTTAAGGACGTTTCGGTCCAATATTATTTTAAGGACGTTTCGGTCCAACATTCCCATTTTGGGATGAATACTAGTTTAAGGACGTTTTGGTCCACGAGTTTAAGGACCCGCAGTCCATATTGATGTGTGGTCGTCGGGACCCGTCACCTCTCTGTCGTCGTTGAAGAATTACAACGATAAGTGTCAGAGGAGTTCGGAGATGTACCCTCGAACCAGATATAAATTGATTTAGGGAGCAGCCGTGCTCAGTCAATTTAATTTGAGGACTTATGGCCATGACTGGGCTAAGTCCAGTTTCAATATTCTTTTGTCTTTAGCCTATTGGACCTATGCTAGGCCCTTGCCCCTTTACTGTATTATTTTTCTTTATTTTGGTTGGGCTCTGCCCTTTTTTCTAAAATGCATAACATTTTTTATTAGGCCTGTTAGGTCTTTTAATTGGGCTCTGTCCCTTTTCTTAATAATGCAGAGCATTAAATACTCTGACAATGCCCCACGTGGCTTGTCAGGCGCTTTGCGCCAATTAATGAGCGCAGGCGCTCGTGGAGGTGACACGTGTAATGCTCTGGTGAGCGCAAGCGCAGCAGCGCAGTGCGCTGCGTTGTTGTACTGCTGACACGTGGCGCTTCCTGGCGGCTTGCGCAATAGTGCAGTTTTGGCAAGTGCTGAGCACTGTTCTTTTTGGATCAATTTTAGATCAAAGAAAACAAGTTTCTTCTTGTTTTCAAAGAACCAGTAGTTCATAAAAAGTGCAAGGCACTGTTATTGTTTTTATTTTTTTTCTTCTTTCTTGAAGATCATTGATCTTGTTCTTAGATCAATGATCTGTTTTTAAGAGAATTTCTCTTTTTCTAAAGGTTTTTATCTTTTTTTTTTCTTGTTCTTGAGAAATTCTCTCCAATTCTTCAGAGTTCTCTCTGTTTAAAGTTCCTGATTTCTCACAAATATCGATGCCTTTGAATTGAGGTCTAGGGTCATTTTTATAGTGCCCATAAATTAGTTAAATTTGTTAAAGAGATCTTTCTCTGAGTGATTAGGGGAATTTTCCCCACCGTTGGATCTTTAATCCAAGGGCTTCTGTTTTACAGAAGAAAATCTTCTTGTTTTAACAAGAACAGAAAGATTTCATTAAAATCTTAATTCTGTTTGGCGCAAATGCCCCAGCGCGTGACACGTGTCAAGCAGCGCACAGCGCAGCGCCACTGCGCTGACACGTGTCGCGCAGCGCAACTGCGCTAGCGCATCTGCGCTCACACGTGTCGCGCAGCGCATAACGCAGCGTAACTGCGCTAGCGCACCAGCGCTGACACGTGTCGCGCAGCGCAGTGCTTGCACAACTGAAGCGTTGCTTCCTTTAATTTTGTTATAAATAGAGCTTTGCTCTGATTGGGCATGCTGCCTCGGTCGCTGCGCTGCCGTATCAGCGCCTGACACGTGGCGCGTTGCGACTAGGATTTGAAGCGTTTCTTCAAAATTTGAATTTTGAATTTCCCACAGAGCTTTGCTCTGATTGGGGGAAACATACAACTTTGAATATTAAAATCCAACATAAAAGATAGCATGGTGTAAGTCGCATACACCTAAGTCATGTGTATCATCAACCATGATACAAAACGGAAAACACATTTTAATATATATCATATATACATTAAAATTGTGCTCATGTGAGAAAAACCCTAAAGTGAACGAGTGTTAGTTAATGTAAACTAGTATATCAAATATACAATTATACAATAAATTATTAAATCAACACTTGACTTAATAATCCGGTCATATCACATATAACCGACTAACATCCAATGTATTGACATATCGAATCAACACTTGATTCGATAACACTGGCTATATCATATATAACCGATCGATACAAAAAGTCACGAGAATAGAACACGGTATCACATACATGCATTATTCTCGGTCCCGCACATATCACATATGCGCTCCAATTTCGTTTTGCCTGAGCCAGTAAAACCTCTATGTAGGACTCTAAAGACACGTCAATACGCCGGCAGTAGGTGATGATCACATCAAGCACCCACAAGCCGTCAGCGGTACTAGCTGGACGTATTGAGCGATCAGAAGATCAGCAAGCAAGCCCGCTCCAACTCCTGTAAAAGCCTGCCGGTAACACTTCCCGTAGAGTCCAGTCTCCTCGTCTAATATGTCGCATATCAAGTCTAGGGGTGGTAAACGTCAGATCCCAATAGCCGATAAGTCGTGCCGATGTGAGACCCCAACACTTACTAGTAAATCTCTAAATCAGCCCTGCCCAGGGACTTCCCTGTTACGGCCAATCGAGCACAGCGCAATATCAACCCCCACTACCGGGAGAGAAGAAACCCCCTCCTATCGCTCATTGCCTCCATGTGACTCGGGATTGTACCCAAAAACCACCGTTTTGCACGCCCTCATGGACGTGTTAAGGTGGAAATCAAAGCACTGTAGGAATCACACAAGACTCTATGACGATCTCGGGTCTACAGACTAACCTGCACAAGTGTCACCAGAGAACTGCCATCTGACGTGTGGTATAATACCATCTGGGAGTTCTCGGCGAGTCCGTCCAGTTTACCCAGTCTCTACTGAGCACCCGTATACCATCTCTGATGTAAAACACCAATGGATATTGGATCATCCATCGCCCATCTCATGGGTCGAGAAGCGTATACGCTAGTCTACACTGGTATATCGATGCCCCGTCTCGATACACCTACGACTAGGGACCTTGAAGGATGTACTTATGGACTACCATGTCCCCACTAGTATGATCTGCATCATAGTCCAGGTAGTCAAGTACACATCCTAAGGGCTTTACCAACATGTAACTATAAGACAGTATAAAGAGACAAGTATACATGTTAAGATAAAGAGCAACCAGATAGCATACTATCATATCGAGCAAGAAAGCCCTCTCTATATATGTCCATGCATCCAATATAATATACATCATCTGTATAATACTGGCCTCTAGGGCATACATACAACTAACAATCTCCCACTTGCACTAGGGCCAGCTGCTGTAGTATCGCATACCAAGCATCCCGAAGAGTCTCTCAAACTGTATCTGGGGAATGGCCTTCGTGAGTGGATCCGCAGTGTTGTTCTTCGTGTCAACCCTCCTGACCTCGATCTCCCGGCGATCAACTATCTCCCGGATCAGGTGATACCGCCTCAGAATATGCCTGGATCGCTGATGGGACCTGGGTTCCTTGGCCAAAGCTACCGCTCCATTGTTATCGCAATACAAAGGTATTGGATGCTCAATGGATGGAACTACTCCAAGTTCAGTAATGAACTTCTTGATCCAGACAGCCTCTTTAGCAACATCGTTGGCAGCGATGTATTCAGCCTCCATCGTTGAGTCTGCCACGGTTTCCTGCTTGGAACTCTTCCAGCTAACCGCCCCTCTATAAAGGGTAAAGACAAATCCCGACTGCGACTTAGAGTCGTCCTTATCACTCTGGAAGCTCGAATCGGTAATGGACTCCACTTGGAGTTCTCCGTTACCATACACCAAGAGCATCTCCTTAGTCCTTCGTAAGTACTTGAGAATGCTCTTCAGAGCTGTCCAGTGACTCTCTCCAGGATCGGCTTGATACCTACTCACTACACTTAGTGAGTATGCTACATCGGGTCTGGTACATAGCATCGCGTACATGATAGAGCCTACAGCCGAATCATAGGGTATCCCTTGCATGCGAGCTCTTTCCAAATCAGTCTTGGGAGACATCTCTTTGGAGAGAGTGAGCCCTGAGATCGTGGGTAAAAACCCACGTGTGGACTCTTCCATGCTAAACCTCTTTAGTATGGTGTCAATGTACCTGGATTGGGACAATCCCAATATCATTTTAGATCTATCTCTATAGATCATAATTCCCAGTATGCAGGAGGCATCACCTAGATCTTGTAGGGTTCCTAGGCACTCCCAAGAGGTCTCACAAGGCATCGAACATGCCATTTTCAAATTTTACGGTGCCTACAAACCCTAAACTACGGATCGTTTGCTAGAAAACTAGGCGAAAAAGCTAACTAGTTAACACTTAACTATGAGAATCGGAAATACAACCTTTGTAGATCCGGTCCTCCACCTCCACGGCTCCGAGATGAGGTCGTCTCCGCTGTCCAAATCAAATCCGGGCTCTAGCGTCGGCTTTATCGGAGAATGGGCAAGCTAGGTCGTCGATGTCCATGCCGAAGATGATCTACGTCGAAGCATCGCTAAATCAAGCTCCGACTTCACCAAGTCCAAAAACTTCTGAAGAGAACACACTCTACTACTTGGCAAGAGGTAGAGGATGAAGAAATAGGAAGTGGGTAGACTTTAGAATTGGATTTCTCACTTGTTTTCATCAATCACCATTGATGAAGTAAACTTTCTTCATGTGAAGAAGATGAAGAAGAAGAAGAAAGAAATATGATAAGTTAATTGAAAAAAGAAAAGAAAATGAATTCTTATCATAAAATTAACCATGGTCAAGTGTAGAGACTAAACTAGGGTTAGTGGGAATGGTTAGGGTTAAGCATGAGACAAAATTGTAACTTGGTCAAAGTCTTCATGAAGCTTCATGAACAAAACAAAAGAAGCCACCATTTTCTCATTTGCTTTACATTTTCCAAAATGAATAAATATATAAATAAATAAGAAAAGGAAATAAAACCCTAATCATATAAATAACCATGGTTTATTCTTAACATACACTTAAACAATCATGTATCATCAAACATGATACAAGCAAATGTACAAATGTATATCACATATACAATGTGCACAATACAAGTGAGAAAATCCATATAAAGTGAACCAATACTAGTTAACGCAAAGTAATATATCAAATATATTATCATGCATTAAATCATTAAATCAACACTTGATTCAATGATCCGGTCATGTCGCACACAACCGACTAGTATTCAATGCATCGGTTTATCGAATCAACCCTTGATTCGATAATTAGGGTATATCACATATAACCTAATCGATACATTCATCGCGAGAATGAAATACGGTATCACATACACGTATTATTCTCGGTCCCGCACATATCTCATATGCGCTCCTATTTCGTTTCGCTTGAGCCAGGAAACCTCTGTGTAGGACTCTAAAGACTCGTCAATACGCCGGCAGCAGGCGATGATCATATCAAACACCCACAAGCCGCAAGCGGTCTGCTAAACGTAACGGCCACCCGGGTATTGAGCGATCTGAAGATCGACGAGCAAGCCCGCTCACACTCTAGTGAATCCGACCAGTAACACTACCGTACAATACGGTCTGATCGTCTGATATGTCGCATATCTTGCCTAGGGGTGGTAAACGTCAGACCCCAATAGCTCGATAAGTCGTGTCGATATGAGGCTCATAACGGGTCGAGAAACTACTGGTAACACTTACCAGCAATTCTCTGATCAGCCCTGGCCAGGGACTTCCTGTTATAGCCAATCGAACACAGCGCAACATCAGCCCCCTATACCGGGAGAGACGAATCCCCTCCTATCGCTCATTGCCTCCATGTGACTCGGGACTGTACCCAAAAACCACCGTTTTGCACGCCCTCTTGGACGTGGTAAGATGGAAATCAAAGCACAGTGGGAACCACACAAGACTCTATGACGATCTCGGGTCAACAGACTACTCTGTACCAGTGTCACCAGAGAACTGCCATCTGACGTGAGGTATAATACCATCTGGGAGTTCTCGGCGAGTCCGTCCAGTGTACCCAGTCTCTACTGAGCACCCGTATATCATCTCTGATGTCAAACACCAATGGATATGGGATCATTCATCGCCCATCGCATGGGTCGAGAAGATATGCGCTAGTCTACTCTGGAATATCGATGCCCCGTCTCGATATTCCCTCGACTAGGGACTTTGAAGGATGTACTTATGGACTACCATGTCCCCACTAGTATGATCCGCATCACAGTCCAGGTAGTCAAGTACAGATCCTAAGGGCTTTACCAACATGTAACAGAGAGACACCCAGCATACACGTTAAGGTAAAGTGCAACCAGATAGCATACTATCATGTCGAGCAAGAAATTCCTCCCTATATATGTCCCAGCATCCACTACAATATACATCCTATGTACAGTAATGGCCTCTAGGGCATACATATAACTAACAATCTCCCACTTGCACTAGGGCCATCTGTAGCAGTGGTTGTAGTATCTCATACTCAACCATCCCATAAAAGTCTCTCTCTGGGAACAGGCCTTTGTGAGTGGATCCGCTGTGTTGTCCTCTGAGTCTACTCTCCTAACCTTGATCTCCCTGGAGATCAACCATCTCCATGATCAAGTGATACTGCCTTAGAATATGTCTGGATCACTGATGGGACCGGCGTTCCTCGGCATAAGCCACAACTCCATTGTCTCACAATGGTAGGAACATAGTTCATCTCATGAACCAATATACACCCAAACAGCCTCTTTGGTAGCATCTTAAGTAGCGATGTATCCAGCCTTAATCGTCTAGTATGCCACGGTATCATAGATTGGAACTCTTCCAACATACCGTCCCTTTACTGAGGGTAAAGACAATGCCTGTGACTGACATTCAGTCGTCTTTATCACCCTGGAACCCTTCCAGTGATTCTCCCAGGATCATGTGATACCATCTCACTTCGACAAGTGGGAATCCTAACATCCATTTAGATCTATCTCATAGATCCAAAACCCAGGATTTAGGAGGTATCACTTTAATCCTATATGGAGAATCTTTGTGATAAGCGGAGATTGATCGAGCGTAGCATAAGAAACTCCTTTCTTATCAAGAGTATGTCATCCACGTACTCTACGAGGATCGTCACCATACTCCCTACTACCTTTTTGTATATACAAGGTTCATCTACCATTTTGATGATGTCAAACTCTTTGACCGCTTCATCAAAACAGATGTTCCAACTCCGCGATGCCTGCTTTATCCTATAAAGCATTTTGCACACGTTTCCGCTGCTCCCACTGTCTACGAAGCCCTCTGGCTGTGTACTTATAGACGCTCTCTTCTAAATCATCATTTAGAAAAGCAGTCAAGACACCCAACCACCAGATATCGCAGTCATGGTATGTAGCCGTGGCAAGTAGGATCTGGATGGACTTAAGCATAGTTACTTAGAAAAGGTTTCATCATCATCCACACCTGGTCAATGATGCAGACCCTTAACAAGTCTAGCTTTGAAAGTCTCAACTTTTCCATCTACACCAAGTAATCTTCTCAAGATATACTTGCTCCTGATGGGGATTTAACCCTTCAGATATAGCAACTAAAGTCCATACTTTGTTGGTGTACATGGATTCCATCTCAGATCGCTAAACATCCAGCCATTCTTACAGATTCTTACTCTCGATGGCCAGCTCGAAACTAGTTGGGTCATCATCTCATGATGCAATCCTCGCTCCCACTGTCATAGAGAAACCGAAGTATCTCTCAGGTGGGTGAGGATGTAAGGTTAGATTAGCACCCTATGAAGAGATTACAAGCATCACATGACCTAAAGTTTTCATTTTTATGGTGCTAAACTAACAAGCAAAGGAATCGATCCTAGAAAATTAGGTTTAACAAACTTTAAACTAGAAAAGCTTAGGGTTAGAAGGCTACAACCTTTGTAGCTCCCGTTTTTGTTTTGCTCCTTTGACTTTGGGGTGTTGGAAGAAGGTCCACTCTTCCTCCTCTTGCGTCCACGACGATCCACCCGGAGCTTCCCGTCCAAGCTAGCAAGTTTGGTAAAACAAGGAGAACACTCTAATCAAGTGAGCTAGACTTGATTAGAATGAAGTTGTAGCTATGGATCTCACTTCAAAATCCTATTTTTATGAATGATTCACTCTCTTGTAAGAACTAGAGAGCTTAAGCATGGAGGTTGATGAAGATGATGGACTTTTTGAAGAAGAGAATGAATTATTTTTCCAAAGAGAAAAGAAAAATAGCTATATATATTTTTCTTTCTCTTAACCAACCATGGTTATGTATTTAGATATCATTTTATTTTAAATTAAAAGCATGATAAGAAAATAAACTATGGGTTAAAAGTTAGGTGAGCATGGTTGAGTTAGAAGAGTGTAGAAATTCTAAAGTGATTTAACCCATTTTTCATTTTCTTTTGCTTTAATTTAAATACAATAATTATCCAAATACAACCATGGTGTAATTCTTATACATCCACAATTTCCATTGTATAAACAACCATGATAGAATTTGATGTATGTATGCATGTGTGCTTGCACATCAACATGTGCATGAACAAGAATGAATGCATACATGCATGCATACATCCAAAATAAGCAACATAGGATTTGTAGTGAGAAAATAATAATGAATCAACACTTGATTCACCAATCCGGTCATATCACATATGACCCGACCATTAGCAAGCCGCCCAATTAATATACGGTATCCCATACACGCATTTTAATCGGGTCCAAGCGCATATCGCATACGCGCACCACAACGTTTCGCCTGGACTAGGTAACTCCTATGTGGGACTCTAAGACTCGTCGATACGCCGGCAGTGGGTGATGATCATATCAAGCACCCCCAAGCCGCAAGCGGTCAGCCAAACGTAACGGCCACCCGGGTATTGAGCGATAAGAAGAAAACAAGCGAACCTGTTACAACTCCCGCCGAGCCATCCGGCAACACTACCGTACAGTCCGGTCTCTTCGTCAGATATGCTGCATATCGAGCCTAGGGATGGTCACGTCGACCCCAATAACTCAATAGGTCGTGTCGGTGAATGGTCTATAACAGATCGAGAAACTACTGATAACACTTATCAGCAAGTCTCAGCAGCCCTGACCAGGGACTTGCTGTTATAACCAGTCGAGCACAGCACAGCATCAACTCCCAATACCGGGAGAGACGAAACCCCTCCTATCGCTCATTGCCTTCGTGTGTCTCGGGACTGTACCCAACGGCCACCTGTTTGCACGACTCAGTAGAGCCGTGGTAGGGTGGCAATCAAAGTACAGTGGGAGAACACACAAGACTCCATGACGATCTCGGGTCTACAGACTAACCTGTACCAGTGTCACCTGAGAACTGCTATCCGACGATAGATATAATTCCATATAGGAGTTCTCGGCGAGTCCGTCCAGTGTACCCAGTCAGCACTGAGCACCCGTATATGATCTTGATGTCAAACATCGATGAATGTGGGAACATCCATCGCCCATCACATGGGTCTAGTATCATATACGCTAGTCTACTCTGGTATATCGATGCCCCGTCTCGATACACCCCCGACTAGGGACATTTCAGGATATGATTATAGACTACAGATGTCCCACTAGTATGATCTCCATCATAATTAGAGTAGTCAAGCAGATATCCTTGGGGCTCTATCAGCATGTATGAATGAAATAAAAGCATGATCAAATCAACATGTCAGATAAAGAATAACCAGATAGCATACTATCATGTCGAGCAAGAATGCAAACTGAATATATATATACATGTACAGATACATCCACTATCACATAATGGCCTCTAGGGCATACATATATCCAACAGAGGAACCCTACTAGATCGGCGGAGAGGCTGAGGTTCGTTGGTATCTACTGAATCCCTTGGTTCTATTAAATCATCAGCTGCAGTTTGTATAGCTGGAACCTTTCCAGTTCTACAATACAGACTTTGCCTCGAGCTTGTCCGGATTTTGCTTTCAGACATAGGCCGGACAACCCCAAATCTTAACTAACTTAAGAAATGGGCTCTTCCTTTTCCATATCACATATGAAATGGTAGGCAACTGATTTGATTGGAACCCTATTCAATAGGTATGCAACTTCGTAAGTGCATAACTCCCTTAAGGAAAATAGGAAACTCAGTAGTACTCATCATAGAGCACACCTTATCATATAGGGTGTTATTGCTCCGCCCCGATATACCATCGTGCTATGGTGTATACGGAGGAGTAATGCTGAGAGAGAATCTCATTCTCGTTTAGAATAGTCCTGGAATTCCGTGCTCAAGTATTCTTCTCCTTAATCTCATCAAAGGACATAATACTTATACCCGTATTTTGGTTCTCTACTTCTCGCTTATATTCTGTGAATATCTCAAAAGGTTCGGACTCATGTTTCAACAGGAACATAGGTCTGAAACTCGAAAGAGATCATCAGAGAATGTAATGAAGTACAAAGAACCAGTCCTGGCATGTGTAGACAGGGGACCTATATACATCATCATGTATCATCCCAAGAGTTCACTAACTCTTTCTCTGTTTCCAATAAACAGAGCTGGTGTCATTATATCTTTGTGACATAACTAGCGAGTTTCACAAGATGTAAATTCAAACTGATTTAAATATGCATCTACATGTAACTACAGCCAGTCGGGTCGCATAGATTAGACCTAGTCTACAATACCTCAAGAAGGATTCGTTCATTTCTGAACTCTTCCTCTTATGTGTGTTCCGTATACTAAGAACTGTAGTTTGATTTAGAACATTAATACTTTTAGATAACGTGCCTGAACCGATCAACTTTTGATATAGGAAATGTTCAAAACATTATCCAACAATACAAAATTTTATCATTTCTTTACTAATAAAGAGACAGATATGATTTTGTATATCAGGTTCGGTATCTAATAACATTCGTTCAGAATCAATGTATTGGTAATACAGGGTGACAGTGACCAACAGACTTGGCTGCAACACTTGCCCCGTTTTCTGCCTCATGAAACTTATCACCCGTTCTCAGTTCTCTACCTTTCGGTAGCCCTATGTAACAGATTACATATCTGGGATCCTGATCTGGTATTACATACCCAGGACGTAAAGGATACTGAGAAACAGTTCTGTATAATGAACACACCCGAAGATGATGCATCATCATGCACTCTCTTCGTTTGGGCGGCATGGGAAATCTGGTATTCCCCAATTTCCTGCTCTGTCTTATAACAATTATAAGTTGGAGCGGGACCAACGTTCCCCAGCTCAGTATAACAAGCGGGTTCGGTCAATAATCCGTATTATTATCTTAATTAAGGCGTGATATGGTCGCTACCTGGAGAGAGAGAGAAGAAAACACTCAGCGTGCGCTCTTTCAAGAATAGATTGGTTATTATTTTATCTAATCAGGATGGCTCCCACTGCTTTTTATCAAATCTTCCTTCAAACCCTAAAAGGAAAGACTAGCCGGGATTAATTACACACTACAAGTTCGCCAATCTTTCAGCCAGGCCAGTGTCGGTACTTTGAGGGAGGTCCCCCGTGCTTTCGCACGAACCTAATTAATGTAAACCTCGTTTTCCCAGAGGCGTAACCCCGTTGACACCTTTCTAGACACCTACTTGATCGGCTAATTGTAATGTATAAAACTCTCCCAGGAGTAACTCTTACTCGCAGCGGGTATCGGGATCCAACTATCTCATAGAAGGTATGCAATCTCATTGCAAATTTCAACACTTGAAATTCCCGATAATATTTTGCCCCTAGCGTCCTATGACCTTGACAGAGGTCAACAAACCATAGGCTGCTAGTCAAGTTCAACCCGTCATTTCCTGATTGAAGTAAACCCACCCGCACGACCCTTGACAGAGGTCAACAAGGTCGCACGACTACCCTAAATCAATTACATCATATGCTTATGCAGATAAGCACTAATCAGCTACCGCACACTACGCCTTGACAGAGGTCAACAAACACAGCACGAATACTAACCAGTACATATCTGAAATGACGGAGGGCTACGACAGGTTTTTCTGAAAACCTTTTGCGTAATGAACTTGATATCGTTGTAGAATCAAATGATTTTGAAATGGAGTGTTTTTGAGGCTTTTCTAGTTTTGCTAAAGGAGTCACTCCCGGTGAAGGGATCGTCGGTCCTTTCCTCGTCGAATGAGGTGCGGGATATATCATATATATCACTGTGCAAAGCAAAAACTCTTAAAAGCAATCAAAAGACAAACCGAGTGTGTAGCATCTGCCAGTTATTGCTAAAGGAGTCACTCCCGGTGAAGGGATCTCGGTCCTTTCCTCATCGAATAAGGTGCAGGATATATCACATATACCGCTATGCAAAGCAAGAACTGTAGCTACCTTTTTTATTTTGAAATTCGATTCTACAACATCTTAGGTTTCTTTTATTTTCATTAATCACATTAATGAAGTCCCATCATTTAAGTACCTAAACATTACAGATAAATACGACGTACACTTATGCCATCCGCATTCGCCTCGATGTCCCCTCGTGCACCGTTAGGTTAGGTAACTAACGGCAGAGCGGGGCAGGGCTAGCGCGGCTGTAAAACATAAGTAACGCCTATATAATATATCATATATACTATATACTGTATCTATCACAGAACATCACATGATCACATCACAGATATCGCAGCAGAAGAAACATATGAAATATTGGATATACTGGGACGTCCGTGTTTTCAATACGAGCCAGTATAAAACACGGATTCCACGGTCGTGATGAATAGCCAAACCCACACCCCTAGACCCCTACGAGAGCGGCAAGCAACCCTACCAATTCTAGAGTTAGGAGACCCGGACTCGACTCCTCGAGTTGGTCTCCCACTGGACTCCAGAACCCGGTTACTTGTGCTCCTCTCCTTGGGTCTATCCTAGTGCGGAAAAGTAAATAATATACAAACGGTGACATCTTCCGCAACCTGGAAGCGCCCCAGTAAAAAGAATATTACATACAAGTTTTTACATGAATGAAAATGAAAAACACTCATCTCACATAAAAAAACCCCCGGCTATTCAAACACGACGATCCAATATAACATATCCAGCAACACATAACATCACATGTCATCAACGTAAGTAAATATGCGCATCCCAATTGTCGTTGACATATAGCAACAAAACCGGCGATATCACATATTACACTTACGGTCACAGAAAAGAAATTGTAAAACTACAACAGTTGGAATCCGCAACCTCCTCAGACATCGCATGCCTGACCAAATGAATTCCTTAGACATCGCATGCCTAACAATTATAAACCCCGTATTTTAGTCTCATTATCGAAAACTCTTTTCAATATAAAGTCGGGCAATTCAACAAGATTCCCGAAAAACTGATCGAATGCTCGTCGCAAACTTTAGTAGGCGGCAGCACCCCTGATACCGTCGACGAAGTGCACCAAGGCGGAACACCGCTACCGCGAGCACCCGAACGGATGCTTTCGGCGACGGGGTTCTCCTGCAGTCACTTGGTCGGGGCTATGGAGTGAAGCTATCTATTAAGTTTACCCGGCGAGTATCCGCGTACGCTACGTGATTGCGACGGACTTTTGATCACATCAAAATTCCGTGGCAACCGATCAAGTGAGACTAAACTGCTACGTTTATAACATTCATTCAGTTATCTCATAACTATTGTGAATTCCAATTATTGTATCCCATTCCGGATAAATAGAAAATGTCAAACTTTCCGATCGAACAATCGAACACCCAACCTTTCCCGATACAGATCAACACATGAAACAAGTCTAGCAACATTCAGTTCGTGCCTCAGTACCAACGGTCCAGCCGTAGAAGGGTCAAGCCAACGCCTCACATGTGGCACGCCGTACTGCCCCAAACCCGAAGGTTCAAAGGGCAGTTCAAGACGGTCACATAATCGAGTTAAGGTTTGTGTCTTCTAGAGGGACCATCGCGTTACTTGCACTACTTAGAACGTCGTTAAACTACGGAAAAATCCAACACTTGGAAATTTCCCGACAGGGGAAAAATTGGGTATTTATATCCGGTCGAACTTTTTAACATATTCTAAAATTTATCCGGAAATACACAAAAGACGAAATTTGATAGTCCGATCGAAATACCGAATCCCCAAAACAACTGCAGAAAATTCAACTCTGGAAAAAATATTAAAAATTCCCAGAAAACTCAGCATCAGACAAAATGAATTACTGTACAAAAATTGGATGATGACGTCACATTTTTGCCGCGGATCAGCCGCATTATCCAAGCTCATGCCGCGGATCCGCGCCAATATTTACTGTTCATCAGAAAATTTTTGTGTCGAAATTCTTATATTTCTCTGCTGGTTTTTCTGCATGTTTTTAATACTGAAAAATCCCTGTTTTTAGAAAAAGTACAGAGAGCATATTTTGGGTTTCGGTTTTGGGTCATTCGGACTTCAAAATCCGTCTAGACTTCGCCTAAGGCTCTAGCTTGGCTCTGATACCACTGTAGGGTTCCTAGGCACCCCAAGGAGGTCTCACAAGGCATCGAACATGCCATTTTCAAATTTTACGGTGCCTACAAACCCTAAACTACGGATCGTTTGCTAGAAAACTAGGTGAAAAAGCTAACTAGTTAACACTTAACTATGAGAATCGGAAATACAACCTTTGTAGATCCGGTCCTCCACCTCCACGGCTCTGAGATGAGGTCGTCTCCGCTGTCCAAATCAAATCCGGGCTCTAGCGTCGGCTTTATCGGAGAATGGGCAAGCTAGGTCGTCGATGTCCATGCCGAAGATGATCTACGTCGAAGCATCGCTAAATCAAGCTCCGACTTCACCAAGTCCAAAAACTTGTGAAGAGAACACACTCTACTACTTGGCAAGAGGTAGAGGATGAAGAAATAGGAAGTGGGTAGACTTTAGAATTGGATTTCTCACTTGTTTTCATCAATCACCATTGATGAAGTAAACTTTCTTCATGTGAAGAAGATGAAGAAGAAGAAGAAAGAAATATGATAAGTTAATTGAAAAAAGAAAAGAAAATGAATTCTTATCATAAAATTAACCATGGTCAAGTGTAGAGACTAAACTAGGGTTAGTGGGAATGGTTAGGGTTAAGCATGAGACAAAATGGTAACTTGGTCAAAGTCTTCATGAAGCTTCATGAACAAAACAAAAGAAGCCACCATTTTCTCATTTGCTTTACATTTTCCAAAATGAATAAATAGATAAATAAATAAGAATAGGAAATAAAACCCTAATCATAAAAATAACCATGGTTTATTCTTAACATACACTTAAACAATCATGTATCATCAAACATGATAAAAGCAAATGTACAAATGTATATCACATATACAATGTGCACAATACAAGTGAGAAAATCCATATAAAGTGAACCAATACTAGTTAACGTAAAGTAATATATCAAATATATTATCATGCATTAAATCATTAAATCAACACTTGATTCAATGATCCGGTCATGTCGCACACAACCGACTAGTATTCAATGCATCGGTTTATCGAATCAACCCTTGATTCGATAATTAGGGTATATCGCATATAACCTAATCGATACATTCATCGCGAGAATGAAATACGGTATCACATACACGTATTATTCTCGGTCCCGCACATATCTCATATGCGCTCCTATTTCGTTTCGCTTGAGCCAGGAAACCTCTGTGTAGGACTCTAAAGACTCGTCAATACGCCGGCAGCAGGCGATGATCATATCAAACACCCGCAAGCCACAAGCGGTCTGCTAAACGTAACGGCCACCCGGGTATTGAGCGATCTGAAGATCGACGAGCAAGCCCGCTCACACTCCAGTGAATCCGACCAGTAACACTACCGTACAATACGGTCTGATCGTCTGATATGTCGCATATCTTGCCTAGGGGTGGTAAACGTCAGACCCCAATAGCTCGATAAGTCGTGTCGATATGAGGCTCATAACGGGTCGAGAAACTACTGGTAACACTTACCAGCAATTCTCTGATCAGCCCTGGCCAGGGACTTCCTGTTATAGCCAATCGAACACAGCGCAACATCAACCCCCTATACCGGGAGAGACGAATCCCCTCCTATCGCTCATTGCCTCCATGTGACTCGGGACTGTACCCAAAAACCACCGTTTTGCACGCCCTCTTGGACGTGGTAAGATGGAAATCAAAGCACAGTGGGAACCACACAAGACTCTATGACGATCTCGGGTCAACAGACTACTCTGTACCAGTGTCACCAGAGAACTGCCATCTGACGTGAGGTATAATACCATCTGGGAGTTCTCGGCGAGTCCGTCCAGTGTACCCATTCTCTACTGAGCACCCGTATATCATCTCTGATGTCAAACACCAATGGATATGGGATCATCCATCGCCCATCGCATGGGTCGAGAAGATATGCGCTAGTCTACTCTGGAATATCGATGCCCCGTATCGATATTCCCTCGACTAGGGACTTTGAAGGATGTACTTATAGACTACCATGTCCCCACTAGTATGATCCGCATCACAGTCCAGGTAGTCAAGTACAGATCCTAAAGGCTTTACCAACATGTAACAGAGAGACACCCAGCATACACGTTAAGGTAAAGTGCAACCAGATAGCATACTATCATGTCGAGCAAGAAAGTCCTCCCTATATATGTCCCAGCATCCACTACAATATACATCCTATGTACAGTAATGGCCTCTAGGGCATACATATAACTAACAGATCTTTCATTAAGAATCTTTGTAATAAGAAAAGCTTGACCGATTGCAGCATAGGAATGTCATTTCCTATCAAGAGTATGTCGTCTACATACAATACGAGGAAGACTACCTTACTCTCTGCAACCTTCTTGTAGATAAAAGGTTCATCTACATTTTTTACGAAATCAAACTCTTTGATAACGACGTCAAAGCAGATGTTCCAACTCTGCGATGCTTGCTTTAATCCATAAATGGATTTAAGCAGCTTGCACACCTTCCTGCTGCTCCCACTATCTACGAAGCCCTCTGGCTGAGTCATGTACACGCACTCTTCTAAATCACCGTTTAGAAAGGCGGTCTTAACATCCATTTGCCAGATTTCGTAGTCATGATATGTAGCGATGGCAAGCATGATTCGGATGGATTTAAGCATAGCCACTAGAGAAAAAGTTTCGTCATAGTCCACACCTAGTCTTTGACGAAAACCCTTTGCAACAAGTCTAGCTTTGAAAGTCTCCACTTTCCCATCTACACCAAGTTTTTTCTTGAAGATCCACTTGCTCCCAATGGGTTTTACCCATTCAGGAGCATCTTCTAAAGTCCAAACTTTGTTGGTGTACATGGATTCTATCTCGGACCGCATTGCATCTGTAGGGTTCCTAGGCACACTCATGAGGTTCCACAAGGCATCAACCATGCCAAAATAAAATTTTTATGTGTGCCGAGAAACCCTAATGAAGATCATTTACTAGAGGTAAGGCGAAAAACATACAAGCAAACAACTTTACTACAAAGTGAAAGGGATTACAACCTTTGTAGATCCGGTCCTCCACTTCTAAAGCTCCGTGTTGGCGTCCCTAAGCTCCGATCATCGGGATCCCGGACCCTAGCGTTGGTTTCATTGGAGAAACGAGCGGGCTAGGTCGTTGACTTCGAGGACGAAAAGGATCTACGTCGGGGAGAGTCAAACTCAAGCTCCATCTTCACTTGGTCATGAACTTTGTGAAGAGAACACCCTATACTACATGGCAAGTGGTAGAGGATGAAGAAACAGGAAGTGGGTTCACTTTTGATTTGGATTTCTCACTCTTTTTCTCATGGCACCATTAGAGGTAGCAAGCTTTCTTCTTCTTGAAGAAAAAGAAGAAGAAAGAATAGTGAATAAATAATAAGACTTATCCTTTTAATTATGGCACCATAGTTGAGTTAAGCCCTCATGCTTAACTCATGTAGAGAATTAACCAAAGTATTAGGTTAAAGGTTGGGTTAAAGAATATCAAGAGAAATGACAAAAGAGTGGACTTTGTCAATGTTTCTCCAAGCTTCTTCAAGCTTGATAACTTTGACCAAGTTTAATTCTTTTGTTAAATCTTAAGATAAAACAATAACCCTAATCTAACCTTTATTTGGTTTAAGTCTTATACACACAACTTGTATGTATCATCAAGCATGATAAAAACATGTACACTTGCATATATCACATATAAACAAAGTGCACAATCTAGTGAGAAAATCAATCATAAGTGAACCAATACAAGTTAATGTAAATTAATATATCAAATATATAATTATACATTAAATCATTAAATCAATACTCGATTTAACGATCCGGTCATATTGCATATAACCGACTAATATCTAGTGTATCAATGTATCGAATCAACACTTGATTCGGTAACCCGGCTATATCTCATATAACCGTCCAATGATACAAATCGCGAGAATAGAATACAGTATCACACAATGGTAATGTTCTCGGTCCCGCACATATCTCATATGCGCTCCTATTTCGTTTCACTTGAGCCAGGAAACCCCTGTGTAGAACTCTAAAGACTCGTCAATACGCCGGCAGTAGGTGATGATCATATCAAACACCCACAAGCCGCAAGCGGCCTGCTAAACATAACGGCCACCCGGGTATTAAGCGATCAGAAGATCAACGAGCAAGCTTGCTCACACTCCTGTGAATCCAACCAGTAACACTTACCGCACAGTCCGGTCTGTTCGTCTGATATGTCGCATATCTCGCCTAGGGGTGGTAAACGTCAGACCCCAGTAGCTTCATAAGTCATGCCGATGTAAGGTCCACAACAAGCGTGAAACTACTGATAACACATACCAGTAAATCATTGCAACCCTGGCCAGGGATATCCAGTTATGGCCAGTCGAGCATAGCGCAACATCAACCCCCAATACCGGGAGAGACGAATCCCCTCCTATCGCTCGTTGCCTTCATGTGAATCGGGACTGTACCCAAAAACCACCTGTTTGCATGACTCAGTAGAGCCGTGGTAGGGTGGAAATCAAAGCACATCGGGAGACACACAAGACTCTGTGACGATCTCGGATCAACAGAAAAAGCTGTACCAGTGTTACCAGAGAACTGCCATCTGACGTGAGGTATAATACCATCTGGGAGTTCTAGGCGAGTCTGTTCAGTGTACCCAGTCACCACTGAGCACCCGCATACCATCTCTGATGTCAAACACCAATGGATATGGGATCATCCATCACCCATCACATGGGTCGAGAAGATATACGCTAGTCTACTCCGGAATATCGATGCCCCGTCTCGATATTCCCACGACTAGGAACATTGAAGGATGTACTCATTGACTACCCAGGCCCCACTAGTATGATCTGCATCATAGTCCTAGAAGTCGAGCACACATCCTAAGGGTTTTATCAACATGTAATAGAGAGACTGCAAGTATACATGTTAAGATAAAGAGCAACCAGATAGCGTAATATCATGTCGAGCAAGAAAGTCCTACCTATATATGTCCCAGCATCCACTACAATATATATCTCATGTACAGTAATGGCCTATAGGGCATACATATAACTAACAATCTCCCACTTGCACTAGTGCCATCTGTAGCAGTGGTTGTAGTATCTCATACTCAACCATCCCTTAAAAGACTCTCTCTAAGAAAAGGCCTTTGTGAGTGGATCCGTCGTGTTGTCCTCTGAGTCTACTTTCCTAACCTCAATCTTCCTGGAGTTCAACTATCTCCATGATCAGGTGATGCTGCCTCAGAATATGTCTGGGTCACTGATGGGACCGGGGTTCCCGGGCCAAAGCCACACTTCCATTGTCACACAATGGTAGGAACCTAGTTCATCTTATGAACCAATATACACCTAAACTGCCTCTTTGGTAGTATCTTTGATAGCGATGTCACCAGCCTTTATCGTCTAGTTTGCCACGGTATCTAGCTTGGAACTCTTCCAACATACCGTCCCTCCACTGAGGGTAAAGACAATGACTGGGACTGACATTCTGTCGACCTTATCACCCTGGAACTTTTCCAGTGATTCTCCCCAGGATCGATTGATACCATCACACTACACCTAGTGAGAATCCTAATATCCATTTAGATCTATCTCGTAGATATAAAACCCAGGATTTAGGAGGTATCAGTTTGATCCTAAGTGGAGAATCCTTGTGATAAGAGGAGATTGACCGTGCGTAGTATAAGAAACTCTTTTCCTATCAAGAGTATGTTGTCCATGTACAATACGAGGATCACCACATTACTCTCTACTATCTTTTTGTATATACAAGGTTCACCTACCATTTTGATGAAGTCAAACTCTTTGACTATTGCATCAAAACAGACGTTCCAACTCCGCGATGCCTGCTTTAGTCTATAAAGCAACTTGCACACGTTTTCGCTGCTCCCACTGTTTACGAAGCCCTCTGGCTGTGTGCTTATAGACTTTCTCTTCTAAATCAATATTTAGAAAAATAGTCACGACACCCAACCACCAGATATCGTAATCATGGTATGTAGCAATGTTAAGTAGGATCCGGATGAACTTAAGCACAGCCACTGGAAAAGGTTTCATCATTATCCACGCCTGGTGAATGACAAAAAACTTTAACAAGTCTAGCTCTGAAAGTCTCAACTTTTCCATCTACACCATGTAATCTTCTCAAGATATATTTGCTTCTGATGGGGATTTAAACCTTCAGATATAGCATCCAAAGTCCATACTTCGTTGGTGTACATGGATTCCATCTCAGATCACTAAGCATCCAGCCATTCTTACAGAGTCCCCTACTCTTGATGGCCTGTTCGAAACTAGTTGGGTCATCATCTCATGATGCAATCCTCGCTCCCACTGTCATCGAAAAACCGAAGTATCTCTCAGGCGGATGAGGAACCCTGCTAGATCGGCGGAGAGGCTGAGGTTCATCGGGGACCATTGAATCCTTTGGTTCTATCAAATCATCAGCTCTAGTTTGTATAGCTGGAACTTCTTCCAGTTCTACAGAACTGACCTTGCCTCGATCTTGTCCGTATTTTGCTTTTGACATAGGCCGGACAATCCCAAATCTTAATTTACTTAAGAGATAGGCTATTCCCATACCATATCTCATATGGAGTGGTAGGCAGTGATCTGATTCAAACCTAATTCAATAGGTATGCAGCTTCTTAAGTGCATAACCCCCTAAAGGAAACAAGTAACTCAGTAGTACTCATCATAGAGCGCACCATATCATATAGGGTGTGATTGCTCCGCCCTGATACACCGTTGTGCTATGTTGTATACAGAGGAGTAACACCGAGAGAATCTCATTCTCCATTAGAATAGTCCAAGAATTCCATGCACAAGTATTCTCCTCCCTGATCTCATCATAGGACATAATACTTATACCTGTATTGGTTCTCTACTTCTGACTTATATTCTTTGAATTTCTCAAAAGCATCAGACATGTGTTTCAACAGGAACATGTGTCCGAATCTTGAGAGATCATCAGTGAATGTAAGGAAGTACAAAGAGCCAGTCGTGGCATATGTAGACTGGGGACATTTATATATCACTTTGTATCAATCGTAAGAGTTCACTAACTCTTTCTCCGTTTCAAGTAAATAGAGCTATGGTCATCTTATCTTTGTGACATGACTGGAAGTTTCACAAGATGTAAATTCAAACTGATTTAAATATGCATCTAAATGTAACTTAGCTATTCGGGTCGCATTGAGATGACCTAGTCTACAATGCCTCAACAAGAATTCGTTCATTTCTGAACTCTTCCTCTTGTGTGTGTTCTATACATTAAGAACTGTGGTCTGATTTAGAATGTATATGCTTTTAGATAACGTGCCTGAACCGATCAATTCTTGATATAGGAAATGTGCAAAACATTATCCAACAATACAAAATTATATCCTTCTTTAGTAAATAAAGAGACTGATATGATGCTGTATATCAGGTTCGGTATCTAATAACATTCGTTCAGAATAAGTGTACTCTAGTAATACAGGGTGATAGTGACCAACAGACTTGGCTGCAACACTTGCACCATTTTCTGTCTCATGAAACTTATCACCCGTTCTCAGTTCTCTATCTTTCTGTAGCCCTATGTAACATATTACATATCTGGGATCCTGATCCGGTATCAAATACCCAGGACGCAGAGCATATAGAGAAACAGTTCTTTGTAATGAACACACCCGAAGAAGATGCATCATCATGCACTTTCTTCGTTTGGGCGGTATGGGATTCCTGGTATTCCCCTAATTCCTGCTCGGTCTTATAACAATTATAAGTTGGAGCGGGACCAACGTTCCCCAGCTCAGTATAACAAGCGGGTTCGGTCAATACATCCATATTATTATCTTGATTAAGGCGTGAATGGTCGCTACCTAGAGAGAGAGAGAAGAAAACCCTTTGCGTGCGCTCTTGCAAGATAAGATTGGTTATATATTTTATCTAATCAGGATGGTTCCCACTATTTTTATCAAATCTTCCTTCAAACCCTAAAATGAAAGACTAGCCGGGATTAATTACACTCTACAAGTTCGCCAATACTTTGAGGGAGGTTCCCCGTGCTTTCGCACGGACCTAATTAAAGTAAAGCTCGTTTTCCCAGGAGCGTAACCCCGTTGACACCTTTCTAGACACCTACTTGATCGGCTAATTGTAAAGTGCAAAACTCTCCCAGGAGTAACAATTACTCGCAGTGGGTATCAGGATCCAACTATCATATAGAAGGTATGCAATCTCATTGCAAATTTCAACACTTGAAACTCCCGATAAAGGTTTTTACCCCTAGCACTTTTGACCATAACTAT
This sequence comes from Agapanthus africanus, assembly GCA_030015575.1. Taxonomy (NCBI): domain Eukaryota; kingdom Viridiplantae; phylum Streptophyta; class Magnoliopsida; order Asparagales; family Amaryllidaceae; genus Agapanthus; species Agapanthus africanus. The sequence continues at coordinate 671,539,806 of CM057338.1, forward strand.
GGTCAAGAAATCATAAGCACTAGTCAAGTTCTACCCGTCATTTCGTGATTAATTAGACCCACCCACATGACCCATAACTAAGGTCAACAAAGTCACGCGACTTTCCTAACTAATCGCATCATATGCGGTGTAGGAAGACATCACTTAGCTACCGTACACTGTGCCTTGACTATGGTCAACAAACACAGCACGAATACTAAGTACTCTACTTCCTAAAGTGATGGAGGGTTGCGAATTGTTTTTAAGAAAACCTTTAACGTTTTGAACTTGATCTCGTTGCGGAATCAAATGGTTTTAAATGGTGTGTTTTTAAGGCTTTTACTAGTTTCGCTAAAGAGGTCACTCCCGGTGAAGGGATCTCGGCTCTTTCCTCTTCGAATGAGGTGAAGGATATTCACAATACCACTATGCAAAGCAAGAACTAGAAAAGCAGTCAAAAGTCAAACCAAAGGTTGTAGCATCTGCTAATTATTGCTAAAGAGGTCACTCCCGGTGAAGGGATCATCGGCTCTTTCCTTATCGAATAAGGTGCTGGATGTTCTACAAGGAACACCACTATGCATAGCAACAACTAGAGCTACCTAATTTTATATTTGTAATTCGATTCCACAACATCTTTTAGGTTTATTTTCTTTCATTAATCTCATTAATGAATGCCCCATCATTTAAGTCCACCAAAACATCACAGATAAATACAACGTACACTTATGCCATCCGCATTCGCCTCGATGTCCCGTCTGCACCGTTAGGTTAGGTAACTAACGGCAGAGCGGGGCAGGGCTAGCGCGGGTGTAAAACATAAGCAACGTTTATATAATATATCATATATACTAAATATAGTATCAATCTGAACATATCACATGATCACATCACAGATAACGCAGCAGAAAATATCATATGAAATATTGGATATAATAGGACGTCCGTATTTTATTTTGAGCCTGTATAAAAAAACAGATTCCACGGTCGTGATGAATAGCCAATCCCACAACCCTAGACCGCTACGAGAGCGGCAAGTAACCCTACCAATTCTTGAGTTAGGAGACCCGGACTCAACTCCTCGAGATGGTCTCCATCTGGACCCAAGAACCCGGTTACTTGTGCTCCCCGCCTTGTGTCTATCCTAATGCGGAAAAGTAAATAATATACAATGGTGACATCATCCTCAACCCTGAAGTGCCCCAATAAAAAAATATTATATACAAGTTTTTTACATGAATGAAAATGAAAAAACACTCATCTCACATAAAAAAAACCCGGCTATTCAAATACGACGATCCAATATAACATATCCAGCAACACATAACATCACATGTCATTAACGTAAGTAAATATGCCCATCCCAATTGTCGTTGACATATAGCAACGAAACCGGCGATATCACATATTATACTTACGGTCGCTGAAAAGAAAGTGTAAAATTACAACAGTTGGAATCCGCAACCTCCTTAGACATCGCATGCCTAACAATTACAAACCCCGCATTTTAGTCTCATTATCGAAAACACTTTTCAATATCAAGTCAGGCAATTCAAAAATATTCCCGGCATCCTGAACGAATGCTCGTCGCAAACTTTAGTAGATGGCCGCACCCCCGAATGCCGTCGACGAAGTGCACTAAAGCGGAACACCGCTGCCGCGAGCACCCGAACGGATGCTTTCGGCGACGGGGTTCTCCTACAGTCACTTGGCCGGGGCTATGGGGCGTGGCTGTCTATTAAGTTTACCGGCGAGTATCCGCGTACGCTACGTGATTGCGACGGATTTTTAATCGGATCAAAATCCCGTGGCAACCGATCAAATGAGACTAAACTGCTAGATTTATAACATTCAAATTAGTTATCTCATAACTATTTGTGGATTTCAAATATTTTATCACATTCAAGATAAATAGACAATGTTAAACTTTCCGATCGAACAATCAAACACCCAAGTTTTCCCGAATAGCCCAAGACTTGAAATAAGTTTAAAAACATCCATTTCATGCCACAGTACCAACAGTCCATCCGTAGAAGGGTCAAGCCAACGCCTCACATGTGGCACGCCGTACTGCCCCAAACACTAAGGTTCAAAGGGCAGTTCAAGACGGTCACATAATCGAGTTATGGTTTGTTGTCTTCTAGAGGGTCCATCGCGTTACTTGCACTACTTAGACGTTCTTAAACTACGGAAAAATCCAACACTTGGAAATTTCCAGTCAGGGGAAAACGTGGGTTATTTATATTCGGTCGAACTTTTTAACACGTTCTAAAATTACCCGGAAAAACCAAAAAAAAGTTAAACAATCCGATCGAAACATCAAGCCGCCAAAACAACCCAGAAAACTCAACTTTTGAGTATAAATTAAAAATTCCCAGAAAACAGAGCAAACTGCTACGGACATTACTGTGCAAACCGTGACTAATGATTCATCTTTATGGCTGCGGAACCGCCGCACAAGCCAAGGTGGGGCCGCGGTTCCGTGGCGCATTGATGGAGTTAAGGTCACGTGCTGCACAGTAATTCTTAGAAAACCCTGCTATATTTTCTGAGAATTTTTAATTCACAAAAATCCACTGTTTTGAAAAATGTACAGAGAAGGGTTTTGTTTAGGGTTTCGGGGTTCGATCGGGTTTCTAACTTCGTCTACACTTCGCCTAAAGCTCTAGCTTGGCTCTGATACCACTGTAGGGTTCCTAGGCACACTCATGAGGTTACACAAGGCATCAACCATGCCAAAATCAAATTTTTATGTGTGCCGAGAAACCCTAATGAAGATCGTTTACTAGAGGTAAGGCGAAAAACATACAAGCAAACAACTTTACTACAAAGTGAAAGGGATTACAACCTTTGTAGATCTGGTCCTCCACTTCTAAAGCTCCGTGTTGACGTCCCTTCGCTGAGATCATCGGGATCTCGGACCCTAGCGTTGGTTTCATCGGAGAAATGAGCTGGCTAGGTCGTTGACTTCGAGGCCGAAGATGATCTACGTCGGGGAGACTAAAACTCAAGCTCCATCTTCACTTGGTCATGAACTTTATGAAGAGAACACCCTATACTACATGGCAAGTGGTAGAGGATGAAGAAATAGGAAGTGGGTTCACTTTTGATTTGGATTTCTCACTCTTTTTCTCATGGCACCATTAGAGGTAGCAAGCTTTCTTCTTCTTGAAGAAGAAGAAGAAGAAAGAACAATGAATAAATAATGAGACTTATCCTTTTAATTATGACACCATGGTTGAGTTAAGCCCTCATGCTTAACTCATGTAGAGAATTAACCAAAGTATTAGGTTAAAGGTTGGGTTAAAGAATATCAAGAGAAATGACAAAAGAGTGGACTTTGTCAAAGTTTCTCCAAGCTTCTTCAAGCTTGATAACATTGACCAAGTTTATCTTTCTTTTGTTAAATCTTAAGATAAAACAATAACCCTAATCTAACCTTGATTTGGTTTAAGTCTCATACACACAACTTGTATGTATCATCAAGCATGATACAAACATGTACACTTGCATATATCACATATATACAAAGTGCACAATCTAGTGAGAAAATCAATCTTAAGTGAACCAATACTAGTTAATGTAAAGTAATATATCAAATATATAATTATACATTAAATAATTAAATCAACACTCGATTTAACGATCCGGTCATATTGCCTATAACCGACTAATATCTAGTGTATCAATGTATCGAATCAACACTTGATTCGGTAACCTGGCAATATCTCATATAACCGTCCAACGACACAATTCGCGAGAATAGAATACAGTATCACATACTGGTATTATTCTCGGACCCGCACATATCTCATATGCGCTCCTATTTCGTTTCGCTTGAGCCAGGAAACCCCTGTGTAGGACTCTAAAGACTCGTCAATACGCCGACAGTAGGTGTTGATCATATCAAACACCCACAAGCCGCAAGCGGTCTGCTAAACTTAACGGCCACCCGGGTGTCGAGCGATTAGAAGATTAACGAGCAAGCCTGCTCACACTCCTGTGAATCCAACCAGTAACACTTACTGTACAGTCCGGTCTGTTCGTATGATATGTCGCATATCTCGCCAAGGGGTGGTAAACGTCAGACCCCGGTAGCTTGATAAGTCATGCCGATGTAAGGTCCACAACAAGTGTGAAACTACTGATAACACTTACCAGTAAATCACTGCAACCTTGGCCAAGGATTTCCAGTTATGGCCAGTCGAGCATAGCGCAAAATCAACTACCAATACCAGGAGAGACGAATCCCCTCCTATCGCTCATTGCCTCCATGTGAATCGGGACTGTACCCAAAAACCACCTGTTTGCATAACTCGGTAGAGCCGTGGTAGGGTGGAAATCAAAGCACAGTGGGAGACACACAAGACTCTATGACGATCTTGGATCAACAGACTAAGCTGTACCAGTGTCACCAGAGAACTGCCATCTGACGTGAGGTATAATACCATCTAGGAGTTCTCGACGAGTCCGTTCAGTGTACCCAGTCACCACTGAGCACCCGCATACCATCTCTGATATCAAACACCAATGGATATGGGATCATCCATCGCCCATCATATGGGTCGAGAAGATATACGCTAGTCTACTCTGGAATATCGATGCCCCGTCTTGATATTCCCACGACTAGGAACATTGAAGGATGTACTCATTGACTACCCAGGCCCCACTAGTATGATCTGCATCATAGTCCTTGAAGTCGAGCACACATCCTAAGGGCTTTATCAACATGTAATAGAGAGACTGCAAGTATACATGTTAAGATAAAGAGCAACCAGATAGCGTACTATCTTGTCGAGCAAGAAAGTCCAACCTATATATGTCCCAGCATCCACTACAATATACATCTCATGTACAGTAACGGCCTCTTGGGCATACATATAACTAACAGCATCCAGCCATTTCACTGAGTCCCCACTAGTGATGGCCTGCTCGAAGCTAGTTGGGTCATCATCAACCATGATGCAATCCTCGCTCCCACCATCCATGAGAAAACTGTAGTATCTCTCAGGTGGGTAAGGAACCCTCCTAGATCGGCGGAGAGGCTGAGGTTCGTTGGGAACTACCGAATCCTCTGGTTCCACCAAATCTTCTGTTGCAGCTTTTATAACTGGAACCTCTTCCAGTTCTACCTCATGACCACTAATCTCTTTTACAAGAAATTCCTTTTTCTAAAAAGGTGGCATGCCGAGAAACAAACACCCTTTGCTCCTCAGTGTGGTAGAAGATATACCCTTGTGAATTCTTGGGATATCCTACAAATTTGCATAGAACAGACCGTGCCTCGAGTTTGTCCGGATTTTGTCGTTTGAAATAGGCTGGACAACCCCATATCTTTATATAGTTAAGACATGGTCTCTTCCCTTTCCATATCTCATATAGAATGGTAGGCATAGATTTGGTAGGGGCCATATTCAATAGATGTATGGCTGTCTCTAGCGCATACCCCCAGAAGGAAATAGGTAACTCAGCTGTGCTCATCATAGAGCGCACCATATCTAATAGGGTGCGGTTCCTCCATTCTGATACACCGTTGTGTTGTGGTGTATATGGAGAAGTCAGCTGAGAGAGAATCCCATTCTCTTTTAGGAAGTCCAGGAATTCATTGCTCAAGTATTCACCTCCTCGATCAGATCGTAGGATTTTAATACTTTTTCCGGTTTCGTTCTCGACTTCTTGTTTATATTCTCTAAATTTCTCAAAAGCTTCCGACTTGTGCCTTATCAAGAACATATGTCCGTATCTTGAGAGATCGTCAGTGAATGTAATGAAATACGAAGAACCATCCCTGGCATGTGCAGACATGGGACCGCATACATCACTATGTATCAGTCCCAAGAGTTCGGTAACTCTTTCTCCGTGTCCCGTAAACGGAGTTTTGTTCATCTTGCCTTTGAGACATGACTGGCAAGTGTCATAAGATGAAAATTCGAACGGTTTCAAATATCCATCCTTATGCCACTTAGCTAGTCGTGTCGCATTGATGTGACCCAGTCTACAATGCCACAAGAAGGATTCGTTCAGTTCTGAACTCTTCCTCTTGTGTGTGTTTGTTATGCTCAGAACTGTTGAGTGATTTAGAAGATAAATGCCATTGCACAACGTGCCTGATCCAACCAACTTTTGGTTTAGGAAAATGTTCATAACATTATCCTGTAATACAAAATTATATCCATCTCTACTCAACGAAGAAACTGATATAATGTTACATATCAGGTTCGTCATGTAATAGCATTCGTTCAGAATCAATGTATTATCAGTTGGCAATACAAGGTGATATTCCCCGACGGTTTTAGCTGCTACAATTGCACCATTTCCAACCCTTATGTCTTTATCACCTTCTCCTAGTTCTCTACCTTTCCTAAGGCCATGTAACTGATTACATATATGGGATCCTGACCCGGTATCTAATACCCAGGACGTAGAGCAAATGGAGAAACAGTTCTCTATAACAAACACACCCGAAGAAAATGCATCAACATTTACTTTCTTCATTCGGGTGGCATAGGAATCCTGGTATTCCCCTATATCCTGTTCAGTCTTATAACTTTTATAAGAAAGAACAGAACCAACGTTCCCCAGCACAGTATAACATGCGGGTTCGGTCAATACATCCATATTATTATCTTGATTAAGGCATGATATGGTCGCTACCTGGAAAGAGAGAGAAGAAAACACTTTAACGTATGCTCTTGCAAGATCAGATTGGTTATTATTTTATCTAATCAGGATGGCTCCCACTGTTTTTATCAAATCTTCCTTCAAACCCTAAATGGAAAGACTAGCCGGGATTAATTACACCCTACAACTTCGCCAATCTTTCAGCCAGGCCAGTGTCGGTACATTGAGGGAGGTTCCCCGTGCTTTCGCACGGACCTAATTAAAGTAAACCCCGTTTTCCAAGAGGCGTAACCCCGTTGACACCTTTCTAGACACCTACTTGATCGGCTAATTGTCCTGTGTAAAACTCTCCCAGGAATAACAATTACTCGTAGTGGGTATCGAGATCAAACTATCTCATAAGAGGTATGCAATCTCATTGCAAATTTCAACACTTGAAATTCCCGATAATATTTTGCCCCTAACGTGCTATGACCTTGATGAAAGCCAACAAACCATAGCCCCCTAGTCAAGTTCAACCCGTACATTTTTTGACTGAATTAAACCCACCCGCACGACCCTTAACGAAAGCCAACAAAGCCGTACGACTACCCTAATCCAGTCGTATCATATGCAGCAGATAAGTAGCATATAGCTACCGCACACTACACCTTGACGAAAGCCAACAAATGCAGCACGAATACTATATACAACTTATCTGAAATGACGGAGGGCTACGATAGGTTTTTCTGAAAACCTATTGCGTAATGAACTTGATATTGTTGTAAAATCATGTGAATTTTAAAATGGAGTGATTTTGATGCTTTTATTAGCTTTGCTAAAGAGGTCACTCCTGGTGAAGGGATCTCGGCTGTTTCCTTATGGAATAAGGTGCAGGATATATCATATACATCACTATGCAAAGCAAAACTCCAAAAGCAATCAAAAGAAAACCGAGTGTTGTAGCATCTGCCAGTTTTGCTAAAGAGGTCACTCCCGGTGAAGGGATCTCGGCACTTTCCCGATCGAATAAGGTGCGGGATATATCATATATATCGCTATGAAAAGCAAAACTGTAGCTACCCTTTTTGAAAAATTTGATTCTACAACATCTTTTAGGTTTCTTTTCTTTCATTAATCACATTAATGAAGTCCTATCATTTAAGTCACCTAAACATCACAGATAAATACGACGTACACTTATGCCATCCACATTCGCCTCGATGTCCCCTCGTGCACCGTTAGGTTAGGTAACTAACGGCAGAGCGGGGCAGGGCTAGCGCGGGTGTAAAACATAAGTAATGCCTATATAATATATCATATATACTATATACAGTATTTATCACAGCACATCAAATGATCACATCACAAATATCGCAGCAGAAGAAACATATCAAACATTGGATATTCTAGGACGTCCGTGTTTTATTTTAAGCCACTATAAAACACGGATTCCACGGTCACGATGAATCGCCAAACCCACACCCCTAGACCCCTACGAGAGCGGCATGCAACCCTTCCAATTCTAGATTTAGGAGACCCGGCCTCGACTCCTCGAGTTGGTCTCCTACTGGACTCCAGAACTCGGTTACTTGTGCTCTCCTCCTTGGGTCTATCCTAGTGTGGAAAAGTAAATAATATACAAAAGGTGACATCAACCTCATCCCGGAAGTGCCCCAATAAAAAAATACATACATTTTATTTTACATGAATGAAAATAAAAACTCTCATCTCACATAAAAAACCCCGGCTATTCAAAACGCGACGATCCAATATAACATATCCAGCAACACATAACATCACATGTCATCAACGTAAGTAAATATGCACATCCCATTGTCGTTGACATATAGTAACGAAACCGGCGATATCACATATTACACTTACGGTCACAGAAAAAAAGTGTAAAACTACAACATTTGGAATCCACAATCTCTTTAGATATCGTAAATCCGAAATATCACATACTTCGCATTTCATGTCTAACTGTATGAATTCCACATATTGTATCACATTCCAGATAAATAGACAGTATTAAACATTCCGATCGAATAATCAAATACCCAATATTTGCATAATAGCTCAACACTTGAGCGGAGTTCAAAAATTCCAGAATACGTCACAGTAGCAACGGTCCAGCCGTAGAAGGGTCAAGCCAACGCTTCACATGTAGCACGCTGTACTGCCCCAAACCCTAAGGTTCAAAAGGCAGTTCAAGACGGTCACATATTCGAGTTAAGGTTTGTTGTCTTCTAGAGGGTCCATTGCACCACATGCATGTTTTTCCGAAAGATTTAAACCCGAGAAAAATTCAACACTTGAATGTTTTTCGTGCCGGGAAAAATTGACTTAATGATATCCGTTCGAACATTTTAGTACTTTCTAAATTATCCGGAAAACATTACTAATTTAAATTTTCCAATCGAATCTACGAATGCAAAATAAACCCCAGAATACTCAACACTTGAGTCAGAATAAAAAATACCCAGAAAGATATACTCACAGAAATAGACATTACTGTAGAAATACAAAAGCCCATTGCTACAGTACGGCCGCGGATCCGCGGCACAAGAGAGGTTTGGCCATGGTTCCGCAGTGGGTTTTACTGTTCAGGGGCTCGTTTTCTACAGTATTATTTATATTTACCTGCTGATTTTTTAGGTATTTTTAATTCAGAAAACTCACAGATTTTAAAAAATGTATAGAGAGGGGTTCATTTTGACGTATTCGGGTTTGTTCGGAGTTTCAACTTCGTTAACACATCGCCTAATGCTCTAGCTAGGCTCTGATACCACTGTAGTGTTACTAGGCACTCTAATAAGGTTCTACAATGCATCAACCATGCCCGTTTAAAACTTTAGCCGTGCCGAATAACCCTAAGCAAGATCGTTGCTAGAAAATTAGGGTTTCATATGCTAGTAAACTACATTTACGACTAAGTGAATACGAAATACAACCTTTGTAGATCGGTCCTTCACTTCTATAGCTCCTAGTTGAAGTCCCTTCGCTGTGATTGTGGTTCTCCCGGACCCTTGCATGGCTTCACGAGGCAAAAGACGCGTCCTTGCTTGAAGTCTTCGAGGCCGAAGATGATCTACGTCGAGGGGATGCCAACTCAAGCTTCTACTTCACTAACTTGAGAATTAGTGAAGCAAACACCCTAAACTAAAGTGCTAGTCAAGTAGAGGATGGAGAAATAGGAAGTGGGTTCTCTTTAGAATTTTATTTCTCAAAATCTTTCTCAATTTGGAACAAACCCTAGCAAGCTTTTTCTTTTGCTCAATGAAGAAGAAGATGAACAAAAGAAAAAGATTTGGATAATGATCAAGTGAGAAGGGTAAACATGGTGAGTGAGTATCATATACTAACTCATGTAGAGGCTTAACCCATGGCTAATCCTTATGGTTGGGTTAAGAAATATCCATAGTAAAAACAAATTTAGTGGAATTAGTCAAATGCTTCCACAAGCTTCCACAAGCTTCAAGCATTTAGCTAATCCTCCACTAATTTTGTAATTACTTTGAATATTAAAATCCAACATAAAAGATAGCATGGTGTAAGTTTCATACACCCAAGTCATGTGTATCATCAACCATGATACAAAAAGGAAAACACATTTTAATATATATCATATATACATTAAAATTGTGCTCATGTGAGAAAAACCCTAAAGTGAACAAGTGTTAGTTAATGTAAAGTAGTATATCAAATATACAATTATACAATAAATTATTAAATCAACACTTGACTTAATAATCCGGTCATATCACATATAACCGACTAACATCCAATGTATCGACTTATCGAATCAACACTAGATTCGATAACCCGGCTATATCATATATAACTGGTCGATACAAAAAGTTACGAGAATAGAATACGGTATCACATACATGCATTATTCTCGGTCCCGCACATATCACATATGCGCTCCTATTTCGTTTTTCCTGAGCCAGTAAAACCTTTATGTAGGACTCTAATGACTCGTCAATACGCCGGCAGTAGGTGATGATCACATCAAGCACCCATAAGCCATCAGCGGTACTAGCTGGACGTAACGGCTATCCGAGTGTTGAGCGATCAGAAGATCAGCAAGCAAGCCCGCTCCAACTCCTGTAAAAGCCTGCCGGTAACACTTCCCGTACAGTTCGGTCTCCTCGTCTAATATGTCGCATATCAAGTCTAGGGGTGGTAAACGTCAGACCCCAATAACCGATATGTCGTACCGATGTGAGGCTCATAACGGGTCGAGAAACTACTGGTAACACTTACCAGTAAATCTCTAAATCAGCCCTGGCCAGGGACTTCCCTGTTACAGCCAATCGAGCACAGCGCAATATCAACCCCAATACCGGGAGAGACGAAACCCCTCCTATCGCTCATTGCCTCCATGTGACCCGGGACAGTACCCAAAAACCACCGTTTTGTACGCCCTTATGGACATGGTAAGGTGGAAGTCAAAGCACAGTGGGAATCACACAAGACTCTATGACGGTCTCGGGTCTACAGACTAACCTGCACAAGTGTCACCGGAGAACTGCCATCTGACGTGAGGTATAATTCCATCTGGGAGTTCTCGGCGAGTCCGTCCAGTGTACCCAGTCTCCACTGAGCACCCGTATACCATCTCTGATGTCAAACACCAATGGATATGGGATCATCCATCGCCCATCTCATGGGTCGAGAAGCGTATGCGCTAGTCTACACTAGTATATCGATGCCCCGTCTCGATACACCTATGACTAGGGACCTTGAAGGATGTACTTATGGACTACCATGTCCCCACTAGTATGATCCGCATCATAGTCCAGGTAGTCAAGTACACATCCTAAGGGCTTTACCAACATGTAACTATAAGACTGTATAAAGAGACAAGTATACATGTTAAGATAAAGAGCAACCAGATAGCATACTATCATATCGAGCAAGAAAGTCCTCTCTATATATGTCCAAGCATCCAATATAATATACATCATCTGTGCAATACTGGCCTCTAGGGCATACATACAACTAACACCTTGGGTACTGGTTGAGCTTTAGCACCGCTTTTCCATCTGTAAGCAAATGGTTTATGAGAGCGGACTATACAGACTCTGGGGGATCGGCTTGTGTGTACGTATTAAGTGTTTGTGGGCAGTTGCCATCATCACTTGCCATTGTTAGGGTTCTCCTTCGATAGCTGTTATCAGGAGACATTCCAATTGGCAACCTTTAGGCCTTGTTTGGTAGGTGGTGTCGATCGCCTGTCTGTTTTTCTGACTCTGCGAGGGTAGGATTTTTTGACCCCATCTAGTCATGAGACTACGGAAATGATCCAGTTGATTCAGGTCAGGATGAGAGCAGCCCAGTGCAGACAGGAGTCTTATGCCGACCGTGGTGGTCGCAGACTTGAGTTCGCAGTGGGAGATCATATATTCCTATGGATTTTTCCGATGAAATGGCATGTTGAGTTTTGAGAAGCTTAGTCCCAGAATTGTAGTTCCTTTTGAGATCCTTCAAGCGAGTTAGTACCGTTGCCTATAATTTGGCACTTCCACCCAGAGTTTTTAGTATTCACTCCATATTCCTTGTGTCGATACTTCGCAATTACCTTCATGACCTTTCTCACATGATTCAGAATCAGACTATATTGCTTGGACGCGATCTTTCGTTCACCAGTAGCCGATAGTTATAGAGGATCGGCAGGTGGTGGATCTTCGTATTAGTTATATGTATGCCCTAGAGGCCATTACTGTACATTGGATGTATATTGTAGTGGATGCTGAGACATATATAGGAAGGACTTTCTTGCTCGACATGATAGTACGCTATCTGGTTGCACTTTATCTTAACATGTATACTTTCTGTCTCTCTGATTACATGTTGATAAAGCCCATAGGATGTGTGCTCGACTTCCAGGACTATGATGTAGATCATACTAGTGGGGCCTGGGTAGTCCATGAGTACATCCTTGAATTGTTCCTAGTCGTGGGAATATCGAGACGGGGCATCGATATTCCAGAGTAGACTAGCGCATATCTTCTCGACCCATGCGATGGGCGATGGATGATCCCATATCCATTGGTGTTTGACATCGAAGATGGTATGCGGGTGCTCAGTGGAGACTGGGTACACTGAACGGACTCGCCGAGAACTCCCAGATGGTATTATACCTCACGTCAGATGGCAGTTCTCTGGTGACACTGGTACAGCTTAGTCTGTAGACCCGAGATCGTCATAGAGTCTTGTGTGTCTCCCACTGTGCTTTGATTTCCACCCTACCACGGCTCTACTGAGTTGTGCAAACAGGTGGTTTTTGGGTACAGTCCCGATTCACATGGAGGCAATGAGCGATAGGAGGGGATTCGTCTCTCCCGGTATTGGGGGTTGATGTTGTGCTATGCTCGACTGGCCATAACAGGAAATCCCTGGCCAGGGTTGCAGTGATATACTGGTAAGAGTTATCAGTAGTTTCACGAATGTTATGGACCTCAAGTCGACATAACTTATCGAGCTATTGGGGTCTGACGTTTACCACCCCTAGGCGAGATATGCGACATATCAGACGAACAGACCGGACTATACGATAAGTGTTACTAGTTGGATTCGCAGGAGTGTGAGCGGGCTTGCTCGTCGATCTTCTGATCGCTCAATACCCGGGTGGCCGTTACGTTTAGCAGACCGCTTGCGGCTTGTGGGTGTTTGATATGATCATCATCTGCTGCCGGCGTATTGACGAGTCGTTAGAGTCCTACACAGAGGTTTCCTAGTTCAAGCGAAACGAAATAGGAGCGCATATGAGATATGTGCAGGAGCGAGAATAATTCGTGTATGTGATACCGTATTTCATTCTCGCGACGAATGTATCGATTGGTTATATGCGATATAAGCTAGTTATCGAATCAAGGATTGATTCGATAAGCCGATACATTGGATACTAGCCGGTTATATTCGACATGACCGGATCATTGAATCAAGTGTTGATTTAATGATTTAATGTATAATTATATATTTGATATATTGCTTTGCATTAACTAGTATTGGTTCACTTTAAATGGATTCACTCACTTAGTTTGTGCACATTGCATATGTGATATATTTTGTGCACATGATTGTATCATATTTGATGATACATGCAAGCTAGGGTTAGTGTAAAGAATTTGACCATGGTTAAGATTAAGATTAGGGTTTTCTATTTCTTATTTATTAATTTATTTATTTTGGAAAAAGAAAAAGATGAAGAAAATGAAATGGTGGCTTATTTTGTTTGTAATTGAAGTTTCTTGAAACTTTGACTAAGTAACCATTTTGTCTTCTTTCTTAACCCTAACTCTTCAAATTAACCTTAGTCAATTCTCTACACCTAACTAAGGTTAATGATATGATAAGTATTATATTTTCTTTTCTTTTTAAATAGGTTATCATATCATCTTCTTCTTCTTCATCTTCTTTCTCCATGAAAAAAGCTTGCTACATCAATGGTGATTGATGAAAAAGTGTGTGAAATCCAAATCTAAAGTCAACCCAACTCCTATTTCTTCATCCTCTACCTCTTGCCAAGTAGTATAGGGTGTTTCCTTCACAAGTTTTTCCGACTTGGTGAAGTTGGAGCTTGTTCTAGCGATGCCTCGACGTAGATCATCTTCGGCATCGAACCGACGATCAAGCCCGCCCATTCTTCGATGATGCCGACGCTAGAGCCCAAGACATGATTTGGACAGCGAGGGGACTTCATTGCGGAGCCGTGGAGGTGGTGTACCGGATCTACAAAGGTTGTATGTCCGTTCCCTTAGTTAAAATGTTAACTAGTTTGCTTGTTTCGCCTAAATATCTAGTAAACGATCCGTAGTCGGATTTGTAGGCACCCGTAAAATTTGATTTGAGCATGTTTGATCACTTGTGAGACTTCACTAGTGTGCCTAGGAACCCTACAGTGGTATCAGAGCCTAGCTAGAGTCTTAGGCGATGCGTAGACGGAGTTAGAAGTCCGATCGACCCGAAACCCCGACTTTGAAATGCTCTCTGGACATTTTTGTAAAATTTGGATTTTTGCAAATTAAAAATATGCAGAAAAACAAGCAGGTAAATCTAAGAATTACGATGCAAAAATTACCTAATGATCTTTCTAAAGCGCGGCGGAACCGCGGCATTAGCGTGCTAATGCGGCCCTTCCGCCGTACTTTTGTCTTATCTGCCATTGAATTTTGCACAGTAACTCCTATTTTTCAGTGCTGGTTTTCCTGGGAATTTTTAATCTGAAATCAAGAGTTGAGTATTTTGGGTTGTATTGGGAGTTCATACATTCGATCGGATTGTCAAACTTTGTCTATGTGTCGTTCCGGATAATTTTTTGAATATGTTAAAAAGTTCGACCGGATATAAATACCCAATTTTTCCCCTGTCGGGAAATTTCCAAGTGTTGGATATTTCTGTAGTTTAACGACGTTCTAAGTAGTGCAAGTAACGCGATGGTCCCTCTAGAAGACAACAAACCTTAACTCGATTATGTGACCGTCTTGAACTACCCTTTGAACCTTCGGGTTTGGGGCAGTACGGCGTGCCACATGTGAGGCGTTGGCTTGACCCTTCTACGGCTGGACCGTTGGTACTGAGGCACGAACTGAATGTTTTTAGACTTGTTTCATGTGTTGATCTGTATCGGGAAAACTTGGGTGTTCGATTGTTCGATCGGAAAGTTTAACATTTTCTATTTATCTGGAATGGGATACAATAATTGGAATTCACAAAAAGTTATGTGATAACTAAATGAATATTATAAACATAGCAGTTTAGTCTCACTTGATCGGTTGCCATGGAATTTTGATGTGATCAAAAGTCCGTCGCAATCATGTAGCGTACGCGGATACTCGCCGGGTAAACTTAATAGACAGCCTCACTCCATAGCCCCGACCAAGTGACTGTAGGAGAACCCCATCGCCGAAAGCATCCGTTCGGGTGCTCGCGGCAGTGGTGTTCTACTTTGGTGCACTTCGTCGACGGCATCGGGGGTGCGGCCGCCTACTAAAGTTTGCGACGAGCATTCGATCAGGATGTCGGGAATCTTGTTGAATTGCCCGACTTGATATTGAAAAGAGTTTTCGATAATGAGACTAAAATGCGGGGTTTATAATTGTTAGGCATGTGATGTCTAAGTAATTCATTTGATTAGGCATGTGATGTCTAAAGAGGTTGCGGATTCCAACTGTTGTAGTTTTACACTTTCTTTTCTGTGACCGTAAGTGTAATATGTGATGTCGCCGGTTTCGTTGCTATATGTCAACGACAATTGGGATGCGCATATTTACTTACGTTGATGACATGTGATGTTATGTGTTGCTGGATATGTTATATTGGATCGTCGTGTTTGAATAGCCGGGGGTTTTTTATGTGAGATGAGTGTTTTTCATTTTCATTCATGTAAAAACTTGTATGTAATATTCTTTTATTGGGGCACTTCCAGGTTGCGGAAGTAGTCACCGTTTGTATATTATTTACTTTTCTGCACTAGGATAGACCCAAGGAGGGGAGCACAAGTAACCGGGTTCTGGGGTCCAGAGGGAGACCAACTCGAGGAGTCGAGTCCGGGTCTCCTAACCCTAGAATTGGTAGGGTTGCTTGCCGCTCTCGTAGGGGTCTAGGGGTGTGGGATTGGCTATTCACCACGACCGTGGAATCCGTGTTTTATACTGGCTCGTATTGAAAACACGGACGTCCTAGTATATCCAATATTTCATATGTTTCTTCTGCTGTGTTTTATCTGTGATCATGCGATGTTCTGTGCTCTGTGACAGATATTATAGTATATATGATATATTATATAGACGTTGCTTATGTTTTACACCCGCGCTAGCCCTGCCTCGCTCTGGCGTTAGTTACCTAACCTAACGGTGCAGACGGGACATCGAGGCGAATGCGGATGGCATAAGCGTACGTTAAATATATCTGTGATGTTTAGGTGGATTTAAATGATGGGATATTCATTAATGAGATTAATGAAAGAAAATAAACCTAAATGATGTTGTGGAATCGAATTTCAAAATAAAACAGGTAGCTACAGTTCTTGCTTTGCATCGCGGTGTTCATTGTAGAACATCCTGCACCTTATTCGATAAGGAAAGGACCGAGATCCCTTCACCGGGAGTGACTCCTTTAGCAATAACTGGCAGATGCTACAACCCTCGGTTTGTCTTTGATCGCTTCTATAGTTTCCGCTTTGCACAGTGATATATATGATATATCCCGCACCTCATTCGACGAGGAAAGGGCCGACGATCCCTTCACCGGGAGTGACCCCTTTAGCAAAACTAGAAAAGCCTCGAAAACATTCCATTTAAAAACCATTTGATTCCGCAACGAGATCAAGTTCAAAGCGTTAAAGGTTTTCACAAAAACCAGCCGCAACCCTCCGTCATTTTAGGAAGTAGAGTACTTAGTATTCGTGCTGTGTTTGTTGACCATAGTCAAGGCACAGTGTACGGTAGCTAAGTGATGTCTTCCTACACCGCATATGATGCGATTAGTTAGGACAGTCGCGTGACTTTGTTGACCTTAGTTAAGGGTCATGTGGGTGGGTCTAATTAATCACGAAATGACGGGTAGAACTTGACTAGTACTTATGATTTGTTGACCATAGTTAAGGTCATAGGTGCTAGGGGTAAAAACCTATATCGGGAGTTTCAAGTGTTGAAACTTGCAATGAGATTGCATACCTTCTATGTGATAGTTGGATCCCGATACCCACTGCGAGTAATTGTTACTTCTGGGAGAGTTTTGCACTTTGCAATTAGTCGATCAAGTAGGTGTCTAGAAAGGTGTCAACGGGGTTACGCCTCTGGGAAAACGAGGTTTACTGTAATTAGGTCCGTGCGAAAGCACGGGGAACCTCCCTCAAAGTACCGACACTGGCCTGGCTGAAAGATTGGCGAACTTGTAGAGTGTAATTAATCCCGGCTAGTCTTTCCTTTTAGGGTTTGAAGGAAGATTTGATAAAAACAGTGGGAGCCATCCTGATTAGATAAAATATATAACCAATCTGATCTTGCAAGAGCGCACGCAGAGTGTTTTCTTCTCTCTCTCTCCTGGTAGCGACCATATCACGCCTTAATCAAGATAATAATACGGAATATTGACCGAACCCGCTTGTTATACTAAGCTGGGGAACGTTGGTCCCGCTCCAACTTATAATTGTTATAAGACAGAGCAGGAAAATAGGGAATACCAGAATTCCTATGCCGCCCAAACGAAGACAGTGCATATGATGCATCTCCTTCGGGTGAGTTCATTACAAAGAACTGTTTCTCAGTATCCTTTGCATCCTGGGTATATGATACCAGATCAGGATCCCAGATATGTAATCTGTTACATAGGGCTACAAAAAGGTAGAAAAACTGAGAACGGGTGATAAGTTTCATGAGACAGAAAACGGGGCAAGTGTTGCAGCCAAGTCTGTTGGTCACTGTCACCCTGTATTACGAATACATTGATTCTGAACAAATGCTATTAGATACCGAACCTGATATACAAAATCATATCAGTCTCTTTATTAGTAAAGAAAGGATATAATTTTGTATTGATGGATAATGTTTTGAACACTTCCTATATCAAAAGTTAATCGGTTCAGGCACGTTATCTAAAAGCATTGACGTTCTAAATCAAACTACAGTTCCTCGTATACAGAACACACACAAGAGGAAAAGTTCAGAAATGAACGAATTCTTCTTAAGGTATTGTAGACTAGGTCATATCAATGCGACCCGACTAGCTGAAGTTACATTTAGATGCATATTTAAATCAGTTTGAATTTACATCTTGTGAAACTTGCCAGTCATGTCACAAAGATATAATGACACCAGCTCTGTTTACTGGAAACAGAGAAAGAGTTAGTAAACTCTTGGGACTGATACATGATGATGTATGTAAAGTCTCCAGTCTACACATGCCAGGACTGGTTCTTTGTACTTCATTATATTCTCTGATAATCTCTTAAGATTCAGTCGTATGTTCCTGCTGAAACATAAGTCCGAAGCTTTTGAGGTATTCACACAATATAAATTAGAAGTAGAGAACCAATAACCGGGTATAAGTATTATGTCCTTTGATGAGATCAAGGAGGAGAATACTTGTGCATGGAATTCCTGGATTATTCTAAAGGAGAAAGAGATTCTCTCTCAGCATTACTCCTCCAAATAACCATAGCACATTGGTGTGTCAGGGCGGAGCAATCACACCCTATATGATAAGGTGTGCTCTATGATGAGTACTACTGAGTTACCTGTTTCCTTTTTGGGAGTTATGCGCTTAAGAAGCTGCATACCTATTGAATTAGGTTTGAATCAAATCAGTGCCTACCACTCCATATGAGATATGGAAAGGGAAGAGCCCATATCTTAAGATAGTTAAGATTTGGGGTTGTCCGGCCTATGTCAAAAGCAAAATCCGGACAAGCTCGAGGCAAGGTCTGTTCTGTTGAACTGGAAAGGTTCCAGCTATACAAAACTGCAGTTGATGATTTGACAGAACCATAAGATTCTATAGTTCCCGACGAATCTCAGCCTCTCCGCCGATCTAGTAGGGTTCCTCATCCTCCTGAGAGATACCTCGGTTTCTCGATGACAGTGGGAGCAAGGATTGCATCATGAGATGATGACCCAACTAGATTCGAGCAGGCCATCGAGAGTAGGGACTCTGTAAGAATGGCTGGATGCTTAGCGATCTGAGATGGAATCCATGTACACCAGCAAAGTATGGACTTTAGCTGCTATATCTGAAGGGTTAAATCCCCATCAGGAGCAAGTATATCTTGAGAAGATTACTTGGTGTAGATGGAAAAGTTGAGACTTTCAAAGCTAGACTTGTTAAAGGTTTTCATCATCGACCAGGCGTGGATAATGATGAAACCTTTTTCCAGTAGCTATGCTTAAGTCTGTCCAGATCCTACTTACCACGGCTACATAACATGACTACGATATCTGGCGGTTGGGTGCCATGACTGCTTTTCTAAATACTGATTTAGAAGAGAACGTCTATAAGAACACAGCCAGAGGTCTTCGTAAACAGTGGGAGCAGCGGAAACGTGTGCAAGTTGCTTTACATAATGAAGCAGGCATCGCGGAGTTGGAACGTCTGTTCTGATGTGATAGTCAAAGTGTTTGACTTCATCAAAATGGTAGACGAACCTTGTATATACAAAAGGGTAGTAGAGAGTAAGGTGGTCATCTTCGTATTGTACGTAGACAACATACTCTTGATAGGAAAAGAGTTTCCTATACTACGATCGATCAATCTCCTATTATCACAAGGATTCTCCAAATAGGATAAAGATGATACCTCCTAAATCCTGAGATTTGGACCTATGAGATAGATCTAAAGGGATATTAGGGTTCTCACTAGGTATAGTGAGATTGTATCAATCGATCCTGGGGAGAATCACTGGAAGTGTTCCAGGGTGATAAAGACGACTGAATGTCAGTCACAGGCACTGTCTTTACCCTCAGTAAAGGGACGGTATGTTGGAAGAGTTCCAAGCTAGATACAGTGGCAAACTAGACGATAAAGGCTGGTAACATCGCTATTAATGATACTGCCAAAGAGGCAGTTTGGGTGTATATTGGTTCATAGGATGAACTAGGTTCCTACCATTGTGTGACAATGGAACTGTGGCTTTGGCCCTGGAACCCTGGTCCCATCAGTGACCCAGACAAATTCTAAGGTAGCATCACCCGATCATGGAGATAGTTGATCTCCAGGGTGATCGAGGTTAGGAGAGAAGACTCAGAGGACAACACGGCGGATCCACTCACGAAGGCTTTTTTCCCAAAGAGAGACTTTTAGGGGATGGTTGAGTATGTGATACTGGAACCACTGCTACAGATGGCCCTAGTGCAAGTGGGAGATTGTTAGTTATATGTATGCCCTAGAGGCCATTACTGTACATTGGATGTATATTGTAGTGGATGCTGAGACATATATAGGAAGGACTTTCTTGCTCGACATGATAGTACGCTATCTGGTTGCACTTTATCTTAACATGTATACTTTCTGTCTCTCTGATTACATGTTGATAAAGCCCATAGGATGTGTGCTCGACTTCCAGGACTATGATGTAGATCATACTAATGGGGCCTGGGTAGTCCATGAGTACATCCTTGAATTGTTCCTAGTCGTGGGAATATCGAGACGGGGCATCGATATTCCAGAGTAGACTAGCGCATATCTTCTCGACAGATGCGATGGGCGATGGATGATCCCATATCCATTGGTGTTTGACATCGAAGAAGGTATGCGGGTGCTCAGTGGAGACTGGGTACACTGAACGGACTCGCCGAGAACTCCCAGATGGTATTATACCTCACGTCAGATGGCAGTTCTCTGGTGACACTGGTACAGCTTAGTCTGTAGACCCGAGATCGTCATAGAGTCTTGTGTGTCTCCCACTGTGCTTTGATTTCCACCCTACCACGGCTCTACTGAGTTGTGCAAACAGGTGGTTTTTGGGTACAGTCCCGATTCACATGGAGGCAATGAACGATAGGAGGGGATTCGTCTATCCCGGTATTGGGGGTTGATGTTGTGCTATGCTCGACTGGCCATAACAGGAAATCCCTGGCCAGGGTTGCAGTGATATACTGGTAAGAGTTATCAGTAGTTTCACGAATGTTATGGACCTCAAGTCGACATAACTTATCGAGCTATTGGGGTCTGACGTTTACCACCCCTAGGCGAGATATGCGACATATCAGACGAACAGACCGGACTATACGATAAGTGTTACTAGTTGGATTCGCAGGAGTGTGAGCGGGCTTGCTCGTCGATCTTCTGATCGCTCAATACCCGGGTGGCCGTTACGTTTAGCAGACCGCTTGCGGCTTGTGGGTGTTTGATATGATCATCATCTGCTGCCGGCGTATTGACGAGTCGTTAGAGTCCTACACAGAGGTTTCCTAGTTCAAGAGAAACGAAATAGGAGCGCATATGAGATATGTGCAGGAGCGAGAATAATTCGTGTATGTGATACCGTATTTCATTCTCGCGATGAATGTATCGATTGGTTATATGCGATATAAGCTAGTTATCGAATCAAGGATTGATTCGATAAGCCGATACATTGGATACTAGCCGGTTATATTCGACATGACCGGATCATTGAATCAAGTGTTGATTTAATGATTTAATGTATAATTATATATTTGATATATTGCTTTGCATTAACTAGTATTGGTTCACTTTAAATGGATTCACTCACTTAGTTTGTGCACATTGCATATGTGATATATTTTGTGCACATGATTGTATCATATTTGATGATACATGCAAGCTAGGGTTAGTGTAAAGAATTTGACCATGGTTAAGATTAAGATTAGGGTTTTCTTTTTCTTATTTATTAATTTATTTATTTTGGAAAAAGAAAAAGATGAAGAAAGTGAAATGGTGGCTTATTTTGTTTGTAATTGAAGTTTCTTGAAACTTTGACTAAGTAACCATTTTGTCTTCTTTCTTAACCCTAACTCTTCAAATTAACCTTAGTCAATTCTCTACACCTAACTAACGTTAATGATATGATAAGTATTATATTTTCTTTTCTTTTTAAATAGGTTATCATATCATCTTCTTCTTCTTCATCTTCTTTCTCCATGAAAAAAGCTTGCTACATCAATGGTGATTGATGAAAAAGTGTGTGAAATCCAAATCTAAAGTCAACCCAACTCCTATTTCTTCATCCTCTACCTCTTGCCAAGTAGTATAGGGTGTTTCCTTCATAAGTTTTTCCGACTTGGTGAAGTTGGAGCTTGTTCTAGCGATGCCTCGACGTAGATCATCTTCGGCATCGAACCGACGATCAAGCCCGCCCATTCTTCGATGATGCCGACGCTAGAGCCCAAGACATGATTTGGACAGCGAGGGGACTTCATTGCGGAGCCGTGGAGGTGGTGGACCGGATCTACAAAGGTTGTATGTCCCTTCCCTTGGTTAAAATGTTAACTAGTTTGTTTGTTTCGTCTAAATATCTAGTAAACGATCCGTAGTCGGGTTTGTAGGCACCCGTAAAATTTGATTTGAGCATGTTTGATCACTTGTGAGACTTCACTAGTGTGCCTAGGAACCCTACACTTCGGTCAAGGGTCTTGCCATCTGTGAGCGTTCTTTGGCGTAGCCGTCTAGTGAGGTGATCACTTGAGTGGCTGCGAGCAAGATGCGGAAGACTTTCCCCCATCTCTTTGAAGGTACGGGTAGATGAATTTTAAATTCGGGGACCGAATTTCTTTAAGGGGGAAGATTGTAACGTTTTAGAAATCGTTTTGCGAATTTTCCGTTTTTCGGTAAAATAATTTTTTTTCTGTAAAAACCTAGAAGCGATCTTTTTGCAGTATAGAATTCACTGCACCTAGTTTAGCTAGGAAATTGCTAGTTTGCGAGTTTTTGTGAGCCACTGGTAATTTTTGGGCGTTTTCATATTTTTTCCCTTATAAAAATATTATTTTAATGCTTTATTTGTGCACTAAACTAGTGATAATTACATTTTGGTTTGGGTTAACTATTGCTAATGTAAATCTATGCTATGTTAATCACTAGATTAAGTTTAATCCTTTCCATCCAAAGTATCTTGAGTTTTGTGTTTTGAAATGAAATTTAAAAGAAAGAAAAATGAGGTGGCATAGATATTATTGCATTTATGAGCATTTAGTTTTGCTTTGCACTAGAATTTTCCACACAACTCACATCACTCCCCATTCTTCTTGTGGCCGACCCCCCCTCCCCAATTCTGCCCTCTTTTTCTTTTCTCCATTTTCTTCACTTCAAAGCTCAAAAAATTCTTCAAAAATCCTCAAATATTCACACAAACTCATAAATTAATCCATACCCATAATTCTTCATTTCCAAACTAGCTTGTATCTTCACTAAAGACTTCTTTTTGGTGATAAAGTTTGGGTTTTTGTTGCAAATATTGTGACCTAGTTGTGAGGTATAATCCTAACCCTAAACTCTAATTGTTGCTTAATACGTTAAACTAGCTTAATTAGATGTTAATTTAAAGCTTTCAAATTGCATGTTTTGAAATTCAATAAATGGTTTTTGGATAATCAAGTTAGGTTTTGATAGTGAAAAGATTAAGTGATAAGTTAAGACTTGAAGAAAACTAAACCTAGTTACTAGTTTGTTAAATGATATTTTCCAAATTGTATAATTAAACTAATTAGCAAACTAAGCTTTTACTAAATCCTAATTACGTGAGATTAAAACTATAGTATTGGTATGAGTGGTTTAATCTAGCTATATTGTGATGTTTGTAAATTCTAGTTTTGATAAGAACATGTAGTTTTGTGCTAAAATGATATATGTTGCTTACGAGATTTTAGGATAATTTGTTAGTTATATGTATGCCATAGAGGGCATTACTGTACATGCGATTTATATTGTAGTGGATGCTAGGATAAATATAGGTAGGACATTCTTGCTCGACATGATAGTACGCAATCTGGTTACTCTTTATCTTAACATGTACTCTGATTGTCTCTATGTCACAGGTTGATAAAGCCCTAAGGATGAGTACTTGACTACCAGGACTATGATGCGGATCATACTAGTGAGGACAGAGTAGTCGCCAAGTACATCCTTCAAATGTTCCTAGTCGTTGCAGTACCGAGACTGGGCATCGATACTTCAGAGTAGACTAGCGTATACGCATCTTGACCTATATGATGGGCGATGGATGATCCTATATCCATCGGTGTCTGACATCAAGGATGGTGTACGGGTGCTCAGTAGAGACTGGGTACACTGGACGGACTCGCCGAGAACTCCCAGATGGTATTATACCTCACGTCAGATGGCAGTTCTCTGGTGACACTGGTACAGGTTAGTCTGTGGACCCAAGATCGTCATAGAGTCTTGTGTGATTCCCACTGTGCTTTGATTTCCATCATACCACGTCCAAGAAGGCGTGCAAAATGGTGGCTTTTAGGTACAGTCCCGAATCACATGGAGGCAATGAGCGATAGGAGGGGATTCGTCTCTCCCGGTATAGAGAGTTGATGTTGTGCTGTGTTCGATTGGCTATAACTGGAAATCCCTGGCCAGGGTTGCTGAGATTTACTGGTAAGTGTTATCAGTAGTTTCTCGAACTTTTATAGACCTGATATCGACACGACTTATCAAGCTACTGGGGTCTGACGTTTTGCACCCCTAGGCGAGATATGCGACATATCAGACGAAGAGACCGGACTTTCAGGAGTGTTACTGATTGGATTTACAGGAGAAAGTACAGGCGTGCTTGTTGATCTTCTAATTGCTCAATACCTGGGTGGCTGTTACGTTTAGCTGACCACTTGCAGCTTGTGGGTGTTTGATATGATCATCACCTACTGCCGGCATATTGACGATTCTTTAAAGCCCTACACAGAGGTTTCTTGACTCTGGCAAAACGGAGTAGGAGCACATATATGATATGTGCGGGACCGAGAACAACACGTGTATGTGATACCGTACTAGATTCTCGCGATATGAGATATCGGCCGGCTATATGTGATATAGCGGGACATCGGATCAAGTGTTGATTCGATGAACTGATATAGATTATATTAGTCGGTTATTTGTGAAATAGCCGGATTATCATATCAAGTGTTGATTTGATAATTTAATCTATAATTATATATTTGATATATTAAATTACATTAACTGATATAAGCTCACTAAAAGATTCTTTTTCTCACTCGGGTAATACATTGATATATATGCGATATATGTTAATTGTATTATTTTATTTTGTTACAATAAATATTGTAAATGTGATATATAATATTGTAACATGTTAGGGTTATTAATGAAACATGTTTAGTGGAGATTAAACATGGTTAGGGTTTGATTTGGGTTAATCTTTTCTAGAACCTTCTAGAAGGTTTTGTTTTGTTTTGTGCAAAGATATTTGTGTTGATATTTTGCATAGATATTTGTTTAACCCAACCAAACCTTTTTCCCTTGGTTAAATCTCTAAAAGGTTTACATATACCATGGTTGCATTTCTAACCTCACACTTGAGTTTCATTATTCATCACAAAAGGATTTTTCTTCTTCTTCCTTGAGTTCTTGATGGAAAAGCTTACTAGCTTTTTCATTACTGATGATTTTGAGTGAGAATAGAAAACAAAAGAGAGATAAAATCCTACTTCATCATCCTATTCTATCCTAGCTATTTAGATTAGGGTGTTCACTTCATTTGTGAGTGAGAGCTTGGGTTAAAGAAACTTCAAGGTAGATCATCTTTGTTATCGAAGATCGGAAGCAAGTTTGCATCATTCTCTTCGTGGAGCCTCTCTAGAGTCCGGGTACATGATGATCGTAGCGAAGGGACCTCAACACGGAGCTTATGAAGTGAAGGACTGGACTACAAAGGTTGTAATCCCAAACTCTTAGATGTTAAAGTGTTTAGCATGCTTTGTTTCGCCTAATCTCTAGTAAAGATCTTGGCTAGGGTTGTTCGGCACGTCTAAATTTTGAATCGGGTATAGTTGATGCCTTATAGACCCTTGTGATAGTGCTAAGTAACCCTACAGTGGTATCAGAGCCAAGCTAGAGCTTTAGGCAAAGTCTAGACGAAGTTTAAAGTCCGATCGAACTCCGAATACCCGTAAAACCCTAGTTTCTGGAAATTTTCTAAAAATGTTGATTTTTTCATATTAAAAATACTCAAAAAATCAGCAGGGTATTTTAGGAATTACTGTGAAAAACGAGACTCCAATACAATTAAAGCGCCGCAGAACCGCGGCCGTACCATGGCTTGCGCGACGGTTCCACGGCCAAACAGTAGCATTATAGTTTGGGTTTTGCACAGTAACATCCGTAGGTACTTCCTGATACTTCTGGGAATTTTTAATTTATACTCAAGTGTTGAGTTTTCTGGGTTGTATTGGGGACTCGTTGATTCGATCGAATAATTTAACTTCGTTTAATTTTTTCCGGGTAATTTAAGAACGTGTTAAAAATTTCGAACGGATATCAATAACTCACTTTTTCCCCTGTCGGAAATTTTTTCAAAATTTGGATTTTTTCTCGAATTTGAAACTTCCGGAAAATCGAGCAAGTAACGCAGTGGACCTTCTAGAAGAACACAAAGCTTAACTCGATTATGTGACCGTCTGAACCGCCTCTAAACCTTAGGGTTTGGGGCAGTACGGTGTTGCCACATGTGAGGCGTTGGTTTGACCCTTCTACGGCTGGACCATTGGTACTATGGCATGTGATGGATACTTTTTGGACTCTGCTCAAGTGTTGAGCAATTTGGGAAATCTTGGGTGTTTGTTAATTCGATCGGAAAGTTTAACATTGTCTATTTATCTGGAAGGTGATACAATATTTGGAATCCAAAAGTAGTTATGAGATAACTAATTTGA
The DNA here is from genome assembly GCA_030015575.1 of Agapanthus africanus. NCBI lineage: Eukaryota > Viridiplantae > Streptophyta > Magnoliopsida > Asparagales > Amaryllidaceae > Agapanthus > Agapanthus africanus. Next base: position 671,566,748 of record CM057338.1, read on the forward strand.
ATGTTATGAATCTAGCAGTTCAGTTTCAGATGAACGGTTGCCACGGGATTTTCATGTGATCAAAAGTTCGTCGCAGTCACGTAGCGTAAGCGGATACTCACCGGGTAAACATAATAGACAGCCACGCCCCATAGTCCCGACCAAGTGACTGTAGGAGAACCCCGTCGCCAAAAGCATCCGTTCGGGTGCTCGCGGCAGCGGTGTTCCGCCTTAGTGCACTTTGTCGACGACATCCGGGGGTGCGGCCGTCTACTAAAGTTTGCGACGAGCATTCGATCAGGTTGTCGGGAATCTTATTGAATTGCCCGACTTGATATTGAAAAGAGTTTTCGATAATGAGACTAAAATATGGGGTTTATAATTATTAAGCATGCGATGTCTAAGGAATTCATTTGGTTAGGCATGCGATGTCTAAAGAGGTTGCGGATTCCAACTGTTGAAGTTTTACACTTTCTTTTCTCCGACCGTAAGTGTAATATGTGGTGTATCGCCGGTTTCGTTGCTATACATCAACGGAAATTGGGATACGCATATTTACTTACGTTGATGATATGTGATATTATGTGTTGCTGTGATATGTTATATTGGATCGCCGTGTTTGAATAGCCGGGGGTTTTATGTGAGATGAGAGTTTTTCTTTTTCATTCATGTAAAATTCATTTGTATGTAATATTCTTTTATTGGGGCACTTCCGGGCTGAGGATGATGTCACCATTGTATATTATTTACTTTTCCGCATTAGGTAGACCCAAGGCGGGGAGCACAAGTAACCGAGTTCTAGGGTCCAGTGGGAGACCATCTCGAGGAGTCGAGACCGGGTCTCCTAACCCTAAAATTGGCAGTGTTGCTTGCCGCTCTCGTAGGGGTCTAGGGATGTGGGTTTGGCTATTCATCGCGACCGTGGAATCCGAGTTTTATACAGGCTCGTATTAAAACACGGACCACCTAGTATATCCAATATTTCATATATGTTCTTCTGCTGCAATGTTCTGTGATGAGATCATATTACTGCCTGAGACGAATGTTTATATTATATATGAGATATATGTTATATTGCAGATTTTGTTTCAAATGTGATGCTTGTGAAGCATATTAAAATAGGACTTCGTTAATGAGATTATTGAAATAAAAGAAACCTAAAGATGTTGTAGAAACTTGTTTAAAAACTGGTAGCTCTAGTTCTTGCATTGCATAGCGGTGTTCTTTGTAGAACATCCAGCACCTTATTCGATAAAGAAAGAGCCGAGATCCCTTCACCGGGAGTGATCTCTTTAGCGAAACTAGCAGACGCTACACACTCGGTTTATCTTTTGGTTGCTTCTATACTTCTTGCTTTGCATAGTGGTATTTGCGAAATATCCTACACCTTATTCGATAAGGAAAGAGCCGAGATCCCTTCACCGGGAGTGACCTCTTTAGCAAAACCAGCAAATGCTACAAACTCGGTTTGTCTTTTGATTATTTTTATAGTTCTTGCTTTGCATAATGATATTTGTGAAATATCCAGCACCTTATTCGATGAGGAAAGAGCCGAGATCCCTTCACCGGGAGTGAGCTCTTTAGCAAAACTAGAAAAGCCTAAAAAACATTCCATTCAAAATCACTCGATTCTACAACAATATCAAGTTCATTACGCAAGAGGTTTTCTTAAAAACCTGTCGTAGCCCTCCGTCATTCCAGATAAGTACTACTTAGCATTCGTGCTGCGGTAGTTTGGCCTCCGTCAAGGCGTAGTGTACGGTAGCTAACTAGTGCTTATCTGCTAGCTTACGATGCGATTGGATTAGGGTATTCGTACGGCGTAGTTTGGCCTACGTCAAAGGTCGTGCGGGTGGGTCTAATTTAATCAGGAAATGTACGGGTTGAACTTGACTAGCGGACTATGGGTAGTTTGGCCTCCGTCAAGGTCATATGACGCTAGGGGTAAAATATTATTTAGGATTTCAAGTGTTGAAATTTTCAATGAGATTGTATACCTTCTATGAGATAGTTGGATCCCGATACCCACTGCGAGTAAGAGTTACTCTTGAGAGAGTTTTACACATTACAATTAGCCAATCAAGTAGGTGTCTAGAAAGGTGTTAACGGGGTTACGCCCCTGGGAAAACGAGGTTTATTTTAAATAGGTCCGTGCGAAAGCGCGGGGAACCTCCCTCAAAGTACCGCCACTGACCTGGCTAAAAGATTGGCAAACATGTAGGGTGTAATTAATCCCGACTAGTCTTTCCTTTTAGGGTTTGAAGGATGATTTGACTAAAACAGTGGGAGTCATCCTGATTAGATAAATTGATAACCAATCTAATTTTGTAAAACCGCATGCTGAGTGTTTTCTTCTTTCTCTCTCTAGGTAGCGACCATATCACGTCTTAATCAAGACAATAATACGGATGTATTGACCGAACCCGCTCGTTATACTGCGCTAGGGAACGTTGGTCCCGCTCCAACTTATAATTGTTATAAGACAGAGCAGGAAATATAGGATTACCAGCATTTCCGTGCCACCCAAATGAAGAAAGTGTATGCTGATGCATCTTCTTCGGGTGTGTTCATTACCAAGAACTGTTTCTCAGTATCTTTTACGTCCTGGGTATGAGATACCGGATCAAGATCCCGCAAATGTAATTTGTTACATGGGCTACAAACAGGTAGAGAACTGAGAACGGGTGATAAGTTTCAAGAGTTGGAAATGATCTAAGTGTTGCAGCCAAGTCTGTTGGCAGTTATCACCCTGTATTACCAGAATACATTGATTCTGAACGAATGTTATTAGATACCAAACCTGATATATAACATCATATAAGTCAACATCATATCAGTCTCTTTATTAGCAAAGAAGGATAAAATTTTGTATTGTTGAATAATGTTTTGAACATTTCCTATATCAAGTGTTGATCGGTTCTGGCACGTTATCTGAAAGCATAGACGTTCTAAATCAAACTACAGTTCTTAACGTACAGAGCACACACAAGAGGAAGAGTTCAGAATTGAACGAATCCATCTTGAGGCATGGTAGACGAGGTCAAATCAATGCGACCCGACTAGCTGAAGTAACATTTAGATGCATATTTAAATTAGTTCGAATTTACAACTTGTAAAACCTGCCGGTCATGTCACAGAGATAAGATGACCACAGCTCCGTTTATTGGAAACAGAGAAAGAGTTAGTGAACTCTTGGGATTGATACATGCTAATGTATGAAAGTTCCCTGTCTACACATGCCAGGACCGGTTCTTTGTACTTCATTACATACATTGATGATCTCTCAAGATTCAGACTTATGTTCCTGATGAAACACAAGTCCGAACCTTTTGAGATATTCACAGAATATAAGTTAGAAGTAGAGAACCAAAAACGGGTATAAGTATTATGTCCTTTGATGAAATCAAGGAGGAGAATACTTGAGCATGTGTTTCCTGGACTATTCTAAAGGAGAATAATATTCTCTCTCAGCATTACTCCTCCGTATACAACACAGCATGTCGGTGTATCGGGGCGGAGCAATCATACCCTATGTGATATGGTGTGCTCTATGATGAGTACTACTGAGTTGTCAATTTTCTTTTGGGAGTTATGCACTTATGAAGCTGCATACCTATTGAATAGGGTTCCAATCAAATCAGCTGCCTACCACTTCATATGTGATATGGAATGGGAAGAGCTTATATCTTAAGATGTTAAGATTTGGGGTTGTCCGGCCTATGTCTAAAAGCATAATCCAGACAAGCTCAAGGCAAGGTCAGTTCTGTGGATGTTTGTTGGATATCCCAAGCATTAGCAAGGGAATATCTTCTACCAAACCGAGGAACAAAAGATGTTTTGTTTCTCAGCATGCTACCTTTGTGAAAGGGAATTTTTTATGAAGAAATTAGTGGTCATGAGGTAGAACTGAAAGGAGTTCCAGCTTTACAAACTGCTGCTGATGATTTGGTAGAACCGGAGGATTCAATAGTTTCCAACGAAACTCAGCCTCTCCGCCGATCTGGTAGGGTTCCTCATCCACCTGAGAGATACTTCGGTTTCTCTATGACAGTGGGAGCGAGAATTGCATCATGAGATGATGAACCAACTAGTTTCGAGCAGGCCATCAGGAGTGGGGACTCAGTGAGAAAAGCTAGATGCTTCACGATCTGAGATGGAATCCTTATACACCAACAAAGTATGGACTTTGGTTGCTTTATCTGAAGGGTTAAATCCCCATCAGGAGTAAGTATATCTTGAGAAGATTACTTTGTGTACATGAAAAAGTTGAGACTTTCAAAGCTTTGCTTAAGTCCATCCAGATCCTACTTGCCACGGCTACATACCATGACTACGATATCTGGCGGTTGGGTGTCATGACTGCTTTTCTAAATGTTGATTTAGAAGAGAGCGTTTATAAGTACACAGTCAGAGGGCTTCGTAGAAAGTGGGAGCAGCGGAAACATGTGCAAGATGTTTTATGTGATAAATCAGGCATCGCGAAGTCAGAACGTCTGTTTTGATGTGGTAGTCAAAGAGTTTGACTTCATCAAAATGGTAGATGAACCTTGTATATACAAAAAGGATGTAGGGAGTATGCTGGTGATCCTCGTAGACTACGTGGATGGCATACTCTTGATAGGGAAGGAGTTTCCTATGCTACGCTCGGTCAATCTCCACTTATCACAAGGATTCTCCATATAGGATCAAAGTGATACCTCCTAAATCCTGGGTTTTTGGATCTATGAGATAGATCTAATTGGATGTTAGGATACTCACTAGTTGTAGTGAGATGGTATCAATCGATCCTGGTGAAAATCATTGGAAAAGGTCCAGGGTGATAAGGAGGACTGAATGTCAGTCACAGGCTTTGTTTTACCCTCATTGCAGGGACGGTATGTTGGAAGAGATCCAAGCTAGATACCGTGACTTACTAGGCGATTAAAGGAAAGATACATCGTTACCAAGGATGCTACCAAAGAGGCAGTCTGGATATATATAAGTTCATGAGATGAACTTCGTTCCAACTATTGTGTGACAATGGAGTAATAGCTTTGGCCTAGGAACGCCCGTCCCATCAGAAATCAAGATATAATTCTTAGGCAGTATCACCTTATCATGGAGATGGTTGATCTCTAGGGAGATCAAGGTTAGGGGAGTAGACACAGAGGACAACGGCGTGGATCGACTCACAAAGATCTTTTTCCCAGTAGAGACTTTTATGGGATGGTTGAGTATGAGATACTTCAACCGCAGCTAATTGTTGGGTATGTGATACCACAACAGATGGCCCTAGTGCAAGTGGGAGATTGTTAGTTATATGTATGCCCTAGAGGACATTACTGTACATGCGATGTATATTGTAGTGGATGCTAGGACATATATAGGGAGGACTTTCTTGCTCGACATGATAGTACGCTATTTGGTTACTCTTTATCTTTAAATGTACTCTGATTGTCTCTATGTCACATGTTGATAAAGCCCTTAGGATTAGTACTTGACTACCAGTACTATGATGCGGATCATACTAGTGAGGACAGAGTAGTCGCTAAGTACATCCTTCAAATGTTCCTAGTTGTGGGAGTACCGAGACAGGGCATCGATACTCCAAAGTAGACTAGCGTATACGCATCTTGACCCATATGATGGGCGATGGATGATCCCATATCCATCGGTGTTTGACATCAAGGATGGTGTACGGGTGCTCAGTAGAGACTGGGTACACTGGACGGACTCGCCGAGAACTCCCAGATGGAATTATACCTCACGTCAGATGGCAGTTCTCTGGTGACACTGCTACAGGTTAGTCTGTAGACCCGAGATCGTCATAGAGACTTGTGTGGTTCCTACTGTGCTTTGATTTCCATCATACCACGTCCAAGAGGGCGTGCAAAAAGGTGGCTTTTGGGTACAGTCCCGAATCACATGGAGGCAATGAGCGATAAGAGGGGATTCGTCTCTCCCGGTATAGGGAGTTGATGTTGCGCTGTGTTCGATTGGCTATAACTAGAAATCCATGGCCAGGGTTGTTGAGATTTACTGGTAATTGTTATCAATAGTTTCTCGAACTGTTATAGACCTCATATCGACACGACTTATCAAGCTACTGGGTCTGACTTTTTCCACCCCTAGGCGAGATATGCGACATATCAGACGAAGAGACCGGACTGTACGGGAGTGTTACTGATTGGATTCACGGAAGAAAGTACAGGCTTGCTTGTTGATCTTCTAATTGCTCAATACCTGGGTGGCTGTTACATTTAGCCGACCGCTTGCAGCTTGTGCGTGTTTGATATGATCATCACCTACTCCCGGCGTATTGACAATTCTTTAGAGTCCTACACAGAGGTTTCTTGACTCAGACAAAACGGAGTAGGAGCACATATATGATATGTACAGGACCGAGAACAACACGTGTATGTGATACCGTACTAGATTCTCGCGATATGAGATATCGGCCGGGTATATGTGATATAGCCGGGTCATCGGATCAAGTGTTGATTCGATGACCTGATATAGATTATATTAGTCGGTTATTTGTGAAATAGCTGGATTATCGGATCAAGTGTTGATTCGATAATTTAATGTACAATTATATATTTGATATATTAAATTACATTAACGGATATAAGCTCACTAAAAGATTCTTTGTCTTACTCGGGTAATACATTGATATATATTCGATATATGTTAATTGTATTATTTTATTTTGTTACAATAAATATTGTATATGTGATATAAATATTGTAACATGTTAGGGTTATTAATGCAACTTGTTTAGTGGTGATTAAACATGGTTTGGGTTTGATTTGGGTTAATCTTTTCTAGAACCTTCAAGAAGGTTTTGTATTGTTTAGTGCAAAGATATTTGTGTTTATATTTTGCATAGATATTTATTTAACCCAACCAAACCTTTTAACCTTTGTTAAATCTCTACAAGGGTTACATATACCATGGTTGCATTTCTAGCCTCACACTTGAGTTTCATTATTCATCACAAAAGGATTCTTCTTCTTGTTTCTTGAGTTCTTGATGAAAAAGCTTACTAGCTTTTTCATTAGTGATGATTTTGAGTGAGAAATAGAAAACAAATGAGAGCTAAAATCCAACTTCATCATCCTAATCTATCCTAACCATTTAGATTGGGTGTTCACTTCATTTGTGAGTGAGAGCTTGTGTTAAAGAAAATTCAAGGTAGATCATCTTTATTATCGAAGATTGAAAGCAAGTTTGCATCATTCTCTCCGTGGATCCTCTCTAGAGTCCGGGTACATGATGATCGAAGCGAAGAGACCTCAACACGGAGCTTATGAAGCGAAGGACCGGACTATAAAGGTTGTAATCCCAAACTCTTATATGTTAAAGTGTTTAACATGCTTTGTTTCGCCTAATCTCTAGTAAAGATCTTGGTTAGGGTTGTTTGGCACGTCTAATTTTTGAATCGGGCATGGTTGATGCCTTATAGACCCTTGTGAGAGTGCCTAGTAACCCTATATAATTTAGGCATGGGTTTATTTTGACGTTGCGACGTTAATTAAATTGATTCCACGCTATATCTTGTGTTGTGAATGCGCGATCGGTACGATCAGGGTCTAGGCTTGGTAATTGTGCCGCTTTACGTTCCTAGCTAGGGTCGTGCCGATGTCGTTTGTGTTTTTGTGTAGCTTTTGCTTTTGATTTAGTTTCGTAGTGTCACTACGCGCGTTAGCCACTTGACGAACACTTGAGAGTATGTTTGGAGTTGGTGCGTCGGCTAAACGTAGTTTGTACGTGTTATTGGTCGATTGCTAATAAATACTTGTTATATTGTTATATGCTTTCAGGATCGCAGGCGGGGACTTCGGGCGCTGCGAAGAAGGATAAGCGAGTGGTTGGATTTACTTAGCCAGGATTGTTGTGAGTAGATTTAACATATACAGGGGAATCGCCCGCATGGCGTTATGTGTCTGGGCTAGATTAAATGATATGACTATTAGTTAGATGTATACGGATATTGATTGTTCATGTGTACCTTTGTTGCATATCTCATTCCTATTGTACATGGACTTAGTATTAATGAGACACAACACTATTATTGACAGTTCATATTGCATGAGCACT